>CM077447.1:5909973-6592473 GCA_039654765.1 Mylopharyngodon piceus
TAGGGATAACAGCACCCTGGAGAGGATTGTGAAACAAAACCCATTCAAAAATGTGGGGGAGATTCACAAAGAGTGGACTGCAGCTGGAGTCAGTGCTTGAAGAACCACTACGCACAGACGTATGCAAGACATGGGTTTCAGCTGTCGCATTCCTTGTGTCAAGCCACTCTTGAACAACAGACAGCGTCAGAAGCATCTCGCCTGGGCTAAAGACAAAAAGGACTGGACTGCTGCTGAGTGGTCCAAAGTTATGTTCTCTGATGAAAGTAAATTTTGCATTTCCTTTGGAAATCAGGGTCCCAGAGTCTGGAGGAAGAGAGGAGAGGCACACAATCCATGTTGCTTGAGGTCCAGTGTAAAGTTTCCACAGTCAGTGATGGTTTGGGGTGCCATGTCATCTGCTGGTGTTGGTCCACTGTGTTTTCTGAGGTCCAAGGTCAACGCAGCCGTATACCAGGAAGTTTTAGAGCACTTCATGCTTCCTGCTGCTGACCAACTTTATGGAGATGCAGATTTCATTTTCCAACAGGACTTGGCACCTGCACACAGTGCCAAAGCTACCAGTACCTGGTTTAAGGACCATGGTATCCCTGTTCTTAATTGGCCAGCAAACTCGCCTGACCTTAACCCCATAGAAAATCTATGGGGTATTGTGAAGGGGAAGATGCGATATGCCAGACCCAACAATGCAGAAGAGCTGAAGGCCACTATCAGAGCAACCTGGGCTCTTATAACACCTGAGCAGTGCCACAGACTGATCGACTCCATGCCACGCCGCATTGCTGCAGTAATTCAGGCAAAAGGAGCCCCAACTAAGTATTGAGTGCTGTACATGCTCATACTTTTCATGTTCATACTTTTCAGTTGGCCAAGATTTCTAAAAATCCTTTCTTTGTATTGGTCTTAAGTAATATTCTAATTTTCTGAGATACTGAATTTGGGATTTTCCTTAGTTGTCAGTTATAATCATCAAAATTAAAAGAAATAAACATTTGAAATATATCAGTCTGTGTGTAATGAATGAATATAATATACAAGTTTCACTTTTTGAATGGAATTAGTGAAATAAATCAACTTTTTGATGATATTCTAATTATATGACCAGCACCTGTAGTCCCTTTATCTTATTTACCAAATCAGTCAAGGGTTGCAACATCAGTGAATATAATGTGATTGACAAATTCTAAAAAATAGGTTTATAAAAGGTTTCCGTCAATATATCATCTTGCAACACACTCCACTAATGAGGCTGAAATTTATAAAAAGGATACCAAATATTTTTTTCACATATATATATATATTAGATAGATATAGATAGATACTTGTAAATTACCAAAGTGAATTTAAAAATAACTGAATTCTTCACTCAATAACTTCACTCAAAGTGAAATAACTGAATTTAGAGATGAATTAATAACTTTAATGCTTGTTTTAAAAGTCCCTTCTTCCTCTGAAGTTTTAAACATTGATAACACTAATGACTTTAAATACGTTTTTGTATTAATTATTAATTTTATTTAGATTTTAAAAACTATGTTCTATGTTATGTTGTATGGGAGGGAAAAGTCAATAAAAACACATTAATTAATTAATAACTGTAAATGTCATAGAAGTCCCAGTTCAGTTTCAGCAATTTTTCATGCACCTGGCAATTTCAAATGATTAAAAAATGTGCAACACAATATAGTCAAACCACTACATATACAGTCAAACCAAAAATTATTCAGACATTTTTGATATATTTTTACTAGTGGGTGCAGGACATTATAGTTCATTTATGTAAGTGAGGATAGCAAAATAAAGTAAACTGTGACATATTATACCCAAAAATTCTTCATACAGTGGACTACCAGTAAAACTGATAAAAATTTAGAACCAAAAATTATTCATACACTTTGACCTGACCATGTTTTGCTTTAGTGTTATCTGACATAATTAAGATTCATTTTTTCTGACACAGTTTAACTATGAGATCTTGTCATATTTTATTACCATTTTTTTAAACTACAGTGAATAAACTGTATTGATGAATGAAATGTTCAAGGTGTCTGAATAAATTTTGGTTTGACTGTATATTATGGTTTGACCATTTCTTGAAGATGTAAATCTTTTTCATTACTGAAAAGTTCTTTTCAGTTCATAATTTGTGAATGACCCAAAAACAGTTCATTTGTGCTGACGTTTGCCAGAAGTTTTTGACGGGTCATAGTGGAACTCCCTGAACTCCAAAAAGGCAGCCGGATATGGTAGTATAGCTTGGCACATGAAGAGGGCATCTCTCAATATCACACCGGAGCTCCAGCCCCTGCTGCCGTAATGATTCTTACCCAGAGCTGTTCTACAGCACCATGGGGTTTCTCTGTGTGATGAACAGCTAGAGTTCGAGCCAAGAGCCGGAGGTGTTATTTCATGTGGTTCGGCATCACTCCATCCAAACTCATTTTCCTCATATAAATATTTGGCCTTGGGGAAGACATGGCTCTTAATTATGACGCTTAGGATATCCTTCAAGCATTATTTCCTCTTGGAGAACTTTAGCCAAGTTGAAAGTCAAGTTGTTGAAACACCCACAAGGGGGGGAAAAAAACTTGTCGTGTGGAAATTTTAAAAGCTCAATCCGCCCATTCTTGTTTGTACCTAAATTAAATGTGTAGACACATAAGTTTTCTTTGTGATGTGAATTAAATATTCATGACATCATTTAGAATGTGCATACAAACACCTCCTGGAACTTGTGTGGACGTTCTCATCCTCTGGCCGCTGCCCCTGGCCTTTCTATCTCATTACAGAGACATGGTGTCTCACTGACCTTGTTTCTCTGGCCCCGTTTCTCTTTTTAATGTTCACCTCTGTCTGGCCTTGGCTGCCGCATGTATTTATCGCTGCCCACTTCACTGACATGCAGAATGGAGAACGTCTGATGGATGACAGTCAAGGAAGGTAGAGATGAGATATGAGCCGGGATTTTAAAGTATATAACAGATTATGTACATGCTATATACAAACAAACATTTATCATAGTATTTAGAGTAACTTCCACAGTGTATTAGTTACAATTGTTAAAGGATTAGTTCACTTTCAAATGAAAATTACCCCAAGCTTTACTCACCCTCAATCCATCCTAGGTGTATATGACTTTCTTCTTTCTGATGAACACAGTCGGATAAATATTAATAAATATCCTGACGCAGTGAGCGGGATCAACGGGTATGAGCTGAAGAAAGTGTCTCCATCAACATCCATCCATCCATCATAAACGTACTCCACTCGGCTCTGGGTGGTTAATAAAGGCCATCTGAAGTGAAGCGATGCGTTTGTGTAAAAAAAAAAAAAAAATCCATATTTAACAAGTTATGAAGTAAAATATCTAGCTTCCTCCAGACTGTCTTCCATAGTCAAGTTACGAAGAAAGTATAAATTGGCGTCACGTCAGTTAAGTTTTTTCCATAAGTTGAATAGGGAAGGCGTAGGATGTAGCGTAAGCTTTTTAAACTGCAAGAGTTTTACACTTTCTTCGTAAGTAGAATATGGAAGGCGGTCTGGCAGAAGCTAGATATTTTACTTCATTACTTGTTAAGTATGTTTTTGTTTTTTGTTTTTTTTTTACACAAACGCATCGCTTCACTTCAGAAGGCCTTTATTAACCCCCCGGAGCTGTGTGGAGTATGTTTATGATGGATGGATGTGGATGGAAGCACTTTCTTCAGCTCATACTTGTTGATCCCGCTCACTGCCATTATAAAGCTCGGATGCATCAGGATATCTATTAATATTTATCCGACTGTGTTCATCAGAAAGAAGAAAGTCATATACACCTAGGATGGCTTGAGGGTGAGTAAAGCTTGGGGTAATTTTCATTTGAAAGTGAACTAATCCTTTAACATTTTACTTGTCCTCAAAAAGAAACAAAATAGCATAAATACGATGTCATATCAAATCAATATGTTTCACAGTAGGAACTATAACTGAAGTAAACTATAGTATTTTGTCATAAACCAAATACAAGAAATTGTTATTGACATTTACATCTACATGATACATAGTTTTAACAAAGACTTTAGATACACACAGTGAATTGGAAGAAAATGCTATACATATGGCGGAATAAGCCCCGCCTTCTAAATTAAAGAGCCAATCACCAATTGGTAAAGTCAGTGCGTCACTGCAGCTGCTTTTAGAAGCTCCGGTTGCTATAATGCACATGCGCATTGGCTGGACTAGCCTGAAAAATGCGTTTTATTTTTTGTTTTTTGTCATGATTTGAGCGTTTAGAAACAAAACTTATGAGACAGTTGTTGTCAGATTTCATTGGTGATTTCAAATATTAAATTTAATCATAAACGTGGTAAACAGCTTTGGAGAATTTGATGTTTCCCCATTCAAAGAGATAGGAGATGTACTTGCATGACTGAGAGGCGAGAGGTGTTTCAAAGATGGCCGCCGAGTGAAATAACTTGCCTGAAAGGGACTTTAGGACTTTTACCCCAAGTCTTTACCCCAGTACTTTTACCCCATGGCTTCTACTTCATTGCTAAGTTCCTGGTATCATTTTCTGATACATTTCTGTTTCTCTCCTCTCCTCTAGCTTGCTTCCTAATCTAGTTGTCTAATAAACCTGCCATTGTATATTTCAGATATTGTTGGCTCTTTGACAGATTGCTTTTGCTTCTTTTTGTAATTCGCTTTGAATAAAAGTGTCTGCTAAAAGGATGAATGCAAAGTTGTTACATATTACGAAAACCCTTTAGAATAAAACCAACACACATTTAGTATTTTCTGAAAGCAAAAGGCAAATTGTACATTGACTTTTTTTTTTTTTTTGGAAAAATGTCTAAACCAGGAAAGCACTTTAACAACTTCAGAGTGCAAGTACTAACATAACCAAACTAAACTTGCCACAGGATGAAAGCGATCACATGACCCCCTCTATTTGACCTCTGAAGCCACCTGCTGTGGAAAGATACAGTCGGGAGCTTAAAAGCAGAAGTGCTGGTAGGCTTTAACACGGGCGAGGGAGGTTTGAAATAGATGACTTTGCATCTCCCTCAGGTCTGCGGGGACCCTGGCTTGTGGCGCTGGCTCCCAGAGTGATTTTTAATCAGGGACTGTGACAAGTGCCAGTCTGTTCATCCCTCGCTGATGGCCTGCGGCACTCCTCCTGAGCCCCGGTGAAGGAGAGAGCGGCCATTACACCGCAGAAACACTCATCAGCCCTGCCTGATACTGCCCATTGACTCCCATGCTCTGAGAGTTAGTAGAAGAGGCCTCCACCAGCCCGGGGCGCGAATATTAAGTAGTAGGCGGTCCCGCGGCTGACGGTGGCTCTCATCCATCTTTATCGTGTTGGGATCAGGCCTGCCGGAGAAGCACCGGTGCGTGGGAATGGCTCTTTTGCCAGCCATGTCTGGAATTAAATCCTTTTTATGGAGCGCTCTAGATACCGAAATGCAGGAATAGGGCCGCTTTTCATTCACTAATGGCATCGAGCTTACCTTGAGTGTATGGATGAATAGGAGGAAGCGTAGATGCGTGGAACAGGAAATGGATGGAGTCGCCTACTATTATTCATCTCGTAAATATAAGGTCAGAGGATTCTATTATTGGGTTAATGGAACGGCCTTTTCAGAGTGATTTGGCTTTTAATTGAAACACAGCACGCTGAGGTCTTTCTCTCAGCGGTGTGTTGCAACAATAAAGGTCTTTTCTCAATAACTTTAATTAATACTAGAGAGACTAGTTGTGCACGCATAGAGCCTACTTTACATGCACGTGTGTGTATGAAATTCTCTGTATGTACTGTACATAAATGTGTGTGCATTATGAATAAAATATTACAGTGTATCCTAGTTATTTTATTTTACACTGATGTTATCTATCACATTATACTCAGTTTTGCTTAAAATGTAAAAAAAAGCTTTATATTTTAAATAGAATGCATAAAGTTGAACCAATGAGGTGTGCTATTTGGAATATTTTTTTTTTCAATAAAATACATTAATTCCTTAATATTCCATATATTCCTCACAGCTTCAGCATGTGAGCCTGAACAATGTAATTTACATATTTGTTGGTCATATAGGTTCAGATCCAACCCCTCCACTTTCATTTATTTCATTTTTTTTTATTTCATTCTTAAAGTCCCCCTGTGCCAATAATTATATCCCTAAAAATTCATCTTTGATAATCAAAATGACATTTAAACTTTTTTCCTGTGAAAATAGTTTCATCCCTTAAAGGATTAGTTCACTTCTGAATTAAAAATGTATTGATAATTTACTCACCCCCATGTCATCCAAGATGTTCATGTCTTTCTTTCTTCAGTCGAAAAGAAATTAAGGTTTTTAAGGAAAACATTCA
Source organism: Mylopharyngodon piceus (assembly GCA_039654765.1). NCBI lineage: Eukaryota > Metazoa > Chordata > Actinopteri > Cypriniformes > Xenocyprididae > Mylopharyngodon > Mylopharyngodon piceus. Next base: position 5,916,331 of record CM077447.1, read on the forward strand.
AGGATTTTTCTACATATAGTGGACTTAACTGGGGTACAACGAGTTGAAGGTCCAAATTGCAGTTTCAGTGCAGCTTTAAAGCGCTCTATACGATCCCAAACGAGGAATAGGGGTATTTTCTAGTGAAACGATCGGTCATTTTCTAAAAAAAATAAAATTTATATACTTTTTAACCACAAATGCTCATCTTGCACTGCTCTGCGATGCGCCACGTATTACATAATCACGTTAGAAATGTGAAACGTCGACAGGATTGGTAGTTACACGTTTGTGACAATAAGAAACGGGCGGTTTCAAACAGCGTTTTTTAAAACTGTCTCTGGTTCACTGCAGTTTTAAGGAGAAAACACTCAGCAGTGGTGTTGACTGATGAATTTGCACATGCTTGTCTTAAAGTATATTAAAAACACCACATAGACATATAAACAGCATTAAAAAATTGATTTTCACCACAGGTGAAATGATTTCATTATACTGAAAATAAAAATAAAACAGATGAATCCAATATGGATCATTATTAAATAACTATGTGGTAATGTGTATTTCTGGATAATCCAGTGGATAAATATTTTATAAATGAAAGGTAAAAGGATGAGTCTCATTTTAATTCAGCAAATAGCCAATACACATACACTTGTTGCTGCAAATCAGCTTAATTCAATATCAATATGGCAAATTGCATGCGTCTAAACTGTGCTTCGTGTTGTGCCTAACAATCTTAATAAGTCCTTCCTCATCTTAACAGCTCCACCCACTGGTTCTGCGCAAATATGTACCCCGTTATTAACATTACAGCAAAAAAATCTCTACCGATTGACACATTTCAACTGTTGCACAGTTTATACTGTAATATTGGCCAACCCTAGTGTGTACATAAGATCATTTACAGTTAAATACACTACACCTTTCCCATAAAACACATTACAACACAGGCCACTGAATTGGAATCAGTGTGGCTTTTCCTCTCCCGTCTGCTAATACAAACCAACTATGAGATTCACAGATGGCCCCAATCATTACTTGTGAAGACTGTGATCTGTTATTATAAATGGACCATTACACTTTGTGAAGCAAAAAAGAAATCAAACGCCATTCTCCATTAAAGCTTAATGGCTACCTTTTCATCTCAACCATAACAGACCATCTAAATACCACTGGCTGCATTCTCCAAATGGATGTGGAGTTGGACTGGAAAAGCTGCCAGCTTTGAACTTAACAACATGCCTTTACGCACATGTCTCCTTAAAGTTTAAATACACGTAATTGCAACAAAACCAAATGAGATTATTCCCTACTGGCTAAACCTGCTGTTTTTCATGTCTAGGTAATGCACCAGCTTGTCCCTAGTGGTGCAGGTGGAGCGATTTATAGATGTAATGTTGGTAGGTATGGATGTGGCCCTGGAGATAAACTATAGGCTATTTTAACATAGACTTAATTATTTATTTAGTTTATTTAGTGTTTTCTAGTTTCAGTAACACTTTACTATGTTGTCTAAAAAAAATAATGCTTTGGCAATACAAAATGTACTTTTATCATGCCAATTTGAAAGTCACATTGTGCAATATATATCATAGAAAATGTTATTTTATTTTATTTTATTTTTATAAGGGCTTCCCAAATTAATGTTTTAACTGATATCATTTAAAATCGGTTTAAATTTGTCATTTATAATTTAAACACCAATTTCTCTAATATCTAGTGCCATATTCATGTTTAATAAAGGCAGGTTGAAAATGTTAAAAAATGAAACTAAAATTAGAAGTCATTATTATTTTACGTTATTTTATTTTTTGCTAACAATAATAACACCGGTATGGATATATCCCTGTAGACAGCCCGTGGGCTGTTTTGAAACTATTTTTCTACATCTGATAGTAGGGGAAACTGGCATAAGAAATCAGACCTGCAGGGCAGCACTCCCTGTATCTCTCTCCCCAGTCTGAGACACCTCATAATTTCTTCCTTCATATCGGTCACCATTATCTTACACAGTCTTGTGACATGGCACAATTACAAGGAGAATGAGGTGCTCAATATTTCCCACTGCCCTTTGCCTCTTAATTTCTCCGCTTGCCGAGCGCAGCCCACCTCCCTCTCTCTGTCTCTCTGCAGGTTTGCATATATCCGCCTGCCTGGTAGGCACATTTAAACTTCTACTCAGAAGGGTGAATTGAAAGAGCGTTGAGTTCAAAGAGGGTAGGACAGAATCAAATGCATTTAATATTGCTATAAGAGTGCAGACCTGTCTTCTAAACTTTCCACTTTTTTCTCTCACTGCATGACTAGCATATAAATAGAGAGAGGCCGAGGAGGAAACGTGGAGCGAGTGTATGTGTGCCGAACTTGTGGTGTATTTGACTGCAGCTGTCTGAATCACATTTTATGTAATTCGAATCTTAGTACGAATGGCTGAACACATCAAACTGATTTGCTAGCAGAGTATTAGCAATGTGCTTTATTTATTTACACTAGGGAGTCATTGTCATTAACAATTCAGTTTGCTTATAGGACCTTAATTTATTCCACTGACAGAGGCTATTCTGAATTCATCTTGAAAGAACTCAGAGTAAAGTTGTCTTTTTTTAATTATTAGGCTATTATATTATCTGCAAGTGCAGTTTTTTTAAAATATACTTTTAAGATTTAAAGTATACTACAAGTGCACATTCAATACAATTAAGAGCAGTTCTTTTTCATAAGAGATAGCATGCTAGCTTAGCCTATACCCTATATGCAAGAAAAGTAGTTTACCCTTCACATAATCACAGCAATGCTTATGGCTTCTGATCTTGAACTGTAATGGAAACTATCTATAAATCTTAATTAAACAATTTAATAACCAATTAAAAAGGAAATTATACCTGTATGATATTATGCTGTAGCCACATTGGACCAGCGGTTTGGAAAATGGATAGATGGATGATTCAGCTGCGGGCGCCATCTTCTGGTCAGACGCAGGAATTAATTTGCCGCACAACTCTCACAATGCATTATGCGTAGGTATTCTCTAGCCGTTGAGTGTACATCGGTTGTACACTCGTTACACTCTAAAAAATGCTGGGTTAAAAACAACCCAGGTTGGGTTGAAAATGGACAAACCCAGCAATTGGGTTGTTTTAACCCAGCGTTTGGGCTAAATGTTTGCCCAACCTGCTGGGTAGTTTTATTTAACTCAACTATTGTTTAAAAATTGCTTGCTTAAAATGTGCCCAAAGTGTGTTGGAAATGATCATTTATTAATATGTTTAATAAATGAACATTTATTAATAAGTTTAATGAATAATAATTAAACAAGCATTTATTAAATTAATAAATGTTCACCTTTTGATTATTATTGTTGCCTCTAGTAATTATGTGTCTGATTTTTAATTTCGACCTATTTTCGGTTCATTTTAAGCCAGCCATATAGTAATTTTTAAACAATAGTTGGGTTAAATAAAATTGCCCAGCATATTGGGCAAACATTTAACCCAACTGCTGGGTTAAAACAACCCAATCGCTGGGTTTGTCCATTTTCAACCCAAACTGGGTTGTTTTTAACCCAGCATTTTTTGTAGTGTATTATGGTGCATTGTGGGATTGAACGATCGATAATGTCCACTATGGTTTCGAAAACCACTACAAATGGCTGTCCCTCAAATAATGCCCTATTTAGGGGTACAGGGGGCAATTTCGGATGCAGCAAATGTTTGAGAACTCCTAGCAAAAGAACTTTGTAATGAAGGACATAACCTCAATCACTTTACATAAAATAATAAAGTAAAATATTACATAAAATATTCACATACAATGGCGTGAATTCACTAAGAACCACCTGGAAAGCACATATACTATAGTAGCATCCTATCAAGCACCCTAGAATTGCAGGCATGCATTTAGCACATTTTCTTTTTGACTAAACAATCCTGAAATGCCATTTTGCATGATAAAATTTGAATGATATCATTTATATTTTTAAAATGACCCCTGCAACTGATGTAAACAGCTACTCACATCTGTGTATGGGACATACGGGGGCAGACGGGTTAGACATGCCAGGCATCGGGACAGAGCTGAACTCAGATCAGTTCCAGAAGGCCGCTGTGCCAGTGTCACAGGACGTGTATGTGTCACTGCCAGAGCTGACAGGGGTTAAGTGTTTGCGAGAGCCCAGGAGATGGCTGCTGTGAATGGGATAGACTGGGTCTACTTGGAGTTGCATCCATGCTGCTGATAGATTCTCTGCCCAGTCTGAGTCAAATGCACCGCCAGCCTTGCTGTTAACCTGCCGTTGTCCTCAGGCAGGGTGACTCTCTGTTTCTCTCTCTCTCTGCCTTTCCCTCTTGCCCTTCTCTCTATCTCTGCCTATCTCTCGAAGGCCATTCTAATTTTATTCTCAACCAGTTCTGAAAAAAATGTGAGTAGTGCTTGTTAAATGCCAAAGTTTCCGCCGCAATGCTAGGGTGGTTGCCAGGGTGTTGCTATGTGATTGCTAAGTTGTTCTAAGTACTTGTTAACACATATGGCTGTTAATTTTATCTGGGTGGTTGAAGGGTGTTGCTATGCAGTTGTTCCGAGTGTTTGTTAGCACATTGCTATGTGGTTGTTCGATTGCTATTCTGTTGTTAGGGTATTCTGGAAGGTTGCCAAGGTGTTGCTATGTGATTGATAAGGTGTTCTGAGCAGTTGTTAGGGTTTTCTAAGTGGTTGCTAGAGCGTTTGGAGTAGTTAAACTAGTTCTTAGTTCACTGCTAAGGTATGCTGTTGTTTGGATGTTTTGGGTGGTTGCCAGGGTGTTGCTATGCAGTTACTAAGTTGTTCTGAGTACTTGTTACCACATTGCTATGTGGTTGATAAGTTGTTCTGAGCAGCTGTTAGTGTATAGCTATGCAGTTCTTAGTGTTCTCTATGTGGTTGCTAGAACATTTGAGTAGTTGAACTAGTTCTTAATTCACTGCTATGGTATGCAGTTATTTGGATGTTCTGGGTGGTTGTCAGGGTGTTACTATGCAACTGTTAAGTTGTTCTGAGTATTTGTAAGCACGTTGCTATGTGGTTGTTAGATTGCTGTTCTCTTGTTAGGGTTTTCTGGGTGGTTTCCTAGGTCTTGTGGTTGCTAAGGTGTTCTGAAAAGCTGTCAGTGTATGGCTATGCAGTTGTTAGTGTTTTCTAAGTGGTTGCTAGGGCGTTCTAGTTGAGCAAATTCTTAGTGGACTGCTACAGAATGCATTTATTTGGGTTTTCTGGGTGGTTGCCAGGGTATTGCCAGAAAAAAAACAACAAGCCCAAAAAAAACCTAAATGCTGTATTTGGGAAACAAGACAAAAAATATTGTGACTCACAACTTCCCATTTTATCATGTCAATAAAGTGACATGCTTTATGAGCCAAGCCCAAAGATGCTTATAATAAGTGGACATGGCAACACTATGGTTTAGTTAAAATTGTCAGGCATAAGTATTTGATCACTAATTTTATTTTAGTCATAGACTCTTGGAATTCATGTCAACGGAAAACATTGATATTACCACTGTGTCAATCAGCAGTTTTGGTAGCGAGTTGAATTCCGAACACACACAGAATGATAATTTAGGGGATTCACTCCTGCTTTTAAATTGAGTTGTCACTCCTGAAACTTTACAGTGTATAATTATAGTATTACCTGTGATATTCAATTTTATCTTCTGTCAGACAAAAAGTTAAAACACTTACAGTGTATAAATGTAACAGAACACCTCTTGTCAACAAGCAGTACGATTTGAGGTATCACTCATTTTCATAGTACAAACTATGCAGGACGGGTTCAGTATCGAAGTTTAACACTCAGGGGTCAGCGGTCGCACCAGCGATATCACCTCAGTTTTTTTCTTACCAGTGCAAAAGAGACTCAAAATACTCACATAATTCAAAACTGTGAAATGTCTTCTTTTATTTGTGTACACTCAGAAAAAAATCAAAATGTTACGCTTTTTGCAAAATAAAGAAAACTAACATGATGTCTCTTTCTCAATGAAGTCCATTCTGATACTCGGATTAGGCGTTTGTTAAAGCAAATCAAGTATGAGCAAAAGAAATAGTGCTGCTTGCCCAAACAAACACCACTAACACTTGCAGTGACAAAATAGATGTTTGCAGTTCTCTCAGAATAACACAATTTAAAGCTGATTCCGGCTCCTAAATGAAAACCAGTTAGATAACTCACTGAACTTCAGAGTTAGATCATAACCCTCACACACCAAAGAGACGAAATTGCAAGAAAAATTCAATTCAAATCTTAGCAAATTCAAACATGGAAATAGAATGCAAATTTGCTCACTGCTGTCCTATGATTTATGAAGGAGTTTAGGCAGGTGTTATTCTGAAAAGTGAACGGATGGACAAACAGCCCGGCAGCAGAGAATAGAGCAAGACTGAGCGATGACCCTCACGAGCCCTTTCTCACTACAGGTAGAAGAATGTGTTTGCTGAGCTAATTGTTCGTGGAAAATTGAGTTGTCATTTCACAGTGAACACCCCCGCCTAGCCAATCACACACACCGCAGCTAATACTCTGACAAGCTTTCTGAACTCAAATTGTACAGAAAGATGACTGCATAGTACATACCGTACAGTTACACAATCACACAAAGCACTCTGTTCAAATAAAGAGACTTGCATCAATACCTGTATAGGGTATGCAGTTGAAGGAACAATTGACGTGACACTTTCTACTTATCTTTCTGATGTGGGAGAAGTTAAGAAAAAAGAAAACCGTCGCTGAGTTTCCAGACAGTGCTAATTATAAAGAACGATTGTTGGCACAAACTGCAATCCCAACCATTTATCCCCAGCAGAGACTGTGAGTCTGATTTGACGGTTGTGAATGTAGAAGAGTTAATTACGCTCCCCATGTTAAATAGACACACTCGATAGAGCAGAAATCAGCTTCTCTAGCTGCCGCTTGTAAACATCTTATACCTGATGCAGCAAATGCCTTTTTTTTTTTTTTTTTAACACGAAGGCCACATTAAGTCAACATGAAAACAAAAATGACAAAACTGACCGTATCCAATCTTGGCATTACTGTACCTGATTTATCAATGAACGTTATATAGTGCTGCATCCGTGACGTCAAAACCCTGAAGACTATTTCGCCAGTGGTTCTTGTTCGAGATTTTCCTATGCAAGGTTTTTACATTTATGAGTAAAATAAGGTCTGTGGTAAAAATAACTTGACGATACATGGACGTTTTGCTTTAAAAAAAAAAAAAAAACTTAAATTACACACCCATATATCGAAAACGCGAATTTTGAAGCTGTTATGTTTATTTTAAAAAAAACCGTATATTTCTAATAAGTAACTAGATAGGAATGTTTGGGGTATGAGTGTGTGTAATTTACGTTGTACTCTCTCCCCGCCATTGAGAAATTTTTCCAGCTTTCCATGTTTTCACTGTTAAACAGTAGGGGGTGCTGTTACGCATCTTCTGAAAGAGTACAGCATCTCCGGATCCATAAATAAGCAAAGAAGTTGATCTACGTAAACCAGAAGGAGCAGATATAAGATTTCTTGTGTCAATTAAGCTAGAGAGAAATGAGACAATTATTGAGACAATTATTATACATTCAGTAAGTTCTAGAGATGTAAAATGAATTGTTCAGATAATTGCAGACTTTGGTACCTTGGCAAACCTGAGCACAATTTCAGAAATTTAATGTTGAGAGATTTATTCTGAATATCTAGAAAAGACAGTCTTTTTCTCAGGGGAACAATCTCAAAAGCATATATAATTTTATCTCCATTTAATCTCATTTGTCATCTTAAAGCAATTAAGATACATAAACAATTAAGATACTAAAGAGATCTCAGAAGACACATGTAAGCATTCATTTTTTCTCAGGGGATAAATTTAGTCTCTGCAAGTCTCTGTCTCCAAACATCACCATTTGCGCTCCATTTCAATCTCAAAGCTGTCTAGGAGAAATAACTGAGATATAAAAGAGATTTCATTTATGATTATTCTACGCTTTGGGTTTGCCTCAATCATTAAGCATTGCAATGTGCATTTGCAAATATTGGCCGATGTAAATCCGAGCCATATGGCACCTAAGCGCAGCTAATCCAAACAAACGCCCAGTACATCCTTTGCTGGTCATGCTAAACAGAAAAACACCAATCCGATGTTCCACAGAGTAATGTGATGACAACTGATAAGATCTCGCTGAGCAGCACAGGAAAAAAAACTTTCCAGATAGAATACCATATAGATATTTTCCTCATCACATCGGCTGCACAAAATAAACTGCAAATCGGCTGCTGTGCAGTTCTCAACCAGCCATCCTATTATGGCTCCATTTGGGCTGTAGATCACAAAGTATATTAAGGACTTCGAGGTGAATTTGTGCTGAAAAAGTAAACTGTGCCAATCCTTTACTGTCTACCTCTATCTTTAGACAGAGGAGATCTCTGCTGTCATATAGCCATGACCTGCACCGCATTTCTCTCGCAATGTCTTTTGGTAAGAGAGACGATGTGAGCCAGCTTAATTAGAATGCATAAACAATAACAAAATGTCAGAACCAGAACACAGAGGAATAAGCGTCTCCCTATAAAGGTTACAGTCCATTGAATGAATATTGTTATGAACCAGGGAATCTTTCAAGGACAGTGTATTGGTAAAAGGTGGCTATGATTTTGTGGCCCATAGATCAAGGTAGACCTACAATCATTTCTAAAAGTAATTTTAAAAAGATAAGGAGGCCAGAGCTATTTATAGTGAGGGGGCCCAGAATACCAGTGCATAATTTTGCTTGGGAGTGAGGAGCATTTTCGTTAAGCTTCGGTTGTCTCTTTGGCTCCTAGATTGCTACAGTACTGCTCCATGTTGGCAACCTATAATGCAACTGCATGCCAACAAAGACTTCACTTAATTTTACTGTAAAAGTAATAATTATTAGAGAAAGAAATCTGTGAAATATTTTTGCAAAGACAACATGTTTAGTAAAAATTAGTAGAAAGGGCGAGTTGAGTTTGATTGCAAGCAAGGATATGTGCAGTTTTCTTATCTCTCAAAACCCAATATACGCATCTGAAATGAAATCCCATCAGAGACGCCAAAAATCAATCCTACAATCCCTTTTAATCACTCGTGAAACTGCAAAACCTGCATGTGCATATTAAAGGGATATTTCGCTCGAAAATGACAATTCTGTCATTTACTCAACCTCATGTAATTTCAAACCTGCATGTATTTATTTCTCATGCAGAATACTGAAGAAGATATTGTGAAGAACACTGAGGTGCAAACAACATTGGAGCCTTTTGACTTTTATTGTATGGAAAAAGACATCTTTTAAAATAACTTATTTGCATTCGACAGAAGAAAGTTAGTCATACAGATTCAGAAAGACATGAAGGTGAGTAAATGATGTGATTGAACTATCCGTTCCAATATCCAAGAGCAGTAAAGGGTTAGTTCACCCAAAAATGAAAATTCTGTCATTAATTACTCACCCTCAATTACTCAAATTTTAATTTTTTGTTGAACTAACCCTTTAATACATATAATACATATATAAAAAAGATTCTTTCCTGTGGTTTTGAGTATTTCTGAGTTTAATGGTATGTTCAGACTGGCATACTACCTAGAACGTAGTATGCATACAGTGGATAGTATATAGATTTGATGTGTATCCAGATGCTAGAATTTGCAATATAAAACCATACTGCTTGACTTGACCTAATTTCCAAAGTGACATTAACTGTGAATATCATGACCAATTATTTGACTTGACTTCCAACATTTCAAAGTGTCATTTTTTTGTCAAAATACTTCCTTCTATCGTAGTTTAATATGCCAAGTTAATTATACGTCAGCCATTTGCAAGTTGATTCCTACAAAATGTGGCTCTGTGGTGTTTTCTAAACAGTTTGAGCATCCCAACCAGCACGGCAACAGACTCAACCAATGCTGTTAATTTTGGGGCGTGGCTTGCTGTTTCTTAAACCAATAGCAGATGGGGGAGGAATGTTTTGTAAACAGGTATGAAAACAATTTCTGCTATTCCGTTTGATGTCTAGAGGCAAAGAAATAACACTTTACCCTAGGGTAAATTTGTTAAATATCTTATAATCTAAAGAGTCTCATGCACTGAAAATGGTGTGGAGACACTAGAATTTGCCATCTGAATTAGCACCGCCTTACGGAAAAGGGATCTGAGCTCAAATGAATTATCATGAACAATTATCATAGAGTCCTAATGAGATCTGTGGTCCCTGTCGGCCTGACGCTTTACTCAGTCAGGGGAAGAGAGAGCGGATTAGCTCTAATCCTGCCAGATTGCTCGATCCGAACATCTTAATTTATTCCATCCCCTAAGACTAAATGACAAATAGGATATTACCATAAGAACACCAAAAGTGCAACCAACCCCTGTGATAGCGAGATTACAGCTGAGACCTTTTAGCACTCTGGTGTGTTTTCAGCTGTGAGCTCTGAGAGGAAGTTTCTGGAAACCTGTGCATCACGTATAGACGCTTGAGTTCGGGTGACTACAGTTCAAGGAGATCTGGAGGGAATGAGGTGTTTGGCTGAGACACAAGATGAATGCAGAGCAGAACTATCAGCCTGCCATTTATTCCTGAGCTTAAAGCATCCTATTTAATGTAACGCATGCAGATATAAATCAGACGGCAGTTTTCTTTCCCCTTCAGAATGTTGGTTCTGAAGTCGAGCGGTGGAGTTTTAGTGTTTCTCCTGAATGTTAGGAAACTTTTTGCCCCAAAGATAGGCTGTTTATATGAGACAGCTAATGAGCACTCTAAGTTTCTGTGAACATAATGCATTCGATTCCAGCAGCGTCACCCCAGTGCTTTGATTGACAGGCTAAGCTGTTGTGATGGAGCAAATCAGTATTTGAATGTGGGAAGTAGTGTTGCGTAGTAACTAACTTAATGTAGTGACGTTAAGACATTCATACAGGTCACCTCGCGCAGCCTCCATGATGATGGGGGACCCTCATGGTAAGACAAATACATTACGGTTAATTTTGCTGGAGCGATTTTACTCCACAATGAAGTTGCATCAAAAGATATATATATACTGAGTGTTTACACAGGCTTTTAAATGCTGAACACGGGTGGTCTGAATGCTGAAAACACTATTGCGGGAAACAATATAACGTGGTGAAATGTTGATTATTGATTTGTGTGAACAGCAAAACAAAGACAAGCGCTGAATGACATGACGGAGCGGCGATGTAGCTTCAGAAGACTTTGACAGTCCCTCTGCGTCCCTGTGATGCGGAGGAAGTTTTCAGAACGGAGCTCCGTACTCGAAATCGCTTCCCTGTCATTTATGTCACTGTCAAATGTTTCCTGACTGGTTTAAAATTCAAATCTCCTACAGTTATCTGCTGCAACCCTCCAATTTACACTTTCTAAATGACAGAAATCTAGAAAAAAAATCAGCACAGAACAGTTAAAAGTGAAAGTTCACCCAAAAATTGAAAATTCTGTCATCACTCATTACTGTCGATCCAAACCCCTTAAAGGGATAGTTCACCCAAAAGTGAAAATTTTGTCATTACTTACTCACCTTCAAGATGTTCCAAACCTTTAAGAGTTTCTTTCTTCTGTTGAACACAATATAAGATATTTTAAAGAACGTTAGTAACCAGACAGTTGATGGTAGCCATTGACTTCAATAGTATGGAAAAGAAAAATACTATGGAAGTCAATGGGAGCCATCAACTTTTCAACAAAAAAGTTTCATTGGGTGAACTATCCCATCTTAAAAACACAAATGAAGATTTTTTTTAATGAAAACTGAGAGATTTCTGTTCCTTCAATAAAAGTCCATGCAACTAAAACTTGACACTTCAAAAATTTATAAAGACACTGTAAAAGAAAGCCATATGAATAGAGCAGTGTAATCCAAGTCTATCTTTTATAAGATATTGCCATAGATTAAATATAGTTAGCATCTTTTGTTAGCAGCTTGTAGTGCTTTCAAAAGAGTAGCTTGACTGTATCTTGTAGCTTGGCAAGATACACTTTTAAAGCAGCTTCCCCAACACTGGTGGGTAGGAGTGATGCCGAAACATTCGTTTTTCAGAGCTACGCAGAGAACCTCAGAGGGAACATTATTAATTAACACCCACGCCACAGATCTGCCAAATAAAGCACAGCGCTCTTCTCTTTCGTCTTCTTTCTTCTGCGGATCACCCACAATCACACACCACGCGCACACAGAAGTGTCTTTGTTACAGGAGTAATCTACCTCCAAAAATGAATACCTACTCAAGTGCACTTCAAGGTCAGAGTTGGGCAGGGCCTTTTCAAACGCCTCTCAAAACATCTCGGCACGATAATCCCTTCACGGCTCAAATTTTGAAGGGCTGTTATCAATATATGCAAATTTCTGCTGGAGGCACGACATTTTCAGCCGCTAATTACCTACTTGTCTCTCACCATACCTGCATCCTCGTAATCCACTATCTGTGAGGGGAAAGGAGAGGGCAATCAAATATTCACAACTGATAATAATGAGAGGTCATCTTTTCACATGCTTTGCCAGCTCTCCTAGACTAGTATTTGTGAAGTTGTAAGAATTATCCTATAGCACACAGTATGGTTGGACATTAAACGTTATGGTATTTCATCAAATGAATACTTCTTGAAATGTCCTATTGTGAAAATTTGATAAATGGAACATTACTTCATAATTTTTAATTTCCATTTTAATTTGACAAAAGGAAAATCTGAATGTAGCATCTGTGGATTACAAAAGAAATTAATTTCATTTCCCCCTTTTTGTCAAATCTGTACAGGTGTTCTCTAACAATGAAAATCTGAGGCAAAGCATACTGGGCCTTTAAAAGCAGAAATGTGGAGCTTGCATTTTGTATTATTAATAATGTTAATAACAGCAATAATAATAATAATAATAATAATAAACTATTATTTTCATATACGTACATATTTTCATATTCATACATTGCATTTATTTACATTTACATGTAATGAATATATATATATATATATATCAATGACGTGACAAGTCTTTTTTTTTTTGTCCAAAGGCCTTAATAATAATAATAATAATAAAAAACTAAAGATATGACATCCAAAGTATGTAAGGTAGTACAACTAGATCTCTTTTATCGAATCCAAAAGGTTTTAATTATATTTTGCTGCATATAATCGTATTTTAAAGATTTTGAAGTGTCAAATAGTCATTCGGTTTCTAGCATTCTGGCATGATTTTATAACATCATATATCAACATAGTGCAAAATGATATTAAAATTATGTGTAGAAGTCGTTGCTTTGTTATGAGAAAGAATGTCTGAAAAAATGAATTTCATTAATGTCATTTGGAACCAATATAAAGAGACCATTTTGGATCCAGTCATGTGGTCAATATCATGTGACAGGATGTGTCATCACTCAGACACCTGCAAAGGACCACATGGTCGTGAAGCAAGTTAACTAACTCTCTTTTAACTATTTGAAAAATTCATGTTTTCATTTGCTCATACGCATGTCCCGAAACATCAGGTCATTCGGTACAACCGCTATAAAACATGGAAAATGTGGTAATATTTTAAAAACTTGTACTAAATATAAAATGTTTGACTGTCCTTTTGCTAGCTAGCTAGATATCAGCTTGTTAGCATTTTTTTAAAATATCGTCATTCGGTATAACCAAAAGTGTCATTCGGTAAAACCGAATTTTTGGTTAAACCGAATGACTTTTTTGGTGACAAATTTTGTCCATCTTGTAAAACATGACAACAGCTGTGTTAAATATATATATATATATATATATATATATATATATATATGTGTGTGTGTGTGTGTGTGTGTATGTATATATACACACACACACACACACACACACACTGATTTACATGGTCAGAAAGCCTTGTGGCTGTACTTGTATCGTATTTTAATGTTTATCCTGCTGCAATGTCTTGCCCCATAGATTCCATTATAAATGCATTATTGTAAATGGAATTTTTGTTTGTTCTTTCAAACTCATCGACTAGATTATTAGTTTGTTATATAAATAAGTCATGTTCTTGTAATTCATTATATAAATACATATTTTCATTATAAAAATAAATCCATCAACTGTAGCCAGCGTATGCCGTTTCATTTGTATTGAACCCAGAGCATTCCCTAAAGAATAACCAAAGTTATTTTGCACAGATCTTCTTCTCTGCAGTGTTTTGATATCAGAATGAGAATTTAATTTGATACAGCAAAGATTGAATCTCAAAGAATGTTTGGATTTAATTAACAGTTACTGACTTTAATAGAATTAGTTTGCACTGTGTGTTTCTGATCCATTTTCAGTGTAGTAATGACTTTTGTCACTCTCTCCATGGGGTAATTACGATTACAACTCGGAGAAATTTGGAGGCAATGTTGTTTTCTATTCAGTGAGAGACAGATTAAAATTTTGCTTCGCTTTGATTTGTTGTGGTTATCATCATGTTGTGAAATGTTCCTGCCTGATGCTTGTCTAAAAATAAATTCAGCACATTTGGCACTGTACTTTGAAAATGAACTTGCTTGGACTGTAATATGGCTCTAGAGAGCAACATGACAACCACTTTTGTCTGGTATCATGAAGAAACAAGTGATGCTCAATGTGTCAAATAAGGCTCACCAGTCAAATGGTGAGCCTTTAGGCCGACATAGAAACAAAAAGAGCAGCAACATCAAACATGCTTTTATCACCCTTAACTTAAATTCTCAGCAACTCTCTTTCCATTAAAGAAATCTGACACAATTTTGGTGTCAACCAGCACTGGATTTCTTTTCAAAGATATTTTTGTGGTTGAACTTGTGGCATATTTTGGTGGCTTGCTGTTGGAGGGTGAAAGGAACGTTAAACCCAGTGATCTAAAAAACAAATAACTTTGAAAGGCTGACATGATAGTCCATTAATCATGGCAGGATCAACTAGGAGAGGTTGGACTAATACACACTTGAAACACAAAAACATCCAGATTTCTAAAGCCTTGTTGCCTTTCCATGTTCTCCTTCTGCAACTAGTCTGCAACAAAAAGCCACAGATCATAGCCAAGTTGCAAAATGTGCCAGTTGCTGATGCTCTTTTTGTGTGAAAGCTTAATAAACACACTCCGCTCAGTCACGGACAAAACAATAAATCTAGTTTGTAATCTTTGTCTGTAATCTTCCATTTGTTAATATTACATTAATTAACATAAACTAAAAATGAAAAATACTTCTAAAGCATTTATTAACCTTAGTTGATGTAACGTGTAACATTTACTAATACATGATTAAATAAATACTGTAACACATGTGTTGCCCATTGTTAATGTTAGGTAGGCTAATGCATTAACATTAATGAATAGGATCTTACTGTAAAGTGTTACCGGTTCATTTAATGTTAAAGGTACAGTATGTAATATGAATAACTAGTGGTTGTAATGGGTACTGCAGTCCAAAATTCAAAATATTGAAGAGAGTTGTTTTCCCGCCCTCTTCTCCTTATGCCAAGTTTACACTACAGGACTTTAAACGTCGGCAGATCGCTGTGCTGTTCAGACTACATGACTTGCTGTGGAGTCTTGAAGTCGTTGTGGTGTTCACACTACGTGAATAATCCGCAACAGGGGGTTACACACTACACAAGCTTATTTGAAAATGGACATTGGGAAGAAATTAGATTAAATTTAGAATTAAATTTAATTAAAATTAAAGGAACACTCCACTTTTTTTGAAAATAGGCTCATTTTCCAACTCCCCTAGAGTTAAACAGTTGAGTTTTACTGTTTTCGAATCCATTCAGCCGATCTCCGGGTCTGGCGGTACCACTTTTAGCATAGCTTAGCATAGTTCATTGAATCTGATTAGACCGTTAGCATCTCGCTCAAAAATGACCAAAGAGTTTCGATATTTTTCCTATTAAGACCGAAGGAAAATGAAAAAATGAAAAGTTGCGATTTTCTAGGCCGATATGGCTAGGAACTATACTCTCTTTCCGGCGTAATAATCAAGGAACTTTGCTGCCGTATCATGGGTGCAGCAGGCACAATGATATTACGCAGCGCCTGTGACCCCCTGCTTGCACAGGGAGTGTGCCTTGCAACCATGGAGACATTTGTGAGAGACGCTGCGTAATATCATTGCGCCTGCTGCACCCATGGTACGACAGCAAAGTTCCTTGATTATTACGCCGGAATGAGAGTATAGTTCCTAGCCATATCGGCCTAGAAAATCGCAACTTTTCATTTTCCGTCGGTCTTAGTACACGATGTAACTACAGAAGAGTCAAGTTTTAAATAGGAAAAATATCGAAACTCTTTGGTCATTTTTGAGCGAGATGCTAACGGTCTAATCAGATTCAATGAACTATGCTAAGCTATGCTAAAAGTGGTACTGCCAGACCCGGAGATCGGCTGAATGGATTCGAAAACGGTAAAACTCAACTGTTTAACTCTAGGGGAGTTGGAAAATGAGCCTATTTTCAAAAAAAAGTGGAGTGTTCCTTTAAATGAACCCTTTCGCACATAAGTTTAAAATATTCTGCCTGACCTTCCAGAGTTAAGGCCACCATTAGAATGTTTCCTTTATTGTTTCCATGACGACGCGCCATGATTGTCACGTGACACACCGCGGCTACACTGTATGACAGATGTATTGCTTTTCTCACCATGTCATCAACTATCTGATATTCCGATTCTCATTTACTTGCAAGTGAGTGTTTTGTCATTTAAAAACCTACATCATGATCTTGATCTTAATCTATAACGCGAGATGGGCGCCACCTTGTTTGTTTGCACTTTAGTTCAGAGAGTCCTGCCAGTCGGATTTATAGGCTACAGCACGTGAATTCATCCATTTGTACCGAAATACATGTGGCCAGTGAACTGGGAGAAGAATAGAGTGAGCTTTATAGTTACTTACACAATGTGTATCTGATATGAATAAACGTCGGCAAATTATATTTGAATGGATTGTTATTGCTGCTTCCATAGACATCAGTGTATATTTCATTGGCTGTAGCTCGTCGCGACACGTGACACCATAGGATATCAAGTCGGCCGACAGCTCCAGATATTTAGCATGCTAGATATTTGTCTGGCGTCAGTGAGGTGTCAGCGAGCCTCACATAAAGATTGGCGAGCACCGATCACCCGCTGATTTTCCCCCAATCACAGCCCGACCTGTCGCGAGCTCATTAACTTGTAAATCGGGCTTAAAGTCCTGTAGTGTAAACTTGGCATCAGACTCCAAGCTCACGCGTGTTGCCAGATTGAGGACATGCAACCAGAACGGGCGCAATTGACAGTGGAAAGCGAGAAGCTTTACACTATAAGTTGTATCTACGTTTTAATATGTCTCTGGTCCTTGAGCTTTGTAGATGGATGCCAAGATTTTATAGGTTGGGTAGAATGATCGCTGACCCAGTTCGTTTGCTGGCTTCCATGGCTGCAATACGCTGCATTTCCCACCAACTGGCAACCCGGGTTGTCAAATACTATTGGGTAAATCGGCAGTGGGCGGGATCACACAGTCCAAAACAAAAACAGACATTCTGACATGGAACACACATTTCAAACAAGTATGTGAACTTAGCATGTTTCCTAAATATCTGCAAAGATATTATTTTTATGCTTTTATGCTTTAGCACAGTCGAAAAAGAAAAAAAAAACAGAGCACCTTTAAGAAAATCAATTTGTAATGTGTGGAACTGGTGTCTACAATTGAATTAAAGTAAGGCCCAATCCCAATTCTCTTTTATACCCCTTCACCCTTCCCCTTGCCCAAGTTTCATTCCGTGCCGAGCCGGCCGATACGGATATGGTTTCGTTTTCTACTGTGGTGCTGCGATAACAGAGCTCTTTGCAATGTAATACAAACGAGTCAGTTGTTGCCTTGGTAACGCAAGAGTTTACAGACGATACAATATGTAAATAGTGACTGCGCTATGAAGGATGACAGATATTTCTTTTAACTGTATTATTCAGTTGTGTTCACATCATTCAAATAGCGTGTTTAGCAAGCTACGGAGAAACTGGCAGCCAGGTAACACACAAGTGATCGATCCTGAGTGGAAATATCACTACCATGATCACTACACGCATTCTAGCAGCACGGTAGTCGGTGTATGCAGGGAAATTTCTCATACCCCTTCGTTCGAAGTGTGGTCCCGAAAAATCTTCGTTTGAAGGGCTATCTGGCCATTCCCCTTAGCCCTACCACTCCAGCCAAAAGAGAATCGAGACACCCCTACCCCTTCACGTGAACGCGCAAAACAAAGGGGTAGGGGAAAGGGGTAGAATTGGGATTGGGCCTAAGACTGTATTAAGTGTTAATTTAGTACTGAATTAAGTATTGAGTGATGTCAAGAAAGAGAGCAGCAATTTGTCTTTATTGTGCATACAAAAAAAAAAAACAACAAAACGAAAACAAACCAATAGAATGAGTCTTAAATTCAACATTGACTGTGCTGACGCCTTGAAGTGAATGTTTTGCCATGCATACAAAAAAGTTTCTGAAGCCTCTTTAATGCTCTTCCAAAAAACCCAAACATTTAAAAATAAAATAAAAAAGTGGAATCTTTCTAACTAAATAAACAAAATAAGTTTTGTGAGCAAAACTTTTTCAAACACAAAAAGTTAAGAGCAAAACCTTTTACGACAAAAAAATTCATTATTAGCTTTGCTTACAGAACATTTGTTTGAATGCACAATAAAGATTAAAAAAAAAAAAACCTCATAACTGAGCGACAGCCAAAGAGTCTGCAGGAAGCTCTGCTGTCTTATATTTTACAGTTCTTACAGTATTTTAAAAACATTCCTCCATGTTGTGTTGACATTTCAGGAATTGCACTCACATGGCTATATGATTAAGTTAGAGTTTGTGTAAGGGCCGGTTCATAAAGAACGTGTTTTTGCTTTGAAAAACGCAAGACGCGGACAGTAGAATGGGGAAAAAAATGCAAGGTTTTGAAACACATTTTTAAAAGTTGAGCTGATTTGAACTTGAGAATTTTAGAATGCTGTGTCATGCGCTAGACGCTGCAAAAGACGCAAGACACGAGCGTAGCGGTCAAACACGTCCATCTAGCACGTGTTTACATAGAAAAATAATGGAAAAGCAGCGCAGTAGAATGGAAAAACGTGTTCTGTGTGAACGGCCCCTAAGAAGGGAATTTCAGAACCATAGCTATGGGGAGGATAATGAATCTTGTCACTGACATACTAGTCTGCAATTAGTGCACAGAAGAAACACAAAACTCTCTTTAAATGTACGCAGGGCACTGGCAACAACCTTCTGTCTCATAGTGTGTGCTAGGCATTACTCTGACAAACTAGACATCTTTATGTTTGGAGGCTTTGTTGTTGTTTACGGAATTAGTGCTGGACTGTTCGTTCCACCCACAGAGAGTTCAATGTAATTTGACTTTAAGTGAGTTTAGCTACTAAGGCCCGTATATTTGCAGCTGAAAAGCAAATTCCTTGCAATAAACTTGGTGAGAGAGTAATAAGAATGGATTAAACTGCCCCATACCATAATCCTCTTCTTCCTTCCTCCAAACTTTGAATTCAGCCCAGCCTGAATATGTCTACGCCGACATAATTATCCTGAAACTGGCAACTGTACAGTATTGTGCATCTAAACAACAAAGTATAAACCCGTGGTCTAGTGTGTGAATATCCAGAAAATCAGACAAGCCTTGGCTGCGGCCCCAGAACAAGCATCTGTCAAAACAAATGGCTCTCATTGGGAAATAAATAAATCAACAAACTTTGCAATGCATGGAAAATCAAATCCATAACAAAGAGTGTAGATATTTCAGCAGAAACAGACAGCCCGTGATGCCAGTACCGAGTTTATTTCCAAATTAATCTCTCAACTAATGTCTGCTGCCTTCGTCATTTAGTTTACAGCCGAAAACTGGAATTAAGGACCACAGATAACAGTGCGGTCCTGTCAAACTGCAGAGCACTTCAATGAGCAGCTTCCTCTTAAATTACGACTGTTCCTGCTGTTGTCTGGGCCCTTTTCAAAGCTGTAAAGTTTCAGCTGTGGTAAAATCCACCAGGCATTGGATACACTTAAAAAACCAGAGCAGATTAATGGCCAGTGTTTTACAATATTGCGTTACTCCCTAAAAAAGTAACAAATTGCACTAACTGCAAATTGCATATGTGTGTTATTTAACATATTTAATTATTGAAGGTTTGTGTAATATTCTAGTTTACTTATGTAGTTTACTTTTCACTGTTTTCAGTCATTTTGAAGAATACTGAATCTGTTTTTGTGCTGGTGAGGTGAGTAAATGCTCACAGCCCACACAATGCCTCTGCACCTTACTCCCAATTTCTCACAACATGGGGCAGAAGAGGTGTCAGTAAATAAATGGGAAAACAAAATAACTTGCGTTACTTATTTGAAGTAACTCAGATATTTGTTGTAAATTTAAAAGTAATCTGATTACGTAACTCACGTTACTTGTAATGCATTACCCCCAATGCAGGTCATGGCTGAAACTGATTTGCCAAATTAAATTTTGACTTTTGAAAGGCTAGATATTATTTTAGCAAAGAAGAAGAGGTAAAAAAAAATAAATAAATAAAAAATTTTTTTTAAAAAAACAGTATACAGTAGTCAAGCTCCTGGTTTTAGTTTTGGTTACCACTGACTTCTATTGTATAGACAGAAAAAAAAAGGTAATACTTTATTTTACAGTCTCCCTGTTACACATCTTACATGTGCTTACTATAGTAATAACAGTAAATTATTATTATAATTACAAGCAACTAAACCTAAACCAAAACCTAACCCTAATTACACTGTAAGTACATATTGCTAATTAATATTACTCAGTACAGTAATTACACTGTAAAAACACTAAAAACACTAAAAAGAACACACACACACACACCACAACAACATTTAACACCCCACCGAACAGGAAATGCTGATTATGTGTGCAGTTGCATGTACTGTATACAAAAAAGAAAATAAAGTATATTTTAGGACTATTATTATCTCAATGTGAAATAGGTTCTGCATTAAAATGCCCACAACCACATGTGGTCTACTCCAGACCTATACAAGTTATTTATTTATTGGCTTTACATTCGTAAGAACACATTTATGTGGGTAAGCACCTCTTTTAAATCAGGTGAAAATTTGCACAAGCACCTTTTGTACTTAACTTTCGAATAAGAACCATTCAAAACGTCTCTTTTTGATGACCATCCATTCTACAGTAATGTGTATGCAGAGTATCAGAATGGAAAATTCTTCATTTCTAATACTGTCCTGAATGGATGTACTGTAATTAGGCCACAGGCTCCATTAGGATTCTTGTTTGGAGATTGAGCTGCTCAGCCCATCTGGCTAATGAGTTGATAAGGTCTCAACTCCTATTAAAATATGTACCTGAGGAGAGCAGAATAGCCTATATCAAATTCTATTATTGTCATACTTCATCTAATTACTTCAAATGTTCTGACCATTTCTTATGTAGGATTAGATGAAATAACATTGTAGTTTTTGGCAGCTAGAAAATAAGAAATTATTATCATTATTATTAGCATTATTAATAAAAAAAATTGATATATGAATGTGTCTCCATACGCCCTTGTAGCAATTTAGTCTCTTAGTACATTAGCAAACAAATCAGTCTGAATAATAAACCACCATCATTTCAACCCTGTTGTAGAGAAAATTGATTTGAACAATGCAAACAGCTGTATAAAAGATGCATCTCCTGTGTAATATAATTCATCTGTACATCTAGTAGTGTTATGAATCTAAAAGAATACAATATATAGTTTATACATGAATAGTGTAAAATTCGACTCAGACTGACAGCAGACAGTGTCTTCTAACTTATCCTTCTGGTTTTGTACACATTTCTTTTTCCTGACAGCAATCTAAAGCTCAGTCTCTCTTGTGGTACAGCTGTCTGCATGCAAGGACTGAGAAGGTTCTAGGGTGACGTCAAAGCCTAACAAAGACACAGCTACAGGCCCCAGTCTCTTTCATCAATGCAGGTGGGTGTTTTTCTTGGACAACTTTGATTATTAGAAAAATTCAGAATGGTCTACAGCAGAGTTTCTCAAAGTGTGGGGCGTGCCCCACTGGTGGGGAATAGAGACATGACAAGTGGGGTGCGACAAACGAGAGGAAATTTGGTCATTTTTGTGCCCATCTCTATTAACCTTTGGAGCGGTATGGTCCCACATATGGGATTTTTATTTCTGTGCCCCTGAGAGTACGGTCCCACATATGGGATTTAGAACGTTCAGTGACGTCGCTTAACTGCCAGATTCAAACTGTGCTTTTGCACTTTGGCTGGCGCTGAGCCAGAGACGGACACGCTCAGCAGCGCTTCTCATTTATCACAACTATGCAGTGTTTTCATTAACATAATGTTTATTTTAGGTTTCAGACATTTAAATATACATAAGTACTAGTAAAACAATACATTTAGAGTTTGTAAAATACACACTGATGTCTATGGAAGCAGCAGTAACAATCAATTAAAATATAACTTGCCGACGTTTATTCATATCAGATACACATAGTGTAAGTAACTATAAAGTTTACTCTATTTTTCTCACAGATCACCGGCCACTTACTTACATGGATTTCGGGAGAAATTGATGAATTCACGTGCTGTAAATCCGACTGACAAGACTCTCTGAACAGCTGCGCAAACAAACATGGCGGCGCCCATCTCGCTTTATAGATCATGATCATTTATTAACGTTTTTAAACGACAAAACACACTCACTTACACATATTTGAGAATCGGAATATCAGATAGTTGATGACATGGTAAGCAAGTTTGTGAATATTTTGAATAAAAAAAGGAGAAATGAAATAAAAGCGTTACATCTGTCATACAGTGTTATTGTGGCTGCAGTGTGTGACGTGACAAGCATGACGCGTCGCCACGGAAACAATAAGGGAAAACGTTCTAAAATAATGGTTGCGTAAAAAAAAAAAACTCAGCTAGAATAATATTTAATTTATAATTTATATATAATAAATTAAAATGCAAAGTGATAATATAATTGCACTTTTATTTTCTCTATTTGAAAGTTTTTAATGCTGTTATTTGATGTTATGTTTTTAAAATGTGATGTTAATAAAATAATTTTTAATACATTTTAACAGTTAAACTTAAAGCCTAGTTTATTAACATTTTGTTGGGGCGATTGGGGACAGGTGGGGCTCGGAACCCTTCCCTACCTCCAAAGTGGGGAATGGCAGAAAAAGTTTGAGAAACACTGGTCTACAGGGTATCAAAGGTTCAAAGGGTATAGAGCACACCCATCTCCTTTAAATGAAGAGGGAAATTCAGACTCCTTTAATCTTATGGTCTAGAATTTCTTTTTAGGCAGCAAAATTTGCTTTTAGATTATTTATGTTATCTTAACTAAGTATTCAGCCAATGATGTTCTGGTTATCAGGAAGCAGTGCCATTTTTGTGTCCTTACTTGGTGGCGGGAGGAGGTGGTGATGGATATCGGGAGTGGGAAAGAGGGCTAGAACCCCAGAAAGAAGGAACACCCATGGGGTGCTGGGGGACCAGGTGACCATGGAGAGGCCAGCGAAGGAAGAGACAACTGCTCAGCCAGCACTGAAGGAGGCCACAGTGGAACCGGAGAGGTGGAAAGCCCTGACAGATTTGGAGGGATGGAGACCTACGGAGGAGCGTTAGGGGGTGCAGTCTAGGGCAGTGCCGAGGAAATGGAAGACCAAGGCGAAGTCAAGGAGGCTGTAGACCAAGGCAGAGCCGGAGGGCTGGAGAACGAAGGTGATGGCGCTGGACCTGAGGACCACAGTGGAGCCAAAGGTTCTGACGACCGAGGTGGAGCTGGATGCTTGGAACACTGAGGCTGAGCTGGAGGGATGGAGGATCCCGGTGGAGTCGAAGGAGTGGACGGACCAGGTACAGCCACAGGCCCAGAAGTCTGTAGAGGAGCCAGGGAGATGACAGTCCAAGGAGGATTTAGAAGGACAAAGAACCCCGGAGATGCCAGAGTGATGACAGTCCACAGTGGAGCAAAAGGAGCGAGGAGCCATGGTGGAGTCGAAGGGACGAGGCAGAGTCGGAGGGTCAAGATTCTGGAGTTTCCATTCCGAAGAGCACGGTTGAACTGGCTAGCCAGAAGACTGTGGCCGAGGGTGAGCCAGGGAACTGGGCAGAACAAGTGAATGAGGCAGAGCCAGGGAACAGGGCAGAAATAGCAAAAGAGGAGGAGCCTGGGAACTGGATGGGACTAGTGGAGGAGGTGGAGCTAGAAGACTGGATGCAACCAGCAGAGGATGATGGGTCAGGGAATTGGCTGAAATCAGAGAGCCCACAAGCTACAGTATCTCACAGAAGTGAGTACACCCCTCACATTTTTGTAAATATTTTATTATATCTTTTCATGTGACAACACTAAAGAAATGACACTTTGCTACAATGTAAAGTAGTGAGTGTACAGCTTGTATAACAGTGTAAATTTGCTGTCCCCTCAAAATAACTCAACACACAGCCATTAATGTCTAAACCGCTGGCCACAAAAGTGAGTACACCCCTAAGTAAAAATGTCCAAATTGGGCCCAATTAGCCATTTTCTCTCCCCGGTGTCATGTGACTCGTTAGTGTTACAAGGTCTCAGGTGTGAATGGGGAGCAGGTGTGTTAAATTTGGTGTTATCGCTCTCACTCTCTCATACTGGTCACTGGAAGTTCAACATGGCACCTCATGGCAAAGAACTCTCTGAGGATCTGAAAAAAAGAATTGTTGCTCTACATAAAGATGGCGTAGGCTATAAGAAGATTGCCAAGACCCTGAAACTGAGCTGCAGCACGGTGGCCAAGACCATACAGCGATTTAACAGGACAGGTTCCACTCAGAACAGGCCTCGCCATGGTCGACCAAAGAAGTTGAGTGCACGTGCTTAGCGTCATATCCAGAGGTTGTGTTTGGGAAATAGACCTATGAGTGCTGCCAGCATTGCTGCAGAGGTTGAAGGGGTGGGGGTCAGCCCGTCAGTGCTCAGACCATACGCCGCACACTGCATCAAATTAGTTTGCATGGCTGTCGTCCCAGAAGGAAGCCTCTTCTAAAGATGATGCACAAGAAAGCCCGCAAACAGTTTGCTGAAGACAAGCAGACTAAGGACATGGATTACTGGAACCATGTCCTGTGGTCTGATGAGACCAAGATAAACTTATTTGGTTCAGATGGTGTCAAGCGTGTGTGGCGGCAACCAGGTGAGGAGTACAAAGACAAGTGTGTCTTGCCTACAGTCAAGCATGGTGGTGGGAGTGTCATGGTCTGGGGCTGCATGAGTGCTGCCGGCACTGGGGAGCTACAGTTCATTGAGGGAACCATGAATGCCAACATGTACTGTGACATACTGAAGCAGAGCATGATCCCCTCCCTTCGGAGACTGGGCCGCAGGGCAGTATTCCAACATGATAACGACCTCAAACACACGTCCAAGACGACCACTGCCTTGTTAAAGAATGTCTCCAGACGTAAACCCTATTGAGCATCTGTGGGGCATCCTCAAACGGAAGGTGGAGGAGTGCAAGGTCTCTAACATCCACCAGCTCCGTGATGTTGTCATGGAGGAGTGGAAGAGGACTCCAGTGGCAACCTGTGAAGCTCTGGTGAACTCCATGCCCAAGAGGGTTAAGGCAGTGCTGAAAAATAATGGTGGCCTCACAAAATATTGACACTTTGGGTCCAATTTGAACATTTTCACTTAGGAGTGTACTCACTTTAGTGGACAGCCTTTTAGACAAAAATGGCAGAGTGTTGAGTTATTTTGAGGGGACAGCAAATTTACACTGTTATACAAGCTGTACACTCACTACTTTACATTGTAGCAAAGTGTCATTTCTTTAGTGTTGTCACATGAAAGGATATAATAAAATATTTACAAAAATGTGAGGGGTGTACTCACTTCTGTGAGATACTATAGGTGGGACCAGTGGAGAAAGAGAGATCTCAGGGGTGGGGGCATGGGTGGGAACCCACGCAGAGTGTTCATTACGGTCAATAAGTGCCAGCTTCGGGACAGACAATAGGACAGGTGCCGGCTCTGCATCCGTGGAGGGTTGGTTCGCAGGCAGTTGTGCTACCTTATGATCTGAATTTTTATCCTCCTCACCCATGGTTATGGAGATCCTACCATCTGGAGGGCCAGATCTAAAAAGTGGGCCAGCGTCTCTTGAGGAAACTCATACAGGAGAGACTTCAGTGGTTCATTCAGTCTAGCAAAAAAGGGAATAGGGAATCATCTGGAAAATGTACCTGCTTCACTAAACTGATAAACATGCTGATGTTGTCCTCAAATGAATGACATCTATAAAAACCAAGAAAACTAAACACATGGAAAGAGAAACCAGGAACAACGGAACAAGATAAATTTCAACATAAGAGTCCTTGGGAACAGAGACATTACAACAATGTACAAAAATCCTCATGGCTGGTTAAATTAAGCCATCAGGAGCTGACAGAGGTGGATTGACCTCCAGCAGTCAATCTTTGCTGAATCACAGGCTAATTGGCACTTTCATCACAAATTGTTCTAAGAAAAACCCTAGAAAACAAAATGATGGATGGCTGAATCACCTGACAGGAGCCAAATGAAACAACAAAGACGTCATATTAGAGTTTATCACTGTTAAGGAGTTCTTTCACTGGGAAGATATTAGTCTCAGCTTCAGGGAGCATACGCACATCGCCCACATCCGTCCACTCACCGTCTGATGCATAATTCACACAAAACTGCAAAGTACTTTCTTAAAATGGTACAATACAATCAGATTGGTCAGATTAATGCAACATTCGTTAGTTGAGTGCACAGCTTTTTTTTTCCCCAGTCTTCACTGAAGCAAAATCCAGTCTACAAAAATGCTTTTGAGGAAGAACTAATAACTGGATTTGACAAAGTTTGCAAGGTTTGTGGCATATTTATGAAGATGATTATTTAAATTATTTATCTATAATAAAGAATAAATACACATACATTATATTTATTATATTTAAATGTTTGCATATTTTTGCATTAACAAACTGATAACTGTAAATATACAAGCTCTCCTTGTCCTGGAAATTGTCATTGGGCAATACATAAAAAAGATATGTATCATGCAAAAGAAGAGCAAGAAAACTAGATTCTCCAGTGAATTAGATCTTCGCTGTTAGCTGCTGAGGTCAGCTGTTCCTTTGGTCCATACGTGTGTGAGAGAAACATTATAAAAGCAGCTCACTAGAGGAGATTAAATATGGTGTGAAGTGGTTGGATTTATTGAGATGGATCTGTGTGAACTCATCATTAAGTGCCCAGTGGGACCTAAATTTCAGTCTCTCAGATTAAATATTACCCATGACTCCAGGGTTAATCAGAACTAAAGACCCACTCTAGATAAAAATCACAGTTTGCACAGAGCTACAGTGTTCCCATCCAAAATTTCAACAGCAGCTATTTCAGGAATGTTTTAGATTAATGCCAGTGGAGCAGGAATTGCCAGAATATATACGCCAGATATGGCAACACAGTATATATTAGGGGATTTTTGTCATGTTAATGTATATACACTGCATCTAGCATCTGTTTTCAAAAATACTTCCTCGTCCTAAACTCATCCCATAGTTTGTTAAATCTAAGGTAAAATACTTTTACAGTAGTGCATTTACAATGGACTACTAGCAGGCAAATATGCTGCACCACAAATAAACATTTAAATATATAATTATCACAGTTTCAAAAGTATTACAGTATTATAGCATTTACAAGGTCAGAGTCATAAAATCTTTGAAAGATTCAGAGATTTGCTTTACACATTTAGTAGCAAGTAGATTACATATCCACTATATTCTTCTCTGTTTTCTGAGTTATACCATACATACATTTAAATAGAATTAATAAATTAAATCTCTTATGTTCACCAAGGCTGCATTTTTTGATCAAAAATACAGTAAAAACAGTAATATTGTGAAATATTATTAAATGAACTTATCTATTTAAATTTGAAGTGCATTTTCAGCATCATTACTCCAGTCTTCAGTGTCACATGATCCCTCAGAAATCATTCTAATATGCTGATTTGTCAAGAAACGTTTCTTATTATTATTATCAGTGTTAATGCTTCTTCATATTTTTATGGAAACCGTGATACATTTCTTTGTTCAGGATTCTTTTGATGAATAGAAAGTTCAAAAAGAACAGCATTTATTTGAAATAGAAATATTGTGTAACATGTCTCTACTGTCTTTTGATCAATTTAATGCATCCTTGCAAAATAAACAAATTAGTTTCTAAAAAAAAAAAAAAAAAAAATCGTATTAACCCCAAACTTTTGAACGATAGTGTACATCTTATATTACTTACCATGGTAACAAGTGAATTATTTGATATATAGCTGCTAAGCTGCCTTTATTCTAATGAAGGGTCTTACAATCACTTACAATCTATTGTCAATGACCAAGAAATGAATATGAAGGTGAAGTGACAATTATCAGATAAAGTGCAGTTTACATTTTCTTTACTGAATAATTCGCAAAAATATGAGCTTCACATTTCCATCCATTTCCATTCCATAGGTATATATTTTTTATAAACTGAAGGAAATATGGAATTTATTTTCTGTGGTGCAAATAAAGCCAAAGATACTATACATTATATTTAAACTGAAAACATTCTTTAATTAAAAAACAATATATGAATCACTCTGAATATTACTGTTTACATATATTGGTTTTACACAATTTGATGGTGTTACACAGCTAGCGTCACTGAAAAAAGCCTTTCACTACCTCTTAAACAACACATTTAACCTAATCAAACCTGACAACCCGAGTGTGCTTCCTCCTCGAGTGTAAGCACACCTCACACAGAGTGGAAAGGAAACAAACTCATCGGCTGCCACCAGCAAACAACCTCCAATTACGAGCATCGAAAACAGGTCTCATTCCCTGTCAGGAGTGTCACCATTAAGTAATGCGTCCTCCAGCTAAATCCGTGCTAAAGTGGCTCGGAGAGGAGATTTCACAGCTACCTGCAGAGTGATCCACAAATGAGGAGGGGAGTAGGAATCGGGCTTTGTCATTACCTGAGACTGTAAATGAGAAAGGCTCATCAGCCACGCAGCCTGGCACGGAAGCATCTCCCGAGCTCGGCTACAGCCCTGCCCGGCTCTGTCTCTAATGATAAACACCATTAGGCATTGTGCGCAACACTAATGCGCCTATCTGGGGAGTGCAGGCTGCCACCAGGATAAAGCAGCCCGCCTCTCTAATCACTGGGTTTGTTCCTCCTCAGTGGCACGGCACAAATGGAGGTGAAGGAGGGAGGTGGGCTGTCTACAGGGCAGCCAGGTGGGACCCGGTGACCATGGCAGGGGCTATTCTAGGATTTTAGTCCTACCTGCCCAGCTGAACCAAAATATGTTAGACCAGCCTAGATGGGTTTTGGGCACTTCGCAGCTGGTCAGGCTGGGAGACCAACTTACCAACTTGCCAACCAGCTAAGCCAGCTGAACAACAGTTGGCTGGGTAACCACCTTAAATCCGCACATGTTGCCATTTTTCGTGTCTGAACCTATTAAATGAATCAAAAATACATGAAAATGCAATTCGTACATGCAGTGAACACTCTTCTATGATAAGCACGTTTTAAGTTCGTAATTAATCAAAACGTTTTAAAATTCATAATTTTGATCTTAATTTAAAATTGAATTGTAATAAAATTGATACAACTGT
This sequence comes from Mylopharyngodon piceus, assembly GCA_039654765.1. Classification (NCBI taxonomy): domain Eukaryota; kingdom Metazoa; phylum Chordata; class Actinopteri; order Cypriniformes; family Xenocyprididae; genus Mylopharyngodon; species Mylopharyngodon piceus. The sequence continues at coordinate 5,946,070 of CM077447.1, forward strand.
TCTGATATCATAATGAAACAAAGCCTCGTAAAAAAGTGAGTGGGGGGGGGGGGACTCGGGCTCTATTTGGCCCTATGAATCATCCGTAGTTTAAGCCAGGGTTGCCAGGTAGGCAGTTTTTCCCTACACCAAACACTATTTGTAGCGTGCTCCCCATTCACTAATCGCAAAGAGCTTTCAAATTATCCATTTTATCACAAAATTCAAACAATAAATGGCATTTTGATGCTCTTAAATGTGACGTGACAGATCGCTGTAGCGCCTCAGTTCAAGCAGCAGTATGGAGCACGAGTCTTTTCTTCCACTTTAATTCAAGTTACAGAATGAAAAAGCATGCATGAACATCAGAAGGTATGTTAAAAGATAGACATCAACAAAACAGCTTGTGAACAATGTGTCACTTAATGACGCATTTACCTCAGTTATCCAATGTTCACAGTTTGTTAGTTAGCTATAAAAAACACTACAGAGGAGCTTATTTACTGTTAATTGTATATGCATGTTTGAATAAATTTGTCATGAATTTGGCGTTTGGAACGCACTTGGCAATAAAAGACAACATAATTTCCTCATTATCTTCACCTGGAATGTTACCATGGTATCGCAATGCAGCATCCATCACCCCATTAGCTGTTCTTACAACCGGAATTTCTTAATATTGCTGTTCATACAGTATAATTGTTGCAAATAAATGAAGTTTTTAAAATTTGCATTATATGTGTGTGTAAATGTGTTTCCCTTCTCTTCTCTCAACTTTAAAACTTGCTGTCTCTTCTTTGGATCCTGCATGTAGTCACATTTACCTATTGTATCTACTATTAAACATTTCTTACCTATGAAACATTTCTTTCATGACAACTCTCGGAGTGTTTGGCATGGTAATGGATTTGACAATGTTGATATGTTTGGTCTTGGTGGAATAGATCTGCTGCTCTACAATATAGCATAAATTAATCATAGCAGATCTATACAGGTGGAGCTGGGGGAGGTGGAGGGTTTCTGAAAGCGCTCTGCAGCTGCTGCAGCAAATGCTGACCAGTGTTTGAAAGTTGAGCAGCGAGCTCATTGGCTGCTGATACATCAGAAACCAATCAGCTGTGTGCTACAGAGAATGATGCGATTGCAAGCAGATTGAGTTAAGGACCTATGAGCCTGCGCCATCCAGAGTTTCATGACAGAACCTTGTTTCATTTTTATGAAATGTATGACAAAAATATGTGTAATATATCACAAACAAAACAAAACAACTTGAATTATTCTGTTTATACATTAACTCAAACTTGACGACATCTAGCTTTAAAATTAATTGCGAGGATGATCCACCCTGGGTCACATGACCATAAACGATAAAATTACTTCCTTGAAGTGACCATCACATGCAGTGGCAGATTTAGGCATGGGTGACACGAGCATACGCCCAGGGCGGCATCTTGACAGGGGCGGCACAGGGCGCCTGCACAAAAAAAACTAAACAAAACAAAAAAATGAATGCGCGATTGAGATTTTACCGCTCATTTGCACATCACGTCAATGATATGTCACCATGTGGGTCAGTTAACCAGGACGGGACTTGGAGTGTACGACTGGAGAAGTACTCTCACTTAGTCAGAAGTAAGGAGGAGTGGGGGTTGGTTTACATCACCCCAGAGCTTCCACTGTGGAGACCTGAGGTGACGTCAGTAGGGGGAGCGGGAGTACTTCTAAATCAACAAAAATTGAAATTATGCACAAGAAAAAAGGTCAAAATGTTTTGAAAAATTCACTTTAAAGAAGATCCACATTTCTCAATTTCATTCATGGTGATAATATGAAAAATATGCCATGGTTTAGTGGAAGATTGCTGCCATCTACTGGAAAACAAACACTTTTAAAATAACATGAATTTTCAACTACAGCCACTAGATGGCAGCAGAGGATTACTCAATGAAAGGGTGATTCGCCCAGGGCGCCATATGAGTTAGAACCGTCACTGATTGCATGTACCCTTCGCTAAGTGACTTGTGGAAGGACCCTTTGTGAAGGGATTCAGTTGTTCATTTTCTTTTGGAACACCCCTACAAATGGTGTCCCCTTCCCGAAGTGCCCTTCAAGAGCACAACAATTTATGATTGATCAGTTCTATATACAATTTGGGCAGAATCACATCACTGGAAGAGGACATGGCTTTCAAATTACCAATATTGTTAATCATAAAAGAGTGTGATATAGGTTCAAACTCAGTGAACATAGAGGATGAATCAGACTCCAAAAGGAAAAACAGAGGATCTGATACAGTCAGCCTTAGTGAAAAAAAAAAAGAAAAAGAAAAAAAACTATAAAATCTTTCACCAATTTCTGTAGATGGTAAGACAAACTGAGCCCATTGGTTTTAAAATAGAATGGTGTTAAATAGCATATGAGGATTGTGTAGCACATCCCTGCTCTACACCTCTGTCTCAACGGCTGTATATTATCATTCAGGTCTGAGCTCTAATTTTTACGGCTTCTGTTTTTGAAAGGTGCAATACCTTCCAAAAATATCAGAGCAAACTGAATCAAAGAAAGCAAGCAATTCTTTATGAACAGGTCCACCACTGACTAGCAGGAAGTATAATACTTAATGTAATGCGCTTTAATTTTTTTAACGGCCGCTACAGGGGGATTCAGAATTAAATAACATCAGATAGCTTACTGCAGAGAGATCGCATAATCACAGATTTTTAAGGGTGCTGACAGCTCATCGCAGATTTTTAGGGAGGCTCATGCGTATGAAGAGAGACGAGACTGGGAAAGAAAATGAAAATATAATATATTCTTTTGAAAAGAACAGTAGTCATATTTTGTCTCCTTTCAAGTACAAACACTACAGGACTTGAAGACACTGAAAGGTAATTTAAGTTTCTGAAATGTGTTAGTAAGAATTACTATCAAATTAAGTAGTCCAGGATAAACTACTCAAATGTGAATGTATTTCCTCTTCTGATCAGCTGCTCATCATTTTAATGGACAAGACATAATGAAACAATTTTAAATTAAGGCAACAGAAGATGGCCCATTATGCTTTGAAATTCCAAACCAAATAAATACTGGTCTGTCTTGCCTCCATTTGTGACCTTTAATTTAATGCGCCACAGCAAAGGACATTGCAGATCTTTTTGCATTTTATTCACTTTAATTGAGAGGACCAAACTCAAGCCATAACCCCACCCCCACCAAAATAAATAAATAAATAAATAAAATAAAGCAAAGCAATTATCTACAAAAGCAAAAGCCAAACCCATCTTGTTCAAAAACTTGTTTTCACTGAAAGAGCCATGGCCAGCTGCGTGTTATGTAAGGAACAGCCATTGGTGATGCTAAACACGAAACCAGATTCAGTATTGGCACTCAGATGTTTTACCATCCATCAGAGCAATCACAACCAATCAGATTCAACACCACTCAAAGCTACAAAGCCAGTGGAGCGTATCCAGACATGAGCGCTGAAATCATGATGGCTGAAACGAAGGCCAATCTCTGAGAAGAGTGCTTAATAGATTTACCGCTTAACAAGTGAGAAAATTCAGCAACAACTGGAAGAACTTATGGTTTCTGTTTTGTATTGGGCTCACAGAACTTGTCAAAAACATGTCCAAGTCATATTTTATCCCAGAAATCAGTACAATTTTTTGGACAATATCCATCCGGCATGAAATCGGTCAATATATAACCTTTAGGTAAGAAATGTATACGCGTTGGTGAAGAGCGGAAGGAAAATGAAGACGAAAAGGATTTAAAACTGTCTCACGATGCAGAGAAATGGAGACGATTCACTGCTTAAAAGCATGAAATGACATTTTCCCCTCACGACAGACAAGACAGACAGACAGACAGACAGACAGACAGACAGACGGATAGACAGATAGATAGATACAGTTGAGCTCAAAAGTTGACATACCCCTTGCAGAATCTGCAAAAATGTTAATCATTTTAACAAAATAAGAAGGATCATGAAAATTGCATGTTATTTTTTATTTAGTACTGTCCTTAATAAACTATTTCACATAACAGATGTTTACATAAAGTCCACAAGACAAAAAAAAATAGCAGAATTTATAAAAAATGACCCCATTCAAAAGTTTACATACCCTTGATTCTTAACACTGTGTGTGATTACCTGGATGATCCACGACTGTTTTTTTGTTTTGTGATGGTTGTTCATGAGTCCCTTGTTTGTTCTGAGCAGTTAAACTGAGCTCTGTTCTTCAGAAAAATCCTCCAGGTCCCGCAGATTCTTTGGTTTTCCAGCATCTTTTGCATATTTGAACCCTTTTCAGCAGTGACTGTATGATTCTGAGATCCATCTTTTCACACTGAGGACAACTGAGGGACTCAAACACAAGTATTAAACAAGGTTCAAACATTCACTGATGCTCCAGAAAGAAACATGACGCATTAAGAGTCAGGGATGTAAACTTTTTGAATTGGATGAACAGAATAAATTGTACTTTTTTTGTCTTCTGGGAAACATGTAAGTATCTTTTGTAGCTTCCAAAGGGCTGAACTAAATGAAAAAATATGTTCTTTAAACAAAATAAAAAAAAACTTGCACATCAACTTCTTGTTCAAAAGTTTTCACCCCTGACTCTTAACGCATTGTGTTTCCTTCTGGAGCATCAGTAAATGTTTGCAGCTTTTGTAATAGTTTTGTTTGAGTCCCTCAGTTGTCCTCAGTGTGAAAAGATGGATCTCAAAATCACACAGTCACTGCTGGAAAGGGTTCAAATATGCAGAAGATGCTGGAAAACTGAAGAATCTGCAGGACCTGAAGGATTTTTCTGAAGAACAGTGCTCAGTTTAACTGCTCAGAACAAACAAGGGACTCATGAACAACCATCACACAACAAAAAAACAGTCGTGGATCATCCAGGTAATGACACACAGTATTAAGAATCAAGGGTATGTAAACTTTTGAATGGGGTCATTTTTATAAATTCTGCTATTTTTTTGTCTTGTGGACTTTATGTAAACTGTTATGTGAAATAGTTTATTAAGGACAATATTAAATAAAAAATAACATGCAATTTTCATGATCCTTCTTATTTTGTTAAAATGATTAACATTTTTGCAGATTCTGCAAGGGGTATGTAAACTTTTGAGCTCAACTGTAGATAGATAGATAGGGCTAGGAATTAGTTATTTACTTGCCAGTAGGTGGCGACAAATCAATCACCCGATTTCGATTGTTTTTGTTTTTTGTTTTTCCTGGATTATCCCTATACGGAGCCCCGCACATGACATGCAGGAAACAAATAGTAGGCTAAATTGTGCACACGATTTACTAATTCTTTCCCTTGATTTACTAAATTGTGCGCACGATTTACTATTTTTTATAACGAAATAGTAAATCGTGTGCACGATTTAGCAAATCGAGGGAACGAAATAGTAAATCGCACGCACGATTTAGTAAATCGAGGGAAAAATGTTTTCTTGCATGTCATGTGCGGGGCTCCGTATCCCTAAAAGGGAGGTTTTGACAGATTTAGCTCACTTTTGGAGACAATTTTGTCCCAAACTGTAGTCAACAAATCTACAAAACAAAAAGAAAAAAGTTTTTATATATATATATAGCTTTATATTTTAGTTTTATTTTGCTTATGATTTTTACACTGAGCTAATGATATTTTGGATCCTTTGGAAACTATTTATAAATCTATAAAGCTGTTTTCCTCGTGGGAACTGTTGGCCACCACAATGCAAGCTTTTCATGTTTTACTATCTTTTTGGGGATATTCGGTCCTGACCCCGCACCTACATATAAATACACGCATTTGAGTACTAACACTCTTTTTCTCTGCTCTTTCACTCACCATCTCCCTCCTTCTCACTCATTTTTTGGGCCGTCGTCTTCTCACCCAAACACGGCAGATAACCACAACCTTCATTTGTATGCAAGCACATAAGACACACATTTTATCTCTTTTGCTGACACAGTCACATACATACAAAGGCACGCAATAACCGTCTCCGTACTCCCTCTCGTTCCACACACACCTGCACCCTACAGATCAGGAGTGTGTGTGGTTGTAGTCGGGGAGGGATTAATCAAGCCAAGCAGCGTGAGCGGAGCTAAGAGACTGCCATCTCACTCTGTCTCTCCTTATCTGTCTGTCTGCCTGCCTTCCCTGCCTATCCATCGCTTGCCAAGTCGCTTCCCTGCCCTGTTCCCTGCCTCATTGTTTGCCTGCTTCCCTCCGAGTCTCCCGCCGGTTACCGTAGCTCCACTGGCCCGCTTTGCGGGGAGCCAGATAATCAGAATCTAGTCTTCTGTGAAGGAGACATTTGTCTTGCCTCCATCACAAGCTCATGTTCGCCCACTGAAACATCGCTGGCATTTAGAGCATGCCAATCAATGAATGTATGAGTGAAGAGATGCATTGTGCATGGGAAATGTGTAAGGCTAAATCCATCTATTAAAGGAGCCTTGAGTGTGGGCATGGCTGCTACACATCCTGGGGTTTATAAAAATGACGAGTAGGCCTAATGGGCTTTTTGAGGTGAAGGGGACTGGCTTTCCTTGTAAAGGTTGTATTTCAGCAAACAGCTCAAGCATTCATTGTCAGAAAGTCAAGTCAAAGCTAACTTTCAAGACTGAAAACATAAATGCTATTAACTGAAAATGTCAGATTATTTCGTGCAGATGTTTAGAACAAGAATAAACCCTGAAAGCACAAAAGCACTGCATTCTATTTTAAGCATCAGATCTGCAGGGTCCAAAATGAACCGTTAAATTTTTCCGTGAGATCAGGTTGGATATCGAACGCAATGTTGAACGTCAGTATTATTTATTTTAAAACAATTTTCAATGATTTAAAACAACATATGAATACATACCAGCTCAAAAGACAGTGGGCCTCATTCATGAAACATGAGCAGAACGAATTTTTGTGTAATTCATTGAAGCCATTCTGATGTAAATTTTTGGATTCATGAAAATGTTTGTATTTTCAAAATGTTAGTTGGTACGAAATAAATTTAGTCTGCGCAGTAGTGAGCCTGAAGTGGAGCCGCAGTATCAAGGCCCCGCCAACACTCCCGCAGAATCAATCGCAAGCTCATTATGTCGGTGTGAAATAAACAGTTATGGAAATGTATAGAAATTAAAGTTAAAGCTCCAATCTCCTCCCAAAGATCCCGAAAAAAGTCCATTGGTGCCTCAGTGACTACTTCGCTCAGAGAAGCTGTCAATCACAGCTGTCAATCATGATGTCACACACCCGTTTTTATACCATCAAATAACTAACTAAAAACAAACTTATTTAAAAAATGAACATTTGAACTAACACCAGCATGATAAAAACTACTTCAGATGACATAAACCATCTTAGGAAAAAAAATATTTGAAGTGTAATTTGATTGTTTAGTTTGTCTCACATCCCATTAGATCATAGACAGGGTGGGGTTTATGACCTATACTGGGATCAGCCACCTGGGGGCGATCTAAACGTTTTGGCTTCACTTTTCAGGACTTGTGCGCACACTTGGGTAAAATGCAGCGATTGTCACTGTCACTTTTTACCGAGTCCAGAAGTTGTGATGCTGACGCAGGAGCCGGCCAATACTGAGCTGCAGTTCGGACGTAAACACTGAAGCTCTGCAACGAAAATAGCGTAGCAGTATGACAGGGGACAGATGAATTTGTTGAATAAAGTCGTTATTTTTGTTTTGTTTTTGCGCACAAAAGTATTCTCGTCGCTTCATAATATTAAGGTTGAACCACTGTAGTCACGTCGCCGGTTTTAACGATGTCTTTAGTACCTTTCTGGACCTCAAAAGGTGCAATGTCGTTGCTGCCTATGTGTGGATCAGACACCCTCGGATTTCATCAAAAAATCTTAATTTGTGTTCCAAAGACAAACAAATGTCTTGCGGGTTTGGGACAACATGAGGGTGAATACTTAATGACAGAAATTTCATTTTTGGGTGAACTAACCCTTTAAAGGTGGTAGGTCATTTTCGGAGAGGCTAGCAATAACGAGCTAGCTTACTCCCACCCTCCCTTCAGAGCGCTCTGCCTTCTCCAAAACACATGAACGCGTACAGCAGGGAGCAAACAAAAGCGTCACGAGAGACGGCGTTAAACTACCTCATGTCTCAAAGCACATAACAATAATAATGAACATAAACAACTTGAAGAGCACTGACCTGTATCACCTGACTGCTGCAGATAACGTCACAGGTTTCCATCTCTTCCGAGTTACAGTAGTTATGCCGCATAAGCTCGTTTTTTGGTTCAGGAGGAGCTGTAAAAGGTGGCTGCTGGTTGTGGCACTTGGCTAGCGTTACATTATATGACCACGCTCTTATTCACGCCACAAGACAAACGAGAACGCGATGTCTGTGTGACAGAAAGACGCGCGCCAGTATCGAGTTCTCTTTACAATAGCACACAGAATTATGCCAAAATGCCCATTTTGTCGGGTATCCTCATAAAAGCAGTCTTATGAGTTAAATAACGTCTTAAATTAAAGAGTTGTGAGAAAATGAGATGCGCGTCAGATCCGCGTCATGTTCTGCAGCGGCAGCTCTTAAAGTCACAGTAGCCTAATAAACCAGTTGTTGTGATGTCTGTTGTTAATGTTAATCACTTTGCTTTAATAAGGATTAATCTATATTTAATTTATAATTTATGCAGTGAAGACTGTATTTGTTTTTGATAACCTTATTCAATTTCTGTAGGCCTATATTTCCTGTTAGACAGAAGGCCACAAGTAGCCTAATTTATTATAATGGGTTTATGTGAAGATTGTTTTAAGTTCACTTAAATTAAAAGTTGTTAATTTAAATGTTGAATTTGATAGCTTTTAGTTACACTGTAATGTTGAATGACTATAATTAATGTTTAAAAACAAATCAATTTCATAGAGACATCAGTTACCAGTATTAGTATCAGTGATACTGGCCTTCATTCATAAAAAGATGCTATTACACAAATATTTAAAATATACTGTCTTCATACCTGCAAACTAGTCGCTTTTCGGCGAAATTCGCCGTTTTGAATCAAAATATGTCATTTATGTGAAACGTAGATCCGGAGAGTTTTTTTTTTTTGTTCGGGGGTGGGGGGTGTCAGGGTGAGTTTGCAGGCACAATAAATCGAAAATGGGCTACTTTCCCATAGACTGGAGTGAGACCATAAACGTCTCTCGAGCTGTCGTGATCTTTTTTGGCGCTCTGTGGTGTGACTGACACATCGCTGTAGCGCTTCAGTTCAAACAGGCAGAGCGCACGTGAACCGATCATCTCTTCCGCTTTACTACACGAAATAAACATGAATGGATGTAGAATGAATGAATAAAGAAGGTATGTTGCAAGATCCAGTACAACTTACTGAAATCCGTATCATGTCATATGTAACGTTAATCGATCAATCATTGTTTCAACCGCGGAAAAGCGCCAATAAAATAGCTTGTAAAATGTCACATTTACCGTAACATTTACCTCAGAAAAGCCAAAAAACTTGGTAGTCAGCTACAAAAATGAACTTAGAGAGGAGCATTTTGATATATATCCACTGTGACTATAGGCCATTGCATATTCATGTGCTTCAATACTGAATGTATAAAGCCGTTTTATGACGGCCACCATTTAAATGTTTAGGCCGATATTAAAAACGAGTAGAAACAGTATTAAAAACGAGTAGAAACATAATTATGTCATTAAAAATGTATTATAACGTTATTATAAAAACTTCTTTATGTGTAATTTATATGTAAGTAGCTTACAAAACAATTAATTTTAACCTTTAATATTATAATGATGTACCAGCTGTGGTTCCCTGTATAGTTTACAGCATTAGTTGAGAGATATTTTTTCTTTGAGGAAATTTGCCATGTATACTGTACCTGATAGGCCCCAAAGTAATCATTATTGAATTGAAGGAAATCAAATCGCAAGCTTCTGAATCAAAATCAAATCCAATTGTGAAATTTGTGTCAATGCCCAGCCCTAGTGTCAATAAATGTTTTTTGTTTTTTTGTTTTTTTAAGCAAATGTTGTTTTTTCCATTTATTTTCTTGTGGGAGTGCACCAGAATGCTTAGTTTATATGTTAAAATCATGAAAATTTTCTCCTGGGGGAGGATGCCGCCAGACCCCCCTACTACTATTTACTTTGTCACCTTTCTCACCACTTTGGAGTTTGCAGGTACGTGTCTTTAAGTTGTTTCTACATTCATTTGGAGAGTAACTGTGAAATTATTACAATATAAAAATATTAAAAACTCCAATGTTTTTAATCACGATTAATTACAGAAAAAATGTGCCATTAATTAGTTATTTTATTTTAATCGATTGACAGCAATAATATAAATGCATTTAAACCACTTAACTTAGTGATTGCTATCAGGATATAAAGACACTTTCAACCAGCATAACAAAAAAAAAAAAAAAATGTTTTTGAACCTGCCTTTAATTGGGGTTAATCAGTTTGCCTTCCTTCTGCCTATGTGCTAAAAACATTATCATTTAAGGTGGCCTGTTTTTTCCATTATAGACTAAAGAGTCTAACATTAATACCATAAAACTTAATTGGCTGCATTTATGAGTATTCTGTAATAGGTTGGTATTGTTGAAATGAGCAGCTAAATACAGTAATGTACTTATAAGCTAAACAAGTTACACTCTCCTCCACATCTTTTTTTTATATCACAGTGGTTACTACAGATTTTTTTACCATTACAACTACTGTCAGCAGTTTTAAATAAACTTCATGTCATCTTGAAATACAGTATGCAGTTTAGCAATCCAGTGTGATAAAACAGCAGATGGAAGGGCAGACAATTTGTACTCAACCATGTCAAACACCACAACAAAAATAAAAAAGCAAGAATTGAACGCATTGCTAATAGAGCTTCGATCTGAAAACATCACTGACAGAGACTTTTAGCACTTCCATTGGCAAGTCAAAGTAGATAAACAGTTGAGCTGTAAAATCATGGGCATGTCTCCAGATTTCTATCCATCTCTAATATGAGTTAATAAAAGCGACAGTCAGCATGAAATCAAACTTGATTCTATTTACTAGGCCTATTTTAATACATGTTCCTGGTGTGCACAATTCACCACTGCATGTCAAGGGAAGTTTTAGGATTTCATGGCCCTACTTGAGCTTGAGCAGATAATCTTTCATAATAATGACATCATGAATTACTCTTACATTAAAAAAACCCTCCCCTCCAGTCACATGACTTCTGATATATAACGCCCACTTTTCATGATCCAATCTGTTCCTGGTGTATAAAATCTTTAAACATTTTTGTTGAATATCTTGAGTATCTTGCTGTGATGTAACCTACGTACTCTGTATCTTGTTTTGGCACCTGTTAACAGATTACAGAGAAGGCGTGGAGAGAAGACGCTGATAAGCACAGAAAACGATTATTCCAGCACTCCTGAAATGATTTTTCACAAAACGCAGCTTTTTATTGATCTAAATCAAGCATCACCTCTTTATTCATGAACATACTGATGCATGTTCTGATGCATTCACTGAACATGTGATGACAGCTCAGATTCTGAGTGTGCTTCGAAAGCTCACAACCACTAACTAGCTAGGTATTATATTATATTATATTATATTATATTATATTATATTATATTATTAGTTTGTTTTTGTTTGCTTTTTTCAAATTCATTCATGATTACCAAATATGTTGTTATTCCAGCACTCCTGAAATGATTTCTCACAGAAACATTTAGGTTTTTTTTTTTTTTATTGATTTAAATCAAGCATCACCTCTTTATTTTATGCACATATTGATGCTTACTAACATGTGATGACAGCATGAGACGATGCATTGAAGGCTAACAACCGCTAACTAACAACAGATATCAAGAAGAAAGTGGCTGGTACACATGACAGGTTGTATTTACTGGACCAGTATTGAAAATCCCTTTTGAGAGCAATTCATAATGTCAGGTTGACAGCTGTCAATTCATGTCATGACAACATCTGGCATAATCTATAACGTTTCAGTAGTGATTTTAGCTGGCGAAGTCCCCTAGTGGCAGCACAAGCCTGCCAATGACTCTCATGGCATGTTAGCGAGACTATTTCTCAAAGCAGACCTTGTTAGAAACTGCAGGCTAGACAAGTCCTCCCTAAATTGAGCCTGCAATTTGCTATAATTTGTTAAAACGAAAATACAAAAGAGAGAAAACAGAAAGTCGCCAGTAAACAAATATGCATCGCTGCTTGTGGTGATGGTGTAGCAGTTTGTACCTGACACCTGTTAATTTGTGCGATCCAAAGGAAGCAATGATGTTTTTTGTGTGGACAGAGCCTACCTGGTGGCAGAAAATCACAGTTCTGCAGTAGCAGTCTGTGGAAGCCACTAAATAAAGGAATAAAAAAGTTAATTTTGATTTTTTTATCTCACAATTCTGACTTTTTTTCTCGCAAATCTGAGTTTATATCTCATGATTCTGACTTTTTTTCTCGCAAATCTGAGTTTATATCTCACGATTCTGACTTTTTTCTCACAAATCTGAGTTTATGTCTTACAATTCTTAGAAGGAAAAACAGAATTGTGAGATATACTCATTAGTCTTTTTTCCTCAGAATTGCAAGTTTATATCCCGCAATTCTGTCTTTTTCCCTTCGGAATTGTGATATAAACTCCCAATTGCGAGTTATAAAGTCCGAGCTGGGAGATATGAACGCAAATGTGAGGAAAAAAAAGTCAGAATTGTGAGATAAAAATGTTTAAAAGTTATCTATGTAAAATGTTACAGGTTTAAATATTATTTGCTGTAACTGTTATGTATGTATGTCCCTTATGAACTGCATATGTGAATATTATGTAGACTTACTGTTTACATCAAATTCATGCTTTAATAGTAGACTAATTGTTTCATCAGTCCAGTCTTTGACTTGAAACATAAACGTCTGGGTTTAGCTTCAATGGGCGTCTTTAACTTTTAATAGCATATTGGCCAAACAGATTTGGTGTTTGCCCTCGAGAGCGTCAAAGTTTCTGTTTACAACGTGTTTTGCAGTGTTGAGCAATGTAGCCAATCACAAACATATCAGTTGATTTCTTGAACGCAATGGCCAGAATTGTCAAAAGTACCGACTTCAGTACCTATCAGTACTGAAATTTTAAAAATGTGACGCTTTGAGCGCTGTTGAGCGGATTCGTAAACACCTCTGATTGGCCATTGTGTTGACACACTCATCGGATATGTCTGTGATTGGCTTCAGTGATATCCATAATGACCATAATGACTTCAGTCAATAACCATAATGATGATGTATTGACTCATTATTTAAATTTTGTTAATTTTGAACACACACAAAAAAAAAAGTTACAGAGTGAATAAGTATAAAAATAATCTATACCATAAAATAGCCCATTTTTAATTAGACTGAACTATTTTATCGATCCCATAATCAACATTTCCCTCGACTCCAATGACAAGTGTGTCGCAATGCATTCTGGGATTTCTGTATCTATGAATGGTATATGCGATGCTGCTTCAGGTATTGGCGAAAGCTTGAAAATCAGCATAATTCTTCACAACTTTCAGGGGTGGGATTTACGTGGACTAAATGATTGGAGAACTCCTTCATACATCACCAGAGAAAAGTCTCTCATTTTCACTGGAAGATCCAGTTTATTTAATTAAAATTACAAGGTCAAAAACAATTCCATTGCCGAAGCGAAACCATGCCTGAGACTCTAAAAGTTCAACACACACACACTCACACGTACATGTATTCTGTAATAGCGATCTAACACTGCGCTGACATTAGGCCAGGGCTTGTGTCCACTAACCCCAAGATGACTGCTGGAGCTAATGTGTGGAGCTGAAAGGATATAGCCTACACATTATCTAGAGTTGCTAAGCTGCACTAGCAGAGAGCGGATCTAATTGGACCACAGGTTTCCATGGAGAGCAATTTGTTCCTTTTCTCAGCAGCGACCTTCACTGAAATATAATGTGAACTGTGGCTTCACCCCAGAAACTATTCAATAATTTGTCCGTGTGTTTCAAAGTATGAAGAAGAGATGAAGAAATGAAGGAAAACTTATTCACTAACTGGTCAGGCCATATTAGACACTTTTCATGGTCTTTTTGGCCTTTAGAATATAATGCAGTTCTGTGAATATTAAAAAAATTGTTGCAGTAAATGGCATAAGAGGCAAGAACTCATTATATTCCCTGCTGGCTTGAAGAAAAAGACTTAAAAAGGGCTCAATTATACACACAATGTAATAATTAAACATATTTCTTCTGCATTATTAAGGAGCAGGGAATGTAAAGACCTTAATTCATAGCCACAAGTCTCCTGGTGGGTCTATGGAGACCAGGGGGTCAAGGTTGGCTTGTTAGCTTTGCAAATTAGCCCCTGCTGATAGATACACCATTGTAGGGACGAAAAGAGTGTTTCTCAGTTAATGGCCATTCGAAAGTAACTGCATGCTGACAAATGTATACTTCGAAAAATTCATATACTGTGTATATATATATATATATATATATATATATATATTTATGTAAAGCCTTGAAACCAGCACCACCTTCACAAGATTCATAACAGTCTGCGTGCCCCTGAGTGACATCATTAATAGTCCAGAGACCACGGCCACACGCTGGATTTCATTACGTCCCCTCTAAGAGACAGGACGTGTTACAGAGCCCCGAGTGCTTTATTAAAACCCTGTGACCTTCACATCATATTCATATCCTCCATAAAAACAACCCATAAAGACACTAGTTCCCTGCTGACATGGGCCCATGAAGGGCAGTGTCTGAAGTGGCTCCTCTTGGGCCGGTGTGTTATGCTTGAGATTTTTGCACCTGTGTCTCCCTAATTAAATCTAGACTTGACCATAGGGAGCACTTTTCCAGTGGATAAGTCAGAATTGTGAACTGGCTGTCAAAATCAAAAATGAGAAAATATTACTCATTTAACTAGAATTAAAAAGTATGCAGTTAACGCATCAATCACACATGTAATGTGCATGTTTTACTTTATATTAAAGGGTTAGTTCACCCAAAAATGAAAATTCTGTCATTAATTACTCACCCTCATGTTGTTCCACATCTGTAAGACCTTCGCTTATCTTCGGAACACAAATTTAGATATTTTTTTATAAAATCCGATGGCTCAGTGAGGCCTCCACTGACAAGCAAGATAATTAACACTTTCAATGCCCAGAAAGCTACTAAAGACATATTTAAAACAGTTCATGTGACTACAGTGGTTCAACCTTAATGTTATGAAGTGACGAGAATACTTTTTGTGCACCAAAAAAACAAAATAACGACTTTATTCAACAATATCTAGTGATGGGTGATTTCAAAACACTGCTTCATGAAGCTTCGAAGCTTTACGAATCTTTTGTTTTGAATCAGTGGTTCATATTAAACTGCCAAAGTCACGCCCCCCAGTGGTGAACCATTGAAATTTCTAAACACTTATGATGTAACGAAGCCTCGTTTACTGAAATCACGTGACTTTGGCAGTGTGATACATGCTCCGAACCACTGATTCAAAACAAAAGATTCGTAAAGCGTCAAAGCTTCATGAAAGCAGTGTTTTGAAATCGCCCATCACTAGATATTGTTGAATAAAGTTATTCATTTTTTTGGGCGCACAAAAAGTATTCTCGTCGCTTCATAACATTAAGGTTGAACCACTGTAGTCACATGAACTGTTTTAAATATGTCTTCAGTAGCTTTCTGGGCATTTGAAAGTGTTAATTATCTTGCTGTCAATGGAGGCCTCACTGAGCCATCTGATTTTATCAAAAATATCTTAATTTGTGTTCTGAAGATGAACGAAGGTCTTACGGGTGTGGAACGACATGAGGGTCAGTAATTAATGACAGAATTTTCATTTTTGGGTGAACTAACCCTTTAAGCTACATTAACACAAAATCACATGCAATCTTTGTTTTAAAGTACAAAAACAAATCGATCTGTCTGTCAGGGGCGTATCCTCCGAGGAGGCAAGAGAGGCAGTGTATCCTCAGAAAAACTGGATGAGAAAATAATCAATATTACAAAAATAAAACAACGCAAATATTACAAAATGTGACATTAAAAAGTGTAAAAGTCACTAGCTTTTATAAAGTAATACTGTCCAACAGCGACACCGGCAGGTAAAGTTACAGCGGGAGGCTTGCCTCCTCTCAGCTCATAGAGTTTTAACAGACCCCCTAAAGCATGCGAGAATGAATTGGGGAAAGTCACGTGAGAGGAGGCGATGCCTCCATCGCGCTATGATTGGATATGATCAGTTATGATTGGTTTGTGCGATAAATCCCGAATTGACCTGAATGAAGAAAATGATGCCGTATCTATCTATCTATCTATCTATCTAGACAGCAGACTACAGCAGGCTACATAAGCATATGCAACACATATAGTCAGGGATCTGCTGTGTGGGTTGTGATGGGACAGCATTGGTCCTGGGCTGATTGTTCGTTTCAGTCCATTCCTGGGTTCATCTGAGACTCTCTGTGTTTTGCCGCCCTCTCCAATTGCGGGACATGGTGCCTACGGTAATCAATGGTGATGAATGAGAGGGAAGGCTTTCTTTATTCTGCTCCTCACTGAATAGAAAGTTTCCATTATCTCTCACAATGTATTCACTCTATCAAAGTGACAGGGTTCAGGGCAGCCACACTCCACTGTCCTCCCCCGTACCCTACCTTTCCACATCAGCAGGCTCCAGAACAAGGCGAGGGGGACAAAGGGGAACTTCTAATGTGTCGGCACGTATTTGAGCCATGTGGCGCTCACCATCCCAAACTGATGCTGCTGAATGGAGAAGTTTAATTTGTCCTAAGAGGTCGGTTTAAAAGCCAAACTATTCATTTCCGGGCACGGTGGTTATTGGATCTTTGTAATTATTAGTACCGTAGCCCGACTGCCTCCTCAATTCTCCGACCATTTAGAAATAAAGTACTACCTGCTGTGACAGGTCAAGCCGAGCGCTGTTGTTTTGAATCAGTGTTAGTCCTTGAGCTGGCACAGTAAAATTGAAGAAGGAGGTATTTGCCCTGTGGTGAGACAGCCACCCATGAATGTGAAGTGTTGGCCCTCTGGCAGAAGATTCTGACCTCCAGACAGAATTTCCCTGAGGGTGTAAGCATGAGCTTACCATGATATGAATCTTTTGTTTTGTTGATGTGCCAAAATAGTGATAAACCACTGCTGCCGCTTTTGCCTCGGCTCTAATATTGCTAGGATTTTTTAACAATAAAATTCAGTAAAATTAACCAAAAAAAACGCAAGCAGCACTTCATGCTGTAGACCAGTAGGTGCCGAAAATGCGCAATTCTTCTTCTTCATGTTTTAATGGTAATTGGCAAGCAAACATAGGTTCATTTCCACCATCTACTGGTATGGAGTGTGAATGTCGTGCAGGAGGTCAAAATGCAATTTTATTGTACAATTGTTTAATACCACATTCTGCAGTTTTCCCTCCTTACTTGTTATGTAATCGCTCCGCTCCATCACTACTCCGGGTTTTACATTTCCAGCTCCACACTCATTTAAAGTCATGATGTAACGGAAGTAGCAACAAATCTTTTTTTCCGTATTGTGACGTACATCTGATGGGACTTGGTTCTTTTCATCGTTTGTCGTTAAAAAAGTACTATATACTTGAAAAGGTAACTTCTTTTTACCCCTAAGCGAAGAACAAAAAAGAAAAAAAAAAGTTATACGTGCGAGCACGAGCACTAGCAATAAGTTACTGGCTGTAGTTCACTTAACGGTCACTGGTGCCTCTAATAACAAGGCTTTCTGAATTCTACATGTAGCCCCTATAAACTTTTTTTCAGTTAGTAATTTTAAGTTAAGTTAACAATAACAACATTGCTGCGTTGAGCTTTTCTTTACCTATATACTTTCCAGCAGGTGAATTACTCCTCCATTAGCGCTATTCACTGTACCCGAAGGCATTGACCTGAAGGCAGCTAAACCCTCACAAGCACAAACGGTACATTATAACAGGGTTATAAAACCTACCTAAATAGCGACGGACTTGCTAATAGTCACGGTGCAGCTTTGCTTCCCGTATGTTACATTACCTTCAGTGTGGGGTAATTTCTCGCTTGGCTTACAAGCATTAGCTATAATATCCTTGTCATTCTGCATAAACCTATTACCTAGTCAGACACC
This sequence comes from Mylopharyngodon piceus, assembly GCA_039654765.1. Taxonomy (NCBI): domain Eukaryota; kingdom Metazoa; phylum Chordata; class Actinopteri; order Cypriniformes; family Xenocyprididae; genus Mylopharyngodon; species Mylopharyngodon piceus. The sequence continues at coordinate 5,964,228 of CM077447.1, forward strand.
AAAAAGCCATTCGTGGGTCTAAAAGCTTTTTCAATGCGACTGCACCTTAAAAGTAATAGGATAGTAGGCAGCCTACGCATGCAACTGATAACGTGAGGGAGATGGACTTTCGGATCATACATAGCTTTCTTGCTCAGTCTTTTGAGAAAATGTCTCCATTATCTCTGTCAGTAGATGCTTCTGTTTGGAACTGGCGGTTAAGCACATTTTTGGCAGCGTTCTATCAGTGATGGAATGAAATGCGATATCCTTAGGACATAGAAGTGTGGAAGTAATTATTAATATTAGCGCAAGGCCAAAGAGAGGCGTTCAGCTGTGACTAACTTCAAACATCATTTCAAATGAAATGATACATCCAGTCAAACATCCTGTCATTTGGTCATATCACTTCCCATTGAGTGAAATTATGATCCCACTGCTGTATCCGAACACACAGAATCACAAATCACTGCAGTGATGGATGGTACTTGTCAGACTTGCCATTGGTCTACTTTTGAAACAACGGTACAGGCATTTATAGCCTCTATATCAGTTTCAAATCAAGACATAAAGTCAAATATATGCAAAACTAAAGATTTAATATCTTTATAATTATTGTGGCACTAAAATGCATCTTACTATAAAGCCTACTGTATAATATTTGATACGCACATTTCTAAGGCCTCAAAATTATCAACATGATCAAAACTTTGTTGAAAAACCTGAAAGTTTAAGTAAGACTGAAAGACTGAAACAAAAAGAATGAAAGTTTATACTTTTTTAGCAAGTAAAAGGCCTTTAAGTATAATTGTAAAAACTTTACTAATTTTTATAAAATAAACATAAGAACAACTTACTTTATTCTTAGTAATATTTCAAGATGAACACTTACTAGACTCAAGCAACTTAGGTTTACTTGATTAAAAATCATGCTAAATGGTGAGTATTAAGTATGATACATCCAGCTTTTGAGGAATGTTTATTTCGAATTTAAAATGGCCGCCCTCGCTCTTACGTTAAAAACAAGGTGGAAAGATAATAAAAATGTAATAAAGATATGATTTATTAAATATGAAAGGTAATTGTGACTTTTTATCTCACAATTCTGACTTTTTTTCTTGCAATTGCATTTAAATCTTGCACTTCTGACTTTTTTTTAGAATTACGTGATATAAACTCGCAATTCTGACTTTTTAAAAACATTTTATTCACAGTCGGATATAATTAATTGATTCCATGAGTGAAAGTGTCTATATAATGTGGAGTTACTGAGATAAAGTGGGTAATATTCAGCAGGTCATGTGATCCATTGAGGCGACCCACTCCGTGTAAAATCAAACATGACTGTACATGATTTTAAACAATTTTTGAAAGTACTATTCATTTCTCTGTTAAACTTTTTATTACAGCAGAAAAAAAATATGGAGTGCACATTGAGATTTACTCGAGAAGCTAAAGTGCAAGATATTAAGACTTGTTTCAGAGAATATATCGTGAATTAAGTCCCATTGGCTGTTTTTTATTTTCTTGTTTTCAACATAAATCATACACAAAATGAAGGGAGGTTAATATTAAGCCTTAATATCTTTTGCAGCTTTGCCTCCCAAGTAAATATATCTTGTTTCAAGAATGCTTTGATATTTTTTTTTTTTTTACAGGAAAACAGGACAAAAATTGTGATTAAAAATGATTTTGCAGTGCATTTCCCAGGTGGAGCCTACATCACAAACACTAGTGCAGCAACCACACGCCGAGTTAGTTCTCAGTTTCATCCTCTTTCATCATTGCGCTCTTCTTTTGACTTAAAACCAACCCATCTTATGCTCATTTCCCATTCGACCCCTTAGAGGCTCCATTTATGAAGTTCTCTCATATTACATCCTTAAATAAAATGTGGGTTGGTGATTTGAGGATGCATCCCATCTTAGGATGTAGACAAGGAAGCGAACTGCCTTAGTCTTCCTCACAGGCACAGTTTGAGATGTGAAATATTGTGTGCAAGCAAAAGTTTCTGACACTACAGACTGTTAGAAGAACATCATGGCAAATATGTGTGAAAATCATTTGAAGAACATTTATTTTTGTATATTCCTCTAAATTAGCACATTTTAACAGCTGAGCTCATTATCACAGAACAACATGTGATGGGCATGCAGTTTCCTCGCTGATAAAGCAGGATGACAGAGAGAATAAAACAGAATGAAAAGGTTCAAATCTTGACATCACTCCAGATTTAAAATGGAAGGAATATTCCAGGTTCAGTACAGGTTGAGCTCAATCAACAGCACTTGTGGCATAACAGTGTTAGCAAAATAATAATAATTTCAATTAATTTCCCTCAAAATCTGGGTTACTGTGAGGCACTTACAATGGAACTCAATGGGGTCAATCCATAAGCATATGAGTCTTAACGTGATTTTAGTGAAAACATTTCCTACTAATCTTTTCTGTGTAAAGTTATTTCCAATTTTACAATTCAAGTATATTTTGTGTACAAAAATGTATACTTAAATTGGAACCTATACTTAAAGTAAAATGAGTAAGTATGATGTTAAGTTCACTTAACGAAAAGTTATATTTGTACTTGCAGTATAAAAACGTTTATTGGTAGTTTTTCTGAGAGTATGTCAGGGTAGACTTTAATAAACTAAAAAGTTAGTTTGCTAGGAGTATATAGCTAGTAAACTATCAGTATACCTGTTCAGAAGTTCATACAAAATAAAAACTTAGATGTAAACTAGTATTCTTAAAGTTTACTACTGTTATACTTAATGTACACATAAAAGTATACTTTTAAAAAGTGGGTCAATTAGTCCCAAGAAGTATTGAATAGTACACTTACAAGCAGTGTTGGGGGTAAAGTAACTTGAGTCACGTAATCAGATTACTTTTTTCAAGTAACTAGTAACACATTACTTTTAAATTTACAACAAAATATCTGAGTTACTTTTTCAAATAGGTAACACAAGTTACTTTGTTTGTATTGACTGACACATTGAGAGAAATCGAGAGTAAGTGCAGAGGCGTTGTGTGTAAACATGACGGTTACTGTAGTTCTAGACTAAATGTGAGCATTTACTCATCTCACTTGCACAAAAATAGAGTCAGTATTCCTCAAATTAAATAAAAACAGTAAAATGCAATCTCAGAATTTTACACAAACATGTAATTACCTATATTAAATTACACAAATATACTTTATGTATTTAATCTCACTTTATTAACCAATGTCTTTGCTGCTGACGTTCAATGATCTAATTCAACCATACTAATAAGCAAAAATTACAGGGGCGGTGCCAGAGAATTTTGAACGCAGGTGCTGAGGGGGCGCTAGATCATTGATAGGGGGAGCTGGACAATTACTTGTAAATATGCAAAAAGTTTTATTTTTTATATGAATAATAAAATAAATATGAGGAAAACTCACCCACTCGATTTTTAACATTTTATTACTACATGATTATTTGACTCAGCACAATTTAAATACAGTTTTGTATTTTATGAAATTAAACAAGCACATAGATCAGTCAGTTCCCAAAGAATTTATTTATTTATTTATTTATTTTTTAAAAATAGGCAGACATTCAGCATTTCGGAATTTCAGTCAATGGCAATATGACAACAAAATATATTTTTTCTGTTTTGAAGGATGGTTTAGTAGGCTATCATTATATTAATTAATTTAATATAAACGTGTGACTAAACAATTAATGGCTTAAATGAACGACTACTAGAAAAATCTTTAGTCAGGGGCAGCTCTTGGCACAAGGAACCGTTCCACTTTAAAATAAAATGCCGTTACGAAAAGTGCGACAGTAGCTGCAAATCACGTCATGCATGCGTAATGAGTCAAATGTTTTTATTTTATTTCATTTGTTGCTTTTATAATGAACTTATTTATTAAATATAACACACAACCTGTACATAATTGCTGAAAAAATTTGTGGGGGTGCTATGGGGGTGCTTTGGTCTTTCTTGGGGGTGCTGAAGCACCTGCTAGCCCCTCCCTAGCGCCGCCCATGCACATTTGTGATCAGCCTGAAGCTTATTCATTTCATTTTGGTGTGAAAGGGCCTTTACATTTCCCTGTTTCTTGTTAATTAATCTCGTTTGGTCCTTTGTTCACCTTGTTATTTAAGCCCTCAGTTTCTGTCTAGTCCTTGTCTTGCGTTGATGTTATTTTGATGGTGTTTCTGTTATATTTCCCTATTATCCTGTTCGTGTTGGTTACTACAGGTGCTGGTCATATAATTAGAATATCATCAAAAAGTTGATTTATTTCACTAATTCCATTCAAAAAGTGAAACTTGTATATTATATTCATTCATTACACACAGACTGATATATTTCAAATGTTTATTTCTTTTAATTTTGATGATTATAACTGACAACTAAGGAAAATCCCAAATTCAGTATCTCAGAAAATTAGAATATTGTGAAAAGGTTCAATATTGAAGACACCTGGTGCCACACTCTAATCAGCTAATTAACTCAAAACACCTGCAAAGGCCTTTAAATGGTCTCTCAGTCTAGTTCTGTAGGCTACACAATCATGGGGAAGACTGCTGACTTGACAGTTGTCCAAAAGACGACCATTGACACCTTGCACAAGGAGGGCAAGACACAAAAGGTCATTGCAAAAGAGGCTGGCTGTTCACAGAGCTCTGTGTCCAAGCACATTAATGGAGAGGCGAAGGGAAGGAAAAGATGTGGTAGAAAAAAAGTGTACAAGCAATAGGGATAACCGCACCCTGGAGAGGATTGTGAAACAAAACCCATTCAAAAATGTGGGGGAGATTCACAAAGAGTGGACTGCAGCTGGAGTCAGTGCTTGAAGAACCACTACGCACAGACGTATGCAAGACATGGGTTTCAGCTGTCGCATTCCTTGTGTCAAGCCACTCTTGAACAACAGACAGCGTCAGAAGCATCTCGCCTGGGCTAAAGACAATAAGGACTGGACTGCTGCTGAGTGGTCCAAAGTTATGTTCTCTGATGAAAGTAAATTTTGCATTTCCTTTGGAAATCAGGGTCCCAGAGTCTGGAGGAAGAGAGGAGAGGCACACAATCCACGTTGCTTGAGGTCCAGTGTAAAGTTTCCACAGTCAGTGATGGTTTGGGGTGCCATGTCATCTGCTGGTGTTGGTCCACTGTGTTTTCTGAGGTCCAAGGTCAACGCAGCCGTATACCAGGACGTTTTAAAGCACTTCATGCTTCCTGCTGCTGACCAACTTTATGGAGATGCAGATTTCATTTTCCAACAGGACTTGGCACCTGCACACAGTGCCAAGGCTACCAGTACCTGGTTTAAGGACCATGGTATCCCTGTTCTTAATTGGCCAGCAAACTCGCCTGACCTTAACCCCATAGAAAATCTATGGGGTATTGTGAAGGGGAAGATGCGATATGCCAGACCCAACAATGCAGAAGAGCTGAAGGCCACTATCAGAGCAACCTGGGCTCTTATAACACCTGAGCAGTGCCACAGACTGATCGACTCCATGCCACGCTGCATTGCTGCAGTAATTCAGGCAAAAGGAGCCCCAACTAAGTATTGAGTGCTGTACATGCTCATACTTTTCATGTTCATACTTTTCAGTTGGCCAAGATTTCTAAAAATCCTTTCTTTGTATTGGTCTTAAGTAATATTCTAATTTTCTGAGATACTGAATTTGGGATTTTCCTTAGTTGTCAGTTATAATCATCAAAATTAAAAGAAATAAACATTTGAAATATATCAGTCTGTGTGTAATGAATGAATATAATATACAAGTTTCACTTTTTGAATGGAATTAGTGAAATAAATCAACTTTTTGATGATATTCTAATTATATGACCAGCACCTGTATATTAAAAGTTCTAATCATGGATCTCCTTCATTGTGCGCTTCCTATATGCCACAAACCCTGACACTTACAAGTTTACTACTACTAGTACATTGATTTTAGTATACTTACAACATGAAGTATACTTGGAAAATATACTTTAACTTTACTTAAGTTTACTTAAAGTGACTAAAAATTATGAGAACAGCTCAAATAATACACAAGTTTGGTATACTTACAGAGTATACTTGAAAATGTATCTGAACTTTACTTAAGCTTACTTAAAATGATAAAATGAACATCAAGTATACTTTTTTTTTTTTTTGTAAGGGAGCGTAACATCACAATCCATAAAATTACTGTAAAAATGATGAGAACAAATTTACAGCTTAAATAATACACAAGTTTTAACAGAATATTAATGTAAATGGTTTATACATTTCACATTTCTGTTTTTAATTGCTCCAAAAATTGGTCCCACTTACTTCCATTGTATTTCACCAAATTCTTTTCTTTTTAGCTGAAAGTATTTCTCGTGATAATCAATGTTATGCCTGTCAATAGAGCTTAATTTGCAATATTCCTAGTAACAATAAGCTAAACACATAGCATTGTGGGATATAATATTCCATGCACTCATTTTGGCTAATTCAGTTAGAACATCCTGGTATTATACCAAAAATGTGCATAGTAAGCACAGTATTCCTACTAAGTATAGTATGCTAGCATAGTAGCATGCAATTGTGATCATAGCCTTTGTCGAAACTCAGGAACAATAATGGTGAAAATTAGAAATTTACAAATATAAAGCATAATGACCTTTGGCCGAACAGGTACGAGAACAGAACTCTGACGCAGACAGAAGTCTAGCTCAGGCAGAGAAGTACGTCTGAAATAATTAGCTAATTAAAGGTGTGAAGCCACAAAGAGGAGTTCGTTTGAGCAGACACTCAAGGTCACATCCATTTGAATACTATTATAAATAAGCAATTGCTCTGTGATTACATGCACACATGCAAATGAAACCATCTGCTGCAAAAAAAAAAAAAATATATATATATATATCATTTTTTTCTTTTATGCAGACTGGAAAAGTTTCAGATGGGATGTAAACTTGCATTCATAAAAATACACAATCATGCTTCATATCTAATTGTTTTGGACACTAATTTGTAACCAAAATAAACCCAATTCATCATTCATTACGTAAGAACAGTAAATAGACATAGTGTGCCAGAGTGCTAATAAACAAGCAATTAATAAAGTGATTCCGTATGTAAATTATACGATTAATTTCAATTACTGATGCTGTATAAATATAATTTTTTTGAGACATAGATGAAATTGCAGCTCTGAACCATATTGCAGAGGGCTGTATTTGTCCTTGTAGCATTTATAAAAAAAAAAAAAAAAGTTTTCTATCAGGAAAGTGTCTAAAAAAGGGTGATATTTGTACAAGGACTTCATGTTCTGCACAAAGTAAATTAATTTCAATAATGCTCTGTCTGTCTGGAAGGATCATTCATTATTTGCATGCGTCTCACTAAACAACTATTAAATCAATTTCACAAAGATTATGCTTTGCATGAGAGGACCAAATAACCACACGCTGTTTGCATTCAAGTGCTGATTCTGGGAATTTAATTTTGCATCATCCTGCTAATACAAATAATATGTAATGTGTGTTAGTGTCCGTGTGGATTGACACTCCTTGTGCACGTATGAGAGATGGTTAAGAGGTGAGGAGATGTGATTTTGGAGATGTCGATGGAGTAGTTTTCTAGTTCTAAGATGATTTTAACTAATTAAATGCCTGCTGATCACGAGTATTTGGGTCATCTATTATTAGAATTTATTCAAAAATACAAAAAACATGTGATTCATATACAGTACAATGACTTGAATACACATCTTCTGTGATGAGGAACATGTTAACTACTTAAATACTTATTGATATTTTCAGATAATTCTATTTTTTTTATGACATGACAGGTTAGTTCAGAAAATTTTATGTTGTCCGAGTCCTACCCTCCAAAAAAATATGAAGAAATTTATGAATTAATAGTTTATGGTTCATGGCTCTCGAATCTGATTGGCTGAGAGCCTTTTCCAGCCATGCGATATTCCAACCCGATCTCACAGCAATTTGTACGTTTTTTACGAAGTGGCTAATTCATACGAATTCGTACGACCTCACTCGTACGAATTCTAACGTTTTTTGCCAAATCGAGTTGCCAAATTCATATGGGCTGCGTCCATAGGACACATTTCAAGGTTGGAAGGCATCAAGGCATGTCCGAATCCAATGTTTCCTGAGATACCTTCATCTGATTGATTTTTGAAGGCAGCATAGATGTATCCTTCGCTGTGTTTGATATCCCACAATCCTGTGCGTTCCATTCTGTGACAGTTGAGCTAGAAAAATAAAGATGGCGTCCAAAAGTTGCGTTTGCTGGTCAGTTTGTGTGTTAATGTACGTTTTTGACCAACATTTTCCACTTTTGATGCCAGAAATTACTACTGTAGTAATTAAATATTTGTTTAGTTCTCACCAAAGCTCGCGCTATTTTGTGATAGATCATTAAACTGTTACGCTGCCTCAGAAGTCTGTCTGAAATCAGTTTCGTGAGGTACCTTCATGAACAGACGCTGCCTTACAAGTCATTGCCTGATAGGGCAGCGAGGCAACAAGTCAGCTACCTAGGTTTTCAGATGCAGCCATGAATTCATATGAATGTTGGCCAGAGGAGAACTGGCCCCCCGACTAAGCCTGGTTTCTCCCAAGGTTTTTTTCTCCATTTAAACACCTATTTGCCACTTGTCTGCCACCTGATGTCACCTGATGGAGTTTGGGTTCCTTGCCGCTGTCGCCTTTGGCTTGCTTAGTTGGGGACACTTGACATTTGACTTGACATTTGATATTCCACAGTGCTTTGATCTGCCTGCATTGACACTATTCTTTAAGAGCTGCTGTGCAGCCAAATAATGTACCAGTTATCAATGTAAAGCTGCTTTGACACAATCTACATTGTAAACAGCGCTATATAAATAAAGGTAAAAAAAAAAAAAAAAAAAAAAAAGAATGACCTACCCCTAACCCCGCCCCTAAACCTACCCGTCACTGGGGTTTAGACAAATCGTATGAATTCATATGAATGACGTACGAATTTGTACGAATTAACCACCTCATAAAATGCGTACGAATTGGTCGTGAGATAGCGTTGGATATTCTACTATCACATGGAAACCATTTCACAATTTGTATCACTCCGCTTGTTTCTGCTGGATCTATACTGGCAGTATTTCTCACAGCGAGTGTCAATGGCGGAGGAGCAAAACCACTATAATTTTGCAAATACTACTTACAGAATGTATTTTTAGGCGAGAATGTAGTTGTTTAGACCTCAAATATGCGATTTATATATAAAAATTGCACCCATTTGAAAATTTGTTTAGACGTTTTCAGACAACAGCTTTATCTCGGCCAGTCCCTTGGAAATTTTCCGCTGGCTCTTATGTAGATAGTGGTTATACATGAGATATAATTCGTTTTGGGTATATCAAACGGGCAGTCTTTGGTCTTATTAATCTATTGACATTTTTGAATTAGAAATGAAGGCTTGGGCTCATCTGCAAAACTATCAACTTGAGATTTGAATCTATGGCGGAAGGAAGTAGTTCCGAAAAAAGAGGGGTTTTTAATTTTTGTTTCTTATTTATTTTAACACTTGTGCCGTCAAACTGTTGTATTATAATCTTGAATTAAAAAAAAAATTAAGGTGTACATGTATTCATTATGGTGTAAGAAATTATATAAAAATATAACTTTTTTCTTGATTGTTACACCACATGATATTTTTAGAGTCATTAAATTAAAATTCTTCAAATAAAATATAAAATAAAATAGAGATAACCAACATAAATACAAATATATTTCTAAGAACATGGATTTCTTGCACTACATTTTCCCTTTCCTTTATTAAGGACACTCAATCACTGATATTCACTGTTATTTTTCATTGTTTTTTTATTTTTAATTTATTTATTTTGTTATTTTATGTTAAACATGTCACATGACACTCACTGAATGATTTCCACCTCTCTTGCTGATGCACTGGTTATATCACTTTGTAAAGCACTGTACAGTGTCTGGATTGCTTGCAGTGACTTTCTAGTAAAGCTCATGGTTGTCTGAACTTAATGGTAATTATAGCTCTTAAATCAAAACTTTTACCGACAGGCACAATCATTGTCTGAGAATCCTGCCACCAACGATACAGCATTCGAGGGCACTTTTAATGAGATGCTTATTTAAGTTAGTCGCCTCAGGATCCGTTCAAATAAAAATGTGAACAGGCAGCCATATTTTACTCTAATGAATGCATCTCTAACATGGGCTTGTAGAAATTAGAAATTTGCCTTTTTCTTTTTGAGTTGCTCATTTGCATGATATATTAAAAATGGTATAGCATGGAAACTCCTGTAAATAACCCCATTTAGATGCATTAAATCAAAATGCAAATGGGAACTAATTGCATCTCGAGGCTGAGGTGTAAGCATTTTTCACGTAATTACGCTGAGAGAGTTCACCTGAAAACCAGACTGACACAAAATTCTCAGGAGACAATAATACTAATTTTTCGCAAATGAGGGAGAATAAGTCGATTTCATTCCACAAAAACATATCATATGCACTGACCTGAAACCAAAAGACAAAAGGATTCAGATGAAAGTTAAATATCACAAAATGTCTGTAGATTGCCTTTTTAAAATAAGTCAGAATGACTGAAAACATGTTTTCATTTGAGTTCTGAAGTCCTTCGCCTACACAACTGCATACATTTAATTTTCATAAAATAATCTACATCTGCAGTAACTCAAATTTAAACAAATGTTTCTAGTTTTCAAACTCAAATATCACACACCCTTCCAAAAATAAAAAATAAAATAAAAAAATACCCTATAAATTCCTTAATATACTTAGTCTGAAAAATCAGAACACTGTAAATACAAAAAAAAGTTTCTATTTAGTAATCAACAAAATGTATTGCTCCACCACTAAACAACTTTCCTTTCCAGATGATGTCACCAAGTCCTCATATTTTTATGGAAGCTTGTTTCTACCACTGAATACAAAATAAAAAAGGTAATTACGTTTTTTATCTCGCAATTCTGACTTTATTTCTCACAATTGCATTTATATCCCGCAATTCTGACTTTATTTCTCACAATTGCGTTTATATCCCGCAATTCTGACTTTATTTCTCACAATTGCCTTTATATCCTGCAATTCTGACTTTATAACTCGCAATTGTGAGTTTATCTCACAATTCTGACTTTATTTCTTGCAATTGTGAGTTTAAATCCCGCAATTCTGACTTTATAACTCGCAATTGAGTTTATCTCACAATTCTGACTTTATTTCTCGCAATTGTGAGTTTATCTCGCTTTCTGAATTTATAACTCACAGTTGTGAGTTTATCTCGCAATTCTGACTTTATTTCTCGCAATTGTGTTTATATCCCACAATTCTGACTCTATAACTTGCAATTGCGAGTTTATATTACGCAATTCTGACTCTATAACTCGCAATTGTGAGTTTATATTACGCTATTCTGACTTTATAACTCGCAATTGCGTTTATATCCCACAATTCTGACTCTATAACTCACAATTGCGAGTTTATATTACGCAATTCTGACTTTATAAATCGCAATTGCATTTATAGCCTGCAATTCTGATTTTATTTCTTGCAATTGCGTTTATATCCCGCAATTCTGACTTTATAACTCGCAATTGTGAGTTTATGTCCCGCAATTCTGACTTTATAACTCGCAATTGTTTATCTTGCAATTCTGACTTTATAACTCGCAATTGTTTATCTTGCAATTCTGACTTTATTTCTCGCAATTGCGTTTATATCCCGCAATTCTGACTTTATAACTCGCAATTCTGACTTTATTTCTCGCAATTGTGAGATAAAAAGTCGCAATTATCTTTTAAATTGTTTTATTCCATGGCGGAAACAAGCTTTCAAATATTTTAACCTATAGATATCCAACCCTGTGGCTCTATTCTTGTATAACACCCATTTTTACAACCATTTAAAGTTGACTTTCAGCACTTGTACATTTAGATTGAACATACAAAGCACTAGTACTTGCTCTCACATGGGCTTGTTAGATGGACAAGCTTTAACTACATTTTTGACCTTCCTCTTCGTTTTATATGCTTATTTTTTACGAACATGTGTCAGTTGACAGTCAAACTGACAAGGTTACGATGAACCCCGATGGACTACTGAGGTCAAACAGGGCATAAAAACAGACATCTGTGCAAACTCATTTCCAGCTGAGTACAGGGACGTCATGTAGAAAATGTTTCAATGAAGAGCTACTATTAAGAGTCCATAATGTGCAGGAGTGTATGATGCATTAATTATGAAAGCACCTGTCCGTACTGTATAGTCACTCTGTAATGTCTATATACATGTGCTGCATATTAGATTGTTAAGAATAGCCTATTAGGTGTATGAGATGAGCTCAACAAAGCATGCAGGGAAAAAAGTGCAGATCGATGCCAAGTAAATCAGCTATCCTGCAGCAAGGTCACAGGATACAATTCCCAATGGGCACAAATACTGTAAAGATCCAATTGATTTTTTCCCAAGTAAATCTACTCAGAGAAAAAAGTAAAACACCCAAGAGCTGAATTACATCCCTAGTGCTTATTAGAACCACAAAAAGTGTGAAATATGTTTGGTGGGGAGCCTCTGGAAAGCAAATGTGCATCATTAATGCAAACCTGCATGTGGTATTGTTCTGCTCGCCATTGAATAGACAATATGATTGCAGCGAGATATTATAATCTAGATTTTCTTGACTTTCAAAGCACAGCGTCTAACACAGACTGCCTTCCTAATTGAAAGTGGGGTAAATAGGGAAGGTTTAATCAAAACGCAGCACAAACCCTCCATTTTCATCAATGCACTGCTGTACTGCGTGCAAAAGAGCGCTTATGATGTGCAAACATCCCAAAGGAGCAAACAAGCCTGTCCATACACATATAAACCATCTCATGAAAATGTATAGGGAGAGTGGGGTAAGATGCGCCAGAGGGGTAAGATGTGTCACTCCAGAAATCTGCATCATTATTGAAAGAAACACTCTTTCAATATATTTAAAAAGAGTCTGTTGGATACATTCATATTTGATTTGTGATGCACATGAGAAAATTGATAATCAAAACTGTTTTTAGTGTAAATGCTTGTGTTAAAGTACATTTTCCACGCAGGTAAAATGAGATTTACTGTATGTCAAAGCAAATTAATTCAGGTCTAAAAATATTTTATTGACAATGTAAAAAAGCAGCCCTTTAAAAACCAAAGTGATATGATTAGGCATATCAGATCTTATTTTTCCTTGCCTAGAGGACAGGTTAAGTTAAAAAAAGAAAAAAAAGAAAAAGAAAATAGCACAGTTTATACCCCACGCTCCCCTATTATTTTCTCAGTGAAATGACCCTGTATGATAAGTCAATTAACCTGCTATGTAACCCAATTAGCATTTGAACCTGAGCACGACAGCATGTTTGTGAACTACACGGCTACTATCAAATAATCAATATGTGTAAGTCAACTGAATATCTAATTACAATCTCCAAATAGGCAGCATTCTATAAATTCTAATTCTATAATTTTTAAAGTGTTCATTCTAATGGTTTATTTTATTTTATTTTATTTTATTTTACTGAGTTGAATTGAATACAAACATGTCACACACACCCTGCACGTTTTCTGATGCAAAAAACAAACTATTAATTCTCTAAAACACTAAGCCACTAAAGGCTAAAATGACTATATATGCAAGCAAAACCTCAATTTTTTTTACACATTTAGAGCACCTTTTAACATACACAATATTATTTTTACATAAATACCATAAATTATAACATTTTGCTTAAAATAAACCGTTTAGCAGAACATTTAAAGAGCCTTTACAACCCTTTACACAACTAAGAAGATGATAGAATGATGGAAGAAAATAGCATTTTGAGCAAACCAGAATGAGACACTTTACATACCTTATCTTAAAAAGACAATCCTTTACAAGAACTTTACTTTTTATTATATAACATATTTGTGATTTAAAAATACCCAAACAAAGGGAAAAAACCCCCCGATATTTTCGAATGGTTGTCAGTGGAGACATCTACCAGAACCAGAAGGGGGCCGTACTAACCAGCTAAACATTGGTTCCATCTGCAAACTGCATTTGGTAATAGTAATTCTGAACTCATTTTACAATGTGAGTCTCATTATGTTAGATTAGTGCAGAATCCACATTCTGTAGGTACTTTATCTATACCACAATGGTGTTGGAAACTATAGATCAATGACTGCATTGAAATCTAATTGTGAATTCAGAGTGTCTGAAAGGTACTAATACTTTACAATTATTTTAATTGGATTTAAATGTAGAAAGCTTATTTCAAGGATATACCAAATGTGGGCTCATTTAATGAAAACCTGAATAGCTTGCAAAGAAAAACTAAGTGCCTCAGACATTTCACAAGGTAAGTAGCATGTGCATTGCATTTTATCATTATCTGAGCTTTTAACCGCCATTTCCCTTTGCTTTCCCTTACTTTCTGAAGTGGATTCACCTAGGAAAGGTTTTCAAAGTTGTCATTTTAAACTTATTCACACTTTTTTTTTTTTTTTTTTTTGAATTGCGTTATTGTATATCGCACCACAAAATTGTATTTCAGTATTTTTTTACTGAGCATTTAATCCCACCTACCTTAAATTTACAGCACTGTCATGTTGACATCCGATTTCTTTTTAACCATTTTTACCTAATACTTGTGCCCTTTTCTTTTCACCCTATTTCCCTGACTGCAATTATCTGTAACATATTAATGTTCGCACATAACAGTTCCATCTGTTTTAGTCATAGACAAGCTCTCTCTCATTAGTCGACTCACCTCCTCTTTTGTCAGTGCTGAAGGGCGGCTCACCTCTGCTGCTGTGCGTCTGACTCAGGGGCCTAATTACCGATGGGAAGTCATCCCCTACGAAATATGTCACACTTCATTTAATATGTTAATGAGAGTTTTAGCTCCTCAATGTGATGGCTAACAGGCTTTTGCAAGTGCTCATTTAAAAGGTTTTGTGTGGGTGAACTTTTGCGGTGTCCACTCACACGTGTCCATGTCATCTGTGGGCTATGAATATAAAGATGGGAAAAAGAGGAAAAACACTTTGTAAACTTCCACCTTAAACTGCAAAGATCTGATTAATGCGACTTAAAAGAATCCCCGAGCTTTGTTGAAGAACTGCAGGTGGGATGAATTAGCTTAGCGGGATGTGGAAGTGTTAGTTCTAGTGTTAGTCTGAGAGTGAGGTGATCTGAATGAGAAAGAGACAGAGAAGAGAACTGTGTAGCACTTTGTCTGTCTTTTAAACACTTTATGTATTGATATTGACATTATGGGCCCTATTTTAACGATCTAAGCGCATGGTCTGATGCGCATGGCACATGTGCACTTAGGGCGTGTCCAAATCCTCTTTTGATAGTTTAACGATGGAAAAAATTGTCAGCGTGTCAGGAGCATGGTCCAAAAGGGTTGTACCTAGTATCTTAATGAGTCATGGGTGTGTTTTGGGCGTAACATGCAGTAAACCAATCAGAGTCTCATCTCCCAACCCCTTTAAAAGCCAGTTACGCTTACACCATGGCGAATTTCTATTTACATGGCAGAATATATAGAAACCCTCAACCTGACGAGTCAGTTTAAATACATGTGTGTATTGCCACGATTGGTCGCATTGCGCCGGGTGTATGATAGGGCCCTATATACTGCTTATAGTAAAACTAATTAAAATGTGTATTTACAAGCAGCTCCACTAAATAATTAAAGTATACTGTAATTACAAAGAAATAATTGTAGTTCATAAGTATTACTCAGCAGAATTTATTTATATCAAATAAACACTGCGATACAGCTGAAGTGTGGCCGAAGATTGCACTTCATGGTGAAAAGAAAAGCAATTATGCCAGTAGATGGCAACAAGTGTCTGTTTTTATGAGTGAGTCATTTGAAACATTCAACTAATTTGTTTAAAAACACTGATTCATTCAGGAACAAAATAAGAGACTGTCTTTATGAGCAAGCCATTGAATCATTCACTGAACTAGGCTGCGTTTCCCAAAAGCATTGTAAGTAGATTGTAAAACCATTGCCACTGATGGTCTCTATGATCAACTTAGCTCATGATGCTTTTGAGAAATGCAGCCCTGATTTGTTTAAAAATGCTGATTCATGAGTTCACACTTACATATATGTATGCGTATTTGGTGTACTGTTCGAGGGGAGGGCTCCGAGCTCAGAATTTGGCCGGAAATCAAAGTACTGAAGTGTGCCAATGGACACATTACCATCCCATGAGGCCAAGGGAGAGGAGTTGTGAATGACAGTGGAGCAACACAACTGATTCTGTAAGTCACATGGCAATGACAATATGAGGATTGTAGAACATCTGGATTACATTCATACTACACACATTTATACTATACTGAACATGCTTGCGATGTAAGTTCTTATTCAAAAAGTACCTACTCAGAAAGTACACAATTTTGAACGCAGAAATTATCTTTATGAGTGAGTCATTGAATCATTAATTGAACTGATTTGTTCAAAAAATACTTATTCCTTTAGGAACAAAGCATATAATTGACTTCATGAGTCAGTCATTGAATTATTCACTAAACCAATTTGTAAAATGCTGATTCATTCAGAAATGAAACAAGTGACTAACTTTATGATTGATTGAATCATTCACTGAAAACACTGATTCATTCAGTAACAAAACTACTGTTGTTCAGTGCTGCAATTCTGCTGTGCTTAGTTTGGAATTATTATTGGTGGTGGAGAAAAAACAGACCAAAATAACCAGAATTATTGCAACTAAAACATAAGTTACTCAATATTAACATCTTGTTTATTGAACTGCTGTATAAAAGCAATATCTCACAATCATGCCACATCCTTGTTACTCAAATAACTTGTGTATATAGATAAATATATAGAACACAATGTGGGTGATTATTCCTTAACTTCTGTCTGTTAAGTTTTTATTACTTTATGCAGTAATTTGCCTTAGGCAAATTATCTAGTCAAAGAACTAGGCAAGTGTTTATCCTTGATGTATCTAAGTTAAGCCAAAATACCAGGTTATAGATGAGGACTTGGGATCCAGACTACACAGTTGTGACAAAAATTCTTAAGGCATCCTGCTTCACCAGTAAGCATGCTGTAACACCATGAAAGGTTTATTTCTCTCTTACCTTTCACATAGAATACATCAACTGGACCAGAAGAAAGAAAGTGGACTGCAATCAAGTGTCTGAGATCTCCAGAGAAATACACATAACCAGCACCCTCACTAGTGTGCAGACTTTTAATGCACCAAAGACATTCTCTATATATGAGGTTCTCAACTGGTGAGTTGCAGATCTGTTCTGGAGGCCACAGACAGAAAGAAAAACAATGCTAAATGCAAAGAATAAAATGCAACCTCAATGTTAAATGAAAATAATAAACAAATCACATAATTGTGCATAATTTGTGTAACAGAATAAATATCAACTTTGAAAATAAATTAAAAAATGCTTCCTAAATCTTCTGTTGTTGTGCAAAGTCTTTGCCAATCCAATCAAACTCTGCGGCATTTTGGCACAAATTCATCTATCACCTGCTAAATGCTAGCCAAAGTAGACAAATGCCAACATGGACAGGTTGTGTGACATGCCCTCATCCCTTTAAACACCATGAGCAAAACTACCCAAGTTAGAGAAAATACAACAACTACATTTAATATGGGTAAATTGGTAGCAGTTTAAATATTTAGGTTTGTTCTGTGAATTATCGGTTGCTGACAGCATGAAATCTTTGAAATTTAAGACATTTAGAAACCAAAAAAATGTAAATTTTCCTTTTCAGCATTTGTTATATTAACATGTCATGGTAATTAAAGAAGTTCATGGTAATCAAATGTTTGATTTTGATAGTTTTTATATTTTTGTCCAATATAATAGATGTATAATCTAGGTCCACTGAACTAAGGCTGTTCAGCCGGGCAGTAAAACTCCCATTTATTATTTTATTTTATTTTTTGCAAATGTGTTTGTTTGTATTCTGAACAGAAAAAATAAAATGCTTTTACAATATTTTTTGCAACTAAATATTTTATATATATATATATATATATATATATATATATTATGAAAACATTCCAAAAAAATCCAAAAAACAAATATTATGTCTGTCACAGTATAATCTGATTCATTTTTATTTTAATTTATTTTGAATTTTAAAGAAGATTTTATGTAAGATTTTTTTTCTGTAGAAACTGACATTACAAATTATCACTCCTAAAAATGGGATTTAAAAAACAAATTGGATATTTGTGCGGAGTGAACAAGGCCAAACGCTCTGTTTATTAGGACATAACTTCCAACATAAGGCCATCATCCTCGGTTTCTTGAGCTTTGGGGGTCGTATTCATCACAAAATTGCCTCCATGCATGCAACTAAATCTTGGTGGGTAACCTGAGTGACACTGTAACCGAGATGGCCTCCATGCCGCGGCCCACGCTGGCCTCTGTCGGCCTGGTGTTTGTAATTACTGCGTGTGTCACAGAGGGAAAGGGACGAGGCCATGCAGGAGACGACTGAGGACAGATGGCTGGAGGATCAGCCCTACGCAGGAGACGTGACAAGCCACAACGCTGCTCACCACAGAAAGCTGACAGTGAAGGAGCCTCCTGCCGGGAGCCTGGAAGCTCTTTCCAGTGCTGTCCAACAAGCTGCCATCGCTAACGTGTTCATACGGCCAAGACCACGGGGACCGGAGGGACAGTGTTGTATGTTAAAAGGGATGAAGAGCAGGAAACAGGTGTGAACACAGAAAGCTTGTGTTTTCAGGGCAGAGATTCAAACGGCCTGTTACTCCGTCTTTATCACCAGCTTAAACTTTAAAATGAATAACTGGTAATGGTCTGTCATTAACAGGTAACTATGCAGGAAGTAATGTAGGGAAAATGACTAGTTACAGTTACAATTACAGTTGGCCCACACTAAAAGATTTTTAAAATCTTATCACATTTTCAAAATGTTAGAGACCACAAAAATGACGATAAAAAAATCATAGATTTAACAGAGTCCCGACTGTGAAGACGGGAAATTTCGCAAAATATCTCGCGGTCAAACGAGACTTTAGAGTAAACAAACATGGCGGACAACGAGCAAGAAAAAAATGGGAATAATAGTGTTTGGACTGCTTTTTACAGAAAATTCGCTTGGAAAAAAAGAAAAAGTTTTGGATTAAGTAGTGTTATTTGTCAGTCTTCCGTCAGCTCGCTTTCTGATTTGGTATTGTTTCTTTCCACGTGACAATCTACAGAGTGTATGTGCATTTGTCCTCTGGTTTTCCCCACACAACAGGATTTATTTAACATGTTGGACATTTACGATTTGAGATCGGTGCGGCCCCGATGTTCTTCTGAGCAGATTCAATCACTCTTAACTCACCTCGCACCACAGGAAAATCTGATAAGATAATCTGTAGAACCATCAAGATAATCGGGACTTTACCTAGGATTGTTGGAAGGGGAGAATTGGGCCCCAAAATTGGCCTGATTATCTTGTAGTGCGTGGGTGTCATTACTCAAGTATTGCCAAGTCACTTTGCAAGGGATCTGGATGATTAATTTGTCTTGCATTACCTTCTGCATAGTTACCTATTAATAATGGACCATTATTTTAATATTTTACCGTATGAAAGTGTGAACATTTTTATACATTTGGAATTACAGTATATTTAATGCAGGGCCAGATCAAAACATGTTAGCCCAGCTGGAAGATGTTATATTTGCACCATCTGACTGCTAAAAGCATCTATCTACATTGAAAGCTATTGAAATATAGCTGTGTATTCTGTGTATAGTTGGTGCAAGCAATATATATCACTAATATTTTATTATATAGATGTTTCACCAAGGCCCATTTTTGTTTAAAGGTTCTTTTTTTCCCCATTTAAAAATGCGAGATGCAAGGCAGTGGAATGAAAAAAAAAAAGAGCCAGGTCTAGAGACATATTTTTTAAACAACCCAGGTTTATAAAAAAATATGTGCCTGGGGCAAAATTTTTGCAAAAATTATATTACGTTGCTTCTTGCACGTTTCGCAGCACTTGAATTTCAAGTGTCAAGTGAGTTGTACTAAAGCACATTCAATTTTCACCTAAACAGATAAATGTGACTTTGCCAACATTTTATTACGTTGGTTCATGCACATATATCATGGCAGTACGGATATGAAATGTCTGGTGAGTAGCGCTAAAAGGTTAATGCTTTATTGCATTAAAAAATATCATAGCTCCTACACTAAAATCTAAGATAATAATGCATTTGCTAAAGCAATCATGCCGTTTTCCCTTGTTTCTACACATCTTTGAGCTCATTTGTCAAACCGTGTTTCCCAGGATGCGTACCCACATCACAATTGCAAGTGCAATGATGTACCATGTGAGCTGAGCAAGTTTATGTTGGAAAAGCAATACATATGCTGCATTGTTCCTGAGGGGTGAGTGGTACAAACACACAGACATGACAATTCTTAACTATTTTACATTTTGTACTAAAACTCATAAATTTTCGTATGATTCAAATTCATAAGAAATTGTCACCTCATAAAATAATTATTTTCTCATGAGATCAGTTGGGGGATTCACTGTTTCAGGCATTGGGAACAATGTTAATTTAACTTTTAATTTTCAAATTTATTCAGTATTTTAGTTCACCCAAAAATGAAAATTCTGTCATTAATTACTCACCCTCATGTCGTTCCACATCAGTAAGACCTTCGTTCATCTTTGGAACACAAATTAAGATATTTTTGATAAAATCAGATGGCTCAGTGAGGCCTCCATTGCCAGCAAGATAATTAACACTTTCAAATGCCCAGAAAGGTACTAAAAACATATTTAAAACAGTTCATGTGACTACAGTGTTTCAACCTTAATGCTATGAAGCGACGAGAATCCTTTTTGTGCGCCAAAAAAACAAAATAACGACTTTATCCAACAATATCTAGTGATGGGCGATTTCAAAACACTGCTTCATGAAGCTTTGAAGCTTTACGAATCTTTTGTTTCAAATCAGTGGTTCGGAGCGTGTATCACACTGTCAAAGTCATGTGATTTCAGTAAACGAGGCTTCGTTACGTCAAAAGTGTTTTGAAAATTTCAATGGTTCACCAGTGGGGGGCGTGACTTTGGCAGTTTGATACATGCTCCGAACCACTGATTTGAAACAAAAGATATATAAAAATATAGCTGCAAGCAGCAATTATGGGGCCAAACGTTGATAAAGCGTTGCAGAGATACAGCATTATGTCTATTTTCGCAAGCGCTACATAAAATTCGTTTGCATGTTTTTCGAAAACGGTTGGAGAAAATCTGAGTAACGGCCTAGGAGGAGTTCGAAAAAGTAGGTTTTTCAGAAAATTCAAAATGGCAGAAAAATTTTCATGATGGAAAATGACGTCATAAGGTGCAATCGATTCATCTTGACCCAAGGAATCAGAGGAAAAAAGAAATTTTGTTTCTAACCCTTACAGTTCAAAAGTTATTAACATAAACATGAGTGCAACTTTGGACAGCTGGTGGCGCTAGAGGGATTGAGTTAGAGACTCCAAATTTGCTATGGACACAGTTCAGACTGTCCTCTAACTGTGTGCCTAATTTCACAACTTTCCTGCAAGCGGTTCTATGGGCTGCCATAGACTCAAAAGCAGAAGAAGAAGAAGAAGAATTAAAAAAAGAACGCCAACGGATACAATAGGTGCCTACGCACCTTCGGTGCTTGGCCCCTAACTATGAAATTGTCGTAATGATGTGCATTTTTTAAATCTTTGTTTCTGTAAGAAAAAAAAAAAAAAAACCCTTTGCTAACGACCATTTGCGTCAATAATTTTATTGATGAGGTTAACACTGCCTGGAAGTGTGCGGCCTCAGGCATGTGCTGGTAATCCTGCCTTGATTTATTACCTGGTCAATAAATGACCGCTGGCATGAAAAATATCAGAATATTGAGCATTTGAAAGTCACAGTAATTCAATAGTATAGATATTTCATTTTTACAATTTGATATCAGACTTCTTGGCTTTTTATCAGTGAGCTGAACACAGAGAAGCTAGTAGATGCATTATAAAAACTAAATTTCCAGTGTGGTCTGTTTAAGTGGACCCCTAACAAGAGAAAGTCGATCCAGTATTAACATGCAGGAAACACCGTTGTCTTAGGTCCTGCGTATTAAGCATATGGCACTTAGTCGATGCAAAACACTGAATTATTTATGGGAAAAAAATAAATTCAAGTCATGAAAGACAAACCCCAAGAGCCATGGCCAGACTGGAGATTAAGGCAGAGTTGGCAGGGAAAGTTGGAGCCTGTAACATGTTGTGAATCTGAACACCTTCATGAGAGAATTAACAGACTGAATTATAGCCACCAAACTGGGAAGTGGCCATTAGGTGTTTGGAAAAATACAGCTGGGGACTGCGGTCTTTATATATTTAGGATATCACTGCATGTTAACTTCGTCTGTATTTAGTCCTTTGATGTCAAGTTTGTTTATCCTTAGTTTTCTGATGTCTAGCCTATGTTTCCTAACCAGTGTCTCTTCGTCCATGTTTGATGTTTAAAGTTGGCATGAAAGAGAAGTTGCAATAGTCTTTTCTTTCCTTATTGTGACGTTTATCAAAGTTAAACGGTTTCTTAAACAAGAAAAAATGTAGGGCGGGACTTGATTTTGTACATGGGGAATTGATTAGATGGTTGTGGTTTGCTATTGGTCAGTCTCATGTGAGTGACAGGTTGTCCCACCCTCATGCCAATGTCGTCTGCCATTTTAAATGCCTGAGCCCTTAAATTCGAACATATTCTGATTGGCTGTCAGTGTTTTATCATTCAGCAACTGGAAAAAATTGTTCTGAAAGTGATCTCAACGATATTGTTTCTCTATATCGTTATCATTATAGCTGTGGTGTGGACACTGCTATTCTTTTATATTTAGAATGATTTTTAGAACTACATCTTTATTGTTATCTTTATAATTATCGTTCTTGGTGTGAACGGGCCTTTATGTTGTGCTTCTTTCCTGTGTTTAGTTCCTATTTGATTGGTTTCCTTGGTTTCTTGTGCTTTGTTACTATGGTTACTCATTGGTTATTTGATTATGTTCACCTGTGTCTTGTTTGGTTCCTCATTTAGCCTGTGTATTTAAACTCTCAGTTTGTTTCAGTTCATTGTCCTGCATTGCCTTTGCTATTTGCTTAGCTTAGAGATCGTCAGCTAGCTGCGACATCATTATAAATAAAAAGGGAACAAAAACGTTCGTGTTGTTTACATTATATGCACTTGTGCACCGATTGCCAACAACACACAGACATCTGATGCAGCTTTACTCACCGCCCGCGATCTGCAAATCCAGTGCCGAACTGGGACTTGTTTACAAAGTATTTGTCACCCCGGGAGCAAACAAACATACGTGCACAACTCCGTTGCTGCCCTGGAAAAACTAACTTCATCCACTGTTCCCTTGACGCTGGGTTCTTTGGGAAGCTGAAAAAGGTAATCTTTCCCTCACAACCAAAAACACACTCCTTCGGTGACATGAGCTGCGTCTCATTTCGGAGGCTGCGTCCTTCGGAGATCGCATTTGAAGGCTGAGTACTTTATCAAGGATGTTACTTCATCAAGTAACCGTAATAAAATTGACTGATATTCATTGTGAGGTGTGAAGTACTGTAATTTCTTTGTTACATTGCAATCTAACAGTTATTTTTCTTAAATGAGACTGCCTCGATGATGTATGGAGCCTTCAAAGGGTGCAGCCCCTGAATTGGGACACAGCCATTGTTGAAAAATCTCTCGTCTTCCGTATCCCGAACGAAGCGCGTTGATGGGCGTGCTCTTGCTCTCACTCTGGGTGATGTGTGTGCGCGCTTATGAGGGAGAAGTGCCTATACAAGGAATTCCGCTCTCTTTTGACGTCATACAGGCCATACTCGAAAAAAACTCTCCGAAACCCGGTCCGAAACCGGAAGTAGTGTATTTGGCACAGAAATACTCCGTCATACGTCCAACTTGTGTTTTGAAACTTTGGCCATGTTTAGCATGAGAATGCAACTCTTTAACAGTGTAAATAAGTCAGCCCCCTTAATAAAAAAGTTTAAGAGTGCTGCAATTGGATCTCTCTCTCTCTTTCTCTCCTTCATCTTCATCTTCACCTGCATGTGACACACATACACTACCATTCAAAAATATTTTTAATGTTTTTTTTTAATGCTCACTAAGGCTGCATTTATTTGATCAAAAACAGTAATATTGTGAAAAGAACTATTTTCTATTTGAATATATTTTAAAATGTCATTTATTCCTATGATGGCAAAGCTGAATTTTCCGCATCATTACTCCAGACTTCAGTGTCACATGATCCTTCATTCTAAATCATTCTAATATGCTGATTTGCTGCTCAAGAATAATTTTTTTTTATTATCAATGTTGAAAGCAGTTGGAAACCGTGATGCACTTTTTCAGGATTCTTTGATGAATGGAAAATTCAAAAGAATAGTTTTTATTAGAATCATTTGTAACATTATAAATGTATTTACTGTCACATTTGATCAGTCTATTGCGTCCTTGCTAAATAAAAGTATTTTCTTCTTTTCTTTAAAAAAAATTGTACTGATCTCAAACTTTTAAACGGTAATGTACAGTCTCACAGAAATTATTTCCTGTGAAAGTCTCACATAGTTTACATATGGTGTCATAAAATGTTCTTATTTGGCACACAGTGAAAAAATTATTTATTTTTTTAAAAAATATTCCTTTCCCTATTCCCGCAGGTATTATCAGCTCTGACCAACCTGAGATTTATGAATAAATGCAGGAGTTGTAAGCTGTTTTTCCTGTGAGAAACAGATATCTGCATATCCAACTCCATTGGGAACAGATTAAAAATAAGTTTCTCCAAGGAATCCGATACTGTTTGAATGTTTGAAGCACAGCTTCTCATTTACCACTGAGGTCTAGCTTTACATTGATATATATTGAGGTTGACATTTCATTCTTCCTGGTGATGTGGGTACAGTGTGCCTGCTGTCTATGAGCTTATATCCAGCATGAAGGTGATACAATGTAGCTAATACACTGGATGTATTGGACATTCTCTCCTATATATTTCAAATAAATCTCTGTTTTCAACAGTGGTCTCAGCTTCTTAAGCATAAATAAGCATTGAGGTCTCCACCTATCATAAGGAAAACACTGACCATGATGTTGTGCATAAGCCAACAGTTTAACACTTGAAAAGCTCACAAAAAAAGAGAACTTTTATTCAGTGTAAAATCCTTTGCCTTCCAAAAGGTCTATGGAATTATGGAGGCAGATGTGGCGTAACAAAACAGTCCTGTAGCAGTTGGCATGCAAATCCGATGATACGTACCTCCTGAACACAGGGACGCATACATTCCAAAGACGATTTCACAGCTATTGGGATGTTATGGAAATGCCTAAACCGGTTATACTGTGGCTGAACCTCCAGAAGTTTTTTGGTCAATTCTGTGACTCACTGTAATATGTAGAGTATTATGAGAGAGAGATTGCCTGAGCGAGTGTATTACCTGCATCTAGCTGATATTCTTCAGGTCAATCTTATATTCCTAATCACAAAATCAGTTTGAATGTCCGCTGAGGAAAGCGATATCTTTGTCTTTGTCCTTTTAACATTTAAGAGGATTTCCCATGACACCGCTAGTCAATGTCAGTTGCGTCTTGTAAGATGTTGTTTAAAGTAAAAACAACGTCCCTGTTTCCTTGTTTCAGTCCATTTCAATATAAAAGTCTTTGCGACTGATTCACTCACTCATAAAGACAGTTTTTGCCGTCATCTCATGGCGTATTAATGTAACTTTCACTGAAGCCGAAATGGACTCTTTCTCAATACCAAAAAATACGGCATGTTATTTATATAAAATAGTATTTATTAAACAATAATATTTAAATTAACAACAATACCATTATAACAGTATAAGAAGTAAAATAGGAAAAATAAACACAAAGAAACAGTTCAGTCAAATGTACAAAAGCAGTGCTACATAAGAGCCAGTGGCAAATTCCTGAAAGACTGGCCCGAGATGAAGCTGTTCTCTGCGGGTACATGAGCACTGAATGGTCGCTGACGGCCTGGAGCTCGCATCTCCAAAAACGTCTAAACAAACTTTAGACGCCATATATATATATATATAGTGCCCTCCACAAATATTGGCACCCTTAGTAAATATTAGCAAAGGTGGCTGTGAAAATAAATCTGCATTATTTATCCTTTTGATCTTTCATTCAAAAAATTCACAAAATTTTAACCTTTCATCGAAGTAAAACAATTGAAAGTGGGGGGAAATCACATTATGAAATAAATGTTTTTCTCCAATACATGTTGGCCACAATTATTGGCACCCCTAGAAATTCTTATGAGTAAAATATCTCTGAAGTATATTCCCATTCATATTTACATTTTTTAGCACACCAGGGTGACTAGGAGCATGAAATTATCCAGCCATGACTTCCTGTTCCACAGGAGTATAAACATGAGGAAACACAAAGGCCAAATTCCCTTAATCATTCATCACAATGAGAAAAACCAAAGAATATAGTTCTGATGTGCAGCAAAAGATTGTTGAGCTTCACAAAATAGAAAGTGGCTGTAAGAAAATAGCTAACGCATTGAAAATTCCCATTTCCACCATCAAGGCAATAATTAAGAAGTTCCAATCAACTAAAGATGTTACAGATCTGCCTGGAAGAGGACGTGTCTAAATCGTCCTAATGCGCAGTGGGGAGGAGAGTTTGAGTGGCCAAAAACTCTCCAAGGATCACAGCTGGAGAATTGCAGAAATTAGTTGAGTCTTGGGGTCAGAAAGCCTAAAAAAAAATTATCGAACAGCACCTACATCACCAAAAGTTGTTTGGGAGGGTTTCAAGAAAAATCCTCTGCTCTCATCCAGAAACAGCACATTCAGTTGTCAGACACGACTGAAACTTCAAACGGGACCGGCTTCTATGGTCAGATGAAACTAAAAAAAGAGCTTTTTGGCAGCAAACCCACCAGATGGGTTTGGTGCACACATGGATAAAAAGTACCCCATGCCCACGGTTAAATATACTGCTGGATCTTTAATGCTGTGGGCCTATTTTTCTGCTGGAGGTCCTGGACATCTAGTTCAGATACATGGCATCATGGATTCTATCAAATACTAACAGATAAAAAATCAAAACCTGACCGCTTCTGCTAGAAATCTTATAATGAGCCATGGTTGGATCTTCCATCAGGACAATGATCCAAAACAAACATCAAAACCAACACAAAAATGTGTCACTGAGCACAAAATGAAGCTTCTGCCATGGTCGTCCCAGTCCCCTGACCTGAACCCCATAGAAAATGAGTGGAGTGAACTGAAGAGAAGAAACACCAACATGGAGCTGGGAATCTGAAGGATCTGTAGAGATTCTGCATGAAGGAACGGTCTCTGATCTCTTGTCAGGTGTTCTCCAAACTCATCAGGCATTATATATGAAGACTCAGAGCTGTTATCTTGGGAAAAGGAGGTTTCAATAATTAGGTGCCAATAATTGTGGCCAACGTGAACTAGAGAAAAACATTTATTTCATAATGAGCTTTCCCCCCCATTTTCAATTGTTTTACTTCAATGAAAGGTTAGAATTTTGTGAATTTTTGAATGAAAGATCAAAAGGATAAACAATGCAGATTTATTTTCACAGCTGCCTTTGCTTATATTTACTAAGGGTGCCAATATTTGTGGAGGGCACTGTATATATATACACATGTGTGTGTGTGTGTGTGTGTGTGTATGTGTGTTAGATATATATAATATATAGGGTTTTCTTTTCAAGGAAAAATTTGACATTTTTTACTTTATGCCCCCCACCCTGAATATTAATCACTGTGTGTCAAGGTCTTTTAAAATAGTATTTGACCTAATAATTTTGACCTAAAATGTCATGTGGTGCAACCTCCCAAAAATGTAATGATATTTATTTATTAATAATTATTGATAGCTTTAAAAATACTTTTTACATTGAAAAAAAATATATTTTAAAACATTTTTGAAAATGATGATTTAGATGTGTGCAGTCACATGTATTCAAGGTGTAAGAAAACAATGTTACTGCTTTTCACTTGATGGTTACACCACATGAATCATTCATTTGAAACAATTCTTGAAATGGTATTGACGTTCTTCAAAACAAATGAAACCAACATGTGGTGTGACTCCCAAAAAATGTACTGCTATTTTTATAATTAATAATTCATGATATTTATTTAAAAAATGATTCTGATTACTAAAGTCACTTCATTAGTCATCAGATGCCATTGACCCTTTTATATAATTGCTCACATTACTAAGGTTATACAATGCTCATAAAACCACCCGCTGACCACTGATTAGAAACAATTGAGCAATCGATCCATCAAAAGGAGATCTTTCCCCTTAGCCATTAAAAAATGTATGGCTGATCAAAGGCGGCTAACAGATGCTTTAGGGGGATTTCTCTTTAGGAGCCCTCCTTCCATCTGTTCTCCGCTGGCATTGCCATCATGAGCCTGCTTACAGGCTCCTCACTAAAGCACTCCATAGGAACCATTTTGCCCAGAGCAATGGGGAATGAAAAACAAGTGGCCAAGAAAAGCTTTTAATTTTCCCTTCATTAATGGCTTGATGGCTTTATTCTGCATGGAGAATTAGTGCATTTAACTAATCAGTGTCGATACCAATATATTTTTTAATTCTTTTCACAACTTAAGAAGGAAAGGTTATAAAAAAAGATATGGTGCAAAATGATTCCCAGAGGGATGCGGATAACACCATACCAGACTCTCAAAAATCTTTTTTAATCATCTTTGCCTGCAGTGATTATTATTTATATGCAAGTTTAGTTTATAACCATGAGATATATGGAAGCGCTTTAATGTCTCTTGTGTGAGACTACAGGACAATGCACTGCAGAAATCATCTGAAAGGAGCGCAAATATCTAATCCTTAAAAATAATGTGAAATAAACTGACCTTTGTTTATAACAGGGACAGTTCACTCAAAAAAATATTTATTCACCCTTGTGGCTTTCCAAAACCGTATGACTTTCTTTCATCTGTGGATCACAAAAGTAATGAAAGTGAATAGAAGCTGTCAAGCTCCAAAATGACAAATAAGCACCATAAAAGTATTATAAAATTTGTCCATATGATTCATGCACTGTATTTCAAGTGCATACAATAGCTTTGTGTGAGAAATGGAGTGAAATTTAAGTCATAATTCACAAAATCTTGACGTCTACACTACCAGTCAAAAGTTTGGAAACATTACTATTTTTAATATTTTTGAACAAAGTCTCTTATGCTCATTAAGGCTGCATTTATTTCATAATAAATACAGAAAAAACAATAATATTGTGAAATATTATTACAATTTAAAATTATGGTTTTCTATTTTAATATACTTTAAAATATAATTTATTTCTGTGATGCAAAGCTGAATTTTCAGCATCATTACTCCAGTCTTCAGTGTCACATGATCCTTCAGCAATCATTCTAATATGCTGATTTGATACTCAGTTAGTAACTTTTTATTCATCAAAGAATCCTGATAAAGTATCACAGGTTATAAAATAATATTAAGCAGCACAATTGTTTCCAACATTGATAATAAATCAGCATATTACAATGATTTCTGAAGGATCATGTGACACTGAAGACTGGAGTAATGATGCTGACAATTCAGCTTTGCATCACAGAAATAAATTATATTTTAAAGTATATTAAAAGAGAAAACCATAATTTTAAATTGTAATACTATTTCACAATATTATTGTTTTTTCTGTATTTATTATGAAATAAATGCAGCCTTAATGAGCATAAGAGACTTCGTTCAAAAACATTAAAAATAGTAATGTTTCCAAACTTTTGACCGGTAGTGTATATCAGGTCTGGTTGGGGGCTTTGAGTCGAATCTTTTCTATTGATCCAGTTCAGAGTAAGTGATTCATTTACAGATCAGATACAGTTCTTGAGTTCAACTCACTGACTCATTGATTCGGTTGCAGAAATTTTCAGTCTGTTTCTCAAACAAAGCGATCAGAAGTCTTGGAAAATAGCGTATACATTGTTGATCTCGAGTGACGTAAAAATCGCATGAATTCCAACTGTTCACACTTACAAAACATCTGACCTGTATCGGATTTAGTACCACATATGGAAGTGGCACAAATCGGAATTGAAAAGATCAGATTCTATGTGGTTTGTACTGTTCACACTGTCATGGGGAAAACAGATATGAGACACATATGGGCAAAAAAATCAGATTTAGGACACATTTAAATGCAGTGTGAATGTAGCCTTAGATAATTAATGTGGTTCAGATAACTTAATATCTTGAGTTTCTGTTGATTAAACAAATCGCCTTCATTGTATTAACTAAAATTTTTAATTTCAATGAACAATGAATTTTAAGGCAACCAGGTAACTTACTTTTTTGAGTTAAACCAACAATTCTTTTTTACAGTGATTAAGTGTCTTAAAAAATCATATCATTTGAACTTTTCATGACAAACAAAGGGTAGTTAAGGTCATAAAATGTCATGTGGTGCAACTTCCCAAAAATGTAATGATATTTGTGAATTAATAATTATTGATATGTTTAAAAATACATTTTATCTTGGAAAAATATATTTAAAAATATATTAAAAAATAATAATAATTTAGATGTGTACAGTTATTGCTTTTCACTTGATGGTTATACCACATGAATCATTCATTCTTGAAATGGCACTGAAGATTTTCAAAAACATACAGGTGTGAAAATGTATAAAACTCCCCAAAAACATAATGATATTTTATAAATTAATATTTCATG
Organism: Mylopharyngodon piceus; assembly: GCA_039654765.1. Classification (NCBI taxonomy): domain Eukaryota; kingdom Metazoa; phylum Chordata; class Actinopteri; order Cypriniformes; family Xenocyprididae; genus Mylopharyngodon; species Mylopharyngodon piceus. Next base: position 5,995,085 of record CM077447.1, read on the forward strand.
ATATAAAAAAAACTTTTTACCTTGAAAAATATCTTACAAATGTTTAAAAAATAATGATACTTTTATGAATGATACTTATTTTGGAGCTTGAAAGTCTCAGTCCCCATTTACTTTCATTATATTGAAAAGAGCAGCCAAGATTTTCTTCAAAAAATGACCTTTTATGCTCCACAGGAGAAATAAAGTCATACAGGTTTGGAACAACATGTGAGTAAACAACTCCCCGAAACAGCTGAACTTCCATCAGTTTTTCTTGAGAAGGAATAACAAAAGCGACAAAAAGAAAGAGAAGATTTGGGCTCTACAGAGGGAACCTCAGGCATTCAGACCTGAGCGTCGATGTGAGGCTTGGCCAAGAGTTTGCTCAGACTCTGCGGAAATGCAGCAAAGCCATCCATGCAGATTATGGGAGCTCTGCAGCCTGGCACATCTTTTTGTTGCTGCCTTCCTGTCTTGAAGAGAGAGAGAGAGGAGGGGAGGTAGCAGAAGAGGCTTTTCTCTGCGGCAAATTCTCCAAGCCCTCTCATTCCCTACTCCTTGAGGCCTGTCTTATACAACAGAGGTTTGTTTGCGCACATCTGCTCTGAGGAGATTAAAATTACATCAAAATATCACAAGAGACCATCTTGAGAATTGCTCAGATGTGTACTTTCCAAACAAGACACTGTTGCTTCAAGGCTAAAAGTAAGGTATGATAAAAGAAGACATTCACTGGTGTGTTCACCAGAACTATGCCCATCACAACAGTTAGTCACGATAGTTCAAAAACCTGTGGGCTAAAACAAGGAAAGCTGAATATGCTGGAAACCCATTAAATCATGATGAAATCAGACCACAGCTTCCAGGAGTCCGGGTTTTATCAGTCCACCGGGAAACAAAATTGTGTTCATAAGGTATCAGGTTGATATTACGAACGCTTTTGGGGATGAAATAATCACTGGATTCGGCAAAGAGTTTTCTAGGTCTGTGGCTTCAAAACATTACAACATATTCAGAGTTTGAGGCACTTAGTAGCTAGTAAACTAGAAACTGTCAGCAAAATTAAGTTTGCACACATTTTTTGCTACTTTTGGTGCTCACTTTTTTCCACATTGTTGTTGTACAAGATCCTTTTCTCATACATAATCTCCCCTCCTTCATCAAAAGGTAGCACATTATTGCGATATCTTATTCTACATTATTTTCATGACTTATCACAACATTTTTTCTTTTGTCTAATCACCTTAGATAATTAATGTGGTTCAGATAACATACTATTTTGAGTTTCTGATGATTAAACCAATCGCCTTCATTGTATTAACTCAAATTTTTTATTTCAATGAACTCAAAATTTTAAGGCAACCAGGTAACTTACTTTTTTAAGTTAAACCAACAATTCTTTTTTACAGTAAATGCTGGGTTAAAAACAACTCAAGTTGGGTTGAAAATGGACAAACCCAGCGGTTGGGTTAAATGTTTGCCCAACCTGGTGGGTAGTTTTATTTAACTCAACTATTGTTTAAAAAAATACTGTAATGCTTGCTTAAAATGAACCCAAAGTGTGTTGGAAATTAACATTTATTAATATGTTTAATAAACAAACATTTATTATTAAGTTTAATGATTAAAAATTAAACAATAAACATTTATTAAATCGCTTATTAATAAATGTTCACCTTTTGATTATTATTGTTGCCTCTAGTAATTTTGTATCTGATTTTTAATTTCCAACCTATTTTGGGTTCATTTTAAGCCAGCCATATAGTAATTTTTAAACAATAGTTGGGTTAAATAAAACTTCCCAGCACGTTGGGCAAACATTTAACCCAACCAGTGGGTTAAAACAACCCAATCGCTGAGTTTGTCCATTTTCAACCCAACTTGGGTTGTTTTTAACCCATCATTTTTTAGTCTGTAGCTAATTAAAAGAGCTTACGTTAATCAGTTAACACTATGCTAAGATAGTAGGCTAAAAGGTGCATACACTCTAAAAATGCTGGGTTAAAAACAACCCAAGTTGGGTTGAAAATGGACAAACCCAGCAATTAGGTTGATTTAACCCAGTAGTTGGGTTAAATGTTTGCCCAACCTGCCGGGTAGTTTTATTTAACTCAACTATTGTTTAAAAATTACTGTATTACTTGCTTAAAATGAACCCAAAGTATGCTGGAAATTAACATTTATTAATATGTATAATGAACATTTATTAATAAGTTTAATGATTAAACAATAAACATTTATTAAATTACTTATTAATAAATGTTCACCTTTCGATTATTATTGTTGCCTCTAGTAATTATCTGTGTGATTTTTAATTTCCAACCTATTTTGGGTTCATTTTAAGCCAGCCATATAGTCATTTTTAAACAATAGTTGAGTTAATTAAAACTACCCAGCAGGTTGGGCAAACATTTAACCCAACCACTGGGTTAAAACAACCCAATCGCTGGGTTTGTCCATTTTCAACCCAACTTGGGTTGTTTTTAACCCAGCATTTTTTTTTTAGTGTATTAGTTCCTTAAATTTTACATATTAGTACCTAAATGGTATAGTAACGTGCAGTACTATCGTAATGATCACAGATAAACCTTCCATTACACTCAACTAATGTACTTGGACAGTTATTTAAAGACACATCATTATACTTTATGAATTTAGCAGCAGAGTTTCACATACAGGTAAAGAGAAAATTTAATTTGTAAGATTCAATTGAACTCAAGGATTCAAGGACTCAGAAATATGGGAATGGTAAACTGGGTGTAATTATTAGAGCAGGCTCTGACAAGAGTTGTAAATGGCATGCCGGGTAATGATATACTGCTTGCAAGTGTAACTTGAAGGAATTTCAGAGGTTATTTGCAACCTAATGTCTATAGATTGCTATTATGGAACGATTTCCACAGTCAAGAATATGGATTTTTCCCCCTAGTGTTGTATAATATAAATGAGCATGGGGGGTTTGTATAAATGAACATTAATGTTTAAAAGTTTATATTTTAAAACACATATGATTTAAAGGATTAGTTCACTTTCAAATAAAAATTTCCTGATAATTTACTCACCCCATGTCATCCAAGATGTCCATGTTCTTCTTTCTTCAGTCGAAAAGAAATTAAGGTTTTTGATGAAAACATTCCAGGATTATTCTCCTTATAGTGGACTTCAATTGGCCTCAAACGGTTGAAGGTCAAAATTACAGTTTCAGTGCAGCTTCAAAGGGCTTTAAACGATACCAGACGAGGAATAAGGGTCTTATCTAGCGAAACGATCAGTCATTTTCTAAAAAAAAAATAAAAATGTATATGCTTTATAAACACAAATGATCGCCTTGCAAGGGCTTCCGCCAGACCGCCTTCCGTATTCTTCAAAAAGCTTACGCTGTATGTCCTACACCTTCCCTAATCAACTTACGGAAAAAACGGAACTGGCGCCGCATTTGTTCCGTAAATAGGGAAGGTGTAGGACATACAGCGTAAGCTTTTTGAAGAATACGAAAGTGCGATCTGGCGGAAATGTGTTACAAAATGTGTTACAATATTGCGTTACTTCCTAAAAAACGTAACCAATTACTTTACTTTAAGTAATTTCAGTTGCATATTTAAAAAAGTAACTCAGATATTTTGTAGTAAATTTAAAAGTAATGCATTACTTTACTAGTTACTTGAAAAAAGTAATCTGATTACAAAACTAACTACTTTCAACAATGCTCACCAGACTCTTCCTCTCTAAACTGTGCCATGTACAACAGCCAATGTAATAATACGGTGCCAGATTCACATTCATCTGTTTCGGATAAAACTGATTGTGCTTTTAGCGCCATTTATTGGACGTCAGTTTGAAAGTGTCGTGAAACATGCAAGAAGCAACGTAATATTATTTCTCAGAAATTTTGCCTAATGCATGCTTTTCAAGTGAGCCTAAGTTGGATATTAACTTTTAATGCTTCATTTATTCAGACAAAATACTAGTATAGGACTAGTATAGTCAGCGGCCGTTCAGTGCTCGTGTACGGGATTTGCTGCTGGCTCTTTTAGGATTAGGACATAAACCATCAGCAACTATTGGTCCAGTTGACGTTCATAGTATAAAAACAGTTGAAATGTTCTCCAAAATCTCTTCTTTTATTTTGCACATAAGAAAGAAAGTCATAAAATTTTCATTTTCTGGTGAACTGTCAAGGTTTATGGAGAACAGGGAAATGCAAATTCTGAAAATATTCAGTTCTGCTTCATGTTCATTGATATTTTTTGTCTCAACAATATTTTCATCCCTTTTCTCTTTTCTAACTGTCAGTGTGTGTGTGTGTGTGTTTGTTGTGTGTCTCTTTGTTGACACTTCCCTGAACTGTTCCAGTGAAAGGTGGAATCCTAAGCCTTTAAACCAATGCCTCCACAGAAATTCGGCGGAAGCGGCACAGAAAAGTCTGTGGCAATCCAGCCCTGAGATTCTAATTTCCCCTCCGTCTCTGCCTGTCTTCCCGCGCTCAACCCAACTTTCTCACAGGCACAGAGACAAGCCTTTCTCCTGAGATAGATACTAATTACCAAACACTGTCCATCCCGTCAAGAAAGCCAGACAGAGACGGCGTTGTATTTGGTCCTGCTAGTCTTCATTCCAGCGGTGAACTTTGACCGCGCAGCTAACAGACGTATCATAGGAGATACTGAGCGGCTATAATGTTCTAGACTTTTCCATCCTCAGAGCCCTGCTCCTCTTCCGTTTCCATGGTTTCAGCTCATTCTCACTATAGATAAGTCACTCCACATATTCTTAATTAAGGTCGAGAATATATTTTCATTGCTTGCTGTTTTCAGGGCTAAAACCAGCCACCATTACATAAAACACACTGACACAACTGGAGCGCAAGTGCGCAGAACATCTGTCTCTGTGCTGTGTGCATGTGTGTGAAAGTTATGCACATTTAGTAAAAACTAGGGCTGTCAGTTGATTCAAGGATTTAACTGCGTATTAAAATAAATTAAAAAATAAAATAAATAATATTGTTAATTGTTAGGTTCAAAATTTGTGGATGGAATATATGTGTGTAGACAACAGAAGATTACTAACCCTTTACTAGTCTCACTTGCATATGTTTACACCCATAGAGCAATATATATATATATATATAGATATTATCAGAAAATAGCCAAAAAATATAGTCCCACTGTAAAATATATTTAAATAAATTTTATTTAAATACATTTCCTTAATACATTTCCATGCCTTTTACAACAAATATATACAACTACAAAAATGTATACAACAGTTCTTTCTGGTTCTCGAATCTGATTGGCTGATAGCCGTGTGATATTCTAGTGATAACAGCACTCCTACCTTTTCACCGTTTGTATCACTCCGCTTGAAGCGACTGTCATGGCGGCCGAGCAAATCCACCGTATTTTTTACAAATACTACACAAACTGTAGTTTTAAGAGTTTTTTAGGTGAGAATGTAGTTGTTTAGACCTGAAATATGTGACTCATATTTAATCATTGCGCCTATTTTACAATTTGTTTCGTTTTCGGAGATGCGAGCTCCAGGCTGTCAGCGGCCGTTCAGTGCTCGTGTACCCGCCGAGAACAGCTTCATCTTGGCCAGTGCTTCGGGGATTTGCCGCTGGCTCTTATAGTGGTTAAACATGAGATAGGGAGTCGCACCACATGTTGGTTTCATTTGTTTTGAAGAACTTCAATACCATTTCAAGAATTGCTTCAAATGAATGATTCATGTGGTGTAACCATCAAGTGAAAAGCATTAACATTATTTTCTTACAATTTGAATACGTGACTGCACACATCTTAATCATCATTTCCAAAAATGTTTTAAAATATATTTTTTCAATGTAAAAAGTATTTTTAAAGCTATTAATAATTATTAATTAATAAATATCATTACATTTTTGGGAGGTTGCACCACATGACATTTTAGGTCAAATTATATTTTAAAAGACCTTGACACACAGCGATTAATATTCAGGGTGGGGGGCATAAAGTACAAAAAAATTCAAATTTTTCCTTGAAAAGAAAACCCTATTAAACAATTTGAGCTAGTCTTTTATTTTATTGTTATTTATCTCCAGAGCTCCAGGCCGTCAGCGGCCGTTTAGTGCTCATGTACCCGCCGAGAACAGCTTCCTCTCAGCCAGTGCTTCGGGGATTTACCGCTGGCTCTTATAGTGGTTAAACATGAGATATAATTCATTTTGGGTACATGAAATGGGCAATCTTTGGACTTATTAATCTATTACTTGTTCCAGAGCAAAATTTAATAATTTATAAATAACTGAAATCAATTGGCGAAGTGATATGAAACTGCAATGCGGTCAAGACCTGCCTAGAACTACTTTAGCCGTGCGTTTCCCTGAAAATAACTGCACACCTTAGAATGTTCGTCAACCAATCAGATTCGAGCATTCAACAGCTCTGTAGTATAAATTAATATATATAATAATACATTAATATATATATATATATATACTAATAATAATTTCTAATTTAAATTAAATTGGTAAAACATATAAAGACAAGATGTAACTTTATATTTAATAAATCATATATCTTTGACATTCAGGAAATATGCTTATGAATGAGTATTCTGTTCAGTATTTTTGATTCTGTATTTATCAAACTTTATAGAAACACAAAGGAAATGCAAATGTGCAGTAATTCAAAAGTAAAACAACTTTCCCCACACTTTATGGATGTAATCTTACATGTGCTAAGATACAGTCCTATGCATTAACATTTCTATGAATTCACTCATGGGTGATATTTCAATTGTTGAGCTTGGTAATTCAGTTTCACCAAACAAAGAATGCAAATGACTTAATAAATGTCCCGTCTGAGTTAGATATATAAATAAATTAATGTTTATGTAAATTAAAGTAATGTCTTTGTCCATTCACTGATAAAGGGGTTCTGCTCCTTTAGGGATTTGTGGTGTGTGGACACGGAAGCTTGCACTTCCGATAAGTTTTTTATAAATCACACTTAACAGAATAAGGCTGGGTATCTCAAACTCCCCCGTGATGCAAAACACATCACAAAGCATGTGTCACAATTCAATACATTGTGATGATTCTCAATATTTTCAGTGATTTTTTTTTAAATATTTGGATTGTGCTAATATCTCCTTTGTTCACTTAAGTTTTGACCAGCATTGCATTTCATACAGCTGCCTTTAAAGTGATAATCCCCCCAAAAAGGACAATTCTTTAATAATTTACTCAACATTACTTAGGTTACTCAACTAAATTAAATCTGATCATAAAGCGATTGTATCTCTTCACATAACCGCTTGATTCATATGGATTTGTTTTACGATATAACCTTTTCTGGATATTTTAAATATTGGTTATCTGGACTTTCAATGGAGGGACAAAAACCTCTCAGGTTTCATTAAAAAATATTTTCATTTGTGTTTCGAATAACAAAAGTCATACAACTAAAAGAGGGTGAGCAAATGATGATAGAAGTTTCATTTTTGAATGAACTAACCCTTAACTGAACTTACTAGGAAGTGATAATAATGAACATACAAGTAATATTGTGAGAAAATATACACTACTGTTAAACTTTTTGGGGTCAGTAAGATTTTTTCATGTTTTTGAAAGAAGTCTCTAATGCTCACCAAGACTGCATTTATTAGATCAAAAATACAGTAAAAACTTTAATATTGTAAAATAATATTACAATTTAAAATAACTGTTTTCTATTTGAATGTATTTTTAAATGTAATTTATTCCTGTGATGCAAAGCAGAATTTTCAGCATCATTACTGTTGTCCTCAGTGTCACATGATCCTTCAGAAATCATTCAAATATGCTGATTTGCATTTGTTATCAAGAAACATTTCTAATTATTATAAATGTTTCTTGAGCACAAAATCAGCATATTAGAATGATTTCTGAAGGATCATGTGACACTGAAGAGTAATGATGCTGAAATAAATTATTTTAAATGGTCAAAGTCTAAGGCTAAGGGGTAATTAAATGTAACAAGTCATGTAAAAATGTATCATCTCTTATTGGAAAATTAAACAACATTTGAACTTTGATAATTGCCTTAATCTTTAAACAACTGAGAACATAGTGATCAAACTACGTTTTATAAAAATCACCTTTCAATCTATGCTTATGAGAGTCAGTTATGTATTATGTATTGGGTATCATCTCTGACAGACAACATGTCCTTTTCTCGGAAAGCAATAACGCATTCAAACATCCGGTAGTGTGGGTTTTCCAGGAAATGCGTGACTCGCTGGACCTCTGCTTCTCGTAAATACTACCATGTATTGTGCACGTTATTTTTTGACAGACACCGATGTCCTGATATTCAAATGATGTGGATTTGAAAACAGATGGAATCGTAAGGTAATTATTTATTTCTTAGCCGTATTGAGTGAAGTGATTGATGCTCATGAGTGTGTTATGTCCATGTTTTTACTTCTAACATTCCAACCGACAGCCAGTTTTTGACGTATGTGATAACATGCATAAGGGGTGAACTATACTTTTTATAGGTATTTTATAGATTTTTAGGTAATTATAAAATGTGCTGGAGACATTCGAAATACATTTTGTTCATTATACTTATTTTACGGAGTTTATTTTGTGCTTAAATAAATGACATGTTACTCAGAGACTGACATGTTTGGCTTGGCTTGTTGAAATTTTACCTTCAGCTGTCGCAAATTCATTGACCTTTGAAAATCAGGTTTATGTTTTATTTGGTTTTGATAAACAAAGTTGTTTTTATTGTCTCTTATAATAAAAATCTTTTACTTGAACCCATGAAAATGCAAATCAATGTTGTAAATAATAGTGAAAAATCACTTTATAAAACTGATTTTCCATTATTACCTGGTTTGTTTTTAACCCAGCATTTTTTATGGCTTTAAAATATTGCTGGGTTAAAAACAAACCAAGTTGTGTTAAAAATGGACAAACTCAGTGATTGGGTTGTTTTAACCTAATAATTAACTTATTAACAAGTTTAAGGAATAATAATTAAACAATAAACATTATTCAATTGCTTATTAATAAATGTTCACCTTTTGATTCTTATTGTTGCCTCTATTCATTATCTGATTTTTTATTTTATTTAATTATAGTAATTTTTAAACAATAGTTGGGTTAAATAAAACTACCCAGCACGTTGGGCAAACATTTAACCCAACCGCTGGGTTTGTCCACTTTCAACAAAACTTGGGTTGTTTTTAACCCAGCATTTTTTAGAGTGTACCTTTATTTTTACTCTGAGGTGGAAACAGGCTGCTATAAATTAGGGACAGAGAGACGAACAGTGAAAAAAAGCCACCTCATCATTATCTAGGAGAACCAGCGGTTGAGATAGTTCAGGTAATTTAGCAGAAAGACTCGATGGCCTAATACATACACAGTGGCTGCATGAGATTAAATCTGTAATCATTTCAGTGCTGGCCAGCACATAGATGGAGAGTCATTAACTAGCAGGTGCACAGAGAGCTTGTACCATTATCTGACATTACTGTCCCGCATCTCAGCCCTGAATATCACATTCAACAAGCACAGGAAAGGTTCAGGCAAGAGGACCAGAGACCTGACAGCCGAGAGGGGCTAAACCGTTGGTTTCTGCACTCGCTCACTCTCTCCAACACTCACACATGCACAGACATGCATTTAATGCGAAGTCGCAATAATTATGCGCGACAGCTGAGCTGCTGCTCTCTGCGAGTGGCTGTTCTGTCATGACCATATTTCATTTCAGTTTATCTCGGGTTTGGCAGAGTTTCCACTTACTCTGCTGAAATGTGTCTTGTGTGCGTGTGTGCTTGTATCCTTAAACGCAGTGTTTACTGATACATAGAAATGAGTCTAAACATACTCCGTCTAACATAACTCACAGCTTGTAGCAAACTGGAAATTTGCAGATTTCTCACAAAGACTCAATGGGTCAAGATGGCATATTAGCTTTAATCATGGGCTGATTAGTTTTAATCATATGACCCACTAAATTTCTAAGTTAATTTATTTTAACTTTTGAGCATTAATCATTACATTTGGGAGGTTAATTTTTCTAGCCTAAAGTGTGAAGAAAAAAACTAAAATGACGCTTTATTATGGAGATGACTATGTTAGCTTGGGTCGGTTGATTATCGTGGTAACTGTAGGACATGCATGACAGAATGTTAGCTTAGAAGGCTAATCATAAATTAATACAATTTGTGCCTTCAGTTATGATGTGCGATATGTGGTACAAAATAAATGCAGCATTTGAAAATGTCAAGTGTGTGTGTTACAGTATCTTCAGAACGTATATATATATGTGTTCAACCCACATTCTGTCTACAGATTAATTATACTAAGAGACAAAAGGCAGTCTAAAGCTTTACATCAAGGTCACAGATAATGAGTTAAAGCACAGATAAAATACTATATAATTAAACACCTACAGCTAATGCAGTGATGTTACAGAGAATATGTCAGAGTTTTGTTTAAACATATACCTTAAAGATAACTAAAGACCAAATTAAACAAACGTGTGAGTTAAGTCGATGAGTGGGAGATATGAAAGTTTGAAGCAACAGCAAGTAGAAACTTCATGAGAAACTTCTGGTTATATCAGTCTCAGAGGCTTTGCTGGAGGATGATATCTGCCCATAAACTGCTATTTTTAGGATTATCTGCCCATCTGTCACTGAAAAAGCTGCAGGCTTCTTCTTACCAATTACTTTTCATGTGGTTGTCATCCTCAAACCCTTGTTTCTCGTTCACACCTCCTTTCCGCACACACTCCATTCACCTTCTTGTTGTAATTGCTCACTTAAACATTGTCATAGTGACACTGTATATGTTTCTTTCTGATGTGGTACGAAATGTCCAAGTGAGTGGCACTAAAAAGCGTGTTTAATTTTATCCGAAATAGATGAACGTGAATTTGGCAATGTTTTATTACATTGGTTGTTGTATGTAGAACGGCAGTTCGGAAATGAAATGTCCGGTGAAAGGCGATAAAAGTGTAATCCTGTATTGAGTTTGAAAATAACGTACCATCTACTCTAAACCCAACAAACAGTGTGAGAAAAGCAAACATAAAATAAAAAACACATCTGCTGAAGAAACCATGCCATTTTCACTTGCTTCTACAAGTCTTTGTGCTTTTATATCACAACTCGTGTTTCACGGGACTTGTAGCTGAACATTTCACAAAAAAGCTTGGAAGAGCCAGGATATTTTATAATATACCTCTGATTGTGTTTGTCTGAAAGAAGAAAGTCATATACACCTAGGATGGCTTGAGAGTGAGTAAATCATGGGATAACTATCCCTTTAATGACTGACAAAACACAAATCTCCGACATTCGCTGGTGAAAAAACTCGTAACTCCATTTGAACTTGATTTTGGGAAAAAGTTAATAATATATAATGACACACACAAGTGCCACAATACTACCTTTGACAACATGGTGTTTCATTATTTAATTTTTCTTTTTTTTCCCTGAATAGTAGCGGTTCTGCACTAACCTGCAATTTTTGCTGGCTTTAAAACACACACACCACGTTGGATATTACCTGCCATTCATTTTCTAATACTTTAATGGTTGGTGATCCTCAGAAAAATTTCTGAGAAGCTAATGCCAGCGACTTACCTATGATGACTTGACAGCTGAGCGTGGGTATTTCACTCACGTTGGATACGTCAATGTCGTTTTTGCATATGCCGTACTATTTGAATTCATGATTGGTTGACTGCCAAATTCAAACATTAAACACAACGATAAAATAACGTTATTAACCGGTTAATGGTCATTTCAAATAAGTGTTTCTGTTCAGAACGATTAAACTGATTTCTTTTTTATGTTTGTTCCTGTTAAAATTACGTTCATTTCCGGTTTTTGTTTTCGTTCCTTGAACCCGTTTAAAGCCCTGATTGCCATTGCCATACCATTGTAAAATGTCCTGTTCTTTTATCACTCTATTTTTCTGTTTTATTTTTCCTTTTCTGTTATCTGTTTTTGCCCCATCGCCAGCCCTCCCACAACCCATTGCCAGCTTTTGCTGTAAAATTTTTACCGCTTTATGGTCATTCCATCAACAAATCTTCAGTCTCAGTCACTCAGGCCTTCACCCACCTTGCTATCGGTATGCAGTTCTCGTTCCAAGCGTTGATCCTCCTTTATGAGGTCATGGAGTTGATGCGCTTTTATCCTGTCCCCCCCACACACAACCTCAGCATCTCTCCTCACGTCCCCCGCCAAACCTCCACACCACCTTCGGTTGCAAATCTGTCCGTATTCAGCCTCGCTTCCCCCGCCTTGCTTACCCGTGGGAACCTTTTTAAAGATCAAATCAATATCAGGACATAAACATGCATCAGCTCAAGTTTGCGCTTTTCCCTCTCTCACTTTGTAGAAAGTTGGGTACACAAGTGTAACATCTCACTTACGAGTGAAGCAGGGGATGCCTCTGAATGATGTATGGTGTGACGGTCAAATGACATTTTGATGCTGATATTGACATCTTTTTCTTTGATAATCCTGTTTGAAGTATGTGCCAAACAGAACTGCAACACTGTTTTTCTCAAACAGGTTTCCCGACCACTCCTCCCTTCCTGCTATTAGTCTAATAAATACAATAGCCACGCCCCAAACTCACACCATTGGTTGAGTCACTGTTGCCGTGCTGGCCTTGGCAGATTCTACAACAAACATTTCAATGTTTTGAAAACACCAAGCCACAATGTTTTAACCTACCAATGGCTTGCGCATGGTTCACACTACTTATTAAAGTTATACAAGAAAAATTTGAACATAAAATCATCTTTAAACACTATCTTTTCATCTCTGATAACTCTAGCGTTGTTTCTCTGTTATGGAGTCGTTTACATCCACCAAGCAGATGTACTGCCATGGGCCCGCTCCTTCTCTGATTAGATTAAATTGTCTCCTCAAATGAATTAAGGACAGAAATCAATTATTGCGCGTCTCCACGCCTGTATCACAGCAATACCCACTTATTAAATAGCCCTCGCCTTTGCCTGTTTAATCTTTGATTATGCTTTCAATTTGAGTTGCTGTTATCTCCATCTGCCACCATTATGCTGCCTCACCGGCATCATTGAGATGTAGTGCCACACGCTTTTGATTACTCTCATCGTGTATCTTTCCTTTGATTGCTGTTTTGACAGAATAGATACTATCTCTTTATAATCTCTCACTACAAGTATTTGAATCGGCTCTCTAAGTGACTGACAGACACAATGTTTTTGACTGTCTGGAAAATAAATGTTGTAATGTCTTTCACACACACATACAAAAAATTATAAATTATAACTATTTACACACTGTAGACACAGGCTTTAATCATACAAATCTTAACCTGAGTAAATGAAAACAATACACAATTAATATATAAAACCTACAGAAATTGATAATGAAAATAGTCTACAACATATTTTTATTTCTTAATCGGGTTTTTGTGCTGTGAATGGAAAAATGTTGTCAGTGACACCACTTTGCAGTACTGAAAACTACAACCCGAATTCCGGAAAAGTTGGGACGTTTTTTAAATTTGAATAAAATGAAAACTAAAAGACTTTCAAATCACATGAGCCAATATTTTATTCACAATAGAACATAGATAACAAATGTTTAAACTGAGAAGTTTTACAGTTTTATGCACAAAATGAGCTCATTTCAAATTTGATGCCTGCTACAGGTCTCAAAAAAGTTGGCACGGGGGGCAACAAATGGCTGAAAAAGCAAGAAATTTTGAAAAGATTTAGCTGGGAGAACATCTAGCAACTAATTAAGTGAATTGATATCAGGTCTGTAACATGATTAGCTATAAAAGGGACGTCTTAGAGAGGCAGAGTCTCTCAGAAGTAAAGATGGGCAGAGCTATGAAAGAGTGCGTAAAACGATTGTGGAATACTTTAAAAACAATGTTCCTCAACGTCAAATTGCAAAGGCTTTGTAAATCTCATCATCTACAGTGCATAACATCATTAAAAGATTCAGAGAAACTGGAGAAATCTCTGTGCGTAAGGGACAAGGCCGAAAACCTTTAATGGATGCCCGTGGTCTTCCGGCCCTCAGACGACACTGCTTCACTCATCGGCATGATTGTGCTGATTGACTGTTTCAAAGTGGAAAAGTGTTCTATGGTCAGACGAGTCCAAATTTGACATTCTTGTTGGAAATCACGGACGCCGTGTCCTCCGGGCTAAAGAGGAGGGAGACCTTCCAGTGTGTTATCAGCGTTCAGTTCAAAAGCCAGCATCTCTGATGGTATGGGGGTGCGTAAGTGCATACGGTATGGGCAGCTTGCATGTTTTGGAAGGCACTATGAATGGTGAAAGGTATATAAAGGTTTTAGAGCAACATTAAACGAAAAATACGTCAAAGACAACCACAAACTCTTCAGCAGCTGGAAACCTATATCAGGCAAGAATGGGACCAAATTCCAGCACCAAGACTCCAGAAACTCATAACCTCGATGCCCAGACGTCTTCACACTGTTTTCAAAAGAAGAGGAGATGCTACACCATGGTAAACATGCCCCCGTCCCAACTATTTTGAGACCTGTAGCAGGCATCAAATTTGAAATGAGCTCATTTTGTGCATAAAATTTTAAAAATTTCTCAGTTTAAACATTTGTTATGTTATCTATGTTCTATTGTGAATAAAATATTGGTTCACGTGATTTGAAAGTCTTTTAGTTTTCATTTTATTAAAATTTTAAAAACGTCCCAACTTTTCCGGAATTCGGGTTGTAAGACAAATGGTTAAAAGTGATTAAATGTCACTGTTAAACTTCAAATAGAGTGTTTGCATATGCCTGTCAATCAAATGTAGAATGTCAGAAAAAGCTAGGGCAATCATTTTGATCACAACTATGTTTTTTTTGTTGGACGGTGGAATTCTTCGCTGCAATAAAATTAATGAATGGTGTCTTACATTTCTTCATTACAGGAAAAAGTAATCAAAATAGTTTGTTGCAGGCTTATTTTAATATTATTAGTCTCGCTTTCCTGCTCAATAACAAGTGAATCAGTGAATATATAGCTGGTTAGACGAGTAAAAACAGCATGGATGGCTGTTCCTTCAATTCATGGCGAGGCCACAGAAAGAAAAAGCAGAGCAACTCTGTGTTGCAGAGTAAATGAGATTCATTGTGTGGTTCTCATCCGCAGGCAGTGTGAGGACATTCTTCTAAGAGTAGAGAGGGTGAGGGACTCTGTTTAAAGGTCAGATAACAGATAAAATGAAGACTCTGCTTCATTCTCAGCCAAATATAAGATTCAAAAGACTCTAAATAACCCCAAAGTGCGGCTTCTTGAGTATAGCGGTCTCACACTGTAGTTCCACATTGTTTTCAACTCAAAGATTTCTTGCAGTGTGGCTTTATTTCTTATTTTAAACTTTTGCGAAATGTTTATTTTTACTTTCAACTAAGAGTTTTTAGAGTTTCTCATTAGCACTATTTTTAAGTGCTAAAGACAGGAAAGCCATTAACTTGTCAATCTATAGTTTAAAGTCCCCCTGTAGTCAATAATTTTATCCCTTAAAACTCATCTTTGATCACCAAAGTGACATATTTAAACATTTTTTCCTGTGGAAAAAATTCTTCATGCCTTAAAATAGCTTGAATGTAACTCTACACCCTTGCTTTATTTAGTATATGCGGCTCTATGAATATGCTAATTAGCCCCGCCTCCACTCACTCGCACAAGCTCAGAGATCCACTCGGTCAACTTACTGAGGTAAACGCTGCACAGTGGTATCGCTTTTTACAATGTCGAACACATGACAGTAATTAATATAATTAGCCTTTTGCTTGACTACATTATCAAACAGCTGCTAATAATGTGTTGCTAATGTTACACAAACCATGTTCCCGTTCGCCATCTGAGTCTGCCTTCTAAAAAATCAATATCCTTAGAAACACTTTGAACAACTCAGAACGTCAGTGGAGAAAGACATATAGTTCATCATAACATTGTAATATACATCATTTACAGCTAAAAAAATTATCACGATATAATGTTTCATATTGATCGGTATCGATAATTATTAAAAAAAATTTTAGCAGAAAAAAAATGTTTGAATTTAACCAATGCATTTTTAATTAAGGCAAACAACAAATAATTTTTAAAACAAAGCAAAATAAAATTTAAACAAATCTTTCTAATATTTTATATGAAGATTAAATAAATAAGTGTTAAAGAAACTTAGAGCTGCACAATTCTGTATAAATTGAGAAACTTTTTTGTTTGTTTCAAACTGAGATCACAATTCTGAATGACAACTAAACGAAAAAAAAAAAATGTAATTTACTAGAGGTTCTGACAAAATATTAATTGCTGCAGTCTATTTTAAAATTTTAAATATATTTGAATTAATTATTTAAAAAAAAAATCTGTTTGGATGTATGATTCAATGACACGCCCATAAATACTCTTGTTTCATTACTGGATGAATCAGTGTATTTGAAAGAATCTGTTGAATAAAGATTCAACGTCAAATACATTTTTTAACAGTCACTTGTCGCCACCTGGTGGTGAAACAATGTAATCGATAAATATGTCGTTTTCAGCGCGTTCAAGTTTCTTTTAAAAGCTGATTTGCTCTATTTTGATAACATAGACATTAGTGTTTTATTTGAACTATAAACTTTTATCTCAGTACTTCTGTGATAATTTGAATATTTGTATCACAGAAATAATGATACTGTGTGATTGAAAGCACTGTTTGTGCATCTGTTAATACCGACATGACAACTGCTCTCTCAAGACGAATTTTGAAGTAGATCAACTGTAAGACGTAAGGAAACCATGAAACTGCCACACTGACGAGCTGACGTCCTTTTTTATTCACAATCTCCTCATCACCGGCAGGTACAGCACTTGTTTTCATGTGTTTGTGTGTTTTGATCTCACGTGGCGATGATAGTGGCGATGATGCATTTAAACTATATCTAGAGTTGGATTGAACATTTTTTATATCGTTATCGATTAAGACGTACCGTCAATAAATATCGCTACCGTTTTATCGCCCAGGCCTAATACATCATACACCCGCTATATAGCTAAATCTACCCAATTTTTCATATCAACAGAAAAATATACTGGGATATACTTTCTAGAGACTCCCCTGCTTCAGAGCGGTCATGGTTAATGATATGCTAAAGCCCGCCCACACGATGACGGGATTGGTTACAAGGTAGTTTGTGACATCACAAACACCAATGATTTCAAACCGCGTTTTTTAAAACTGTCTTTAGATCACTGCAGTTTTAAAGAGAAAATACTCAGCAATGGTGTTGACTTATGAATTTGCACATGGTTTGTCTTAAAGCTTATTAAAAACACCACATAGACATATAAACAACATTAAAACTTGATTTTCACCACAGGAGGACTTTAAAGAACTGGGATCAGGCACGCCGCTGGGGTTTCTGGACCCCCTGGCTAACTTCTCCATTGGATTTCTCCGTCAGTCGTGGGGGTTCGGAATGACGGATTTCTCTGTTATTTGGGGTGGGGGGTCGGGGGGCTTCGGAGCTCTGAATTTCTCCCCCCTTTGGGTGAAGGAGAGTTATCCCCCCCAATAGCGCCGAACATGCCCCCTTTCTGACCAGGACCCTTAGTATTGTCCTACATTTCCCCCCTGTATGGCGTCCCTGACTGGGATATACTCACAAAAACATCTAAGCAAAGTGATGAGAAGACAACAGAGTTTGCTGATCATTTTGTTGTGGTACTAACAAAAATGCAGGGGTGACAATCAGGTAATTTTAGTCTATGAAGCTTTCGGTAAACAACTAATTAAGTCCTCTGCATCTTGTGCACATCCTGTTTTCATGCTGTGATTCTTTTAGCAGCAGCTGCTTTTATGTTACTTTCCTTTTAAGAAACCTCTCCTATTAGTTAACCAGTTGATTCATATGAGATGATACTTAATAAATCAAATAGTAGAGTAAATAAAAGGAGTCTGAAAGGTTTAGATGCATTTCTAGTGAGAAATATTGAGCCTCTTTCAGAAACTTTCCCTTTATACCCACTTAGAGATCAAGAATAGAGAAAAGAAGTAATATTAAATGTCCAAATTTCAAATCTTTATCTCCGATTCTGTCTGTTCTGTGGCCAATGGGTCGCCAACAGAAGCTAATTATCATGTCTGTTTGCCCAAAGGTAGGTGATCTTATTAATTGTGCTTGTCACAGCACCATTTATCAGTAGAGTTATTATGGTCTTCTCAAGCGAAGAATATCTGTCCTTTCATTACAGAAGTCTTTCATAGGCGCAGTACTTTAATTGCACTTACATCTGAATCTGCTCAGAGCAACCTCATTACAGCCCATAGGAACAAACATGCCATTACGACATCTGTCATGTCATGCTGTAATAGTCGCAGTTAGGACTAGACAAACCGAATTACTCCATAATCTAGATTAATCAGTAACATTGAGCCAATAAGCATGAACTCGCACGGAATCTACATCCAACACATTTGTACCCGGACATGTGCAATTACATAAACGTAATGAAGTAATTCACCTTCCCTGAAGGCTTTACAACAGCCTACGTGATGGTCCTCTGGGCAACGGCCAATCTCAGTCTAATCATTTTACTAAAAACATAATTTCTTTCTTGCAGGGAGTTACAGGTTCAATCCGCAGTTAATGAAAGAGACCTAACATTCTGGTCTTAGGCTAAAGGCAAAGATTTGTGCACAAAATAAAATGGGAATGCTATACGTCTTTGTTATTAAGACACAATTTGTATGTATAAATGTAGCATAAAAGCCTTCAGAAACCATTCAATATTATTATTTGAGAAACTGACACAACTTACCCCAAAGCATCTGGCCAGTGCTGTCATTGTTAAAAAAATAATTTTCGGTGAAATAAAATAAAATAAAAAAAATAATGAAATGAAATAAAAAAAAAAAAAATGAAATAAAAAATAATAACAAATAAAATAGAAAATAAAAATAGAAAATATTAAATAAAATAATAAAATAAAATACAAAATAAAATAGAAAATAAAATGAAATAAAAAATGAAATAATAATAGAAATGCTGTTTTGGCAACTAGCTGAAATAATTTAAGTACTAAAATTACTAAACTTAAAACTGAAATAGAAAATAAATTAAAGCTTAATAAAACTGACAAAACATAAAATTACTTAAACTTACTTTAAACTGAAAATATAAAAATAAAAGCTCATTCAAAACATTAATAAATACTATAATAGTCTATAAATAATGAAATAACAGTGCATCTGGCACACTTTACCCCACAACTACTATTTTGGGCAAAATACTTCATTTAATCATTCATGGCTGATCTTTAGCCAAAAATAATTTGCATGGTTTAATAAACTGGCAATGCACCAACATATGCGATATATATTTTTAGACCTTAATAAGTTTATACTTGGACATAAAAGTCAGCGGGCGGCACGTCTTACCCCACTCTTATCCCCTACTGATGACGTACGTTTTAATAAACTGCATTAATATGAATATTTTTAATCCGCAAAACATTTAACAGGCTTCAACAGGAGATGATGATGCTTCTAAAAATACAGCAATAAAGACGAAAGGCACTTCCTTGTTTAAGACAATAAAACACTGGCTGTCATCCAGGTCACTTCTCTGCTGTTATTCGATGTCTCTTTCATATCATACTTTTTTTCCCCTCATAGTGCTTCTGTGACTCATCTGTACAGATGTAGATCTGTCAGCCAGCACAAAGCATCGAGGCTTGGCTTCTCTCTGCACACAGCCTGCTTTCCTTTACTGGATTACTGATATGCGGCGGTACACAGCGTAGCTCCATGGCCGGCACTCAGCGGCTTAGAGCCCATTCTGCTAGGATAAGCTAACCCTCCATGGCGAAGAGAGAGCATCTTTAAGAGAGAGCATAAAGCATTCTCCCCGTCACACCTCACGTCAAACGCCGTGATGCGCTAATGCTGCACTTCAGCTGCCGACACACTACCTTAAACGCTCAGCTGACACAGGATCTATCCGCACGTTTAGCTGGGCCCTGGGGCAACTGAGCCGCAAGATGTTTCGGGGGCTTTTTAGTCCCTTAGGCCCAATTTGTATGGCACATTCACAGAAAGCCAGCTACAAATGTCTTTTTTTGTGAATTGTTAACTAAGGTGGGAAAGAACCTGATCTAATGGGAATATGACTGTAGAGGTGCTGTGAAGCCCTGACCTAAATGTCTGGTCACAGATGTAATTGGAGACCTTGAGTTTTATATAGTTATTAAGACACCATGCAGCAGTGTTTTGATCTGCGACGAGCGAGATTCCTGTAGACGTGAAAGGGACTACAAATATCAAGTGCGCTTTAACGCTATGGATGAAATATAAGAGCAAGAAATGGGGATGACAACGTAGTGAGCTCTAAAGAAAGCGATGACCTTTCGGACCTGTGGTGTAGTGGTAAGTGACACATTAAGTCCATTAAGTCATGGTGCTCATGTGGTGCTCATCAACTCTCAATGACTTCTTGACCCCTCAATTCTCATCTAGCAATAACTCAGATGAATAATTACCATAATGCTGTTAAATTCGTCCCTTTATGGGAGTGGTGCTCAACAAAGGGGGCCACAATGTGGCTTAAAATGATTTAAAATAAGAAAAAAAGCTTTTAAAAAGTTGTAAACTTACATTACTCTTATTTTTATTTAAGAACCAGGGTTCGCATGGTTTTGGAGAACCAATAAAAGTGGATAAGATACACAAAATATTAATTAAAAAGTCATGGAAATGTCTATTATGAATAAACATTTCTCTGGTTAATCCAATTTCCAAACTATTTTAAGTTGAATTTGCTCTTTGTGAGTAAAAAAGAAGAAAAGTAATTAATTTCCAGTAATACTTACATAGAAGCCCATTTCTGATTGATCGATCAATCAATCAATCAATCAACCAATAAATAAATCATGCTTTGAAATCATAATTTATTTTTAAATAATAAAATGTCAAAATTATGATATTTAAGTAATGATAGTCAAATTATGAGATAAATAGTTTAAATTATTACATAAAAAAAACGTATTATTTTTTATCTCAATTTTGATTTGTGTGATAATTTCAATTTTCTCATAATTATGACTTAGTATATCATAATTTAGACTAAGTATGTCAGAATTATGAGCTTTTATCTCATAATTTTGACTTTTTATCTCATAATTATGAGATTTTATGCCATAATTATGATTTACCAAAGTATGCTTTCTTGTGGTGGAAATGGACTTCCATAGGAATGACCAAATGAATAATTAATTAATTAATCAATCATTTTAATCTGTTGACACTGCAAGTTTTTCTAATAAAAAAGGTTTGAAAACAAGCAGCTTTGTCATTATTACAGCTGAAGTACCCCAAAAAATATATTAGTCTGCATTAGGGTCTTGGAAAATGGGAAGCCTTGGGGTCAAAAATGTTGAGAATCACTGTCGTATGCCAAAATAACACTCATATTGTGGTTCGGCCATTCAAAAACTGTGGCATATAAAGTTCTGTCTTTTATGAATTTCCCTGGAGAACAAGACATTGCATATCTAGGATACATTCCTTAGTAATCAGTACTAGTTTAATCTGATGATTTTTCTTACTAACAAGACAGCAGACATAAAAATCATCACAGATCTCTGACTCAGTCTTGAACATCTCTGCATGAATGTGACCCTTCAGACACAGTTTATCTATCACTTCTTATCAAGTCTTATAAGGAAATCATTCCATCAAATTGATAAATCAGCTGAATGAGTAACTCCATGCAAAAATATTCATCTAAGCACTGTCTTTTCTTCACTGAAAGCACTCAGACTCTGAGACTGAGCTGCAGCGCATTGGTTCACATTTTAAGAAGGGATAAGAATCAAGCTGGTGAACAAAAAACTGACAGCTTATGGCAGGGATTCTTAGGATATAAATTATTAAAACACTTTTCAGAGTTACAGTACCATTTTGGATGTGACACACATTAAACTGGAAAGCTTCTGGTATAGCCTTTAACTCCACAAGTCGAGCAAGCAGCAAACTGACTTTATATAACTAACATAAGCAATAAAGAGCTACTTAACTGTCTTACACAAACCCCAAGAGACTAAGAAATAAAACCAACTCGACCAACTTGATTGCTTGAAATTTACTATTTATATCACTAAACCATATGTTATAATACAGTGCTAAAAAAAAAATGTAATTTTCACATATGGCCTGCAATATACCTTGTCATTTATTGAATATATATATAGTATATATATAGAGTACTATATATATAGAGTAATATATATATATATATAAATTCTCTAACATCCACACAAGCTTTTAATCTACATGTTTAAACTATATAATTATCATATTATGCAACCTTTTCCTCACAGCCGACCTATTTATGACCATCAGCGAGGGAACGCCACGCCGGTCACCATGATTTTGCCAAATAAGGCATGTTGCTGGATCAACATATTTTGTTGATCCTGGAACAACATTCCTGTCTGAAAATTTAGTCCTAACCCTATCCATACCACTAAATTGAACCCTATCCATAACTTATCCCTAAAATCAAAGGGAAATGATAGGTGAATAACACTGATGTAGAAGCACTTAACCCTGGTTTTAAGCCTAAACTTGACATAAACTCTAAACTTGTCCCTCAAATCTGATTGGTTGGCTGGAATGTTGTTGTACATGAACATGTGAAATCACATTCACCACACAAGGGCAGAGAATCCAAAAAAACCCTGAAAACCAGTATCAAGAAAAACATCGATCATTGGTTTTGATCCACACCAAGTTCCAGGAATAAGTATACAGATCTGTAGTCAGCACAGACATTGCCAAACCTAACATACACCAACATTTACATATCTACAATCCATCTCCGAACAGAGAGTGTGGGAGCTTTTAAGAGTACAGACGCACACTGGTAAATCTCTCTTTCAAAGGTGACTTCTTGTTGCGTTGTTTTGGTCTGATTTGGTCAGAAAGCATCTGCGATGATCCTGTCTGACTGTGACAGCAGCTTTTAGAGCAGCAAAAATGGGTCCAGGTCATTAAAAATGACCAGAGATCAAGCCAGCATCCATTTGCCAGAACTTTTATGATTAAAGTGAAGATGAAGGATAGATTTTTAACTACTGTTGTATTTCACTTGTTATGTCTCCTTGGGATTTAACAATACTTTAAGTACATATTTTCCATATCAACTTGTTTTTCTTGTTTACTCTGTGTCTACACACAGATGTCATGAATATGCTTCATAATCTAAGCATGTGTCTAGACAATGAGTGTATATATATATATTGCCCCAAAGCATCACACTGCGTCCGCCGGCTTCCCCTCTTCCCATAGTGCATCCTGGTGCCATGTGTTCTCCAGGTAAGCGACGCACACGCACCCGGCCATCCACGTGATGTAAAAGAAAATGTGATTCATCAGACCAGGCCACCTTGTTCCATTGCTCCGTGGTCCAGTTCTGATGCTCACATGCCCACTGTTGGTTCTTTCGGCGGTGGACAGGGGTCAGCACTGGCACCCTCACTGGTCTGCGGCTATGCAGCCCCATACGCAACAAACTGCGATGCACTGTGTATTCTGACACCTTTCTATCAGAACCAGCATTAACTTCCTGAGCAATTTGAGCTACAGTAGCTCGTCTGTTGGATCGGACCACACGGGCCAGCCTTCGTTCCCCACGTGCATCAGTGAGCCTTGGCTGCCCATGACCCTGTCGCCGGTTCACCACTGTTCCTTCCTTGGACCACTTTTGATAGATACTGACCACTGCAGACCAGGAACACCCCACAAGAGCTGCAGTTTTGGAGATGCTCTGACCCAGTCGTCTAGCCATCACAATTTGGCCCTTGTCAAACCCGCTCAAATCCTTACGCTTGCCCATTTTTCCTGCTTCTAACACAACAACTTTGAGGACAAAATGTTCACTCGCTGCCTAATATATCCCACCCACTAACAGGTGCCGTGATGAAGAGATGATGAAGAGATAATCAATTTTATATGAATTTTGTATTCATGAAATGAAATTGGGGTGGGTGGTGATGGGGGATGCCATAATAATTATTTTTCAACAAATAAATCTGATTACCACAATAAATTAATTTAAAAAATATGTATGTCAATGTTTTCAATTGGCTACAACTGAACTCACCCCACCTACTGTTAACTTACAATCACCACAGTAGAGTTTGTAACATCAGCACTTTATACACTACTTTACACAGTTTCGGGATAAGCAGTAGATTAGAACTTCCTAATTTGTAGCACACAAATATGAAAATATTGTATCAAAATTTGAGACATATAGTGCAAAACACACACAAAATGTAAAACAAAATGTGTTACAACACTCCCCCAGTACATGGTGTACATTACACAATACTGAGACATATCTACTGTATTAATAATCGATATTAATATTGTAACATAGCCTAATATTGACTCTCCAGGCAGACATATATGGACTCTGAGTCAATAAAAGTCCAGCAGCAGTGAGTCATGTTCTTGCAGTGGCAGCACGTATATATAGTGAATGGTTATTATTTCCATTATTTATGCATACATCCTTTTGCGACTCGTGCTGAACTTACAGAAAAAGAAATTACGAAGGTATGAACGGAGTACTGTGTGACCCGTGGGGCGCGGCGGCGCGCGATCCGCCTGCGGGATTCAGAGAGAGTCAAAGTGGGACAGCAGTGCGCACCGGCTCGCTGCATTCTGGAGCTCCATGTAGCTACATCTGTCCGTCCTGAAATATTCCTGGTCGCTATATAGCCTACAATATATATTCTTGCTACATAACAACTGTTATCGCTACTGTAAATAACTGCACAAGCGATATCTCCAGTCTGTACTTGCACACTGCGCGTCTCGGAAAGAAAATCTTATGCTACGACGACCCCAAGATGTAGAATCTTGCAAATACCCGAGTTCGATGCGCTTTAAACGTGCGTATGTCCGAGTTAAACCAGTGCTGGTCAACTAATAGTCACTGTAGGGCTTGCATTAAACATCCATCACGCGTAACGAGTCAAGTTCAACTTGTTTTGCACATCAAATCACACCCAAGCCTATAACTGCGATTACATTGCAGATATCAGAATGAACCATATGAATCACTTTAGAACAAGAAGGTCGTTAGTGAATCAGTGTTGACAAAATTCATAATTTGATAAACACAAAATAAATAAATAAAATGTTACAGTGCGTATGCGAACTATGAATCAATTTGGAGCGCGGGCACGTGCCCACTGAATCATTCTGTGTCTAAAGTTGCTAATTTGATAGATGATGGCACACAAACATCATTGAATCAACTACAAACAACTTCCCACGCACCTGATCGCTCATGTAAAAGAATGTGCGCTGAACTCAAATCTGCACTGTCATCATCATGCCACAAAACACGCGTACTGTATTTGACTTGTCCAAACGCACGGGTTACTTCTGAAATATTATGCCTCGTGCAACTGAGCACGGGTCTTATGATAATGTGTGCTTAAGTCACACTGGCATTTCTGTTCGCCCTGCCAACTCCCACCACACCCAGAGGGCATCACACTGTGGCCACACATCCCAGGGTTCTTACCTTTAATGACAATCCCACAGAAGCTGTAGAGCACGAAAAGCAAGTGCTGTTGGAGCATCATATTCTTGTGGCGATGCTTGCGTCCGTGTTCTCCCTGCACTGGTGCTGATGCTGATGCTGCTTATCCAGGTGGATGGTGCGCTCTCAGTCGCATGGATGGCGCAAACCCGAATCTCCTGTCCCGATCCGGAGGATATGTTGCGTGCAGCAGTTACTGTACCCGGGGCTGGGAGAAGATGCTGCCCGCACTGAAAATGCTGAGAAAGTGGCACTTCAGCCCCTGCCTGAGTCTCTGCCTCTCCAGAGCGCCGCAGCAGACGCGGGTCCCGCCCACTCTAGATTGACACATGGAGACGCCTTACCGATATACAAACCAGCGTGAATGCGCAACTGATCACGCTGATTGATCACATTTATAACTTTCTGCTGCGCTGCTGTCTGAGTTGTGGTTACACTTTAGACAGCAGCGTTCATGTTACATGTTAGCCTACTGTCCGGTATTAATTAGGCTCCTGTAATCACAATAACATCTAATTACAAGCAGTTTCCCTGATTAATTACGGTGAATGTTGTTCATTAGGGGACATCAGGGAGTGTTGTAATGCAAGGTGAGTTGTAACACCCTGTTTAACCAATTAGGAATGAGATATATATGTAAATGTTTATAACTGATTTTAAACGACAGAACTGGAAATATCCGAATCAGCATGTTCTCTTGTTTAATGTGATTTTTTTTAACTTCCACCCAATCATCTACACGTGTTAGGCCGAGATACAATTAGGCTATTTGAAAATCTGGAATCTGAGGGTGCAAAAAAATCAAAATATTGAGAAAATCGCCTTTAAAGTTGTCCAAATGAAGTCCTTAGCAATGCATATCCACTCACTAAAATTATTTTTTGATATATTTACGGTAGGAAATTTACAAAATATCTTCATGGAACATGATCTTTACTTAATATCCTAATGATTTTTGGCATAAAAGAAAAATTGATAATTTTGACCCATACTATGTATTGTTGGCTATATTGCTACAAATATACCCATGCGACTTATGACTGGTTTTGTGGTCATGGGTCACATTTTCTATCCCTAACCCTAAACCTTGACAGAAAACTTTGATTTTTACATTAAAAAAACATGATTATATTATATTATATTATATTAATTATATTATACTTATGGATAGTTCTGGCCCTGATTCTGATTGGTTGAGCCGCGTTCGAAGCCGTTGTAAAATTCCCGAAAACATACAGATGACCGCATTACATGTATCGCTGCGCGTCTTAGCAACCACTCTTAGCAACGTAAACATATGTTTGTTCTCAATTGATCATTAAAGCTTACTGTATTGTGTATTAGAGTATTGTGAGAGAGATATCGAGTGACAGAGTGTATTACCTGCATTCAGATTTAGCATTTTCCTTCAGGTCAGACTTATGTTCATAATAAAAAAAATCCGTTTGAATGTCCGCTGCGATCTTGTCCTTTTAATATTTAATGGGTTTTCCCGTGCGCTGCTGACACTGACAGCGCTAGTCAAAGTATTTGTCATTTGCGTCTTGTTCCGTGTTCACAAGTTTCAATATAGAACTCTTTGCGACTGAGTGACTCCATGCCGCCATCTAATGGCGTAATAAATGCAACTTCTGTTGATGTTCACGGTCAGGGACTATTTTTTCCAGCGGAAGGAAGGCTTTTAATGATTTTACTTCATGAAAGTTGCATTGATACATATTTTTTGGCTTTAATATCTGTATTGTGTGGTAACGTAACCATTTTATAAAAGCAATAAGCCCCAAGAAGCCGTGGTTTACAGTGAATTTATAACAGCTAAGGGGCGTTGTTAGGCACGACGCGGACATATTATATTATATTATATGTCAATGATCATTATTAAAACACTTAATCCTAAAAACAACTGGAAGAGAAAAAATGTAAAGTGCAGGGGAAAAGTGCTAAAACCATTATAAAATGTTATAAATTGGTTAAATGATTAAAACGAATCACAGAGCAAACTGTAAAATTATTTTAAAAAACAAACAAATAATGAATCACAGCAAACGAAAACATGTTGAGCGATGTTCATTTGTTATAATACATATTTTATCTTTTCTGTTTGTTTCTTCCTTATTAAAATTGTAACCTTTCTGTGGCAAACAACCGCATGTGCACAACATACCTTTAGTTATATATGAACAATATATTATGACATTTATTGTTTTAGAATTTCAGCTTTCATCTGTCTAGTTCTTATCTTATCTCTAGTTGGCTTATCTTAATATTTGTTCCACGCAAAACACAGAATGAAAGCTATGCCAATCAACACTGGTCTGCCACACTACAGTGTTTATACATGCTACATCTATAGCTGAATTTTGACTTATTGCTATTTTTGATCTGTAATATACAGTAGGGTTGTCTGGAAGGTCACTTTGACGTGACAAAAGATGTGAGACTGACTTTTTTTGTGCATATAAAATACTGACAGATTAAATTATATTAAATAACAGAGTAAAGCAAACATCCAACTGAGGAAACAGTTTTGCATATCTGTGTGGACCGAAAGGTTTTCTGTTGTTGTTGTATTGGAATAGTTTTGAGATCTCAAGTGGAAAAAGGAATATTGTTTATCCTGGTTGTTAGCATCTTTAATTGGGTCTCCAGGCATTCTATCAGCAATGAGACCATGCCATTCACACATTCTCACCTTATTTCTCGTATTGAAAATGTCATTTTCTGTAGAGAGACATGCATGCATTTATGAGGTCGCATTAAATGTCTATAGCATAAACCACTGAAAAAAATTTGTTATTGATGCAGTTCTTTACCACCTTTATGTACTTTTAAATTTGCTTCCATTGATTAGATGGTAATTTCAGGGTATACATTCAAAAGCAAGTGTATATATATATATATATATAGTTGTATACACACACACACACAAATAAAAATAGATCACTTTGCAATTTAATAAGATGAAAAAAGATTGTGTCCCGTTGGCACAGTTATAGGAGGAAACTGAGAATGAAGAGTCAAGTGCAATGGAGCCGGACGGCCTGCCATGCAGCTGGATATTAGTCTTCCTTCCACACCTTTTATAGGATTGGTTGGCCGAATTGAGCTGGTGTCCATCCATGACTGAAAACACAGGGCTGAAACAGTGCTTGTAGTCCAGGTTCTCTCTCCAAACCCATCGAAAGGATTTTACACCTGATTTCACATGGCGCTCACCGAATTTCTTCCAATTTAACACAGAAACCTGACTTGCCTGACCAGAGTCTGGCCTTGGTTAAATTTTTGGTTCTACTGAATCACTCATGTGGCTCAGTAAAGCCAGTTTTACAAAAAGCATCATAGGGGCCAATTGGCTAAAGTTCTGAGCAACTTATAAATCAAGCAATAAAAGAATTAGGACACATGGATATATAGCACAAGACAGATTTTAGTGTGATGGCAAATGGTTATATCCTTCATCATTTCATTGGGCCTTAAAAAAGGAATATTACTCAAGGGCTTTGCAAAGTATTGCAGTTAATAGAGCATAACCTCTGCAGCAGAGGGGCATTTTGAGACAAAAGAAGGTAGAAGCTCTTATTTCTGAGACATACATGCATAGAAAGAAGTTGCAGAGTCTGTCTGCACTATTACTAAACCACAGTTTCAGTCTGAATTCAGCACTGCTTTTCTTTTTAAATATGCTCAGGTCAATGAGGTGCAAATCCATTTCTATGGGAAAACGGAGTAGAAAAGATCTTAAAGTGTATTAAAAATATACATTTTAGGTGTTAATTCTCCCAAAAATTACATTTCTGTCATTAAGTACTCACCCTCATGTCGTTCCACACCCATAAGACCTTTGTTCATCTTCGGAACACAAATTAAGATATTTTTGATGAAAAATATTGAATTTTGATTTTTTTTATCCCCCATAGAAGCAATTTCGTCTCTTGCCTGTCATTCTCATACGCTATTTACATTGCAGCGCTTCCAGGTTCTACGTCCAAACGCCGGCTCAGTATTGGAGCCGGCCAATATTGAGCCGGCGTTCGGACGTAGATAAATAAAAATAAGTAAATAAAAAAGATAAGTAAATAGTGTAGGAGAATGACACAGAAGAGAAGATATTGTTGAATAAAGTTGTTATTTTTGTTTTATTTTTGTGTATTCTCGTCGCTTCATAACATTAAGGTTGAACCACTGCAGTCATGTTGACTATTTTAACGATGTTTTTACTACTTTTCTTGACCTTGAATGTGGTAATTTCATTGCTTTCAATGGAGGATAAAAAAACCTCTTGGATTTCATCAAAAATATCTTAATTTGTGTTCCGAAGATGAACGAAGGTCTTACGGGTGTGGAACGAGATGAGGGTGAGTAATTAATGACAGAAATTTCATTGTTGGGGGAACTCTTTAAGTTAATCATGTTCTAAAATTACTTTTTCAAAAGATGTCATGTGGTTTATTGGGTGATGTTACTAATAACCTCATTTAGCCATTATTTTGACAAACTCGCATTTGTAAATAAAATTAAGCCTTACTTTGCTTCTAGTTGAATATACTTTTTAATTTGGAAATATGTTAGTGTTAGTGGTATGGATCTGACTCATGTCAGTGACTTACTGAATTGGTTCACCAAAAAGATCTGTTCACATTACATCACTGATTCATTCAGCATATTTTTCTGCAGGTTACATCACTGCGACAGTAGATGGCTTTATGAGACAGCCATCGAATCATTTATTCAGCCGATTCAGTAACCAAGTTGTTTCCCAAATCGAATCTCATTATTGCAATTTCAACTTAACGAACGTCATAATCATTTAGTTGGTCAGCTTATCCTCGTTCACGAACAAGATGTACTCAGGGTACGTTTACACGACAACAATGTACTAAAAACAGAAAATTTTTTCCTTTGCATTTTCGCATACAGACAACAACATTGTTAAAACGTTCCCCGTTCTCACAGATCAGCGAAAATGACTAAAAACGCGGTATTATGATGCCAGGCCTGTAGTTGGCGATGTCACTTTGTAAAGAAACACTACGCACCTATAGACTGAACATGCAATTTGCATGCGCATAACATCACCGTTTTCACAAATTCGCGTTTTTGTAGTTTACACGGAGATGATAACGCTATCATTTTCAAAAATGTGCACTTTGAAACCTGTTTTCAAAAGTTTGCATTTTCAGGCCCAGTGTTGTAGTACTCGAGACTCGGACTCCGTCTTGGACTCGGTCTCGAGACCATATTGTAACGGTCTTGGTCTTGTCATGGACTCGTGTGCATATTGACTCGGAATTGACTCGTACTCGAACATATTAGGAATCGGACTCAACACTCGAGTCCCATTCAAAATATTTCATGACTATTACTGTATGTTAATGTTTGGGGGCAAATAGCAATGATAATATTGTGGTCAATAAAACAAAATGCATTTGAATTATAATTAACATGACAATGTGTACAACAGTAACGAATCGCTCAAAAGTCGGAAAATTCCTATTATTTTTACATATCCGTCAGTGTGAGGCGTTGCCATAACGCGTTGCTATGGGTTGCGTGCGTGTGCGACTGACTGATTTTCCACAGTCTGTTCGAAAC
Organism: Mylopharyngodon piceus; assembly: GCA_039654765.1. Lineage (NCBI taxonomy): Eukaryota > Metazoa > Chordata > Actinopteri > Cypriniformes > Xenocyprididae > Mylopharyngodon > Mylopharyngodon piceus. The sequence continues at coordinate 6,026,289 of CM077447.1, forward strand.
CTAGGCGCTCGAGCCATATATGGTTCTTTCACTGAGTGCCTATGGCTCGACGGAAGAAAAAAATAAACCAAACAATTTTTTAAACTTTTTTTCCCCATCAATAATCAAAGCTAGTGTGTCGATTTAATTAAAAATCTATTTATTATATATTTTAAAATATTACATAATTCACCAATGTCGGTTTATCATGTATAATACCCCAACCAATCGTGATTTGGCACAAGTTCAAATTTCATTGGACAACGTGAAGTGGAAATTACATGGACAGATGAGCGGTTTCTGCGGTTTCTCTCATTTTATAAATCAAACTGAATCGCTGACAAAATGGATGTTAACTGACTACAAAGCCAAAAGTCGCATTAATGGTAAGTAGTGTTCAATTCATTTAGTGTTGATACACCGTTTACTATTTGATGAAACTATCATAGTTAATGAAGCCAAAGTGCCACCTACAGGCCTATTATGTGAAGTGTAGGCTGGCGAAATGGTGACGTGAAAGGACTTTATTATATTACCATTTTTGATAATTATTAGCTTATGTGGCATTATGAAATAAGTCTCTTATGCTCATCAAGCCTGCATTTATCTAATCAAAAACAGCAATATATATTTTAAAAAATATTACAATTTAAAATAATGGTTTTCTATTTGAATATACTTTAAAATATAATTTATTTCTGTGATGCAAAGCTGAATTTTCAGCATCATTACTCCAGTTTTCAGTGTCACATGATCTGTCAGCAATCATTCTAATATGCTGATTAATTTTCAAAGTTGGAAAGTGGAAACAGTTGTACTGCTTAATATTTTTTATAACATGCTGTGATCCTTTTTTTCAGTCGACTGATTTAAAATCTTTGATTTAAAAATGTTAAAAATAACAGCATTTATTCAAAATAGAAATTACCTTTACACCACCTACTATGTGGCCTTTTTACCCTTAACTGATAATATTTTTTAAACCAATATCACTCTAAGTAAATAAAATACAGTGTACATGCAATGGTATATTTGATGAGTATGGTGCCAATTTTATTGTTTCCACCAAACATTTACATATTCTTGAAGATTTCTTTAGGTCTTGTCTCAGATCCAACCTTATGTGAACATGAACTTGTCTTGGACTCCAACCTCTCTGGTCTCGGTCTCGACTCGGACTCAAATGAGCTGGTCTCGTCTACAACACTGTTCAGGCCCCCAAAACGCTGTTGTCGTGTAAATGAACGGCCAAAGCGCAAAAAAAGTTTTCTGTTTTTAGTTGAAAACAATGTAGTGTAAATGGCCCCAAAATCATTCAAACAATGTTTTGTTTCCTCGGTTCATTAAAGGGGACCTATTATGCAAAATTCACTTTTGCATGGTGTTTGGAAATAAATGTGTGTTGGCAGTGTGTGAACACAACCACCCTATAGTGATAAAAATCCACCCACTCCATTTTTTTTAATCCCCATGAATCATAAGCAGTGTCTCCCAACGACCTGTTTTCAGCCATGGTGCTAATGTAACGTCACATTAGCCACAGACCCCGCCCACGGCCTCTGACTGACAGTCCTGTATTACCATAGTTTCCGCCCTCAGCGAGCTGTACTGTCCGCCATTTTCTCCGCACTCGAGCAGCTGTAGCGACAACAATGTCTGGTAAGTAATTGAAATGTTTTGTTGTTGGCTGTAAGAGTGAACATAACAGTCTTCATTTACTGACATCTGAGCCGCTGAACGCAGTGAATTAGTTTTATTTTTGAAGGGAATGCGCCACAGATCTATATACACATACGATTTCTGTAATGTTGCCTGCTATTTACGTTCACAGACATAACTGACTGTGTTTATGTGAACTGTGTGTGTTTTTGACAGAACCTTTAGTGTATTTGACAGTTTAAACAAAACAAAAAATGTGAAAGAGAAGTTACTCACGAGACTTGACGTCTGACAGCCAGCTGTCTGTTTGCGTATGCTTCAGTGCGCTCAGAAAACGATCCATTAGAAGTTTAAACTGATATAGCTTTAAAACGCGTGGAAATAATAAACTTTAATGATGAAAGAAGAACTATGCTATCCGTGAGAGTGATCGCGATATAGATGATAATCAAAACCAAGCAGATGTCTTGTTAATATTTGGCAGAGAATCCGATTGAGGCAGGAACTGTGATCGTAGAGAGGGGGCGGGGCACAGCAGCTCATTTGCATTTAAAGGCACATGCACGAAAACAGTCCGTTCTTGACTGTAGTCAGAAATAGGTATTTACAACATAGATTTATAAATGATCTGTGAGGTATTTTAAGCTGAAACTTCACAGACACATTCTGGGGACACCTAAGACTTAAATTACATCTTGTAAAAATGGGCATAATAGGTCCCCTTTAAAGTAAAATTTTAGTCTTAAGTGTGTCAAAATTCTAAGAATGACGTAATTTTTGTCTTATTCCTAGATTTAAGAATAAGTGTGATTCATAATGTTTCCTATAGTGTTAAGACTAGGTCTCAGCTCCTAAATTATTTAAGAGTGTATCCTAACCTAGTTAGGAGTAACAAGATGGCAGCAGAGAGGAGGAAACCACACACTTTCCAATAAAGATATAATGTATTCAAGTTATACCTGTATGATGACAGGGAGATGATAAAATACAGGCTTGTTCGTCAGGGTATTCTTTTTGTAACTAAGAAATTTGATAACTTCTCCCACTCTCAAAATCAATGCTCTAACTACAGAAAATAAAGTAATAATGACATTTTTGGCAACTGGAAAAATGCAGCAGTGCACCAGCGATGACTTGGGCTCATCAGTCTACAGTAAGTAGGGTCTTAAATAGCACTATTGTGGCACTAACCACACCAAACATACAGTAGTGGCCAAAAGTGATGTCTGGAAAGGATATTTGTTTTTAATTATGTTTCATTGTCTTAATTAAATGATTTTATTATAATTACATGAAGTGATTGGTGTCATTCTGCCGTGACTACCATTCCAGACTCACTATTGGCTGATTCAGAGGTTGAGGGCTTGACATCATTGTAGTCCTTAGTTCGCAACACTTAAGTGCCACCTCAGTCAGCACCTAAGAGTCAGTCTTAGACTTTATAAATAGCTCCTAATCTTAAACAAGTCCTACTTTTTACTAAGAATTTTTTGACACTTAAGTCAAAGCTTAAGCCTAGAATTTTTGAGAAGTTTTATACATTCGGCCCCAGGTCTATTCATACAATCGTTCATGTAACGATTTTCCAAAACGTTTTAGTTGGACATTTGTCTAATGTTTTTTAAATATTACTATTATTTGTTACAGATGGTTTAGAGAACATTCAAAAGTAATGTTCCCATAATAATTGCAAAATTATAAAATTGAACCTTCTGGGATTGTTCACCCAAAAATGAAAATCCTGTCATCATTTACTCACCCTCAAGTTGTTCCAAACCTGTATAAATTTCTTTCTTCTGCTGAACACAAAAGAAGATATTTTGAAGGATATGGGTAACCAAAAAGCCCCATGATGGGCCCCATTGACTTCCATAGTATGGAGAAAAAAATTCAATGGGGCCCATCAACTGTTTGGTTACTGACATTCTTCAAAATATCTTCTTTTGTGTTCAGCAGAAGAAAAAAAAAAAAAAAAAGGGTTTCAGACTGGATATCATATTGACTTAAAGGGGTACTTAACCGCTGGGCTTTCAATAAAACTTGGCTGCCTATGCAGTAGAAAGGCGAAGAAAAAATAAATGAAATCGGTGCTACCTGACTAGAGAAAACAAAGAAAAAAGGCTGTTGTCTTCCCTTTTCTCAAACAGATAGGAAAACTTCAACACCCATAATGCACTGGGCATGTTGCCATCCAAGGCCACTCCCACCAGTCTGCTATGGATACACTTACTAGAGTCAAATACCACCTTGCTTTAGTAGGAAATACTTCTTAGCAAACTTTTAATGTTGTCAACTTATATTGTTCCCGGCTGTGAGTTACTTTCAGTTTTCGCGAAAGCCCTGGAGCTGTCAAAAGGACTTTTGCTGACAAATAAATGGGAATTTCTCAGTCCAGGTAACACAGAGAATGAGTAAACATTGTTCATTTACATAAACTACTGACATTGTATCAATACAAAGTGGGTTGAAAATCGGCAAAGTTACACTACTGAAGTTAAAACACTATGCAGTGAATCCATTAGAACAAGCACTCTCAGAGTTAAAGCAGGAATAGAGATGGCTTTAGCTTTACTTTATTGAACAGTCGCCACTATGGCTGTATCTCATACTAAGTTTCATGTTGCATTCAGAGGAAATGTACGTCAGCATTTTACAGATCTCATTACATTGCAAATCTATAAATATTCAATCAAAATGGTTGCCTAGAGAGAAACGGTTCTTGTGCCTCACCGATGAACTAATTGAATCCATGAAACGCTCTAGCAAATATGCCCGCAGTGCACGTCATTGTAACCCCGAGAGTCAAGCGACTGCAAATTGGTTTTTTGAAAAAACATATTTTTCTTATATGGAGTGTATGTATTCTGCTGGAGAGCTTGGAGAGTGTGTATAAAGAGCTTTGACTGTTGCATTGGAACTTCTGTCACTACAACGCATGTTTGCTTGATCGCAATCTTATGGTGAAATTAATTTAACCCTTTGTAGTGCAGTTAACACAGAGTTCTCAGACCTAACAGCTTCTACGCATTTATTGGCCATTGTTTTTGCACTCGTTGCTGGAAGAGAGAAGCAAACAGACAGTGAACCAATCTAAGGAAACATTCTGAGGTCTTTGAATATCTTGAGCAGACCAAAAAAGCCTTTTCTATTCACACATGATGTGACACGCAGTCCTTTTGCTCAATCTACAATGCACATAATTGGTGTGTTTTTATGCTGTTGCAAACAGTGATAATGTTTATACCATGATCAAAGTGCATCTTCATGACACTTGTATAACGTCTCATCAATATTCAAAGAAACAGTGAAAGTAAGAGATAAACTTGAAATAAATAATTAAAACTCCACTTAAAGAATACAATTTGTTCTTCCTCTCTTTCTCCAGAGATAGTTGTGATAGTAATGATGATTAGAGACAGATATATTACATGGGATGTTTTGACAGGCATCTCGCTGCTGAATAGAGGTAGACAGAGGATGCTTTTAAACGAGGCTTTCATTAATATTACCTTTGAGATTAACTTCCGTAGGAATCGATGAGACTCGCTGTTGTGACATTGCAACACTTGCCTGAGTGATTCTCATGGGTGAATTCACTGAACAGTATTTCTGTGCAAAACCAGCGTCTTATTCACTAAACGCAGGTGCTACATCCATTGAAATAGTACTGCACTGTATATATAAATTAAGTCATTGTCATTTTTTTAAAGTTTGACAATGGCCGGTTTCTTCAAGCATCTTGGAGACACGGCCACAGTTCTTCTGGATTTAGTTTGTCTCAGTTTCATCTGTTTCTTCATGTAATCACAGACGGACTCGATGATGGTGAGATCAGCCTGACCGGCTGTTGTCAGACTCCTTGTGTATTCAAAAAATTTGACTGGGTAATTACAATTAATGGCAAAAATGAATGTTTGGAAATGTGAACTAATATTTCCTACTGACACACTACAGCAAAAGATATAAATAACTGGCTTAAAACCATTTTTGGGGGGGGTGAAAATACTGACATGCCTAAGACTTTTGCACAGTAATGTATGTATGTATGTATGTGTATATATATATATAGTGCAAAAAAAGTGAACCTCAAAACATTAAAATAAAATGTTAATGTTAAAAAGCACAACAGTAAAGAAAGAACTTTTTACCAATAATTGTAAGTGATGTTTAGAACTGGAACTCAGACAGTCTATGCAAAAGAGTCCTTGCTATATAAAGTATCTTCTTGAGAATCAAGCTTCATGAGTCGAATCAATCAGACAATCACTGCTCTTCAGACAGAGCGAGAAAGACATGCATACAAGTGCACAAGTAATCTCAGCAGTTCTTTTGTGGTGAAAAGCCGTACCATCCTGACAAATGTAACTAGGCGAGCTGAAGGGGGTGCGTTATGAAGTAGTGTGTTTGTCTGGGGCCGGACACTGCTCAGATAAACCCATGGGCCTTGACAACTGACAAAACAGCCTATTTTATCGCTGAAATGAATGCTATGATTTTTTTTTTCTTTTTACCAAGACCAAAATAAAGTTTTGATAATTCAATTTCGCTATGTTGTTCAGGGTGTCATGTACACAGTTTATAAATTAAACCAGGCTTATGCCAAAGTTACACAGGAAAGGTGCTCTGCATTTCACCCATTCAAGTGCACACACACAGCAGTGAATATTGAACACACACCCAGGGCAGTGGGCAGCTGTTTTTGCTGCGGCACCTGGAGAGTGATTGGGGGTTAGGTGCCTTGCTCAAGGGCACCTCGTTTGTGGGTAATGAGAGTGGAAGACTGTTCATTCACTCCCCACACCTACATTTCCTGCCAGTACTGAGACTCGAACCCATGACTTTCGGGTTACAAGTCGGACTCTCTAACCATTAGGCCACAACTGCCATTTTAACTGCATACTGTTATACTAAGGGCTGAGGTAGGTCAGACCAGATCTATTTTTGTTGTTTTTTTTTTGCTGCATTGTGTTTTTACACAGAATTTCAGTTCACACTTACAAATAATCAACTACACTGTGAACCCGAACAGTACTACTAACTTATAAAGATTGAGTATGCTGCAATTAAAGTCTGTTAAATCATTGATGCAACTTAAAACAATTACATTTTCTGAACGAGGAGTTTAGTTTTATTTTTGTTTAGCTCAACATTTTTGAGTAAATCCTTATACTTAAATTATTATTTTTAAGTTTACTGAACGATATAAAGTCACGTCATCCATGTCACGACGTGACCGACGTTATCAGAAGAGTCCATTCAACATTAAACTGAGTTGCAGCAGATTTCAAGTTCCCAGCATGCTTTGCGTCACACTCTGTAAGAGAGAATAAATGTTGAAATTGAGTGTTATTTTGTGTGTTTTTGCACAAGATTAATACAGGGGAAGATGTGTTATTGTTTAATGTTCTGTTATTTTGGTATTTAAAGGTGTTTTTCTGTGATGTTGAAGTTTTGGGGTTACCATCATGGTGCAGAGTAGTGCCTGTGGATAGGTCAAGAATGGGCTGTAAAACATCAAGGCTATAAATACTGCATGTTGTTTAACAGTTCATGCAAGTAAATAGTGATAGCCTCTTTGATGGTTACATTAGCGCATACTGGTGCTAACTAACAATTAACCGTAAAGATTAGGTGTTAGTTTATTCAATATTTCAATTAAATTGTAATTACTGAATTTGTGTAATATAAAATAATATTTTTTAGGTTCTACTAAAATAATCTTTCAGTTGTTTACTTAAATGTTTTGAGTATTCTGAACTTATTGTGTTTTACAACCACTGCATCAAAATAATTGAGAAATAAGAAACATTACGTATGGTAAACAGTAGTTTTAAGTACAGTGGACTTAAACATTCAATAAAACTAAAATTAAAACATTTCAGTTTGACTTAATTGTTATTTATAATTCTTTACTTAAAAGATTTGAGTTGCTTTACTTAAATTGTTTGAGGTAATTGGTGTCTACAATAATTTTGAGTACTCTGAACTTATCGGGTTTTACAGTGTAGAGTAAAGAGTATGCGTATTTAGCATGCTGTGCGAGGGAAGGGCTCATTTTGGCATTGACGAGCGACGTTAGACAGCTGAGGAACCAAACATGAATTACGCACAAGAACAAACCTCTTCCAGAAGCTCAAACGTGCTATGTAACACACATGAACCTCACTGGTTACGCAGCATGTTTGAGCTTCCAGAAGAGGTTTGTTCTTGTGCGTTATTCACGTTCGGTTGAGCTCTTATGTTCGCTGATCAGTGTTTACATGCCAGTAAAAGCCTAAATCTGTTCATCATAAAAAGCGATCTTTTCAGAAAATTTGGACTAAACCACTCGATTCAAATGGATTAGTTTTACGATCTCTTTATAAAGCGTCAAAAAGGCAGTCAATGGAGGAACAGACAACTCTCAGATTTTATCAAAAATATCTTAATTTGTGTTCCGAAGATGAACCAAAGTCTTACGAGTTTGGAATGACATGAGGGTGAGTAATTAATGACAGAATTTTCATTTTGGGGTGAACTATCCCTTTAAGAGACTTCTTTCAAAAACCTTTGAAAAAATCATAATTGTTTAACTTTTTCTGGTGGTATAAATGTATAATAATATAATATAAATGTGTTCAGGTGCTTTCCCACGTTAGCTACGTTTTGTTAGTAGATTGTAGCGCAGCTAACTACTTTTTTTGAACTTTTGGAAAGTAGCTTAAATGATGAGTAGCTCGTAGCCTGTTTGGAAGTAGCTTCTCCAACACTGACATGCACTCAAAATGGATGATAGAGCAGGGGACCCGTCCTGAACCCAGTAGACTTCCACAGAATTCAAATCAGAACCTCCACTAATTGCCTGTCTGTCTGTGTTCTGATCTCCACACCTGCATTATCCAAGACGGAATCTTCTAGAATGCCCGACAGTCAGTCTGTCGTCCCCACTGAGCCTGGGAAGTGGGATGTGGAAAGAGCTACTGCCACCGCAGATACGTCGCGCTGATTGCTTTGCGTTTGCCTGCGTATGTTAACGATGGCCCATGGCAGCTGGCATTCTCACAGACCACTGCATGGAAAATGGACCGATTTTCGGATTTAATTACCCACGATGGATTTTACCCCTTCTCTCTCTGTTCCTATCCTCTAAGCAGCCAGAAAACATTTATTTCGAAAACAGGACAAGACAAATGACAAGACCGTGGCCTTCCACCCCATTCCTTGGCTCAGTCCATGCATTCGTGTTCTTTTTAATCCAGTGACAATGGATGATTCATTAGCATAGCTGAATATGTGCATTTGGACCAATGACAGCTCCGATCTCCGCTGCAGCTGTTGTTGTTGCTTGATATCATTCCCTTTTGCATTTCAAAAACTTCCAGTGATCTCTTTGCACTTCATTTAAATGAAAATGTGTGCGCCGTCCTCCGCAATATTCCCAAAGCTTGTAATTTCTTCATTTGCATTTCTCTTTGTCAATATTTTGTTGTCACGCTATTATACAGTAAGTTACGCATTATGATAAGACGCTGGGCGTCAAGACCTTACATCATATTAATTGCTGTGTGAATATACACTACCATTCAAAAGTTTGGAAACATTACTATTTTTAATGTTTTTGAAAGAAGTCTCTTATGCTCATCAAGCCTGCATTTATTTGATCAAAAATACAGAAAAAAACAGTAATATTGTGAAATATTATTACAATTTAAAATAATGGTTTTCTATTTTAATATACTGTAAAATATCATTTTTTTTCTGTAATGCAAAGCTGAATTTTCATCAGCCATTACTCCAGTCTTTTGTGTCGCATAATCCTTCAGAAATCATTCTAATATGCTGATTTGATACTCAGTTATTATCAAAGTTGGAAACAGTTGTGTTGCTTAATATTTTTTGGAAACTGTGATACTTTTTTCAGGATTCATTGATGAATAAATAGTCAAAAAGAACAGCATTTATTCAAAATAGAAATATTTTCTAACAATATAAATCTTTACTATCACTTTTTATCAATTTAACACATCCTTGCTGAAAAAAAGTATTAATTTCTGCCAAAAAAAAAGAAAGAAAGAAAAAAATACTGACCCCAAACTTTTGAACAGTAGTGTATATTGTTACAAAAGATTTAATTTAAATAAATTCTGCTCTTTTTTAACTTTTTATTCATCAAAGAATCCTGAAAAAAGTATCACGTTATGAAAAAATATTAAGCAGCACAACATTTGTAATAAATCAGCATATTAGAATGATTTCTGAAGGATCATGTGACACTGAAGACTGGATTTAATGATGCTGAAAATACAGCTTTGCATCACAGACATAAATTATATTTTAAAGTATATTATAATAGAAAACCATTATTTTAAATTGTAATAATATTTTACAATATTACTGTTTTTTCTGTATTTTTGATCAAATAAATGAAGGCTTGATGAGTAGAAGAGACTTCGTTCAAAAACATTTAAAATAGTAATGTTTCCAAACTTTTGAATGGTAGTGTATGTCTCGGATGAACAGTGTTTGCTTTAGACAGTTACTTTGTTTCTTACTTACAATTTATTAAGTTGTCTTACAATATATCCTTCCAAAATAAAACGCGTTTTTTGTTTGTTTGTTTGTTTGGTTTTGTTTTGTTTTTGCCTTATTTTCTTGCCTTAATTGCCATCTCTGGGTGATATTTGAAATTTTATTTTTACTTTAGGCAGACAGTAAATATTCCTCCATAAAAATAATCCACATTCAAATCAACGTGGGGTAAGATGTGCCACTTCTAAATATTCATATTTTTACCTTACATTTAAGCCCTGAGTATAATTTGTTTTATTACACGTACACTAGTGTATGTGCACAGTCGAATGCACAGACTTGGAAAGTATATTTCATTTGACTCGTACGTGTACACAGGTGTTCGACGCATGCGCAGTTTTGAGAAATCCATGTGTTTACAATCCATGTAAACATCTTTGTATTCTTTCATGCTAGAGTTGTACAAATGAAGGAACTTTCTAACCTCTTCGCACAATCTCTCATCTATGTAGGCCTCCATTGTCGCTGTAGCTTGCATGCTTTCCGGCAAAGAGTATAGAACCCAAGAGGCAAAACTCTGATGCTTTTTGGGTAACAGCCACTAGGTGGCGCTTCGGGAGCGTGGCAGCCATTTTGGGGTGAAAAAGCCAACTGGACAACAGAATCCATCACATCTTACGCACCCATATTTGGCGAATCTCACAGCCAAATTAGAAACGCAATAGACAATTTCTCAAATTCAGTAAATTTTATGACACCTACAGTAAATGTTGTATTGTCTTAGCTTATATATGTTTTATGTGATCAGTTGTGGAATCTAACCATTACACATATGAGGTAACGTAGTTAGCCTACTTTATTGAGTATTTCCATTTTATGCAACTTTACATATTTACTATTAATAGTAAATTAATAAGTAATAAAGTTAAGATCATCATGTTTGTAGCGTGATCCAGTGGATTAAAACGTACAATATATATTTCAGACCTAGTGGAGTAATAGTAATAGTAAATTACTCCACTAGGTCTGAAATACGTTTTAATCCACTGGATCACGCTACAAACACAATGACCTTATATAACATGATGCATTGCTGTGTCTGTTATCCCATAATTCCCACTTTTGGACACAGTGGCTGTGTTTTTTTGTTTACATAGTCTTGCTTTAATGGACATTAATATAAGACAACACTTTACTGTCAAGCTGTTATATTCTGTTACATATTTATTGTCCAACATTCCCAATTTTAATTTAATTTCATATGTATTAATTCAAAATTCGAATGTAAAGGTATTAATTCAGTGTTTATAATGCTAATACTTGAACTTCAAAGAATTTTAACCCAAACTGACTGGGTTTCTAGAGAGCAAAGGTTTTGTGAAAAAAGTGGAAGACCTAAACACAAAGTCTGTAAAATAAACTGTTAAAAGGATTTGATGATCACTAGTGATAGTATTTTATTCTGTGTTGTCATCATTCAGGTTGGATTTTATCTTTAATATACATTTTTTTTAACAAAGCAGCTGATATTGCCATAGAAACTAGTGGACTGCCGAGTCGCTTTCACCCCAAAATGGCGGAAGCGTGGGGCTGCTGCTGGGCAATGGTGTTGCAATGGAACGTTCTATTGAGTTTCGCTTCTTGTCAGTATAAGTTCTTTGGTTCCGGTCTGTTCTGTTTATGCAGTTTTTCTTTGACTACCTTGTGAATCAACGCTCCCAGGGCATGGTTGCCACCTTGTGGATAAACTAATTACTGCAAAAAAAATTAAATGCACATGTGCGGCAAGTACGCGCATACGGTTACAAAAATCCTGCGGTGCGTGTTCAGTACGCACATATTCTTCTGATGAGGAAATTCGCGTCACACGCACTGTAACCTGACCCTTGCATACGTGTAAAAAGCAAACTATACTTTGGGCTTTAGAAAGGGATAATTATATGTAGCTGAGGAATTATATATATATATATATATATATATAAATGTATGGTAAAAATATTTATGTTATATATATACAGTATCTCACAGAAGTGAGTACACCCCTCACATTTTTGTAAATATTTTATTATATCTTTTCATGTGATAACACTGAAGAAATGACACTTTGCTACAATGTAGTGAGTGTACAGCTTGTATAACAGTGTAAATTTGCTGTCCCATCAAAATAACTCAACACACAGCCATTAATGTCTAAACCGCTGGCCACAAAAGTGAGTACACCCCTAAGTAAAAATGTCCAAATTGGGCCCAATTAGCCATTTTCTCTCCCCGGTGTCATGTGACTCGTTAGTGTTACAAGGTCTCAGGTGTGAATGGGGAGCAGGTGTGTTAAATTTGGTGTTATCACTCTCAATCTCTCATACTGGTCACTGGAAGTTCAACATGGCACCTCATGGCAAAGAACTCTCTGAGGATCTGAAAAAAAGAATTGTTGCTCTACATAAAGATGGCGTAGGCTATAAGAAGATTGCCAAGACCCTGAAACTGAGCTGCAGCACGGTGGCCAAGCGATACAGCGATTTAACAGGACAGGTTCCACTCAGAACAGGCGTGCTGCCAGCATTGCTGCAGAGGGATGAAGGGGTGGGGGGTCAGCCTGTCAGTGCTCAGACCATACGCCGCACACTGCATCAAATTGGTCTGCATGGCTGTCGTCCCAGAAGGAAGCCTCTTCTAAAGATGATGCACAAGAAAGCCCGCAAACAGTTTGCTGAAGACAAGCAGACTAAGGACATGGATTACTGGAACCATGTCCTGTGGTCTGATGAGACCAAGATAAACTTATTTGGTTCAGATGGTGTCAAGCGTGTGTGGCGGCAACCAGGTGAGGAGTACAAAGATAAGTGTGTCTTCCCTACAGTCAAGCATGGTGGTGGGAGTGTCATGATCTAGGGCTGCATGAGTGCTGCCGGCACTGGGGAGCTACGGTTCATTGAGGGAACCATGAATGCCAACATGTACTGTGACATACTGAAGCAGAGCATGATCCAACATATTGGATTCCAACATGATAACGACCCCAAACACACCTCCAAGACAACCACTGCCTTGCTAAAGAAGCTGAGGGTAAAGGTGATGGACTGGCCAAGCATGTTTCCAGACCTAAACCCTATTGAGCATCTGTGGGGCATCCTCAAACGGAAGGTGGAGGAGCGCAAGGTCTCTAACATCCACCAGCTCCGTGATGTCGTCATGGAGGAGTGGAAGAGGACTCCAGTGGCAACCTGTGAAGCTCTGGTGAACTCTATGCCCAAGAGGGTTAAGGCAGTGCTGGAAAATAATGGTGGCCACACAAAATATTGACACTTTGGGCCCAATTTGGACATTTTCACTTAGGGGTGTACTCACTTTTGTGGCCAGCGGTTTAGACATTAATGGCTGTGTGTTGAGTTATTTTGAGGGGACAGCAAATTTACACTGCTGTACACTCACTACTTTACATTGTAGCAAAGTGTCATTTCTTCAGTGTTGTCACATGAAAAGATATAATAAAATATTTACAAAAATGTGAGGGGTGTACTCACTTCCGTGAGATACTGTGTGTGTGTGTGTGTGTGTGTGTGTATATATATATATATATATATATATATATAAATATATATATATATATGACACTTGACAGCACACAATTACAGTTGATGGCATGTATCCCGAAATATATTTAGACATATTAGTTTTACCTCAGCTGATTTCTCATTTCTCTTTGCCTCAAGGACAACTGAAGCAAAAGGTGGCACAGCTTATCCCACTCTTTATTATATATATTCATTAGGTGTGCAGCACTAACACATTTTTTCTTTGTCCTGTTTTTATTATTCAGTCATTTATTTGTAGAATATTTCGTTTCAATGTCTTTTCATTTCAAATCACACTCCCATTGCCCTGTGGACACATTCTGGGGTGTTATTCACTCCACACACTGCTGTTGCTAAACTGACAGCATTAATTGGGAAATGATGCAACCTGTTTTGTTTGTGATTAGTCGTGTTGCCATCTGGACTGTTTTCTGCAGAGGAACCCTCACACATGAGTGAGCGAAATGTGCCACCAAAAAAAAAAGCTTCCCACATTAGACGTCACACAGGCCACACGCGCACTATCGCCCTCAATAACACCCATGCAAAACATAACTGAAATAACAAAACACCAGACTGTTTGGAAGAATATCTCAGACAAAACCTTGTGATGCATTGGTTTTTCATATAAGAGCTTTTCAAACTGAATTGCACAAAGAGATCTACATTAGCTCCAAAATGTAGGGGTGAATTCAGGTTTGTTTGGGACACTTTTTCCCAGTCACCTCAATGGCAAAATCAACCTGAATTCACCCCTATTCTGACATTTCTATTAATGTTATTGCATTAGAGAGAGAAAAATAAAGCCATCTGCAAACAAATGATGCTACACTTTTTCTTAGAGTTATATTTGTGATTATCTTTTAACCAATGTGTCAAATTTTTTAATGGCTGTATGAAGTCACTTCGCCTCAACTTCTGCACAACGTTTTGTGAAATGTTTTGTTTGAAAAGTGTGCATTTTTCTATAACATAAATGCCACTTAGTTTGATATTTCGCTGTCATTAATATTTAAGTGTTTAAGAGTGGCCAAATACATTTTGCTGGTACCAGCAACTAGGGTTGGAAACCCTCATCTCAACTGAATGACATTTAGTTCCATTAAAGGTGCAGTAAGCGATTTATGAAAAATGCTCTTGAAAGTGGATTGGAGAGAGCACCACAACACACTTGTAGCCAATCAGCAGTAGGGGGCGTGTCCACTCACCATGGGGGAGCAGAGAGAGTGAGCAAGAAAGACTGTAGAAAGAGAGATGGCTGAGAGACATTACAAAAGAGAAAAGGTCAGAGGAATATCACTGGACAAAGAAGGCTTACAATGAGGCAAGAGCTTTAGGACCCGCGTTAATATTAGAAAAGCTTTTCAGCACTGGAGAGGCCGAAATGGGAAGGACTGAAAACGGCTGCCAAGGTTGTTTTGTTTCTGCTCCACGTGTGAATAACATTGGTTTTGAGTGTGTGCTATTTGCTTTATTTGACAAACAGAGTTCCTGTCTGGAGACGCCGGTTAGAGTCCCACTTGGAGTGGGTTAAGTAGGACTGGTTACATTTGGTGCCGTGACCCGGATGGGAGTGAGGTTTAGGGGGATGAGTATAACGGATGTAGACCAGTAAGAACTGTGTGTGTAAACCTCACTCCCCTGACCTCAAGAGACGAGCTAGCAACTAACGCTAGCGGACGCCGGTTCGAATCCCGCTCGGAGTGGGTCGAGTAGGACCAGTTACACTTATATATACTTGTGTACTATATGTTAATTTTTTGTTCTTCCTTGTTATTCGTTTGCATCTTCGCTTTATTTTTCACAAAGCTTTATTTTGTTTTGCTTCTGCTATGATAAAAAGTCATCCACTTTTGCATTACGAATTAGTGCATTTTGGGGGCGGAGCAATGAAGGGAGGGGTGTGTGTTTGGGTTGATTTCAAATATCAGCAGTGATTCTCAGAAATAGCTTACTGCACTTTTAACTGCTCTCGCACATGCATTCCTCTGTCAACGTGGACAGAAAACTGCACTAAAATACTCTGGCAGAGTTTCCTGCACAACTTATTCAGTGATAACACTGTTACAAAATTTATAGCGCAAAGCAGACAGCAAGACTGTGTTGTCCGATTACAGAACGAATGTGCTGGTTATTTTCAATATGAATCAAAAACTTCTTAATTGTGCAATTCCCCAATAAATGACTTTAACGGGATAGTTCACTCTAAAATGAAAATTAAGGCATCATTTACTCACCCTAGAGTTGTTCTAATGCCGTATGCCCTTCTTTCTTTTTTGGACCACAAAAGGAGATTTTTTTTAAAAAATGTCCCACTCGCGCTCATCCATAATGGCAATGGATAGCGACCAGCATCAAGCTTTTTAAAAAAGATGCAAAAGTATCACAGAGTGATCCCATGCGACACATGCCTTATATTCCAAAAGTTTTCGGGGGGGAAAGACAAATGCAACATAAAATACAATCCATGTACTTTCTTCTCTGAGGTGAATATATCCGTTGTGTTCATTGCAACAAGTTATCGCGTTCACATCTGTCAGCTGTCATTCTGACTGTTATCAGATAAACGGAGTTCCTGTCTAGAGATATTGAACTCAGTGAAGAAAGTACATTGATGCTTGCTTGGAATTTCTAGGCATTGTGTCTCATGTTGTGTATTTATTAATCTTAACAACTTGTGTGATTTTCATCAAATAATACATTCAATTTTGGTTTGTTTTTCACCAAACCTGATTGTATACCCCCAGAACAATTGGAATATACGGCACGTGGTCACATGGGATCATTCTGTGATACTTTTACATCTTTTTAAAAAATCTTGATGCTGGTCACTATTCACTGCCATTATATGGACAAGCGGGACATACAAATTCTCCTTTATGTGGTCCAAAAAAGAAAGAAAGGTGCACAGCATTAGAACAACACCAGAGTGAGTAAATTATGACTTTATTTTTAATTTTAGGGTAAGCTATCCCTAAAATGAGTCATTTCTTTTCAGTAAATCAAAAAAAATGCAGCCCAACTCTGTGTGGCACAATTCCCGAATGAATGACTCTTGCATCAAATCTTTTTAGTGAATCAGAAACACACAGCACAACCTGTGGAGCACGGTTGTGGAGCAATCAGTTGAATCTACATTTACGTTTATGTTTTAAGCAGAAGCTTTTATCCAAAGCGACTTACAAGAGAAGAACTGTGACACTTTAATCGTGTATTCACTGACTTGTTGTTCATAACATGTATTTAAAGATAGGCATGTGCATTTTGTCAGAGTATTTTATAAAAATAATATAAATATGTTTGCACTGTTTGTTTAGTATTATTTTTAGCATAGTCCTATAATTAAAGCCAGTTACTGGATTGAATTTGTTGGCTCTGAAAAGACTGTAAAATATTTCAAAAGTCAGTGTAAACACCTTTTGCAAGAATTTTTTTCATTTATTATGGAAATTTAACTGATTATTTAGCAATTTTTTTCAAGTATTTCTTACTTACAAGTACTAAAATAATAATTAATGAAACCCGAATCATTCAGAGGAAGGAAGGATTTTGAACATTTTTCATGAATGACCAAAAAGACTTTCTTTGTTTAAGCAAATGCCTTTGTTTGTGCATTTTCCTCATTGTTGTGCTGCAATTGTGAAGTAAACAAAAAACCTTGATTCCAGTCTCTATAGTGTCAATATATGAGAAGCCTCTCTCTGTCTCCAGCAGAAACCTGTGAGGACTCGCAATGACAAGAATTCCAGGCTACTTATGAAGTCTGAGAACAATCTGTCATAAACGTAGAGCATTCTGACCTTGACCTTGCTGATTATGCAGCAAAAACCTGAAAAGCTGGAAAACTTTCTGATACTGTTTGTCTCAATGCAGAGCTTGTTGTCTTCCATATGGTACAACCTAACCTTAAATGCATTTGCTTTCATGAGGCATGAAAAAAAGTGTTGTATTTCAGATAATGAACATTTACTACACTCTTACATTTAAGTTGTTTAATGGTTCTTTGCAGCACTTTACATTTAACAATGAACTATCTTCCCATCAAGAGCCATTTTTAATTATTCTTGAACTGGCTACAGTAGATGGTTCATCAAACAAAACTATCATATGGCTACAGAAGACATGCAGTATAGCACTTTAGCAGAAGTTTATGGTGTTTTTGTGTCTTTTATTAAGCTTGAAAGCTCCAGTCCCCATTCATTGTAAATTGCCTGGAAAAGAGCGGCTAGTATGTTATTCAAAATATCTCCTTTTGTTTTGAAATGTTAAAAATCGCTATTTCATCGGAATGGTACGAAACTCAGTGATTTTTGTGGCAGTCGCTATTTGACCACATAAACTTGGACTTGATTTGAAAAAGCTAAATGGTCATAAAAAAAAGTCACAATTGTGTTTTTCGCGGTCAAAAATGGCCACCATAGGAAATGAATGGCAAAAATACAGGAAATTTTTTGTGTGTACAATCTACAAATCGGCCACCATGCAGAAAAAGTGCACAGCAATGAAGGGGTAACCCTCTAAAATATCAAGAGTGCAAACATATGGTCCCTCTCTAAATAGTGTTAAAATAACACTGAGCAGAGTTAAAGTTAATGAGATAATTAAGCAATTACAGGGCTCTAGAGTGCGACCAATTTGGTCGCACGTGCAACCTAATTTCTCAATGGTGCGACTAAAAAAAATCTGAGGTCGCACCGGTACGACCAGCTTTTCGAGGAAAAAAAAAAAAAAAAAAAAAAAGTGACTCTGAAAGTCTCCCTGTGGTTCAACAACAGACACACATTAGGCCCATAGCGTGGTCTAAACCAATCAGAGATCGTGAAGGGCGGACCCCCCCTTTGATTGGCCGTGGTCCAGATATTCCTGTACATGTGTGTTACGCCTGAGAATAAATAGGGAGAAATAATCACGAGATGAGATGTTTCCTCAGTGATGACATTTACTTGTATCTTTTTATGTTAAACACACTTAACTCATATTCACAACAGGTTGGTCACAGTAATGCATCTACTTCCTTTGTGTTGCAAATAATTAACTTATAACCATACGCAAAGTTTCCTTAAACATTTCTCATTCTTTTTCTCACTATCAGTGAATAAAACATGAATGCAGTTGAGTATACTCGTACCAAAACTCGTAAACAGTTACAAAAATAAACGGTATGAAACATAATACAATATATAGATACGCCTTTTAGTTTTTTCACAAGGTGAAAATCATATTAACATTACACAGCCATGCTTTAGACCCGGCTACCATGTGCTCCGCTCGTGTGACTAACAAACTTAATGAAACTTTTACTCTTTTTCAGCTATTACATACACATGTCCTCAACATTCAAACTCGTTTTCGAACTGCATTATAATCACTTTAGTGATCTGATACCTGAGAATAAACAGGGAGAAATAATCACGAGATGATGAGACGTTTCCTCAGTGATGGCATTTACTCATATGAGCAGCCCTCGCGATCTCACCTGAGAACGTTCGCCTGTATGGAGAAACTCTCGCGATACCGTCTGAGAAAGCGAGACAGGAGCAATCGATCTCAGATTAACGGATCTACTACAAACATTACTATAATAAAGAATCGATCTCAGACTAACGGCTCTATTATAAACATTACAAAAATAAAACAATGAAACGATTAATTAATTGACTATTTCCCCATTCCATTTTCATCTCTTTTAACCACAAACAATGTTAAAACGAAAGTTACTTTGTATATTGAACAGAACTATGACCGTATTAACTTTATGTTGACCAGATTGTTAGTTAATGATTTACAAGTCAATATTGCCTATATGGACAGCGATTTAAAAAAAAAAAAAAAAAAAGTGAACTTGTAAAACTGCGGTGTTAAATGGGATGCGGTTGAAAATTTGGGTGCACCTAACTTTTGTGCTGGTGCACCTAAGAAAAAAAGTTAGGCGCACCAGTGCAACCAGTGCAAAAATTTAGTCTAGAGCCCTGAATTAATTAAGTAATGATTGCGCATGAACACCAGTGATGAACACCTGCTGTTAACAAGCAGGGTCACTGAAGAAAAGAGAAACACAAGAACTACAACTGACTTCAGTCACAGCCATATTAATTGCTTTATTATCTCATTAACTTTAACTCTGGTTCAGTGTTACTTTAACACTATTTAGAGAGGGACCATATGTACTCTGAGCAGAGTTGATTTAACTCTGGGGGATTTTACTGTGTATGAACTATAGTGTGACTGTAACACAAATCAAGTTTTTGCAAATGCGTGAAATAAAATCAATAATTCAGCCACATTGAAGTAAAAAAATGGACAGCAAGGAAGAGGTTACACTCTAAAACATCGAGAGTACAAAACAGACACACCCACTCAAACACACACACACACACACACACACACACTATCATACACGCAAATGAACTTGTGTGACTGTAACAATATGGCAAATTTGATTAAAGTTTGATTAAAGGGTTAGTTCACCCAAAAATGAAATTTCTATCATTAATTACTCACCCTCATGTCGATCCACACCCGTAAGACATTCGTTTGTCTTTTTGATGAAATCTGAGTGTATCTGATCCACACATAGACAGTAACGACATTGCACCTTTTGAGGTCCAGAATGGTATTAAAGGCATCAATAAAATAGTCAACGTGACTACAGTGGTTCAACCCTAATATTATAAAGCGACGAGAATACTTTTTGAGTGCAAAAACATGGATTTATGTCTGAACATAAACACTGAAGCGCTGCAATGAAAATAGCGTAGCAGTATGACGGGACAGACGAATTTGTTGAATAAAGTCATTATTTTTGTTTTGTTTTTGCGCACAAAAAGTATTCTCATCGCTTCATAATATTAAGGTTGAACCACTGTAGTCACGTTGACGGTTTTAATGATGTCTTTAGTACCTTTCTGGACCTCAAAAGGTGCAATGACGTTGCTGTCTATGTGCGGATCAGATACCCTCGGATTTCATCAAAAATATCTTAATTTGTGAAGATGAACGAAGGTCTTACAGGTTTGGGACGACATGAGGGTGAGTACTTAATGACAGAAATTTTTGGGTGAACTAACCCTTTAAGCTTCAACATTTTTGTTGAATTTTGATGTTATGTGCAACAAAATGTCTTTCTCTGTGTACAGGTTTAACTGTATTAATGAAATTAATGCAAAAACTGATACTTCAAATCAACATTTCAAACAAACAAAAAAAATCTAAACCTTGACAAAAAGTAGTCTTTGAGAATGTCTAAATATATGTCCAAATCCACAACTAAATAAAATAATTGTGTCTAAAAACAACTAGAGAATTTGTAAGCCTTAAGCTATATAGGAATCTAGTGGTTACACTACTGCATTACATACGTTTTTCTTTTTTTACTCCCACCAGATGGCACTAATCTGCCTTCAAAATTTGGATTTTAAAGGTATTGTCTCTATTTTAACATGAAATACTGCTTTAATTGAAAAGTAATAAAAATGTTAGAATTTTTTTTTTTCAATGGGGAAAAAATGATAATAATTATTGCATAAATATTAATTAGTACCATGAAATTCTCTCAAAATACAAAATAAAAAATATTATTGAACAAAAATATATTACATTGATTTTACTGAAAATAAAAAAAAAAGTTACATTTCAAGTGTTCGGTCAATTTTGACCGGGAACAACACAAGTGTGACTCCCAAAAGGAGTGTATTGTCTTTGAGAGTGGGCTGAAGGTGGATTGCTTCATTGCTGATTATACAGCAGCGGTCTCATCAGTAGCCTCGTCGCTTATCTGTGTTCAGGGTTGCACTCCTTCTTTGCATGTCCACATCGTTCCTCTCCTCCGGACCATCTGTTCCATGCTGCCAATCTTTGGTGGTTGCCAGATCCTGCTTCCTTGATCCTCCGTTCTCTGACGGACTGCAGCTGAGAGGATACAACCCATTGTAACATCAGAGGTAATCTCTCTTTTTGGCTTCGACTCAGAGAGGCACGATTAGAGGACGTCCTGCTAAGTGTCTCAAATACACCAGTACTATTGTGTTCACCTGATTCTCACAAAGGTCAGTGCCTGACATACAGTAGCTTTAAGGAGTTATTTAATACATGACTATAATTAGTGGGACAATAGGAGACCTCCAAAACAAAATTAGGAGCCTTTCAGTTAGTCGGTAAGGCAATGTTTTTTTAGTTCTAATATTTATATTTTGTTTTATTTTATTTCAGCTTTATATATAAAAAAAAGATTTTGAAAAGTTTTAGTTTAACCTTAAACAACAACACTGTTACCATGAGAGCTTTGTGTGAGGAACAGCCCAAAAGTTATCTATTCCCTCGTAATATTCAGGTGATCTTTTCTCGACGGTGCTGAGTTTGCTGGTGGATCACCTCCAGGTGTTCCTTTGTTAGTATATGACAGTCACATCCCTGAACTGACTGAGGCGGCTCCAATCTGAAATAAAGCTTCCAGAACAAAGCCGAAGAGAGCCGTGGCATTGCATTATTCTGTGTATTGAACAATTTCTGTCGTGAAATGGCATGCTCTTGTGATTGCGCCAATTACTCAAGCAACATCACAATATGCCGTTTACACCCAAAAAGATGCTATTCAAGGTCTCAAGCTTTGAAAGCTTGTTATTGCTGATTTAATTTCCATTTGAATTTTCCATATAATAATAGACTGCCCGTTTTTTCTGTCAAATATGCATTAAAAGGGATAGTTGAGCCAAAAATTTAAATTTTCTCATCATTTATTAACTCTCATGTCATTCCAAACCAATATGACTTACTTTCTTCTGTACAACACAAAAGAAGACATTTAGCAGAATGTCCAGGCTGCTCTTTTCCATGCAATGAAAGGGAATGGTGACCAGGTTTCAAATGGAAAGAAAAAAAAAAAACCCGCACCATATATGACTCGTACACTATATTTCATATTTTCTAACGTCATTACATAACTTTGTGTGTGGAGCAAAACAGAAATCACCAAAGGTTTTCTTCCTCCTCTTCTTTTTCTTCTTCCTTATTTTTCTGCCCTGATAGTGTATGGGCATCAGTATGGAAGCTTGTTTCGGCCACTGAATAAAAAATAAAAAAGGTATAATTGCAAGTTTTTTTCCTCAGAATTATGTGATAGAAACTTGCAATTGTGAGTTATAAAGTCAAGTCAGTCTTTTTTTCCACAGAATTGGACTTTATAACTCGCCATTGCAATTTTATATCTCGCAATTCTGACTTCTTTTCTCAGAATTGTGAGATAAAATCGCAGTGGCGTCAAAAATGGCTTTTTGTCACAATTCTGACAAAAAGTCAGAATTGTGAGTTTATATCTCGCAATTGTGAGTTTATAACGCACAATTGTGAGTTTATAACTCGCAGCTTTGACTTTATTTCTTGCAATGGTGAGTTTATATCGCAATTCTGAGAAAAGAAGTCTGAAATGCGAGATGTAAACTCGCAAATGTGAGAAAAAAAAGTCAGAATTGTGAGATAAAAAGTTACAATTGTGCGTTATAAACTCACAATTGTGAGATATAAACTCACAATTCACAATTGTGCACTGCTACTCAGGTGCACAGACACACTCCAGTCAGACACTAGATGGTGCTATAATAAGGCAATTTGCATTTTGGATCAAAACTTTGAAACCTTGAGGGCTAGAAACAAAATTCTCCCTGAATCCTTGAGTCAAGCCCTACAAAATGCTTACCTCCATTTTGAATTTTCTCAAAAACCTACTTTTTCAAACTCCTTTTAGACCATCGATTCAATCTTCACTAAAATAGGCACACAGCAGCTAGGGACAGTGCTGGCAAAAAGTTATCAACAGAATTTTGATTTGTCAAAGATTTGTCAATGTCCATTTTTACGAGTTGACCTATAGCTGCTGAACGCAAGCTTAACGAAACTTGACACACAAAGACAACAAGACATTCTGAGAACGCACACCGAGTGTGATTTTCGTGAAAATTAGCCACAAGGTGGTGCTATAATAAGCAATTATACATTTTTGCTAATGCAAGAATGTGTGACAGAATCAAAATTCTTATTTCTGCTAAATCCTTGCTTTAAGAACGAACAGTAAATCTAATTTATGATTATCTAAAATTTTTATCCACCATTATAATTTGTTAAAAAAAAAACACATCTTAAGATACATTACAATTGGATCCACATGGGTCATTAGTGCACTGTAAAAAATTATTTTCATGATTTATCACAATATTTTTTCTTTTGTCAAATCAACTTCAATAATAAATGTTGTTCAGATAACATAATATTTTGAGTTTCTGATGATTAAACCAATCGCTTTCATTGTATTAACTCAAATTTTTTAATTTCAATGAACTCAAAATTTCAAGGCAACCAGGTAACTTACTTTTTTAAGTTAAACAAACAATTCTTTTTTACAGTGTGCTTGGACCCCAATGATTGCTGCTTGTGGCTTTATTTCACATTCAAATTTCTGTCATGACAACTCTCTGAGTGTTTGGCATGGAAATGGATACGGCAATGTTAATATGTTTGGTCTTGGCGGAACAGATCATGTAAGACATGCTGCTGCTTCTGTACAATATAACATACATGAATTATCCATAGCATATCTATACAAGTGGAGCTGGGGGAGGTGGAGGGTTTCTGAAAGCGTGCTGCAAACTGCTACAGCAAATGCTGACCAAGTATTTGAATGTTGAGCAGCGAGCTCATTGGCTACTGATAAAGCGGGAACCAATCAGCTGTCCCGTATAGAGAATGGTGTGATTGCAAGCAGATCGAGTTAAGGACCTGTCATCCTGTGCCATCTAGAGTTTCATGACAGAACTTTGTATTTGTTGGGTTGCTTTTGACTTTGATTAAGATTAATAGTGAATAATGACTTAAATGTCACCTTTTTCTCAAAAAAATCTATCATATGGCATCAGAAAACTGACAAAATTTAGCACATAATTCATATGTAGTTCGTTTATGGTGATTTATTTATTATTTTTGGAGCTTGACAGTCCCTGGTCACCATTCACTTTCATTGTATGGAAAAATGCAGTCTGGACATTCTGCTAAACATCTCCTTTTGTGTTCTACAGAAGAAAGAAAGCCATTGGACCAACATGGGGGTGAGTAAGTGATGACATAATTTTCATGTTTATGTGAACAATCCCTTGAAAATACATAAAATTTATAAGAAACCATCAGTGTTTTAGCTCAGCTTTGAAACATCAAGCACAAATCTGATTTTAATGGAGTGGAACAAATGTACTTTATAAAATTTCTGATTTTTTGGAAGTAGATATACTCTTTTTGAGTCTTGCATTATTCAGGATTAAATGTATTATTTATAGATATGTAAAATTTTTATTAGGGAAACGTGGTGTGAGGTACATGCATTTATGAGTTTTGCTCTCATCAAAGTGAAATAAAATCATTTGAATAAATAATAATGACACAAAAACATCTATTCAGCCTAATGATGCTCCAAAGGCGGAGGGTAATTTTATGGAATATTAATCTTTAAATGGTGCAAATTGCATCAGGAATTGTATAGACTAAAGAATTTTGTAAGTCTGCATGATAGTTTCACCATATCTCTCCGAAAGTGTTGTCTCTGTCGCTGGCAGAGCTGGTTTACTTACGCATATTAGTATGTGAGCGAGCATCTCCATGCCTACTGCAGGTCTTCTTTTGAAGCTACTTTTTCAAAATCACCTTGGGCTTGATCTATACGCAAACAGCTGAATCAGCTCTCAGCACTGGCTGTTATTCTCAAAGTCAAGCGTTGTTTGTTCCAGGTTTCCCATCTTAAAAGCTTCGTTTGAGTTCACAAAAGAAGCAAGATGAAGGCTGAGCTGAACCGCAGCCAGTATAACGGTGCTCATTCAGTCAGCATTTTAATTATAAGTGCTGATCGCTAAAGCAAACATAACTTCGACTCTTGTTCATATTTAAGGTTGGGATGTTCATGATAGGTAACTAAATTTTTATTTTTAAAACATTTTTATACACCATAATGTGATGATAATTATAATAAATAATAATATGTCTATTTATTTAATGATAAATAGTATTGAAAACCTCTCACTTCTCCTTGCTGGGAGAAACGGGTAAATATAAGGTGCACAACAGTAGGAGTCCTTGTAGTATGTACTGTATGTGTGAGCATATGGGTATCTCACTTCCAGGGAGTGTGTGTTGTTCTTATCAGTGACATACAGAGTGCAACACAGTTTTCATTTGGTCCAACTTGAGATTTAGTTTTAAAACTTCAAAATACTGCTGGTAAACAAGTGTTTCAGTTATTTGTGGTGAACAAAAGCACAGAATTTAGGTGCTGACTCTGTAATGGTAGAGCAGCCACCATAAACTTTACTGTTGGCCGTTATTGTGACAATCTGTTCCTTGTTTTTTTAGTTGCGCACAAAAACAGAAAAACAATATAATAATAAAAAGTGTTTAGGAGTTTTGTCAAAAATTCACAATTGTGATTCCTGTGTAAAAAGTTACATATACTGCATTAAAAACTCCGGAAATACATTGTTTATTGGTATAAAAAATAATATGGACGACGCACCTCCACTCTCTTCCATTGTAGAAAAGTGAAGCCGCCGATATCACAATATGGCGCTGACATCTTGTGCTGATTTGGGACCTGAGTCTGCGCAGTAGTGAGCTTGAAGTGGAGCCGCGCGCTATCAAGGCCCCGCCCACAATCCCTCAGAATCGTTTAGTACAGTTTACTGCAGAACAACTCATTATGTCGCTGTGAAATAAACAGTTATGGAAATGTAGAAATTAAAGTTAAAGCTTCAATCTCCTCCCGAAGACCCCGAAAAAAGTTTGTTGGTGCCTCAGTGACTACTCCGAGAAGCTGTCAGTCACAGCTGTCAATCATGACGCCACACCCCGTTTTTATAGCATCAAATAACTAACTAAAACCAAACTTATTAAAAAAAAACCGAACACTTGAACTAACATCAGCATCATAAAAACTACATAAAATGACAGAAAAAAATTATTTGAAGTGTAATTTAATTGTTTGTCTCGTGTCCCATTACATTACATGGAGAGGGCGGGGTTTATGACCTATACTGGGACCAACCACCTGGGGGCGATCGAGACACTTTGGCTTCACTTTTCAGGACTTGTGCGGCACGCTTGGTACAGCCTATATGTCATTGGATGAAAACTGTGTTGTGAGCATAAACACTTGTCCACTGAAAAAATAGCACTTGAATAGTAAAAAAAAAAATTGCAGATGACAGTGAGAAAAAGTAATGGAAAAGTAACAATGTGTTACTTTGAGTAAAAAAAGTAACAATGTAACATCTTTAGTAACACAACTTTTTAAAGTAACATTCCTCAACACCTAATTGCGATTTTTCTGATTAAAATTTTTCAACTGCGATTTCAAATTGTATTGTATTTTTATCACATTTGTGTTCAGTTAGTTTCATTTTCATGGACTTTTAGTTTATTAGTCTTCAGTCACATGTTTCCTTTGTTCAAGTTTCCCACCACTCATCAGTTTCCATGGACACTCATCAATCATCACAGCTGTCTGTCATTTAGTTCATCACCATGTGTATTTAAGTTCCTCACCTTCACTCAGTGTTTGGCCGGTATTGTTCGTGTGTTATGCTTCCACGCTGTTTCGTATGTGTTTCTTCACTTGGATTATTAAACTTTTTTTTTTTTTTTTGCATATCCAGATTTATACAGATGGGTTTTTTGAAAGTCTGGACAAAAAACAAAACAAAACAAAAAACACAAGAACATGATTTTTTGGTGGTTTGAAATGCGATTCCAATCTAATTTCTACAAATGTGTTTGGCTGCTCAAATCGGATTTCAAATCATCTTTTGCATCACTCTTAACGCGACATGTTATGTCTGGACACACAAATCTTATTTGATTACTTGCCGTTAATAGTGCTGACAATCTGCCTGAAAAGATCTGATTTGCCTGCAGTTTGAACATAGCCTTAAAATGTCACCTGACTTGGACAAGCAATCACCTAGTAGCCACCCAGAACATTCTAGAAATTGCTTAGCAACAGGCTACTAACTACCCAGAACACCCTATCAACTATTTAACAATGCGAAGAATGCCTTAACAACACAGCAGAGTTTGTAGCTACATAAAATGTTGAAGTCTAGCCCCTGGTTTCACAGACAAAGCTTAAGACTAAAATGCATATTTGAGCTGTTTTAATTGAAAGCAACTTGTGCTGATATATCTTAAAATATGTCAGGGCCATTGTTTTGTCTCAGTAATGTTTTTTTCTAAGGAACATTTGTGACCCGTGGTGGCAAAATGAGTCACAATGAGCAAATGTTCAAAAATGAGTTATTGTTATTCTCACATTCTCTATTAAAAAACCTGAGCTACACCTCTTTGAAGTCGACAGAGTCAGCAAAGTCAATTTTGAGAAAAATCGAGTTTTCTGAAGGTTCCAAAACAAAATCACTTAGCAACCAAAACTTAAAATTTAAGTGGTAATACCACCAAATTTGGCACAAACCAAGTCAAAACCCATATCTATAGGAAAATTAAATATATTCAACTTTTTTCCATGATTCCACAATTGTTTGATTAACATTAATGAAATTTTACTTTATTCTATTAAGGCCTACTGTACCACATGTATCTACAGTAATATCATGTTACACATCAGATGTTTTTCCCCAAACGTTCACTTAAGACATAACAGATAATGTTTGTGTGAATACTCGCCAAGACAGATTTTTTGAAATACTGGTATATCGGGATCGTGCGCTGCTTCAGATCTGTCAGTCAGCGCGAGTAAGATCGTTTTGTTTACATCAGCATGAATTTGAAAATCACATTTCATTGGTTCAGACTCATACCATCGAGAATTCACAATGAATATTTACAACGTTGGAATGCTGTGCTTTACAACGATACCAAACTTGTGCTGAGAGGAAGCGCTAGTCGTCCAGAAGCAAGCAGAGAAAATCTGCATTTTTCATAGTCAAAAGAAAGGTACTTCTCTCATAAAACATACAAATAAAGATACTTTTAGATGTTTAATTGCTATTTGGCGCATTGGGATCTCTAGATGAGGGCTTAATGAATTCATTTTTGTGAAAACCTCAATTTAGACCAAAATTGACATTTTTCACTTGTTTTGCATGTAGCTCAAAATTAGCCCATGTGCATTCTGACTCATTTTGCTAGCACGGGTCACATTTATAAGAGCTACTTAAATGTCCTAATTGAACTAAGGCCTAATCCTGGCTTAATCTAAACCAGGCCTAGATGTAATTAGTGCAAGTTTTAGCATTTGTGATACACAAATGAAACCAAAACAGGAAAGGAAACATCCTGTCTGTTTCATACCGAATGGCATTCACACAGTTTTTTCCCCCTCACACCTTGGCACGGTGTGCTAGCAGAACAGCTGTGGTGATGAACTCATCCTGGGGCACTAGCACCTTTGCTGTAAGGCGAACGTCTCGACATGTCCTGTTCGGACACAACAAAACTGCCTACTCCCAACAGCCGTCCCCCACAGGAGCGGTGGCCCACCGCCAGCTCCTTTACATCTGCTGTCCAGCACTGACCAACACAAACACTGAGGGCTTGGACACAGCTCTGTTTTTAGACTCAATAGGTCTGATGTTATGACGGTTTTTCAGGCAGATGAGGAAACCGTGGGTCACTGTCAGCAGAAGTACATGCAACCCTCTCCCTTTTAATCTTTTGAAAATTCATTTGCACGATTATTATAGGATGTCAAGTTCAGCTAAGCTTTTCCCCTGTCATCTAAATGCAAATTTATGTGTGCCGCTAACTGCATGTTATCTAGAAGCTAGTTAGCTAGATCTGTGGTAATCACTAAGCAGTATCAGGGAGAAACTAACTACGTAACTAACTACGTTTACGTATCATAACAGTAGCTTATGGGTTTTAAAACACTAGCCTTTCCAGTCACAAGATACTGTAGTTTGTTCCCAAACTAGTTAAGCACAAACCCTCCCCACTGCCAATTTCACTGGTCAACTCAATTATGCAGTCGCTTGTCAAGAAGAGAAAGTCAAGTTTTTAATGTTGTTTATATGTCTTTGTGGTGTTTTTAATATGCTTTAAGACAAACCATGTGGAAATTCATAAGTCAACACGATTGCTGAGTATTTTCTCTTTAAAACTGCAGTGATCTAATGGCAGTCTCAAAAACGGGTCGGAATCGCTGGCGTTTCTAACGTCACAAACTACCTTGTAACCAATCACGTCAACATGCCGACGGGCTCTGGCATATCATTACTATGCTGTGAA
Organism: Mylopharyngodon piceus; assembly: GCA_039654765.1. Classification (NCBI taxonomy): domain Eukaryota; kingdom Metazoa; phylum Chordata; class Actinopteri; order Cypriniformes; family Xenocyprididae; genus Mylopharyngodon; species Mylopharyngodon piceus. The sequence continues at coordinate 6,056,279 of CM077447.1, forward strand.
GCAAGGGAGTCTCAAAAAAAAAAAGACAGGTTATCCTGGTATTTTTTTTTTGTTGTTGATATGAAAAATCGGGTAGAATTATCAATATAGCGGGTGTATGATGTATATTACGATTTTATGATGAACTATATGTCTTTCTCCACCGATGTTCTGAGTTGTTCAAACCGTTTCTAAGGATATTGATTTTCAGAAGGCAGCTGTCTGACTCCGAAATGGTGAACGGGAACATGGTTTGTGTAACAAGCAACACATTATTAGCTGTTTGATATATTACCGTTTGATATTAATTACCGTTATGTGTCCGATGTTGTAAAGAGCGATACCATTGTGCAGCGTTAACCTCAGTAAGTTGACCGAGTGGATCTCTGAGCTTGTGCGAGTGAGTGGAGGCGGGGCTAATTAGCATATTCATAGATCCATGTATACTAAATGAAGCAAGGGTGTAGAGTTACATTCAAGCTATTTTAAGGCATGAAGTCATTTTTTCACAGGAATTTTTTTTTTTTTTTTAAATATCTCATTTTGTTGATCAAAGATGAGTTTTAAGGGATAAAATTATTGACTACAGGGGGACTTTAAGAGTTCAGCAAAACTATGGATGGATCCAATCGCGACAAAAAGTAAGTGTGCGGTCACATTTGGTTATGAAATTTCAGCAAATTTGAGCTTAAGTTACTAACTTTTGAGCTTAACTTGCTTATTAAGCTTGTGCTCAATAGTGGTGTAGCATGACAAAATTCTTCAAGTAGATTTGATAAACAGTTCTGTCATGACAACTCTCGGAGAGATTAGCATGGTAATAAATATGCAGTGTTAATGTATTTGGTCTTGGCGGAAGAGATCTGTACAGAGACTTGCTACTGCCAATACATTCACAGACATTGCTGTGAACATGTAAGACATGCTGCTGCTGCTGCACATATAACATACATGAAATAACCCCCGTAGCAGATCTATACAGGTGGAGCTGGGGAGGAGGAGGGTTTCTGAAAGCGAGGTGCAGACTGCTAACAGCAAACACTACCAGTATTTGAATGTTGAGTCGCATCTCATTGGCCGCTAATGCAAAAGCAAACCAATCAGCTGCGCTATGTAGATAACGATGTGATCGCTACCACTATCAGCCTGCGCCATCTAGAGTTTCATGACAGAACTAGGTATTTAATTCAGTCCTTGTACAATCTTCTTTTGGTAACTTTATCTGTTGTCACCCTAATTGAGATCCTGATTGTTTTTGTGGTACAATAATACTGCTTTAATTGCTAAAATAAAATCATCTGATATTTCTGCCTTAATAGCTTCAGTTTAGCTAATTTTTGTTGGCAGCTTTTAGTGTAGCTTCTCATTTGAAAGGGTTGCTTGACTTTAGTTTAAGTATTTTAAATTAGATTGTATCTTAATGGCAAAGTAGCCTCCCTAACACTGTTATTCAGACAGTCTCTGCAAGTTACTCGGTTGCCCGCCTGAGTAAACTTTGACAATTTCCTAATTAAAGCATCCGTAACTTAATTAGCAGTAAGGATAACTTCACCACCGCTCATTAATCATTACATAGACCACCCTGGACCCTTTCCGATATATGCTTCAGTCTAGATCTAGAAAATAGGTTTGATTCCAGTGATTCTCGGCCCATTTTCTACTCTCTCATTTGTCCAAGGTCAAAGAGGTGAATGAGCATGTTTTAAAGTCTCCCACGTGACAAAAGTACTCTCTGCTAGAGACTTATTTTAAATATTCCCTCATAGAGATAAAGCAAGGTCAGAGGGAGGACTGATTCACCCTGAAATCCCATTAATTTTTACTCTCACACACAAATGAGTTATTGGGGGAAATTTGTGATTCAAAACACCTTTGCAAAGGTAAACCCAAAAGCCTTGATGGTTTAGCATGGGTGTTAAAACACAGACATGGAATAATTTAAAAAAAAATATGACTTTGCTGTTTCAGACTGATGATTTTGGAAAAGAAATGCGATGGACTTTTCATTCACCCCATCTAGTTTCACTTACCTGTAGGCTATTCAAGCTGAGCAAAGTCAAAATGAATTCAAAACTGAACAACCTGACTTTCAGAAAACACACACCTTATCGTATTGTGCTTGATTCATGTTGTCAAACAACTTTCTATTTTACATCTTTCTATAACTTTCTTGGTGATTCATGTCACCAAGGCCACACAACTATTTAGGGCCCGAGCACCGATGGTGTGAGGACCCTATTGTAATTGCTCGGTCGATTCTTCTTCTTCTCTGAAATGAATCGCATTTTTGAGGGCCTAAACATGCTCGAAAACTCATGAAACTTTGTGGTGAAAATTTACGTCTGAAATGGGTTTCAGAATTAGGTGTGGCAAAATGGCTCAATAGCACCACCTATAAAATTTCAATTAAGTGCCCTTCACGCTACATTACACGGAGAAGTATGAAATTCGGCAGACACATGTAACAGCCCAATACCTAAAAAAAAAGGTCCTGGGAGCAAAATCTGAAAACCCAAATTTTTGCAGTTTTTGCCATTTCCAGACTTTGTACTAACAAACTCCTCCTAGAGCTTTAATCAGATCAACATCATATTTGGTCAGTCTAATCTAAAGGCCTTTGCGACGTTAAATTGCGAAGATCTTGAGTTTTCGTTGAAGGGCGTGTCCGTGGCGGCCTGACAAAATTCGATGTTTTGCTATGAAATAGGAACTTGTTGTAACTCGGGAATACAATGTCCGATCTGCCCCAGATTTCACGTTTGACCTGACCTGAAGACATCTAAATAAAAATATTCAGTTACTCATAGCGCCACCTGCTGGCAACAGGAAATAGCATGGTTTACACTGTAATTCACTCCCTGAAACACATTTCAATATGCCACGAAGTACCAAACATGTTAGAAACACGTTAAATCATGCAACACTTGGCTAAGTGCTAATGTATGCGATTAACGCCAGAAAACAGGAAGTTGTTGTAACTCATGCATACAATGTCCAATCTGCTCCAAACTTCACATGTTTGAGAACAGTCCTGCCCTGAACACATCTACATGACAATATTCAGTTATAGTCATATCGCCACCAGCTGGTAGCAAGAAGTGTGGCAAATACAAACGACTGACGTAGTCCTCCTATATTTATATACTTAAATGCACATTGCCCACCGTGTTCTGTTTTCCGAAAGCCACCGGGTGGTGGTGGCACGGGTGCGAGGACCCTTTCATCGCTGCTTGCAGCTTTAATTGGGAATTGTTTTAACCAACCTAGACTCATTGGAAATACATGACGTTGCTCCGGGTACATTTTCAGGTAAAATGAACACTAGAGGCAGTAAAACACCAACAACTTTTGTTCCTTTTCACATAAATTATGATTACAGAGGCAGATTAATAAAGACTTATATTTGCTTATTTTCTTGCACAGTACTATGTTATAACATTAAAACACTTACCATAGTGCATGATTTGTAAAATAATACATTTTGATATTTCAGTATTTAAAGGAATAATCAAATTATGATACTTAACCATGTGACTCACAAAAACCAATAAGATTTGATGTTTCTGATGCATTCCCATATTCCAATCAGGTTATGTGATCAGTGATTTGATCTGAGAGTAAATAACCACTCAAATTTCTCTCTATTCACCATACACAGAGATCATAATGCTGCACAGGATTTGAATTAAACCATTGAAGTTGTAATGTAATGTACTGTAATGTCCTTTTTGGAGCTTGAAACTTTGGACCCCATTGGCTTTCATTATGTAAACAACAACAACTGAAACATTCTTTAAAATATCTTTATTTGTGTTCCACAGAAAAAAAATAAATACAGGTTTTGGATTGACATATGGGTTAGTAATTGAGACCGTTTTCATTTTTAGGTGAACTATTCCTGAAAACACTAACATCATGGATTTAGCATTTTAAATAGCCATAAGTTTAAATCTACTGATCCTCTACTAACTATATGAATTGTCAGACTGAAAACCAGCTAGTGGGACACCAGCATTACAGACATAAAATGGGTTTTGAATGCTTTTTCATGCTGACCTCACCTGTTGTGGTTGCTGGCTGATAGAAGAGAAACTGATGTTAACAGCTCTATTGGAGGGTTTTGTTGTTGAGCTCAGAACCTTTAGCCTAGCATAACACATGCTAAGCCATGACATTCAGTAAATGCCTGAAAAGCCAGTGATTCATGTCTGTTGTCAAAAACCTAGGTGTTATTTTGTGTCAGCAGTGTGATTGATACCAGCAGATAAAATGTCAGAAGGTCATTTTTGATGGCTTTTTTTTCTCCTCAAGCCTTTTATATGTCCAGACATTAAAAGATGTTTTGCTTCTTTTTCGGGTAGACTTAGCACTACAGGAAATATCTAAACATGGAGTACTGAAAATTGAAGGGGCATTTATGAAATTACTTCTGTTATGACCTGGGCCGGAGTATGTTTCTATGATGTTCATACAGAGCTATACCATGAACTTATTACAGGAACAGTCCTCTCAGATCAAGTTCTCTCTTGCTCAAGGGCACATGATATGTCATAAGTTGGTGATAAGTCACGACATGCTCCTTGTTGGGACTGAACCAGAAACTTTCTGGTTACCAGCGTTGAGCTTTATTCCATGAACATTGCCTCAACCAAAAATGTGTGATTTTGGGGTGGGACTATGGTTGGTCAATCAATGGCAGATAGCGGAGATTTTGGAAAACCTGTTTTGTGAACCCATCTGGTGTTGCAGAATGTTAAACGTCACTATTGCACATTCAAATAAAAATTCAATATATTTTAAATTGTAAACTGTATAATTTCCCTTTGAGGGTAAATGACAAATAATTAGGGGTGTAACAATACACTCATGTCAAAATTCGGTTTGATACACAATACAATACTCTCACAATACTTTAAAACAAAGCCAAAATAGAGTTAAAATGGTAGCCTTTTTAAAAAATGATTACTTTAAACACATGGAAAACAGTTAACAAAAAGTAGGGGAGAGTGGGGTGATTTGTGCCGGGGGGGAAGTAGTTCCACCCATTGTTTCTGGAAAACCATAGAAGAAATTGGTCATGTGACCACATAATTTTGAAAAGCCATCCATTTTACTCATCCTCCAAAGAAGAGAAACACATGGCATGAGAGGTAAGCACATTTCAGCTCATAAAACTGTTTTTTTTCCCTTTCAAAGTAAAATTTCTATGATCAAGGTTTTTTGATTGTAGTGTCTGAACAATTATAGACAAGTTTGAAAATATTTCACACGTTTTAGTGCTTTAGCAGGCTACACAATGAGTCTATACAGTTAGCATGATGTTAGCTCTTAACTGCTGGATCATGCTAGTTTTTCAAACTTGTGGGTCTGGGGTGATTTGTGCCAAAGGGCCTGGGTTAAGTCGTGCCAGTGGCACAACTCACCCCCACTTATGATTATTTTCAACATATTATTAATTTGTAATTGTACATTGTACTCTTTCATTTTAGCACTTAAAATATGTGACATTCTTAATTTTAGACCAAAACCCATCATGCCACGCACTTATAAAAGGAAGACAGACAGGGCTTCAACTCCTCTTGTGGAGTTGGACAGAGCAGTGAAAGAGGTGCAACAGGGAAAGACCATACGTCAGGTGGCAAGGGAGATGAAGATCTGCAGGATGACCTTGAAAAGATTCATGGAGAAGAAAAAGATAGGAGAAGTAACAAAGACGGGGTATAAGAGAACAGGACTTGCCAACCAAGTCTTCAAAGAAAACATGGAGACAGCGCTGGCAGACCATATAAAGGCACTAGCAGCATGTTTCACGGCATAAGTGCAATGAAATGACGTGAGCTGGCTTTTGAGTTTGCACTATGTTATTAAAGAGAAGTTTTATTCAGTTTTTAAGTGGCCTAAGTCACAACAGGATGTTTAGAAATTAGCCTAGTCACTTTATTCTTATATGTTAGAATTGACAGACAGCGTTCTATGTATGTCAACAGGCATCTATTGCCAAAGCCTTTTTGCCTGAAATGATTCACAAATATCATATATTGTGTATTTAAGTTTTTTGTGTTTTCCCAAAAACTACAAAATATGACTTATTCCAACAGTTTAATAGGGTGACAATATCTAAATAAACCTTAAATTAGTAATTTTGTATTGAATTTGTCTTGCTTTCATATAGCATTACAGTTCATAACATTAAAATGTTCTGTTTTACTTCAGAAATCACTGGCACAATTTACCCCAACTAATTCTCCCCAAAGGCACAACTTACCCTGCACCAGGGGCAAGTTGTGCCACGAGACCACTTTTTTCCCAAAAGCTATATTTCTGAAACAATTTATTTCAGATCCAAAGTTATTGTTCTCAGGGATGCACCACATCCTGAAATATATGTACATTAAGATGAAGGCATTACTGTTATGGCCTCACTTTAAAGTCACTTTGAGTAAAAACTGGCACAACTCACCCCCCTTTCCCCTACTGTTCATTAATTTGGTATTAAATCAGGAATGGACTTGAATAGACTTGGACTGCATTTTTGTATTGCGATATATTGTAATATGTATACACAGATATGTATACACAATATATTGTTACACCCTCACAAATAAGAGTGTTCAAGATTAAGAAAATGACAAATCTTTAAAATGCATTTGAAAAGGTCTGTTGAAAAATATAACATTTCCAACAAACTTTTAAATTAATTGACTTGTCATGTGACTTGTCACTTGTCATGTAATTAAATGTCATGTGGTGTAACATCAAGTAAAACAAATTAAAAATAAATACATTTTTTGAATACATGTATGTACATGCCTTATTTTTCAAATATATTTTTCTATTTTTTTTTTTTTAACTAATATTACGATTTATTAATTCATAAGTCATTAGAGTTGCACCACATGACATTTAACAACCTGAAATAACTTTGCCTTGTCATAAAAGGTCAAATAAAAAAATATTGACATTATCTATGATATAATTTCATGTTTGTTTGTTTGTTTTTTTACTGTATGTTTTTGCACTTTAGTTGCACCACATGACTATGTTAGTCCTTGATTTGACATATATTTTTTTAATTGTTTTAAAATTCAGTTTAAATACAGAAGTACTTAAGGGGTTAGTTCACCCAAAAATGAAAATTCTGTCATTAATTACTCACCCTCATGTCGTTCCACACCCATAAGACCTTCGTTCATCTTCAGAACACAAATTAAGATATTTTTGATGAAATCCGATGGCTCAGTGAGGCCTCCATTGCCAGCAATGGTATTTCCTCTCTCAAGATCCATAAAGGTACTAAAAACATATTTAAATCAGTTCATGTGAGTACAGTGGTTCAACCTTAATATTATAAAGCAACGAGAATATTTTTTTGTGCGCCAAAAAAAAAACAAAATAACGACTTTTTAACAATATCTAGTTATGGCCAATTTCAAAACATTGCTTCATGAAGCTTCAGAGCTTTACGAATCGAATCAGTGGTTCGGAGCACCAAAGTCACATGATTTCAGCAGTTTGATACGCGATCCGAATCACTGATTCGACCCAAAAGATTCGTAACGCTCCGAAGCAGTGTTTTGAAATCGCCTATTGTTAAAAAGTTGTTATTTTGTTTTTTTTGCCGCACAGAAAATATTCTTGTCGCTTTATAATATTAAGGTAGAACCACTGTACTCACATGAACTGATTTAAATATGTTATTAGTACCTTTATGGATCTTGAGAGAGGAAGTACCATTGCTGTCTATGCAGGCCTCACTGAGCCATCAGATTTTATCAAAAATATCTTAATTTGCGTTCCGAAGATGAACGAAGGTCTTACAGATGTGGAACGACATGAGGGTGAATAATAAATGACATTATTTTCATTTTTGGGTGAACTAACCCTTTAATAAAAGATTATGCAAACCACTTTAAATACATTTTTATTTTCAGGAATTTTATTTACTTTTAACAGGTTAGGACAGGACAATAAATGCTTTTATGTTCAAATATCTAAATAAAAAAAAAAAAAATAAAAAAAAAACATTTTCTTTATACAGTTGAGCTCAAAAGTTTACATACCCCTTGCAGAATCTGCAAAAATGTTAATCATTTTAACAAAATAAGAAGGATCATGAAAATTGCTTGTTATTTTTTATTTAGTACTGTCCTTAATAAACTATTTCACATAACAGTTGTTTACATAAAGTCCACAAGACAAAAAAACAGCAGAATTTATAAAAATGACCCCATTCAAAAGTTTACATACCCTTGATTCTTAATACTGTGTGTGTTTTTATGTTTTGTGATGGTTGTTCATGAGTTCCTTGTTTGTTCTGAGCAGTTAAACTGAGCTCTGTTCTTCAGAAAAATCCTCCAGGTCCCGCAGATTCTTTGGTTTTCCAGCATCTTTTGCATATTTGAACCCTTTTCAGCAGTGACTGTATGATTCTGAGATCCATCTTTTCACACTGAGGACGACTGAGGGACTCAGACAAAACTATTAAACAAGGTTCAAACATTCACTGATGCGCCAGAAGGAAACATGACGCATTAAGAGTCGGGGATGTAAACTTTTTGAATTGGATGAACAGAATAAATTGTACTTTTTTTGTCTTCTGGGAAACATGTAAGTATCTTTGTAGCTTCCAAAGGGCAGAACTAAATGAAAAAATATGTTCTTTAAAAAAAATAAAAAAAACTTGCACATCAACTTCTTGTTCAAAAGTTTTCACCCCCGACTCTTAACGCATTGTATTTCCTTCTGGAGCATCAGTGAATGTTTGCAGCTTTTGTAATAGTTTTGTCTGAGTCCCTCAGTTGTCTTCAGTGTGAAAAGATGGATCTCAAAATCATACAGTCACTGCTGGAAAGGGTTCAAATATGCAGAAGATGCTGGAAAACTGAAGAATCTGCAGGATCTGGAGGATTGTTCTGAAGAACAGAGCTCAGTTTAACTGCTCAGAACAAACAAGGGACTCATGAACAACCATCACAAAACAAAAAAACAGTCGTGGATCATCCAGGTAATGACACACAGTATTAAGAATCAAGGGTATGTAAACTTTTGAATGGGGTCATTTTTATAAATTCTGCTATTTTTTTGTCTTGTGGACTTTATGCAAACAACTGTTATGTGAAATAGTTTATTAAGGACAGTACTAAATAAAAAATAACATGCAATTTTCATGATCCTTCTTATTTTGTTAAAATGATTAACATTTTTGCAGATTCTGCAAGGGGTATGTAAACTTTTGAGCTCAACTGTATAAAAGGTATATACAGTACAAGTCATTGTATGTATTAACTTGAATTTTTTGTTTTTAAATCAATTCATAGATTCAGACAACAACAACAAAAAAATCAGCATTAGGTCATTGACCGCTGAAACAGTGACATGACTCTTCATCTATTTGTGCCTTTTATTCTTCCAAAGCATTACAGGATCTTGTTTTGGAGTTTGCTGATTTGAAATAAATGTGCTCCTCATCAGCAGATGTAATCATCTAATAGATTTAATGCTTTCTGGACCTGGTTGGATGATACGACACCAACGGCATCCGCTATCTTTTAATCAGGCTGAAATTAAATCTCTGAAATTGATTTCATTTTACGTGTTTGCTCTTGTCGGCAATAATTACAAACCCCACCACGAAGCACAGTGCAGCACACCTACTGACTCTAATACATCTTCCCAAATATAACAGACCTGCATCTTGTCATGTCGATTATAAAGCGTGGAAGTCCAGGGGGAGAACGCTGGCTCTTCACCATCTGTGCTAATATTCTAAAAAACAAGTCTGCACAAAGGGCCAGAACACTGAGAAAGATAAAGTAAAGGGAGAGGAGAAAGACAGAGATGTAGACAGAAATGGGTTCCTTCACCTCAAAAACAGTAATGCCAGTGTCATTAATTGGCTTGTCAGCACAGATGCGACTAGAGAGAACAGGTAAGGGCGGCACTGTGAGTTCATCTTTAGGTTTTGTATTCATCTCTCTGAGCGGTCACAACAATGACATCGTGTACTTGAAAAACTAGTCATGTCTGCAACACCGTAACTAATATTGTCGCCTTCATGCAAGAGATTCTCTGAAGAAACCCTGAAGAGATGCTTAAAGGGTTAGTTCACCCATTCTGTCATTAATTCCTCACCCTCATGTCGTTCCACACCCGTAAGACCTTCGTTCATCTTCGGAACACAAATGAAGATATTTTTGATGAAATCCGATGGCTCAGTGAGGCCTCCATTGACAGCAAGATAATTAACACTTTCAGATGCCCAGAAAGCTACTAAAGACATTTAAAACAGGTCATGTGACTACAGTGGTTCAACCTTAATGTTATGAAGCAACGAGAATACTTTTTGTGCGCCAAAAAAACAAAATAATGACTTTATTCAACAATATCTAGTGATGGGCGATTTTCAAAACTCTGCTTCATGAAGCTTCGAAGCTTTACGAATCTTTTGTTTCAAATCAGTGGTTCGGAGCGTGTATCAAACTTACAAAGTCACGTGAACCATTGAAATTTCGAAACATTTCAAAACACTTATGACTTAACGAAGCCTCGTTTACTGAAATCATGTGACTTTGGCAGTTTGATCTATCTATCTATCTATCTATCTATCTATCTATCTATCTATCATTTCAAATAATAAAAACATGGAGATACTCAACCAGTTGTGAAAGGAAAGACCATTTTTAATGCAGAACACCTCATAGTCATGACATCCCTGGTCTAACACACACACACACACACTCAAACATTTAAATAGTTTTAAATTGAAGTTGATTTGCTTGAGCATTTAGCCATTTGAGTATGCAAACCTGCTTAATGGAGGTATTACATTAAAACAGCAGGACGTGGACAGGAAATGTGTGCCCAAATGTTTAGAATGTTCTTAATTAGTTATGGTTGATTATGTGATGGATAGCTAATGAAGTGGGCTTTAATTAAAATATTCAATGAATATGAGACTTTTTGGAGCGCAATTGGATAAGGTCCTTTTTAACATACTCAAGCATTTTTAGCACTAATTGAAGGCTTCATTAGGCAACTTGATGCTGCTTGTAATAATATTGTTTAATGGCTCGAATGGAAATTTTGTTCATGCTTTGTTGGGCTGCTACAGGTGCATAGGCCAGGAAAACTCGTTGCCAATGAAGAGCAACACAGTGAGCTTTTTAAATAATTGACACCTCACTTCTGAAAACACCATGTATGCCAGAAACTTCAGAAGGGACAAGAATTGACGAAAATTGGTTAAAAAAAAAAAGAGTTGGTCTCACAGAGGAAATATAACATTAACTTCAATGATTTCCTTCCTGTCACAGGTAAAATTACATTGCCGCCATTTGATTTCCCCATGCTGACTCACATAAAAGCATCTACAGTGTTCCTGTACTCTCTCTTTCAGTTTTTACTCCGAGCTAAAGCCTTTCCCTAGAAACCAATTTTGCCACTTCATCATCAGGTCAAGTGTTAACAATTCCGTTTTGCTGCCGCAGCTTTAGCAAGCTCAAATTTGTATTTGTGTTTTGTGAAAATCCTACCTCATCCCGTAGCCTTGCGCGTAGCTGCCTCGGCCACCATTCCAACACCAGTAGCAGCAAAGTGAAAATGTAGCCTCAAAACAAAGATAAAAAGCTACAGGTTTGTCAAATGGGCAGAAAGCCATCGGGTTTACTGATCACGCCAGAAGTGTGGACTCCCACGAATCCACTTCAGTTAAAATTGCCCTCAATATAGCTTTCATAATACAGGTAATTTCATTCATAAGGGTCAAAACCTGACGTTATCGCTTCTGCTGCCATTCTCAAGTTATCCTGCTGTTGAGATAAAATACAGCATATATAATTCCCCCTTTTTTCATCCAGACTTTATTGTGATGCTTGTAATGGGAGGCATGCCTGGCAAAAAAAACACAGCTCTGCATACAAACTCAACTGAGTTAGCAGCATTGATAAAAAGACGGCCTCGAGATTCAACATTAAAAGACGTTTTACACAGTCAGTCACAAATGCACCCAGTATTGTCTGTATATGCATTCGCTCAATGCCTCTGAAAATCAGATTCACTTTTTATAGTTTACCCAGAAATCAATATTTAGTCATCTTTTACTCACCCTCATGCCGTTCCAAACAATTTTGTATGCTAATATTGTTTCTGTGGAACACAAAAGGAGAAATTTCGAAGACTATCCAAGCCTAACCTTAGCTGCTGTTTTACAGATCATACATCTGTCAAGCTAAAAGGACAAAATGACACCTTAAAGGCCTTGAAACGCACAGCTTTATTCACTGTGTTGACGTAATTTCCAATGAAACGGGAAGACAGGCCGGGATATATCTAGAAGCTCCTCCCCTTTTGTCAAAATAGCCAATAGCGTTTCGCCTAGATCACAGCTCGGCCATAGCCGTTGATCTCATAAAAACCCAATTTTCCTCATAATCTCTAACCGTTTCTCCTCCATATTGCTTTAAAATATAGCATTGTTTGTAGAATTTAAATGTGTCCGAACGTTTCGTGGTCTGTGCCGACTCGCGTGTATGATCCACTCTGTGCTCTCGTGTCTCTGACTTCATTTGCGTCAATGGAAAGCTGTTTGAATCATTCTCTATCCTCTATATAGTGCACTATGTGCCATTCACCATACAGAAACTAGTAAATGTGTGAACAAATGACCAATTTCAGCCGCAGCTTCAGCGTCTGTTTATAGTGTAGGAGGGGCGGGACTTCAGATTCTAGAGAGCATTTGATTGGACAGAAGATCTGATTAGAAGATGATGTCTGCGGTGATGTCATGAAAATCTGTGATCCATTTTAGCGGAAGTGAGAAACTGTAAGTTTTGAATGCTTACATCTCCTAAATGCAAATTTTGTCATTGTTTTGGAACACACCAGCTTATTCATAACCTTAAGGCTAACATATTCATACTAAAAGCTAAAAAACTTTAAAAAGGTATTATGCTTTTCAATTTTTCAACTGTGTTTAGTGTGTAATGTTGCTGTTTGAGCATAAAAACATCTGTAAGTATACAAAGCTCAAAGTCCACTCCAAAGGGAGATATTCTCTTTAACAGAAAACACTTTTCAAGAACTACAACAAATTCCTCATTGGGACTACAACGTGATTTTTCCGGATCTTGTGAAGTCATTGTCACTCATTTAAATAATCTCCGCCCACGGAATACGCAAAAAAACTAGACTAAATTTTAGACTAAACTTATTTTTAAGCGTGCCACACATTTTACGGAGGACAGCTTCCAGAACCTAAGAGAGTATACAATTCCAGTTATGCACAAAAGTTTCTCTTCAAAAACGGAGCAGTTCCCAATTTGTCAGGACAATCAGTTGTTTATGGATCACAAGTATGTAAGTATGTTGTATTACTTGTGGCCCTGCTAGCCTGCTAGCTAACATTACAGTGTTGATAAAATGTGCTTAGCTACGGGGCTCTTGCTTTTGTAAGACTGTTGACCGATTTTTAGGAACTTACCACTCTGAAATGTCATGTAAAATCCGTGCTTGTAAAGGTACTGCACGATCCTCTTGTTCATAAATATTCTCAGGGTCTGAATGGGGCTTGAATTGGTATGGCAAAATTGACGGCATCCTTAATATTTACACCCGAGCAGATGAAACTCTCAGTTATGGTAAGGTGCGTGACATTTCAGGAACACTCTCTAAGCGGTTCGCCAATCACAACACACTGGGCCAGCTAACCAATCAGAGCAATCAAAGGAGGGGCTTCATCGAAACAGTGGCTGCATCTGAAAATTGGAAAATGCTGCCATCGGAGGACACATTTCAAGGTAGGAAGGCATCAGGGCACGTCCGAATCCAATGTTAGCTTCACTTCCTGTTTCCTGAGATACCTTCATCTGACCAACATGGTCAGATGGTTTTTGACCAACATTTTCCACTTTTGATGTAATTTCTAGCGAAAAATTACTAGTGTAGTAACTAAATATTTGTTTAGTTCTCACCTAAGCTCGCTCTATTTTGCTGTAGATCATTAAACTGTTACGCTGCCTCAGAAGTGTGTCTGAAATCAGTTTCATGAGGTGCCTTCATGCACAAACTCTGCCTTACAAGTCATTGCCTGATAAGGCAGCGAGGCAAGTCAGCTGCCTAGGTTTTCGGATGCAGCCAGTTTGTTTGAGACAGACTGGAAAGAGAGGTGCTGCATTCATGTAAAATATGTGGAAAATAATGTGTTTTTTGAACAGTCAAGCATGAAAACCTATTCTAGTACACACCAAAAACAAAATCAAGACTTTGTAAAAGGGCATAATAGGACCCCTTTAAATGTAGTCCATACGACTCACTAAGAAATGGTCATTTCGATGAAAAATGTGTCACACAGGGAATGTCAGTTTAGTTTTTTTTCTCAGTTTTATCACTGTAAATCATGACTTGTTCTTTTTCACTTTCAACAGCTGTAAATGAAACAGTATTTTACTTTAAAATTACATGACATCTCCTGCAAATACCGTATATGAACTTATTAACCAATTAACAATTTCTACAGTCTTTTACCGTTAAAATTACAATTTTTTTTACAGGACACACAAGAACAAATGACATTCAGTGTCACTGACATCCAACCGCACCATATTTGATTTGAAAGCAATGTGTCAGACAAGTTCAAGTCATAGACCTTTATTTTTGTCCTTTTTGGAGCTTGACAGACATGGGCTGCGTCTGAAATCGCATACTCTTTGAGTAGGTTGTTTGAATACAGTAATTACTTTGCTATGAAGTGTGTAGTATGAATGTAATCCAGACGTACTATACTTTTGCCATGTTGTCATTATCATGTGACCTACCAGCGTCAGTTGCATCACTTAACTGCTTTCTCTCTCGTGGCCTCATGGGACACTCAAATGTAGTAGGTCATCCAGGTACTTTTCGCCTACTGTTTCATAAATACTGTGAATTCGGATATACTACTTTTCTTATATAGTAGGGAAGTATGCATATTCAGATGCAGCCATGGTCACCATGTACTGCCATTGAAAAAAAAAAAAAAAAAACAGCATGACAATTAGCCTATTTAAAACATTTCCTTTAATAGAAAAAAGAAAGTCATACCGGTTCGGAGCAAGTAATGATGACCAAACTTTCATTTGGGGGGGGGTAAACTATTCCTTTCATTGTCAGAAAATTTGAAGATTGCTTCTCACCTTTGTGAGATCCAGGGATATCACTCTTTTCCTCAAAGGCTAATATCTTTCATTAGGGCCTCAAGTCCTCGCGGGAGTCTCACAGTACTCTCCCGGTCCACTTGCTCCTCCATCCTTGAAATTGAGGTCTGGAATGAATCTTATCACCTCTCATTAGCTTCATTCCCATTCTCCTCGGCCCCTTTTATTGTTTAACGTTAACCTTCTCACATCACGGCAAAGCACCGTTCCCGCTTTTGGGGGAATTATGGTCGGCCAGGCGCATTTCATGAAAGTCGATCCCTGACTTCTAATTCTGTCCCCCGGTGGATGCAGTTTATCAGGTGACACTTCTGCATTCAATTGTGCTCATGCACTGTGGCTCAATCCAGTATTTGCTGAAACATGCCAGACATTTAGTTTTTCCATTTTCTTGGCTTTACAACACTCTTAAGTGCCAGATGAATCAGGTGCTTTCTGTTAAGCTGTAATTTTAATGAGACAGGTGGACTTACAAGTTCAAATGTAATTGCCTTTGTCACAGACATCTTAAAAACATCTGCCTCTGTGGGTGATAGAAGGTAGGAAATTTATTTGCTACAACAGCCAGAGAAATGCAGGAAATGTCTAGACGCATATAGAAAGCACAAAACTGGACTATCCAAAAAAACAAAACAAAACAAAAAACAACCTAAAACTGATAATCAGAAAAACTGCTTTATAATAATTACACCAGCTCTGAATATAGTTCTGTTACAACAGTTGAGAGCCTATGGTATTTTGCCGAATGAACTGAAATTCTATCTATAATAGTTAATGCACTGTGAACTAACATGAAAAAAACAATGAACAACTGTATTTTTATTAACTAACATTAACATAGATTAATAAATGTTGTGAAAATATATGCTCACAGTTGTTCATGTTAGATAATACATTAACTAAAAAGTTTTAAAAGCCTTTCATTTTGATGGCTTATAATTCTAGGATGGATGGATGGATGGATGGATAAAACGACAGACAGACGGATAGATAGATAGATAGATAGATAGATAGATAGACGGATGGATGGACAGGATGAAACGACAGACAGATAGACGGACAAATGGATAGGATGAAACGACAGATAGACGGACGGACGGACGTACGGACGAAACGACAAACAGATAGATAGACGGATGGATGGATAAAACAACAGACATAGATAAATAGATAGATAGATAGATAGATAGATAGATAAAACGACAGACAGATGGACGGACGGATGGATGGAACGACAGACAGACAGATAGATAGATAGATAGATAGATAGATAGACGGATGGATGGATAAAATGAAAGACAGACAGACAGATAGATCAAACGACAGACAGATAGACGGATGGACGGATGGATGAAACGACAGACAGGCAGACAGATAGATAGATAGATAGACGGACGACGGATGGGATGAAACGACAAACAGATAGATAGACGGATGGATGGATGGATAAAACAACAGACATAGATAGATTAGATAGATAGATAAAACGACAGACAGATGGACGGACGGATGGATGGAACGACAGACAGATAGATAGATAGATAGATAGATAGATAGACGGATGGATGGATAAAATGAAAGACAGACAGACAGACAGATAGATCAAACGACAGACAGACGGATGGACGGATGGATGAAACGACAGACAGGCAGACAGATAGATAGATAGACGGACGACGGATGGGATGAAACGACAAACAGATAGATAGACGGATGGATGGATGGATAAAACAACAGACATAGATAGATAGATAGATGGATAAAATGACAGACAGACAGATCAAACGACAGACAGATAGAAGGACGGACGGATGGATGAAACGACAGACAGACAGATAGATAGATAGATAGATAGATAGATAGATAGATAGATAAAATGACAGACGGATGGATGGATGGGTGGATAAAACAACAGACTAGATAGATAGATAAAACGACAGATAGATAGATAGATAGATAGACAGACAGACGGACGAAACGACAGACAGAGACAGACAGACAGATAGCTAGATAGATCAAATGACAGACGGATGGATGGATAAAACAACAGACATAGATAGATAGATAGATAGATAGATAGATAGACGGATGGATAGATAGAATTACAATTCCATAAATTCCTCTTCCTGTCAATCCAATGTAAATTCCAAATCTTCCAGTGGGATCATGTGGCCAATTCAACACATTACACTCATGCATTGGAATTTTGCCAAACGTTGCTGCATAAAGTTTTGTCAAAATTGAATAAATCACAATTGTCATTTTTGATCTTTGAATTAATCCAATAATACAGACTTCTTCACAAACTAAGAAATAACGGCCCTATAATCCAAAAACAACACCCCGAGGTATTCCAGCTGCTCCAAACAACACGCAGTGATCCCCATGATAAATATTCCATCCGCAGCAGAACACTGGCCTTACCGTCCTCACCTTGCTCATGCAGAGAGCACGTCCCTATAGGCCATAGAAAAATGCCTTTGATTATGTGGATGTGATGGGATTTGTGGGCAGGGCTCTGGAAATGTGAGCAGACTCAGGATGAGCAGAAGAGCTCTTCGCGCGGACAAACAGTATAGAAGAGGACCCGGTACGTGAGCGACTGTGCACACGCGCGTGGGGATCGGGTAAATGATCCGTGCGCTCTTATAATGCCTCGACAATAGTCATAGCCATACAAACGCAGCTTGAAATAAGTGTGCAGCCTCCGCCACAGTGATACTATGAATATTTTTAGCGTCTCAAGTCAGATAACTGAAATTTAAAGACATGCTTGACTGTGCATTGGCGGGTGCGGTTTGTACTGAGTCATAGGGAGTCTCGCAATCATATTGCCTCTTGTAGTGTTAACCCTGTGAGGCGGAACAGGAAACTCTTATTTGAGTAAGTGAAGATATTGAAAGTGGCTGTCAGTTTAACCTGATTGATTGTAATGCATTAAAAAATTAGCGCAATTAATTGCTAGCTTGTAATCACATACTATCAGAGCAACTCGAGATTGAAATAGACTACTAAACTGTAAAAGTTTTGAAGTTAATAAAACGAAGATTACTGAAGTATGTTTTAGTACAAGAAAATACTATTTCAGTCGTTCTACTTCAAAATTCCTTGTTTAATGCAATGTGCTACCTGCTATAAAAAAGTGAAATCTACTAGCAATTGATTGAAAATTGTTTATACACCATTTTTTTCAGTGTAAGAGTCCACAGTCAATAACGACAGGCAACTTGCCTGTATAATGACTTTCAGTCTCACAATTGTGACTTTATCTCATAGTGACCTTTTATCTCACAATTATGACTTTATTTCTCAAAATAAGACTGCATTTATCGTAATTGTGACTTTATCTCAAGATGTGACACTTTTGGACACAAATGAAGATCTTTTTAGTGAAATCTGAGAGCTTTCTTTCTGTCTCTCCATTGACAGAGTAAGCAACTACCACTTTCAAGCCCCAGAAAGGTAGTAAAGACACCAATAAAGTAATCCATGTGACTCCAGTGGTTTAACCTGTTTTATGAAGCGGCGCGAGTGCTTTGTTTGCCCAAAAAATCATAATTTACCACTTTATTAACAAAAAAAATAATATCCAACGTGTGTTCACACAACAACGTCTGCTCTTGTTTCACACTGTAAACCCTAATGCTCAAAATACTTAATTGTTTTGAGTAGGACAAACTTAAATTTAACAAATTAGTTCAGTTAATTAACTGTTATGAGTATTTAGAACTTTCTTTTTCTTTCGAGTTCACAGAACTGATATATTTTAAGTAAACTGAACTGTTTTATTGTTTTGAGTTGTATGAACTCATTTCTTTTAATTTAGACTAACTTAAGTTTAACTGAAACTGGGCTGGGATTTCTATTTCCCAGCATGCTTTTGTAACCCAGTTACAAAATATGTTTAAGGAAAAAAAACAAACACTTTGATTTCTCTCTCTCCCTCTCTAAGCCAATCAAAATGTTGTATTGCCTTTGTCCCGCCTTGCTGCATTGTTCATTGGTTGAATCGGCTCAGTGCCGATCCATGTACAAAACAGATCGCACCAGGTAGAGAGAGTGAGAGCACATCTTACTGCTGATCAGAAAAAAGTTATATATATATAGTAGAGAGTTCGCAGTGGAATGGCATCCATTGTTCATCAAATAAAAAAGTTAATTAACTAAATGTTTTATGTTAATTGCTATCAAAGTGTATGAGTTAGCTAACTAAGTACTTCAAGTTAGGAGCAATTATCATGCATGAGTACTACAAACTCAAAACTTGATAGTTCTGCTTACTTAAAATTGGGAACATCATAACTCAAATTACTAAAATTTTTTGAGTTAGCCCAACTTATTCGGGTTTACAGTGCAACACAGCATGCGTCGTGGTGCTCTCGTGAACGAGCGTTGGAGATTAATATTTTGTAAACAAAGTGGTAAAATGTTTTTTTGCGCAAACAAAGTTCTTGCGTCACTTCATATTGACTATTACATGAAGATGCATCAAACTTTTTTTTCTAAATCACTACTTTATCTCTTGAAAAATAAATGAAAGGAAAAAAAGATAGGTTGTCAGATCTCTGAAGATATATTACTGCTAATTATCCACATATTGCATCTATATATACAATTAAGAGCCATACACTGCACCATGTGTTTTATCTGTTTTTCCTGTCAGTGAAAGATGCCTCAGCTCCATTCAGCCACATTCAGCGATAAGCCCACTCCCATATGCGTGGGGATGGTGATTGATGGCTGGGATATGGTGATCAACAAACAGGAGGCTGTTTTCCTTAAAGCAGGTCGGCATAGACTGCTCAACCCCAGCAGCAGCAGCTTCTGTTTAAAAAAGCTGTCAGTCCAAAACAACACTCTATCCCACAGATACCAGAGAGTGACTCAATGTACTCGCAGTCCATCCGAACAGAAGCTGCTGTAATCAACTAAAAACACCTCCAGTTAACTGAGTCATATGTGTATTTGTGCCTCAGGATGATCACAAATACAGTATGTAATGGTCCACCTACTATCCAAGTATCGGTTTGGTTTTAGAGCCTTCAAAGTTGAAGGAGAGAATGAATATTGTGCTTAAAGGGATAGTCCACCAAAACATGAACATTTCGTCATTGTTTACTCACCCTTGTGTTGTGCCAAGCCAGGATGACTTTCTTTCTTCTGTGGAGCACAAAAAGTGAAAAAGTTTGAAGTCTGTCTAAGCTACTTTTTTCAATAAAATGTATCTAGCTAATCCAACGCTATCTCACGACCAATTCGTACGTATTTTACGAGGTGGATAATTCGTACAACCTCACTCATACAAATTCATATGATTTGTCTAAACCCCAGTGATGGGTAGGTTTAGGGGCGAGGTTAGGGGTAGGTCATTTGTTCGAATTCATACGAATTTGGCAACTTGTAAAATACGTACGATTTAGCATAAAATGTACCTAAAATTGAAAATTCTGTCATCATTTACTTATACCGTCATGCCATTACAAACCAGGATGACTTACTTCTTCTTTTTTCTGTAGAGCACAAAAAGTGAACTTTTTTCAATATAATTTAATTGAGTGAGGATTGGGGCTGTCAAGCTCCAAAATGACAAAAATACACCAACAGAGTGTCATTAAAAAGGTCCATATTACTCGAGCACTCTATTTAATTTCTGAAGTCACATGTGGAAAGCTGAGACTGAAATTTAAAGGGATAGCTTTTTCATTATTTACTCACCTTCATGTTGTTCCAAATGTGTATGACTTCTACGCAACACAAAAGTGTTGACTCCATTGACTTTTTTTGTATGGACAGAAACAAGATCTTTGCCTTAGATCTTCTTTGCTTTTCCACAAAAGAAATTCATACGGGTTTGAAACTAGTAAACAAAGACAGAACTATCATGCTGGGTGAACTATTCCTTTAACATGATTTAGTCAAGGAAGACGTTCTTGGATCGCCATCCTTATTGTTCCTGGAACAATATTCTTATTAGGGATGGTAAATTTTGTACTATCAGAGCAATTCAAACTTGAAGTAACTGACCACTTTCTTGGTTTTGCTAGCCAACAATAAATTGACTACTGACAACTCGCCTGTATACTGCAAAAATAAATTCACAATTGTTAAGTGACAATTATGAGAATGAAGTTGTGAAATAAATTACTTTATTTCTTGTAGTTGTGACTTTATCTCACAATTGAGATCATCTTCTGTTTTCTATGGAAGCTATGTTTGCGCCACAGAATAAAAAAATAATTGCAGCTTTTTATCTCACAATTCTGACTTTTTTTCCCTCACAATTGCGAGTTATAAAGTCAGAATTGTGGGATATAAACTTGCAATTGCGAGAAATAAAGTCAGAATTGCGAGATATAGGCTAAACTCGCTATTCTGACTTTTTCTCGCAATTGCGAGTTCATATCCCACAATTCTGATTTTGTTCAGTATTGCGTGTCATAAAGTCGCAATTGCGAGTTATGTCAGAATTGCGAGATATAAACTCACAATTGCAAGAAATAAAGTCAGAATTGCGAGATAAAATTTATAGATATAAGATATAGTTTATATCTCGCAATTCTGACTTTATAGCTTGCAATTGCGACTACATCACACAATTCTGATTTTATATCATGCAGTTCTGAGAAAAAAAACAGTAAGAATTGCGAGATGAAAACTCGCAATTGCCAGACAAAAGTCTGAATTGTGAGATAAAAAGTCATAATTACCTTTTTTATTTTTATTACATGGCAGAAACAAGCTTTCATAGTTTTTATACATCTCAAAATTGTGACTTTCAATCTCACAAATGATTTTTCTCTCATAATGTGACTTTATACTTCACAATTATGAATTTTTATTCAATTTCTTGTAATTGTTACTCATAATGCAATTTTTGTCCTTAAAATTTTATTTCTTATTATTAATTTTAACACCCTTATTGGTCCTGGAACAATATTCTTATCAACCAAGAGATTGTGTTAGAATGGTTTGTTTGATAGAAATGTTGTTCCAACAAAAGATATCCTACAGGACATCCTACTCGACAGTCACCAAATATGTTGGTGGACTTCATGTTTGTGATCTAATGCATATCAACACCTCCTCCAGTGGCAGTATCTGAGGATATGATGGAGTTGTTGATCCATGACAAGTTCTAAAGAGTCCAGCATTTCTCTTTTGACCACTCAAGTTAATTGATGATTCATCTTCATCTCATCGGCCAAAAGGAACCGACGGGCCATACTGAGCATGAGTGAGTGACCCGCTTTAGTCCTATATGTCAACAAGTATCAAGCAGTCCATCCTTCTCGTCCAGCCAGGGTTTCATGCTCCAGGGACTCATGGGTAACATGGCATGCTGGGTAACTCCGGCAGTATTGTCAGCAGCTGTCTGGTGTCTCTCGTCCCTCTCTGAAAACCAGGAGGCGTCACGCTCAGTCAGCCACCAAATGCTGGCATAAATCGACACAGTGACTTCCCAGCCACTGGCCCTGACTCCACGGCTCTGCATTGCTTATAAGGTGTCATACTTATCATGCAGCAAGGGTACATGGGCTTCATTTCAAGGACAGAAGACCAGGCTCCTGAAGGAGTCTTGACTGTGGCACTGGACCTGAATGCGGTCAGGCCTCAAGTGTGTACGACCACTGAGTGGATTTAAAGGCTTTAATGGTTTTAATAATGAAAAATGGATGTCTTTTAAAGGCGAAGTAATCACTAACAGTGCAAAGCAGAATTTCAAAAATGATTGTTTTCAAACAAGTTCAGCAAGCACTGCTTATCTGCCATTGGTCAGACAAAAAGATAGCTCCACCCCAAACACACGCCATTGGTTGAGCCGCTGTTGCTGTGTCAGGCTGGTCGGATGTTTAAACAAACAGCAAAATGTTTTCATAGCCTCACAGAGACATATTGTTTGAACTTGTGTAGTTGTCTCTGCGTATTAAGTTAGGATAAGTATTTTAACAAAACTTTACACACTTCAGCTGTAGTCCAGAAAATAAAGCTCATTAAAGTTAACTTAAACTTTAATGAGCTTTATTTTATGGACTACAGTTTTTAAACCTGTAGATATGTTAGTTTGTAAGAAAAACAAATCCTGAACTAAACTTAAATGCAGTTTCAAATGCAGATAAAAGTCTTTTGAAGGTGCTTAGGATCTCATTTTGTAAGATTAGTTCCAGAAACAACCGACAGAGGGCTCTACTGAGTCCTGTCCATGAACTCTGTGAAGGGAAAAACACGGTCACTACAGGTTCACGTGGCAATCAGACAGATTTCAGACAGAGGTCAAAGCATTTTCAGTGAGATGTTTTTTTCTGAGGACAATGCACCACTATGGTTTCCTCAAACATCTTCTTTTGGCTTTGAGGGCATTTTGGATCAAACCTCCTTAATTTACAATGTGATTTTTCTTGTGTTAATTAATGTTAAATATGCTAAAAATACTATTATTTAATTAAAATACAAAAAGCAAATATATAGGTTTCTTCAATGGTAATGATTCTTGCTTTTGACTCAGCCTAGAAAATTGCTGCTTCATATAAGGTCAGAAATGTGGGCATTTGTTTGCATATTATTACATGAATTCTCATGAACAGAGTGTGTGCATATTAGAGAAAGAGGCACAGTGTCACTCCAGGTCAAAGTAGCATAATAGAATAGAATGGAGTTATGAACAAACTGCTAGTATTGAGTGCAAAATATGATTTTTTTTATTAGTGGTGATGATAAAACAACCATGTCGGTTGGTTTTAGTTATTGAGGAGAGGTGTGTTATTACTTTTCTATGCTGATTTACAATTTTCATTTGGTGGACAATACAACAGGGAAAAAAAAAAAAAAATCTCATCGACTTACTTTACTTTGAAGGAGAAAAACCACTGACAACATCTAAGAACTGAATAGCATCAAGCTAAAAACTAGCTAGCTCCTAGCACCCATTCTCATATATATATATATATACACACATTAGTGGATATTTCTGTGAATGTGCAAGACTTCCAATTTATTAGCAGCTATATTTATTTATTCCGATTTATTACACAGGTGCGTAGTCTTTCTATAACTACCGACTACTTTTTAGTCATCGTGGATCTGTCACTTTGTAAAGGTGCATTGTGGGAGTTTTTAAGGAGCAAACGTGTCAGTGCAATGGAAGGATTTCGTGATTGAGACAGCCCTTGAAATGGCCGACTCCCTGATCAGTGCCCTGACTACTGAACTAGGGAGCTGATTGAGACGCACCCTTAGAACCATATAACAACATGCTACAATTATTTAGCACACCTTAGCAATTCCCTTGCAACCCCATTATAGCATTGTAGTTTTGCATGGACAGGCAACACTCTAGCTTTTCTTTTTTTCCTCAAGACTCTCACCCCTGCACTCCGCTGGAATGTCGATGGTGGAAAACTGACTGTTCTTCCCACTGGCCCTGAGCAATAAGAGAGTGTTTACACAGACAGTCCCACCCCTCCTCTCATCACCAACTGCAAATTTATATCTTTTCGCTGGCTGTGTTTCTAATGCACCGGAAGCGAAAAAGCTTCCTCCAGAGAACCCAAGAATTCTCACATTATCTTTTCATTTCTGTGCGTCAATACCAATTAATGTCAGGAAGAGTTTCAGAAAGTTCAACCGATTAAGTTTAATTAAATCAGAGATTTTAATGCATAAACACATTAATTATCGAAGTGCACGCAAGATTACAAGGTTACTTTCGTTCAGGTCCGCTGTATCAAATTCTGAAATATGCTAAAGGGGGGTAATATCTCTAAATTAATGGAATTAGAGAAATGATATTAATGAAATGATATTTCTCAGTGCATCTTTAACTTTCCTACCGTTTCTTCAAAGATTATGAGCCTCTAGTTAAACATCTGACGTTTATGAAATGCGCACTTTCTTCTGGGCTTACCTCCGGTTTAGACTAGAGTAATTGGTAAATCATAAACTAATGAACATGAATCAAAACATTAACCTTGCTTTTTTTCCTTTTTCCTTTTTTTTGCATCCAGCCCAAATTTATAACATATTCTGCAGCCTTGACTTTCATCTAAACCTCCACATGCTGAAAGAGTCTCTCTACTAATCAATTCAGAATCATTGACTCACAGAAACATATTGTTCTTTCATAATATCAACCTTGACTTTCATTTTCCATTTTCATGAATATTATAATTGTGATATCTACATGCATACACTTCAGGTTTAAATGACCTCTGAATGGCAATAATACTGAAATATTATTAGTATATATACACATGACATTTTTATTCTAGATATATAGGAGAAACTGTCATTGCGCTGAATGTCACTAAAAATAATTATTAAAAAAATCATAAAAAAAAAACAACACGCTGTTAACTAGATGAACATGTTTTCAAAGACATAGTTGTACATATTTAATTCTGTAATGTGATTAAACATAAGAAGATTGATTAAATCCAAATGAAAACAAGATAAAGCTGCTGTGATGTTAGTCACGCTTACTGATAGTCTAATAATGTTTTAACTCCACATCTTAATCCTCTGCATTTGATCATACTGGACTGTTTCAAAATCCAATGTGATGCAACCAAAGTTAAAAGAGAACTGCTCCGAGGGTCCATGCTTTGAAAAGTGTTTCAATATTATCAAAAATGAGCAGATATGAGATCAACTGCATAGAACAGCACAGCAGCCGAACGTTACATTCATTTCTAAGTATGCGTTTCACTCCCATGCCATCTTCCTCTTAACACTTATTTCGCAACACTGAGTATAAAGAAATCACTAACTGTAGCAAATAAGAGTGAATACAGGATATGAAGTAAGATGGCTTGAGTAAATTGAAGTCAGTTGTTTGTAAAACTCAAAAAACCAAGGTAACCTGAAGCACTAGAAAATCTTTATTTGCTGGGTTTTTTTTTGCTCCCTCTAAAACTTTTATGCTATTCAGTAGTTTTTATTTGTGATGTACTTTCATTTCTGTGCTTTTCAGAAACCTCTGATCTGATCCATTTGAGTTTTTATGAGCACAGGTTTAAAGAATGATAAGTGAACCTGCAAATGTGTTATACAGTATGCAGAAATCTTGCAGACTGTATAACACATCGATTTGAGGGCCGAACAATGCAAAGCAAATCATTTTGTGCTCAATAAGATTACAATAAAATAGATGCCACTTTTTGTTGAATAAAGACGAGCCTCCTGTGGAAAGGCAGTACTCTGATGAAATATCTGTTGCTTTTTCTTGCTCTGTGAAGCTTACATGAATAGATCCACTTTATCTTTATATCTAACCTTGAAACTAAGCAAACCATATGGCGGCGTTCTATCAAGGGGACATGTCACATATTGCACATCCTATTATTCAGTAGGCTGAAGGATAAAAAGATCAATAATGAATGAATACCTGGTCCCACAAAAGGGGCCAAAAGTGCCTGCCCTTGTTATAAAGCCTATACGTCGAACCCCTACTTTTATATAAAGAAAATTTATTATTGTTAAACCTTTACATTGTTAGTTATGTTATAGTGTTATACTCATTAATAAAATGTATCATATACAGATAATATAAATACCTTTATAAATAATATAAATAAAATAAAACAAATACATTTTATAATACATTTTTATTATATAAAATACAGCGGTTACCAAAGTTGACAGTTAAAAACACACCCATTAAGTTTGTCACCATCTTTAATGATCTATAATCAACTTTATATATAACGGTTCTCGGTAAAGAAATCTAACCGTATGGTTCTCCACCCACGGTTCTATAATATGGTTTGTTGAAAATAACAATGTGTAAAACACAGACAGAGTTAGGCTAATCTGTCGATGGATCGCATTCTGGCTTCCCCTAAACTTTGTTCAATGCGAGTGCCGTATGCTCTAATATGAGCAGACATGTACGCTGTCATCATCACCCAGGTGTTGATAGCACCCGAGCGCAGATGAGACCTGAACAGCTCACGTTGCTATCTGTGTTTAAACTCAACTCATTTAAGCCTTGCCAATTTAAACAAGATGCGAAAGAGAACTTGCGTGCGCTCTAAAAAGATTTGTGTGTGCACTCATTCAAAGCATGCACACAGAAAGCCACGTCTCAGACAGCACCGAAATATTGAGTTCTCTTTCAAGTCTTGCGTTTGAATGGACAAATTCACACAAAAATTATGTCAACATGCCCGTCTTGGCGAGTATCCTACAGTAGCAAACACAGCAGGTTATGTCTTAAGTGAACGTAAACAGTTGAGAACGCATGTATCAGTATATTGGATCCATGCATTATGTCTTAAAGGATTAGTTCACTTTCAAATGAAAATTACCCCAAGCTTTACTCACCCTCAAGCCATCCTAGGTATATATGACTTTCTTCTTTCTGACGAAGACAATTGGAGACATATTAATAAATATCCTGACGCATCCGAGCTTTATACTGGCAGTAATGCGCTACCAAACGAGTATGAGCTGAAGAAAGTGCTTCCATCCACATCCATCCATCATAAATATATTCCAACACGGCTCCGGAGGGTTAATAAAGGCCTTCTGAAGCGATGCGTTTGTGTAAAAAAAAAAAAAAATCCATATTTAACAAGTTATGAAGTAAAATATAAAGCTTCCGCCAGACCGGGGTAATTTTCATGTGAAAGTTAATTAATCCTTTAAAGTGACAGCAGCCTAACATTCCTGCTGTCTGTGCTACACAATATGTAATATTTCTATATTAAAATATCCAAAAACCACTTGCACAATGTTATATATTTAGTTCAATTGTGTACTTACATTATCCTAAATGTTTCCAAGAATTTGTAAATTCAGAGAAATTCACAATTTTAAATAGTGCCCGTCCCTTGTCAGTGACGTAATGTCTGCGTTATCCCTGGTTGCCGCTTGTTTAATAAAATTAAAGTTAAAATTCTTTGAAGTTCAAGTATTAGCATAATAAACACTGAATTAATACCAACATATAAAATTAAATTAAGGACATGCATCAGAAAAATTGGGAATGTTGGACAATAAATATATAACAGAATATAACAGCTTGACAGTAAACTGTTTTTGCAGCGTTGTCTTATATTAATGTCCGTTAAAGCAAGAATATGTAAACAAAAAACACAGCCACTGTGTTCAAAAGTGGCAATTATGGGATAACAGACACAGCAATGCATCATGTTCTGCGAGATCATTATGTTTGTAGCGTGACCAGGGGATTAAAACCTATTATATTTCAGACCTAGTGGAGTAATTTACTATTACTATATTACTCCACTAGGTCTGCCTATATACGTTATAATCCCCTGGATCACGCTACAAACATGATGATCTTAACTTTATTAATTATTAATTTACTATTAATAGTAAATATGTAAAGTTGCATACAATGGAAATACTCAAAGTAGGCCAACTACGTTACCTCAGATGTGTAATGGTTGGATTCCACAACTGATCAAATAAAACATATATAGGCTAAGACAATACATTTACTGTAGGTGTCATAAAATTTACTGCATTTGAGAAATTTTCTATCGCGTTTCTGATTTGGCTGTGAGATTCGCCGATTTTGGGTGCGTCAGATGTGATGGATTCTTGTCCAGTTGGCATTTTCACCCCAAAATGGCTGCCGCGCTACCGAAGCGCCACCTCGTGGCTGTTACCCAAAAAGCATCAGAGTTTCGCCTCTTGGGTTCTATACTCTTTGGTAACGTCTAACAGCACGCTGCTGTTGTTGTTTCGTTCAAACATTATGGACCATGACAAGCAAACTTTGGGATAAAAGGAGAAATAAAACGAGGATCAACATCGGCGCGGCGTTTTCGAGATGGTGAGAGCTTTGCGACAAACTTCGACTTGACATGCACGTTATTAGACAGGTAAGCAAATGTAACTTACGTAAGACGAATCAATGTTATAAAGCGCAACACAATGAAATGTTAGAACATCATCAGTATGATATTCTAATGTTGATCTAGCTTACCGTTACAAACTAATACATAGAATTACATTACAACTTTCAACACACTCAAATGCAGTTTAGTATGATAGTGTAACGTTAGACCCAGAGCCGTTAAATATGATTAGACCAAGTGAAACAGCACTGCGTTACCTCAATTTTAATTCGTCAAATAAACTGACCTGTATGAGTAGTATTTCAGCATTTGCCGGTAGTTCGGTAGAATGAAATGTCCTCATTCCTTTAAATCCACTGGGACTCGCGTGACACTGATATCTGTCTCTCAATAGCAATCGCGCCCGCGATTCTCGGCCACGCCCTGCTTCATACCACATTCATGTTAAAGAACATGAATGCATTCACTCATCCATAAACATTATTTCCCCAATAAACATGATTAGATCCATCGGCATGACGACAAGTTCCATGATTCCACGCTCTTCACTGCGTCATTATGGCTTTGTTATTGTTTTGACGAGGTTAGCGACCCCTAGCGGCGAAAAAGATTGTGCCTTTAAGCAAACAGCAAAAGACAAGGAAATCACTCACTGCTCTTGACTGAATAGCTTTTGTAACTTTAATAATGATTTTAATCTTTATTTAATTTACAGTGAAGATTATATGCAATGTTGTTTTACATTTGATTACTTTTTTTTATTCAATACCTGAAAACTACTGTTAGAACTGCCTGAAAAACAAGTTTATTTTATTTGTATCTTTGCTCTATTGTATTTATTTGCACTGTTGCTTATTTTAGTTAGATTATTTGTTCTTATTTTCTTTATTTTTGTTTGACATTTTCCCCTGAACATAGCACATACCGGAAAAACGCAATAAAAACTGAACTGTAATTTCAACCATTACACCCCTAACATATATACAACATTTTTCAAATGATTAACAGCACAAATAGTACTAATATATATATATATATATATATATATATATATATATATATATATGATGTTAATCATTTGAAAAATTTGTAATATATTTTTATATTATTCATAATTTCACATTGAATCTCCAAATGAATGGAGAAACAATTATTATTTTAAATATTTGTTTAATACCGTAATTTTATTAAGTACTATGAAGGCCAGTATCACCAGTACCAATATTGCTACTTATTAAATCTACTAAAATCTATTACTTGTTATCCCTATTAAATCAATATTAAATATTTTTCTCAATTTTTTGGGGATGAAATTAATAATTATAGCCATTCAACATTTTTAACCATTTTTGACATTTAATAGTGTTTAAAATATATAACTTTTATTGAAGTGAACTTAAAACAATCTTTACATAAGCCCATTATATATGCTAGCAATATATGTTATTCATATTCATATTATTATAAAAACAGTATGGTAGGTCATACTACATGACAGGAAATTCATGCACACCAACCATTATTTTTCATCCTTAGATGAAGCATATCTGTTTATATTTGATTACCTTTTATCATATATTACATTTACAGTATAACAGTGATATAGACAGTAGAGGGTCTGTCCATGTCCAGGTTGAACTTTGTCAAGGGCAAAAAGTTAAATGATCACACCCCCCGCCTCCCCCCAAAAATCATCCACTCCCTAGTCTAAACACTTCCGCGGTTCCCTTAAAGCACCACGCTGTCATTTAAGAACAAACATGAAAAGTGAGCGCATGAAGCCACATCCTCTCGTTTTCATATGGGCAGGGCATAATAAAAACATGACCCTTTGACCGTGTCTCAAATGACAGTGCAACACAAACCGCTACTCATTTCTCCCTAGTGAAAGCAGCAATCTCACGCTTTAAACAAACGAGGTAGTCGGTGCTCGATTGCTCTGGTCTCAGTGGTCTGGCGCGAACATGGCAGATTCAGAGGATAATGTTACAATTCCTCATTTGAACTCTCTTCTGCAAATGGATCCTTACCTCAAACCCTTTGAAAAGGACTTCCAGAGGAGGTAATACGCGCTTTTAAGAGTTATTTGCATCTTGTCGCTGGGTAATAATCCTGTTCCCTTCCCAAACGCACAATGACACGCATGTCTGTCTGTCAGCCCTTCACACCCGGCACTTTTGAGTTGTTATATTAATTCAGTGTAGTGTCCATTAAGAGACAGCTGCTGTATGCTCACCGCCTGGATGTGTAAGTGCTACGAGTGCCCTACTGAATATGTAAATGTGGACATCTGATGGTTACTATGGAAGTTTGATGGCGATGACAGTTCACTTCTTCTAAACACGTTTCAACTTCAGGACCAGCACAAATAATAAAATGCTGCTTTAAGGCAGTAGGACATCAATTTATTAGTGATTTAGAAGTGCGTCATAGTCAGGGCTGACAACTGTCACGCATTCAGCGACACTGTTCTCACGCTGTGACGCCACACATCCATTTTCTCACTCATAGTGCACTATTAGTGTGTACAGCAACAACAATGGCAATAATAATAATAATAATAATAGGTATCAAATAGGTTACAGCTTAGTCTGACGTCATTATGAATTGTCAAGAAGCCAGCACTAGTCAATAAGGAAAATTACAGATTATGCAGACACTTAGGGTAGGTTGGGCTAAGACGCCCCCTGGGGCAAGATGTCCTCCCCCCACCTTAATTTTTTCTCCTGACCATAGATGACACAAAATCTAATCTCAGCACTTTTGATGAATGAATACGCAATTTTAAAAAAAAAAAAAATTTTGTCATTTCATCTGAATATCAACATTTGTGTGATTTAGTCAGTCAAACAGTTTAATTATTAGGTTATTTAATTAACCGGTTAATTGATCTAATTTTGTGTCTCTGGAAAATAGTGATCTAAAAGTAAATCCACATTGATCTTCCCCCATCCTACCCTAATATGTGTTGATCTGCAATATTACAAAAACTTGTCATACACTTATAATTACTGATCATTCAAGCGTGTAAACAAGTAGGAATAACAAAATATACCATATAGTAGCCTATATAAAAATAAGGAAAAACTAAATGTGTGTTGGCAAATTTAAACATACAATATAAAAACAGACATCACATAGGAAAAACGCTATGCAGACATGCAAGTTTTTTTATTATTTGAAACTGCTATGGTAGTGGGGAAGATGAATAGGCATTAATTTGCGTTATTTTAATGCTATGTTTAGTTTTTAATCTAAAACTACCCCATTCAGATGGTAATATACAAATGAACATGTCCATTCAAGCATTTCATACAATTGGCTCACCCTTTTAAAGAAGATTTAGCTCACAAACAACTAACAGTTGTGACCTAAATATGATATTCATTTACAATAATAAATCCTAAAAATTTGACATTAGTAACTTGTTTTTCGTGCCATCAGTTGCGCATACACTCAAGCTCTGAATTAGGGTTGCAGGTCTGCGCGGCAAAAAACAAGCCAACACGCAAGAACAGATGTAATCGGATTGGTCCAATTCACAAATTAAGTGTTGAGTGCGATTTGTGAACTGAAGTTAATTGTAACAAAGTAAAAATACTTCGCCAGCAGCTATCACCCTGTAGACTGGTTGCACACTGAAGCTAAGCAGGGTTGAGCCTGGTTAGTACCTGGATGGGAGACCTCCTGGGAAAACTAGGTTGCTGCTGAAAGAGATGTTGGTGAGGCCAGCAGAGGGTGCTCACCCTGTGGTCTTTGTGGGTGCACACCTGTATTGTGATGGGGACACCATACTGTCACAAAAAAAAGAAAGAAGCACCGTCCTTCGGGTGAGATGTTGTCTCTCTGTGGCCAAATTTCCCCATTGGCCTCTGTCCATCATCATGGCCTGATCGGCTTCATCACTCCATCTCTTCTCCGCCAATAAGCTGGTGTGTGGTGGGCGTTCTGGTGCAGTATGGCTGCCGTCGCATCATCCAGGTGGAGGCTGCACACTGGTGATGGTTGAGGAGATTCCCCCTTCTATATGTAAAGCACTTTAAGTGCTGAGAAAAGCGCTATATAAATGTAACAAATTATTATTTTATTTACTGTCCACCACTGCTGTTGGGTATGCAGAATTTCTGTTTATATGGTATGGAAACGTAATATTTAAATATTTGAAATCGAAAATCTAATATTTATGTTGCATCCTGTCTTTTAAGATGCTTTCAGGCAGCATACTGTAGATGTATCCTCAATTTTTGAGCAGTTGGTAGAAAGAATTCAAATGGCATTTGAAGGCATTTATTTTTGGCCTCTATTGTTACAAGGCTCTGTTGTTACAATGTAACATACTACATTCTTTGTAATTGCATAAATTGTACGGTCTCACGTGCCATTTTTTTTTTTTTACATCAGGAGTATTTAGTAGGGCTGCCCCCTAATAGTCGACTAAACGTTAGTTGACTAGAAGAGGCTAAGCCGATCAAAATTTTATTAGTTGGTTAGTTGCAGAAGAAAAAAAAAAAAAAAAAAAACTTGTGGCAAAGTCACGCAGTCCGTGAGGGACAGATTGTTAATGACAGTTCCTGTGGTAATTACAGTATGTAGGCCAGGAAATCCAGAAGTTCGCCTATCATCCTTCGACCTCAAATATGGCTTATCATTTGAAACATGTTGTAGTAGCAACTTTACATTAGTGCTGGGAGAATAAATCGATTAATCTCGATTCGTGGATCGATTCTGAGATTTTCCGAATGCATCGTGATTCTCTCTCGAATCAATTCTGAGCTTAGTTTTTAACAGCAGATGGCGCTCTAGGCAAGTTTTTAACCGTACGCTCAAATGCTCATGAAGAAGAGCGCTCGTGCATTCGGCTATGTACGTGCACCTCAGAATGCTTTTATGACTCGAGATTAATGTAAACAGACCACTGAAAAGACCCTTGTAATTCGCTTCAACCTTTTCGAACTTTATGAATGATTATTTTATAGAAGGTTCAAGTGGTGTGTTTAAGAAATTGGAAGAGAGCAGAGTACAGCTGTTTCTAAAGCACATAGTGCCATCTGCTGTTAAAAACAATTTTGTCCGTTTAAGCACACGATAATTAAATTAATATAAACGTGCGATTAGTCGACTAATGGCTTAAATGAACGACTACTAGTTGACTAGAAAAATCTGTAGTCGGGGGCAGCCCTAGTATTCAGTACTACTTAGTATGCAGTACGCTACTATTCAATTCATAGCCATACAAGCATGCTTAAAATGAGTGAAAAGAGAAATATTATTAGCCGCACTTATTAATACAAAAAGACCTACAGGAAAGTGATGGATGACTTGGGGTGACCACCTTGAATTTCTAATTATAATGTCACTCATAATTATAGTTACAGTTTAACAGAGTTATATTTGAGTATATGAACAGTGACGCACAATTGGTACTTCAGATTCTGATTGCTTATGCTGGGAGACTTTGAGTGCCCTGTACCAATTAGATGGCACTTAATTGCAATCCAGAGAGTGACACTGTCAGAAGCCGTATGCTCACCACTCCTTACTTTAATGCATGGTATACAGGGTCCTATGGCACCTTCTTTACATTTGATTATAATGATAACAATGCCTAATTGCGCTGTTGCACACATTAAGTGTGCGTGGCACAGTCTGCATATTTATGACTCGACATTCTCCATTCATTAGTGCCACAGAGACCACTGACAAGTGAAATGGAGTTCTTCATTATCTTTTTAATTAACACCAAAGTCTTGAGGGGTAGCCATCGAGGTATCTAAAAACATGGTACATGGTTTCTAATTTTACCCCTCTCTGTGGAACTGGTTTCGAAAGTGGAATAATGTTGTGTGAAATGTGTGTCACGGATTGACTCAGAAAAACCACATGGGATGTAAGAAACTAAGATTATTAAGGAGACTATACTCTTCTTAGCGTGTTCCGTAAAACTCTTTTGAAATGAAGGTTAATAACATTTCAGATTTCTGTGCTACTTTCATTTGCTCTGGATGAGCGAGCCCATAGGAATGGAAAATTGCAATTGAGATCTCTTTAATATCTCAATTGTTTCTCCTAGATTGCAGTGATAATTATAGAGAGCAAATTTAGAATTGTGCATAAACCATTTCTGTCATATGAGGGGGAAAAAATGCTTCTGCAAATCATTATTGTGACATAAAAAGTTTAAATTTTGAGATAAGTGATAATTATGACAAAAAGTCAAAATGATGAGATAAAAAGTTGAAATTGAGATGTCAAAATTGAGATAAAATGTCAAAATTGACAAGTTGAAATTGAGTCATAATTATGACAAGTCAATTTTGACAGTTGAAATTTACAAAGTCGAAACTGATATAGAAAGTCCAAATTATGAGATAAAAAGAAGTCGAAATTATGAGATAAAATGTCAAAATTATAAGATAAAATGTTTAAATTGATGCTCATAATAAGTTGAAATTGAGATAAAAAGTAGAAATTATGACATGTAAAAAGTTCAAATTATGAGATAAAGAGTCATGACAAAAAGTTGAAAGTTTACATTGTTGACAGTTGAAAATTTAGATAAAAAGTCATGATTATGAAAAGAAATTCGACTTTGAGTAATTAACTTTTTATCCCATAATTTTTACTTTTTGTCAATTTTTACTTTTTGTCATAATAATGAAAGCATGTTTTTTCCTTTATGTGGCTTACATACTTCTCAGATATTTCTCCAGACAAAGTCTCCAGTAATCTCATGTGTGTCCTGTTGCATTTCAGAAGAGATAGCCTATCAAGAGTGTGCTCACATTTGCCCATATATTGATATTTCCAATAATTGCTCATTCAATTATTTCAAAACTAAATGGTCTTAATTTATTTTAATGTACATAAAAATGAATGAATTTTTATACAATTTGAACAGTATTTTAAAATGTTGCAAGCCAGATTCGATCTTGCATCTCCTTCATATGCACCACAGCTTCATATATTGTGCGCTGACTGTTATGCTACTCAGTGATGAAAGTCCACTACATCTCCTGACTTATGTAAGCAATACATTTTCTTGTGGCAACTGAACATTAGGTGGGAGTGAAGTCTTTTGGAAGTAAGATGAACTTTGTTTTATTGGTTTTTGGTGGTGAAACCCTCTTATTGAGCTCGGACGGATGGCAATGGGTCATGCTCTGATAAACAAACACTCTAATAGGGTGATCAGAAGAGCAGTGCATGTGCTGATTTAACAGAGGTTAATCATTTACACATTGCCCTGAATATCAGTAATCAGCATGGGCAAACAGAAGCTGTTTTTCACCTGATCTCTCATAAATATTAAGTTTAGCAAATTTCCCCTGCTAGCATAAGTAATGAGATGATGCAAACTTGTAAGCATTAAAAGTGTACAGTATAACAGCTAAACAAAATATATGGAGGTTTTGTCCAGAAAAACACAAAATGTACACATTTTTGATGGTTTTTTTTTTGTTGTTGTATTACACTATTTACACCGATTTGACATTTTTTGTACTACTATTGTGATGTATTTCAGAGTGAAAACGAATATTGAATGAGAAAAAGCTTGATTATATATTTTTATACAAATATAATGCATTTAGAAAAAGAAATAAAGTGTCATCAAAACTGCTATTTTAGCATTATTTTATTTAGTTTTTAGTTTAGTTTCTTAGTTTTAGTTTTCATTTTAATTATGTTGGCTTTGCTTATTGTGAACTTTAACTTGTATGTATAATTTTGCTGTAATAATATGTATTTATTACAATACAAAATAGCATCGGTCACAACAAACAAAACAAAAAACAATACCAATACAGATTTTTTTGTTGTTTTTGGCTGGTCCAGCTCCAAAACGCTGAACAGACATTTGCTTTGGCTCTTTTGACTCAGGCTGCCTATTCAGGCTTTCTCAAGCCAACATCAAAGTTTGTTTACAAACTTTAGCTTCTAGTTTTAGTTTGCTTTGAAACGGAAGTTGCGATAGTCTTTTCTTCCCTATTGTGACGTATATCCAAGCGAAACAGTTTCTGGAATTCTGAAAATGTAGGGCGGGAATTGATTGTATCGCAGGAAGTTGGGCATTGCTAACTAAATGGAGGCAGATCTGAATTTGGAGTCAGTTATTGAGGATATTTAGTTCCACCTTCCTCCAAGACACACGTCATGAAGATAACAAACGTTGTTTTTTAAGGGGGAGGGGAGGTTATCGTTTTTGATTAAAGATTACGAGATTATGGATTTTAAAAGAAATGCATCTGCACGGATAAATCATGTATAATAAGCACTGTAACATTCTGTAAAAAAAAATAAGAATGGTCAATTTTGATTTCATGGCGACTTGGATTTTAGTAATTCAGCTTAAACTCATTTTCAATTAGTTGCCAGGATAATATTTTCATTTAAGTTGAAGTTAAATATTTATATTTTATTTAATTTCAGCTTTATTTCAATTAACAAAATTATTTATTTTATAGTGCTGGGTTAAAAAATTGATTTCTCGATTTTAATCGATTCTCATTTTGAAGAACCGATATTGATTCTTAAATCCAAGGAATTGGCGTTGTAGTGCACCTTCATCCAATAAAGCACAATGAGCTTTGTGCTTTGTTACTTCTGATATGAAACAAAGTCTCAGCTTTCAAATTCTGTAAATGTTCAGATCAAGCGATGCTGCAGCGCGAAGCAAACTGGTCACCTTCTCTGCTTTACTACTACTTACAGCACAAAATAAACTTGAATGAACATCAGAAGGTATGCTGACAGCCACCTTTTAAATGATTTTATTTAAAATAAATTAATCAATGAATAAAAACGAGTAGAAACATATTGTAATTAAAAATGTGTTACAGTGTTATTATTATAAAAACGTCCTTATGTGTCATTTAAATGTAAGCGCCCCAAATAATCAATATTGAATCGAATCGAATCACAAGCTTGTGAATCTAAATTGAATGGAATTGTGAATTTTTTAAAAAAAATAAAAAATTATGTAGTATTAGGCCTAACTGTGAATAGTACATGTATTTTATATAAAATATTATATATTTTGAATAATATTATATACTGTAGTATAATGCATTAATAAAATGCTCAGAAATTGTTAACATTCTGTGTGCTTTGTTTCAATCCTGATAATCATTCATGATCAGCGTGAACAGAGCAAGTGTATCACGCTTTCCTTTCTTAGTCTATATTTCTTTCTCAGACACTTTGATGTTTGTTGCATACAGATTTCACATGGTTCTTGCCCTTAGAACTTCAAATTTTGCTTCACTCAGTAGTCTGGTGTTTTTGTAGAACAAGTGTTTTTTTGGTGTGTGTTTATGAGGTGACTGGGTCATGCTGAACACACATCTGTGTGTCAAGGCCCATTCCAGCAGCAGCGAGGCTTTTGCGGACTCTGGGGAGCCCCGGGCGAGCCTCACACACCTGTCTGGCCCCTGAAATCCCCTCTCCTCCCCATATATAATTGTATATAGGCAGGTGCCAGCGCAATAGCTGCTCGGCTCTTGATCAAACCTAGCATCAGAGGCCCCTGAGCAACAGGAGTGTTTCTTATGAGTGCAAGCGTCAAAATCAACAAGGTCTTGCGGGCAGCTCTGAATCATGCTGTGCATCACCAGAGGGAATGAAGTGTCAGGAATTCAGATGACTAAAGAGACTCTGTAAACTTCAAACTGGGATTGATATGTGTT
The DNA here is from genome assembly GCA_039654765.1 of Mylopharyngodon piceus. Classification (NCBI taxonomy): domain Eukaryota; kingdom Metazoa; phylum Chordata; class Actinopteri; order Cypriniformes; family Xenocyprididae; genus Mylopharyngodon; species Mylopharyngodon piceus. The sequence continues at coordinate 6,094,952 of CM077447.1, forward strand.
GCCCTGATCACTTGTTTTCTGAGCTTCAGAAAAGTTGTGGTGTGGAATTTCTTAACCATTTTTAGATTATGAACCGTTGGTGCACAAAGTAGAACAACAGCCTCCTTTTATGTCTTGAAGTGAGAGATTCTTGATTTTGCAGTGTTTCTTTCATCTTGTGTAGACCTAATTTTTGTCTACGACTTTTTTGCACAGCTGTTTTTTTTTTTTTTTTACTCTTATATTTTTGAGAGAAAAAGCAGTTTGTGTAGCTTAACTTCAACGTTGTAGAGGTTTGTGGTCTGTACGGGCACCAGAATTAAGTGGGTCTCACAGGTAGCACCAAAGTTTTGGTCACATCACTTAAGGTGAGTGAAAGTGTCAGATGATTCCTTCACAAATTACAGGCCACCAGCTAAGGACACGCCTTGACGAAAAAAAGAAAAAAGGATTGTATTGGAAGAAGTTTGTCATCTGACCAATCTGTAGGATTTGTGAGATATTATCTTGTTGAGCCTCTTACTGTATTATCAACACAAGGAAGACACAAGTAAAATAAAAGGAATTTTATAAACATAAGATAGGCAGAAGTAACTAACTAATAGCAGCGGCTATTTGCACTAAGTGCAAATAGCGATAGATGCTATTTACACCAAGTGAAAATAGCATATTTTCTTAGCGATAGATGCTATTTACACTAAGTGCAAATAGCTGTAGATGTTATTTATACTAAGTGAAAATAGCAATATATTCTATTTACACCATGTAAAAGTAGGCTATAAGTTCTTTGCAATAAGAGTAAATTGTAATTAGATGCTATCTATACTTTATATTGGCAGATACCATTTGCACCTCAGTATTTTTGTACATTAACAGGATGCAATAATATCAATGAGTGTAAATTATTATATTTATTAAAATTATTAAATGGATGCTGCCTTATTGGGAGAATAAAAACCCTCCCTACACCTTCCCCTAACCCTACCCAATAAACACTTAATATTATTAAACACTCGTTCGCAGTTTATTCCCACTTTTAGAACATTATTTCCATTTTTATTGAAAATAAATGCGAGCTCTGCAAAAGGCGGATTCGAACCTGTTAAAGGCCAGGTTTGCGAGCCTTACTCGCTACTGCTGCACCACTAAAGACGTTGAGTTCCGCGCGTCTTTTTTAATACTTGAGTGGCCCAACCAGACATTGGTGGGTGGAGCTAGTGTAAATAGCATTTGCCAACAAGGGACGCTGTTTGTACTTTTAGTGTAAATAGACACTCCGTTAAATGAGTACCACGAATGGATAAGGAAGTGCATAAGACCGTAAGATAAATACAAGTGTTTGAGTTAGATGCTACTATGGCAGTTACACGTTATCCTATATGCTTGGTCATTGTTGCTGTTCCCAAACTTCCTGGTTCAGAGTTACGCTTACAACAACACTGCCACAAGCAAAGTGCTACACAACAGAGATTTGGATGAAAAATATTCCTAGAAAAATAATGTTTTAATAAACCGTGATATATTATTATTTTGAGAAGTACATTTTACTGTACAATAGTAACATACAGTAGTTATATACGTCTGCCATAATTTCTTCAAGTTAAACCAAACTTTTATTTTGTTGAGTGTAATGAAGATCTATTTGACAATAGTTTTTTTTTTTTTTTTTTTTTTTTTTTAAATCATATTAAATGGTGAAATGCTGGTGAAGTTATTCTCAGAGCAGCTCTGGGGATGAAGTTCTTGTCTTCATGTCCTCATTTAGTGAGACAGCAGATGATGAAAACGCTATGAGCTTCACACATGATTGAGTATGTGTAGTAGGCCAAACTGAGATGTGCAGAACATGCATACTTCTCTGCTGTTTAATATTCACAGACACTATAGTCCATATCCCAGTTTGATTAATAGTGCAGCTCTAGTTTTAATTTTTTTTTTTCATCCTAATATTTCCAGATTCTGTGACATTCCATGTTATATTGTAAATTTCGAAAATCATAGGGCCCTATTAAGTGATTGTACTCGAGTTCTTGAGGACATGCATTGACTGTTGTGTGTCTGTAAATTCCATGAGATGACCCATTTTCCATTTTTAGGTTTCAGAAGGGTGCTCATGAGCGTCCCCTTGTGGCTGCTATGCAACCTCAGTGCACTCCACAGTGGCATCACCAAAGTGTGAACTCAAAGGGCAGCCACAACGGCTTAGGGTGGCATTTGGGACTGGCCCACAGTCATACCAAGGTCTTGAATGTCTCTAAGTGTAAACAGCAACCTTGTTACTCTGTTATTCCCAAAATAATAATATCAGTCAGGTTTTCCAGCTGTGAGTGGAAAGAATGGTGATGTAAGACCACCAGTGCACCTGGAGGTCTAGCTTTCTGTGGAAGTCCTACGCTAATGAACTGTCTGATGGAGTGAGTCTCATAGAACCTGTCAAGAACATGTCTTAAAGGGTTAGTTCACCCAAAAATGAAAATTTTGTCATTAATTACTCACCTACATGTCGTTCCACACCTGTAAGACCTTTGTTCATCTTCGGAACACAAATTAAGATATTTTTGATGAAATCCGATGGCTCAGTGAGGCCTGCATTGAAAGCAAGTTAATTTAGACTTTCAAATGCCCAGAAAGGTACTGAAGTTATATTTAAAACAGTTCATGTGACTACAGTGGTTCAACCTTAATGTTATGAAGCGACGAGAATACTTTTTGTGCGCCAAAAAACAAAACAAAATAACAACTTTATTCAACAATATCTAGTGATGGGCGATTTCAAAACACAGCTTCATGAAGCTTCAAAGCTTTACGAATCTTTTGTTTCGAATCAGTGATTTCAGTAAATGAGGCTTTGTTACGTCATAAGTGTTTTGAAATTTCAATGTTTCACGTGACCTTGGCAGTTTGATACGCGCTCCAAACCACTGATTCGAAAATAAGATTATTAATAAAAGATTATTATATTATATTATTTTATATTATATTATAAAAAAATGAAGAATATATAAAAAAGTAATATGGCAGTAATGTTTATTGTGCTGCCATTAATCTATGTTACATTAAAATTATATATTTTCTTATAAATGTATACATATAAAAGTAAAATCCCATTTTATACAAAAATATTAAGCAGCACAACTGTTTTCATCATTGATCATAATGTTTCTTAAGCAGCAAATCAGCATATTAGAATGATTTCTGAAGGATCATGTGACACTGAAGACTGGAGTAATGATGCTGAAAATTCAGCTTTGATCACAGGAATAAATTACATTTTAAAATATATTTAAACAGTTAAATTGTAATATTATTTCACAATAATACAGTTTTCCTGTACTTTTGATTAAATAAATGCAGACTTGGTGAGCATAAGAGACTTCAACAACATTAAAAAAATCTTACAAACTTTTGAACAATATGCATTCTTATATTTAATAAAACAGTACTCATTTTCTTTATGCAAAATATCATTTCTTTTTTATGCCAATCAGTCGGTCTTAAAACGGTGGTACTGTATATGTTATAATGGGTTATGTGGTAAATACATTGGTTAGATTTGGAGTTAAACTTCCTATGTTCTTGTATATTTTTTTAATTTCTCTAAAAAATACTTTCATGTAACCTCAAACTTTCTTTTGACACAGTTTCACAAAGACTGCTGGGAAAACCCAGCATTCTGTTCTCTAGACTGTGTCTCATTGCATTCTCTCAGCTGATTCTGAAAGAGCATGAAATGCAGTCTGATTTGGTCTCCATCTGGGATTGATATTTCCCAGCAGTCTCTCTCTGACAGTTACTCAGCCGACTGTACATCTGTGAGGACAAACAGTTGAAACTAAGTGAACAAACGGTGAGGACAGTAGGAAGGTCAAAGGGTCACATGTCCTCCAGTCTGAATGATATTAGCACAATTTGTCAGGCCTGCAAGGTGGTTAAACAGAATGATCTTGGTTCAAATCCAAATTTAGGAACTCTGGGATATTGGCCTAGTAGTTGGTTAAGCCCTTGAACAAGGCACTTAATCGAGAGCCGATTGGTGCAACATGGGGCTTGTGTCAATACATTTCACTTTCTAAACAAAAGCTGCTTTAAAGAAACCACTGGTGTTTGTTGTGTGACATTAGTTAATCTATTTGATTAATTAATCAGCATATAATGTACTTGATTTGATTACAAGTAAACACTTAATTATACAACAAACTTTTTTAGGACAGGGTATTAATGGGACTATCTTTTAAAGCTTAGCAGATCTATTTGTAAATTACACTCTGCTGCATATTTATGAACTTGTTTATTTATATACTATACGATTTTAGACATGATTTTGTTGTCTGAGACAAATTTTGGGAATCGTAACAGATTTCTTTCATTGTAGGGCACACTTTGATGGCTTGGCTTGGCATGCTCACTGACTGCCAAATAATTGCCTTTGAGATGAGTCAAAGCCTCTGACGAACTTCTGACAGTGTCAGAAATTTTGGGTTGCAGTCCTAAAATGTGTCTGCTCCTACGACAGGCCATCTCCATGAATTCCCTCTTATGCCCAGCCAACTGTCTCCAAACTTTTGTTTTCTGTGCCAGGCAAAACATTGCCAGCATTTCTGTAAGGGCTTGCTGGGTTTGTGTGTTACCATTTTAATTTTGGCAATATTAGAACATGGCACGATTGATCATCCAGTCAACACCGGCTTTAACACAAAATCTCACCGGGCTCGTGTCGTACAACGCGACAAACAACAAACTTAAAGAACAGAGAAAAATCACACAGCAGACACCCAGCTTTAGAAAGGACATCTATAGTCTAGTAATTTGCACTCATTATTACTAATAAGCAGGTTTGCTGGAGTTCTGATTTCACTGACGTTCAGGTTCTGGTAATGACTGTGTTGGAAATCAGCTTCCTATGAAGTCACCTTGACTGTCTGATTGAGATGCAGTTTCTGATCTCTCCTCTAGACTCTAATCATCTGGGACACGAGCCTGCGGACATGCGGAGAATATCACTACCTTATGGTGCGGCTGTAGGCCAACCCTCCCTCCGCTCCTCAAACACTGATTTCTTGTAATGGCAGTGACTCTCATAATCACGGAGCAGCTGAAGTTTGACAGTCAGCATGGACTGGGAGGGGTCGGATTAATTTTCTTGCAAATAGCTATCAGGTGTTTGCTTTCGTTTTTGCCTTTTGGGTGTCCCAAATACACTGAAGTTGTATTGAATAGGGAAACAGTTTCAGTGTAAAACACCTTTTAGGGGGAAAAACAACACTTTTCAGGGACCATTTAAGTTGTTTGCCCAGCTCAGGTCGGTGTCACAAGATTCGATTGCCTTGCAGAATCCAATCCCTCTTAATGTTGGCTTGAAACTGAAGTTGCAATTAGTCTTTTCTTTCCTTATTGTGCTGTATATCCAAGTAAAACGGCTTCTCGAACAAGAAAAAAAATGTAAGGCGGGACTTGATTTTGTCCATGGAGAATTAATTGGATGGTTTGATGGCTGTGGTTTGCTATTGGTTGATCTCATGTGAGTGACAGGTTGTCCTGCCCTCGCATCAGTAAACGTCATCAGAGAAGAGATGTCCTGCAAGAGGGAGGGGAAGTTATTTTGATTAAAGATTACGAGGGAATTTAAAAATATAATGATGTGCACGGATAAATGATCCGTTCATGTTCAAAACATGTTCAGCGTTATTAGTGGTAGTATGTAACTTGTGTATATTTTTGGCTAGCAGGCTATTTTGGTTAGCAGTTTATCTAAAATAGCAGGCTAATCAGCTAGTGATATGCTACATAAGCTAAATTGTTCACAAAAATGCTAACATAGCATGTTAAATAGTTTAATTTCACCATTGTAAAGCTTTAGGTATGGCATGTAACATGATATGTAATGAATTATTTAAAAGACATTGTCATACGTTAGAGCTGCATGATTCTGGATAAATTGAGAATCCCAATTTTTTTTGTTTCAAATAGAGATCACGATTCTCTCACGATTCTGAACAGACAACTAAACAAAATAACATGTAATTTACTAGGTTCTGGCAAAATGTTAATTGCTGCAGTCAATTTAAAAATGTTTAATTAATTTGAATGAATTATTTAAAAAAAAAAAAAAAAAATGGTTTGAATTAATGATTCAATGACTCGCTCAAAGACTTAACTTTTTTAATGACTGGATGAATCAGCGTTTTTGAATGAATCTCTTGAATGAATGATTCAATAATGATCAAATACATTTTTTTATTTGTCGCCACCTGCTGGTGTAACAATGCAATTGATACAATCGTTTGAATTTGAAGCGCAAAGTTACTTTCAAAAGGTGGTTTGCTATATTTTTATTGCTACCGTAGACATCAGTGTTTATATCCGAAATATAAACTTTTATCCAGTTCTTCTGTGATAATTTGAATGTTTGTAACACAGAAATAATGATACTGTTTGGTTGAAAAGACTGTTTGGCTATGTTCAGACTGTCAGTCCAAATATCCGATTGAAATCCGATCAGATTTAGCAAATGTGAACAGCAAAAAATCATCCAAAAATCCATTTCGAGCTACATTCATGTGGTTTAAAATCCTATTCAAATCGCATTTCTGGAAATCCGTGTCAGCCTGACTGCTCTGATTTTGTGTGGTTTGTGACTTTCTCTCTCCACGTAAAACAGAAACATCAGATGTTGTTATAGGAAATGTGCTAAATGTTACTGCAGAAACAAGGTTGTGTTGTTGAAAAGTGCTGGATGAGCAGAAAATGACAATATAACAGAGACATGTTTTGAACCATTCACTGTTAACCCTAGAGATGGTTGTGCATCCCAAAAATCCCAATAGATCAGCAGTTTTTGACCAGACTGTATGGCACCAACAACCATGCCATGTTCAAACTCACTTAAATCACCTTTCTTCCCCATTCTCATGCTCAGTTTGAACATCAGCAGATCGTCTTGACCAGGTCTACAAGCCTAAATGCATTGAGTTGCTGCCATGTGATTGGCTGATTATTCGCATTAACGAGCAGTTAAACAGGTATACCTAATAAAGTAGCCGGTGAGTGTATTATACTGCATTTTAGTATCAAATCATCCATTCTCATTTATAATGATAGCAGACAAGGATGAAGGATGGATTAGTAGGCCAGTAACCTTTTTAAATGTGACACTGTTACGGTGCTGTCCTTCTGTGCATTGATTTATGTTAATTCCTTTTAAATGCTTGAAAAGAAAAAAAAGTCTCCTCACTCCAAAAATATGAGCTCGACACTGACAGAATGAGCACATTTGTATTCATATAATATTTCTGTGCATGTTAAAGTGGTCCATGAGAGAAACTTTGAAAAGGCTTAAAACCAAATGCCAGAGGTTAAACGGCCTCGCTATGATCTCAAATGACAATGAATTCATCACGAACAGCCAAGGTTGACCGTACCGCTTTACATGAAGACAGTACGTGCATACTCTTTTGATGATAAAATTCGCATCACGCACTGTACGCTGATCCTCGCGTAAAAAGTGAATTATAAAACGGATAGTTCCGGCCCTTGATTCTGGTTGAGCCGCGTTCGAAGCCGTTGTAAAATTCCTGAAAATATACAGCTGACCGCATTACATAATATCGCTGCACCACTGAATGTGTATGTTGTTGCGTCTGTCTTAGTAACCACTCTTAGCAAACATATGATTGTTCTCTATTTTTTTTTTTTTTTTTCACTGAAGCTTATGTAGAAGAGTATTTTGAGAGAGATATCGAGTGTATTACCTGCATTCAAATTTAGCATTTTCCTTCAGGTCAGACTCAATGTTCCCTCTAATTTTTTTTTCTTGCTGAGCAAAACTTTTCTCTATTGAGCGCACATTTTGCCCACCTGAGCAAAAACATTCTTTATATCAGACCTGTACAGTGTACGTAAACACACACACAAAATGGTTTCATCGTGCAATAGTAACTTTTAACTTTAATGTGCCATTTCTATTTTATTTGACCCTTGACGTAACTTAGTGATATATTAAATCATATTTTTGAAAACAAGCAGTTCAGTCATTAAATTACGCACTTTTTCGGTTACCTAAGTTTTTTTAACGTTACTGCGTTAACTGTACCACTCTTTACCAAGAAACTCTATTAAAAAATAATTTCTGTCCTCCTGCAGGACAGTTCAATTTTTTATAATAATATGATATGAGCAGTTACACTGATGGTTTGGGACAACCATAATGTGTTTTTGTACAGTCAATTATTAGCAACAGACAGTGTTAATGTTTATTGCTTATGAATTTCAGATTTTCTATATCAGGAGGTTTCAAGATTTTTAGTGGCAAAGAGCCCTAAAAATTCCCCTTGTGAGATAATTTTTTTTTATTAGGCTTACATAATAATATAATATAATATAATCTTGAAGTATTTAAACTGATATACAGTATTATATCAGTTTAAATGCTTCAATTTGTTTTAATATATTATAAAATGAAAACAAACTGAAGCATTTAAACAGATCTGATAGCTAAATATTTTTAAGAAAAGTTTTATTTTATAGTTATCTAAACATCCCTGAAACCCCCACCACCACCACACACAATAATCTATTTAAACTGAGGTATATAACTGATGTATTTTGAGTTTGCACGCTACACCTGTGGTGGGTGTGTAATTGTAATTGTCTCAGAGTTTTGTTAGCATTCTATGCCCATCATCCGTTATTTCCGCCACTTCTTCATTAAAACATGACGTTTTATTTCACATTTCTTTTCGTTTCGCGTTGCCTCTCGTATTGAGCTATTTAGTCCGCAAACATGACAGTATTCTTACCGCAACTGATTTGGCTCAGGCCCGTGCCCGCTCACACGCGCTCACGTCATTCTTTTTCTATGAAACCTGTAAACTGCATTCACCGGTTCCTGCTCTATAGCGACAATAACTCTATAGCGGTTGCCCAGAGCACTGCAATTATTTCTTATTTAAACTACAATCAAATGGATTTCCCCACACATGATTTCATGTCTGAGTCCATTCTCTGCGCGGCAATTATTCTTTCTGCGCGGCCGCGCACGCACGTAGCTTAGAGGGAACATTGGTCAGACTTATGTTCATAATAAAAATCCGCTTGAATGTCCGCTGCGATCTTGTCCTTTTAACATTTAATGGGTTTTCCCGTGCCCTGCTGACTGACAGCGCTAGTCAAAGCATTTGTCATTTGCGTCTTGTTCCGTGTTCACAAGTTTCAATATAAAAGTCTTTGTGACTCGCTCATAAAAACAATCTTTGCCGCCATCTAATGCCGTAATAATGTAACTTCTGTTGCTGTTCATGGTCAGGGACTATTTTTTTTTTCCAGAGGAAGGAAGCCTTTTAATGATTTTACTTTATGAAAGTTGCATTGATACATATTTTTTGGCTTTAATATTTGTATTTTGTGGTAATGCTTTTATAACAACGCCCCTTAGATGTTATAAACTCACTGTAAACCACGGCTTCTTGGGGCTTATTGCTTTAGTATACTTTGGGAATCTGAGTTTCTGGTTGAAAACCAGACTAATCAACTAAGATTGACTACAGTAGTTGAGTATTAAAAACAGATTTTAACATTTATATAAGAAAATATGTGGTTTGTATAGGGTTTGCCATGTTGTTAGAGTGCCCCCCCCCCCTCTTTTGTCATCTTCCACGTGAAAACTGTCTTTGCGTTTGCATAGTAATGTTTTAGCACACCTCTCCCCAACAACCAGCCTCAAGCAAGACCCAATAAATGTGTAGTTTACTGCATTCCTAGGGGAAAAATCTACCACAAAGGAGCCTAGGGTCTGTTCATCCACATTTAAGCAACATCAAAATTTATTCGAAATAATTCAGGAAATCAAAAAATGACATTGGACATTTGTTTTGAAGGTGTCTGGGACCTAAATGAACAAGCCCAAAGGGTTCTGTTTGACCATGCCAGGCCTGTCAGCTCTTCAAGTTTAAAGTTCACATTGAAGATGCTGACATATTTTGGCTATGCAGACTGGAACAGCTTGCCCTCTTCATCCTCAGGCATCACCCAAGAGCTTTTTTCTTCTTCTTCTTCACCCATCAACATGTCCAGCAGTGGACATTAAAGGGGTCATGGACTGTTTTTAAATTTTATTTTAATTTTAATATGTTCCTTGACGTTCACTTATAATATCAATAAAGTTTTTAAAGCAATCCAGGACATCATTACAACAAACCATCCACTTGTAGGCAAGTGTCAGCCGTTAAACGACTGAATGCAAGTTGGCGGGGCCTTTGGTAAAATGATGTATAACTATTCATCAGTGTCTTTCTCTGGAGACAGTCATATGCAAATGTATTTGCCCTTGTAACGTCACAGATCCTGCAATGAGCCGTTTTTTCAAGCTTGATTAAATAAATGCTTTGTTTATAATGAGGAGAACGTTTTAAGCTCTGAAACTTGCAGGATGTTTTAATGGTACAAAGACCTCTTATATGTCAAAAGATCAAGGCAAATTTAAATTCTCATGTCATGACCCCTTAAATCGGCAACTCTCATTGAAAATGAATGACTTCCAGTTGTTTTATCGCAGAAAATCTCCCTGTGTGTGAATGCTGTAGGCGTTAGACAGACCGCTGAGAGCTTAGCTGTTTAGATTCTGCATTTAATTCTTGTAGCAACGGCATCCAACCGGGGAATCTGATAAGCAGCAGGTGGCAAAGAGGATCTTAAATGCTATTGATTGTTTTGAAGTATGAGAATTAGCCATAAGGTGTTCTCCAATGTGTTGCGAGCATTTAAGTTTCAATAGCAGATGTTAAGTCACTTTTAATGTAGAGCTGTGGAACAGAAGTATTGGTTGTTCAGAAATAAACAAGTAAAAACTTAAAAGCTTGTTTCTTTTAAGCTCTGAAGTACCTTAAATGATGTTTATTAAGGTAGACTTTTGCTTTTGTGCTGTTGAATGTGCAGCCATTTTCAGCTCATGTTTTCACATACTGTGATGTAACTCTTTGTTACTGTCAAAAAGCATTTTTACACTAAAGAATATAATAGAATAGAATCTTTAATGGCACATGACCAGGGTGGGTGTAAATGGATTTAGAATAGCTTTATATAACTTCTATGGACAGGTAAATCTTACATTTCACCAAAAAATAAAAGTAAAATGAATAATAAATAAGCCTATTTTTGCTGCATTGTGACATTATTTTATAATGATTATTTTCATGATATTTTTCAATGATTTGTTTTTAATGAAGTAGTTTAGGGGGCTTATTGCAGCCTGACAGCAGTTGGTATATCTCTTCCCTATCAATGTGTCCTAGGTTTTTCCTTGTTAGCTTGTCTGTGCTTCTATACCACACACACACACACACACACACACAGACATTAGCTTTCACAATGTAGCTGTGCAGAATCGAACAAGGAGGTGTTGACCGACTCCAAACTTCCTTGATTTGTCTGAGGAAGATCGTGTCTAATGTGTCTTCCTGATGAGATGGTCCGTGTTGATGTGCCATTTTAGAGAGCAACAGATATGGGTGCCTAGGAATTGTAAGTAGTCTGTTATGGCAATTTGTTGGCTGGAGAGTTTGAGGTCTGTGATTTAAAGAAAAAGTTGACTTATTTGATTCAAAAAAGGTAATTCATTGGTTATTGTTAACACATCAGGTGATTGTTTTATCCACTTCTAGCTGATATTGTGCTTTATCTACAGGAGATGTGCTGTGGAGTTGGACATGACCAAAATCTTTGATCACAGTATGAGTAATTTTATATCACAGTATCCATATATGCACAACCTCTTTCAAAGGTTTGTGGTCGGTAAGATTTTTGAAAAGTATCACCAAGCTCGACAAGGATGCATTTATATTATTAAAAATACAGTAAAACAGTAATATTGTGAAATATATTTTACAAATTAAAATAACTATTTTGAATTTGAATATACTTTAAAATTTAATTTATTCTTGTGATGCAACGCCGGATTGTCAGCATCATTACTCCAGTCTTCAGTGTCACATGATCCTTCAGAAATCATTCTAATATGCTGATTTGCTGCTCAAGAAACATTTCTTTTTATTATCAAAGTTGAAAACAGTTGCCGCTTTTATATTTTTGTGAAAACAATTATTTTTTTTTTTTTTCAGGATTCTTTGATGAATAAAAGAACAGCGTTTATTTGAAATACAAATATTTTGCAACATTAATGTCTTTACTGTCACCTTTGATCAATTTATTGCATCCTTGCTAAATAAAAAATATAAATAAAAAAAGGGATCGTGTGTGTATATGTGTGGGTCAGTGACGTGACAGGTCATTTTTTTGTCCAAAGGCCTTAATAATAATAAAAAACAAAGACATGACATCCAAAGTATGTAAGGTAGTACAACTTGATCTCTTTTATTGAATCCAAAAGGTTTTAATTATATTTTGCTACATATAAAGGTATTTTGAAGTGTCAAAAGGTTATTCGGTTTAACCGTCCAAAGGCCAATACAGCCATTTCAATGTAATAAATGTATATATTTTTTTTATTCTGGCATGATTTTATAACATCATATATCAACATAGTGCAAAATGGTATTAAAATTGTGTAGAAGTCATTGCTTTGTTATGAGAAAGAATGTCTGAAAAAATGAATTTCATTGATGTCATTCAGAATAACCAATATAAAGGGACCATTTTGGATCAAGTCATGCAGTCAATATCATGTGACAGGATGTGACATCATTCAGACACCTGCAAAGGACCACATGGTCATGAAGCAAAGTAACTAACTCTCTCTTAACTATTCGAAAAATTCATGTTTTCACTTGCTCATACGCATGTCCCGAAACATCAGGTCATTTGGCACAACCGCTATAAAACATGGAAAATTTGTAATATTTTAAAAAACTTGTATTAAATATAAAATGTTTGATTGTCCTTTTGCTAGCTAGCTAGATATGAGCCTGTTAGCATTGTTTGAAAATATCGTCAGTCGGTATAACCAAAAGTGTCATTCGGTAAAACCGAAATTTTGGACTTTTTTGGTAAAAAAAAATGACAAAAGTGTTGTTAATTGATTATAAAAACCACATAATCTCATTGTTAACACTTAATAAAACTTCAAAATTAATTATATGTCCATAATATTTTTTTTTTGTTTTTTTTTTTGTGAGGGAAATTGAACAAAATATGTCTTATATATTAACATTTTTAGTAACCCAAATTAACCACTATGCAATGCTTTACAAATGAAAGGTACTTCATCTCATTAGACTATTAGATCATTATATTATCACTTTATGGGTGCAAACCAAAAGATTTTTCATAATAAATTGATAAGTTTGGCACCAGTGCAAAAGCAACTTCTTCACATTATGAAACACCTGAGTTAAAAACAAACAAACAAACAAAAAGCATCTGAAATATCTAACATGGTATAAATGGATTGCAAAAGTGTCACATTTTTACCATCAGATGTATATACTATTGTACCGTCGTACAGCCAGTGCTTCTGTGCGTTCGTGTGAAGCTAGTGTATTTGTGAAAAAGTGAAGTGGGGGTAGTACAGAGCCTTGTGGCACACCTTTGTTGATGGCCAGAAGGTAGGAGGTGAACTTCATCTGCCTTGTAGAAAATCAAGCAGCACTTGGCTGGCTTGATGCCCATATTTCTGTTTAAGAAGGTGGATGATATTGAAAACAGATGTGAAGTCAAAGAACCGGATGCATGCCTAGGTGTTTAGTGTCTCCGGTGATGTAATGTGTAGTGTGTCAAAGATGCCAGGTCAATGGCATTCTCCATCAATATACATGAGTGGGCGATTGTTTTCAAATGCAAACTCAGCTTTGATATTTCAAAGGCGATCCTGAGGGTAAATGTGGTTCTTCTGCCAAAGGTGGTTTAATAGGAGGCGTATATAATAGTATAAAATATTAACTACTTAAATAATTCAATTTAAGCTCTCGAATGCCAAATAATTTGGATAACAGCCTTTCACATTTCTTAAAGTTGGTTTTCTTGTGTATTGGGAAATACTTGTTTTGTTTTTCGCCCATAGCATCTTTATGGTATGATATATTTACATGTTAAATTTTCATACGATTTACTGTTGTGGAGCTTGAGATACAGCAGACTGACTCTGTCTTATTCTCTCTGTGTTTTCCTCGGCTTTATTTTTGAAGGTATGGGCTGTTTGAGAAGCAGCTCGCACTCCTTGAGGAGGCCGAAGGAGGCTTTGATCAGTTCACACGCAGCTATAACAGTTACGGAGTACAGCGGATGCCAGACAACAGCCTCGTCTTTAGGGAGTGGGCCCCGGCCGCCGAGGCTCTGTTCCTCACTGGAGACTTCAGTATGTCTTTTCTCATTCTAAATTGTAATATACATGTATATGACTCTGTACATCAATAATGATTATTTTTAATGGCTTACAATATTATGCTATACTGTACTAGGCTTAAAATACAACATGGTTTTGTGTAAATAAGGTAAAACATTTGATTTATTTTCTGATTTTAATAAAATTTAAATGTAATATACAAGTACATGACTCTGTACATCAATGATGATTATTTTAATAGCTTAAATATTAAATATGGTAATGGTACTATAAGATTAAAATGCAACACTCAGTTCTCTGTAATATGTAAATAATTAGGTAAAATATGTATAATAATTATTTAATAAGATTTACTTAAAATACGTTTAACTATGCTTCAAATGCAACGGTTTTATGTAAATAAGGTCAAATATTTTATTTTCAGATTTTGTGTTGTGCAAATATTGGAGCATTATATAAGCTTTGTCAAAAACTTTTCAGCTTTATCACAATTCATAATTCAGAAAGTTTTGTTATTGTACTGATATTTTGTTCCACTGCAGAATTCATAAATCATACAAGAGTTGGTCTGCCTATTCATTTATACCTTATGTCAATTTGTAGTTGACTGTTTGTTCTGTTTGACAGATAATTTTTTTCATCTTAAACTAGATGAAAGAACATTGTGTTCAGGTTAAGACAAAAAGAAGATTCCCTTCAAGGTTATCTGAATTGCCTACAAGACCAAATACAGTCAGTCAGTCAGTCAGTCACTAAGGGCCTTTCTTTTGAAATCTTTTGTTGTCAAAAGTCTAGCATAATGATTTCTCACCAAGAAAGTGCATGAATGCAGGATTTGAAGGCATTTGCTTGTCTTTTCTAGTCATTAGGAAATGCAGGTTTTTTTCTTAAAGGAGTAATGAGCCAGACTTTACAGACTGCAGGCCAAATTCTGTAGTCTTTGATCACATGGCAGAACTTGCATTGCTTATTATTTATTTATTTTTTCAGAGAGAATATACGATAAAATTGACAAATAGATATGCATCACTATTACTATTGTTCATACTAGGGTTGAATGAGCCCCTAACCGTAATAAAATTTGGCATGCAACTTGTGCAACAGACGTGAATTATAACTCAGATCATGTGTTTTTTTTTTTGTTTTTTTTTAAAGAGTGGTGTGCTATTTCACTTTAAAAAAATAGCCTTTTAAATGGTTTCCAGAAAATCACCATAAAAAATCACTAAGGGTGTGTTCACACTTGTAGTTCGGTCCGCACCAAAAAAAGAAAATAATACATTTAGTCCTGGTTCGCTTAGTGTAACTAAGCGCGCTCATTGTATGTGCATACGTATGATGGTATTTTGACCAGCTGAGAACTCATGAAGAGTTTATAAAATGTGTAAAGGAGTCAAAACAGCTGCAGGAATTCCTCAGTTGCACACAAATGAAGATCTGCTGCAAGGAGACAGTGTTTCTGATGCTTGTACCAAACTGTAATTATGTACCTCCTATGACGAGAAAAACGTGTATGCTTCAGCATTCTGTCCTTTTTAGGGTCGCATCTTGTGACATCACGTCCTGTTTTTGGTTCGTTTAGATGTCCTTGGTCTGTTGCATTCATATTTCAGTCGAACCCGCACCAGAGTTCTTTTCAGGGGTCTCCGTCCGCTTGTTTGAAGCGCATCAGGGTTCTGATCACAGCGTTCACACTTACTCAAATGAAGCGAACTAACAGCAATCAGTGTTCGTTTTAATCAACCCAAACCTGAACACACCCTGAAAATACAGTGACATTCCCCTTTGGGGATTTAATAAAGTAGCATTGTATCATATCATATATTGTTTCAGGTATTACAGTATGGCATATTGGTACCTGTTGGTACCAACTTACAAAGTGATAATGTATCAAGCTTGAACTACCAAAATCTGCTTTTTATCATAAAATGTGAAACCCAGCATAATAATACCTGTTGTAAAATAGAAAGCTACATGATGAATCGTAAGTAGCCTGTCCATAAAACATAATTCTCATACAGTATATAGACGATGCACAGAGTCATACACACTATGACAAAACTCCACCAGGGTAACGTACATGACACTAAAATAATGCAATAAACAAGAATTAAATATCTGAAAATGTAACTCAAAACACCCAATATACTTATTAAAAAAAAAAAGAAAAAAACAATAATCATGAGATCTATTTATCGTTAATTATATGGTAATTCGTTTTTTTTTTTTGTTTTTTTTTTATCTTGCAGAAACCATACATTTTACAGTGTTTTACAGTAAAATTAAATGTAATACAATGTTAAACCATTTACATTTATTTGCCATATATGGTAAGTTAACCAATTAACAGGTTTTTACTGTAAAAAATCCATATAATTTCTGTATAAAGAAAGTGTATTTTTCTAAGTGTATAAATGTATGCTTTTTACCTGGTGGAGGATATTTTTGACATTTTCTCATGAAAGATTTAGTAGTTCTAGACTGTGCAAAACTTGCAAAGACATGTGATGCGTTTGGTAAGATGTTAACAGACAGAAGTTGACTAGATTATGTAGTTTTTTTTAATTAATTTAATTGTGCTTTAGCTATTAGACTTGTTTGCAACAACAACAACAAAAATCATCTCCATTTGCGCCATAAAAACCCATTTGAAAATGGTGTCAAATTAGGCGTCACTGGAGTCGGAATTAATCAATGTTGTTGGGCGTTTCAGTGGTTATTTTCAAGTCCGAGGTGCAAGAACTCCAAGTTATGGCTATGAATGACTAACCAGTTGATTAGTTTCTTTTCCTTCTTTCCTTCTTCCTTTTTTTCACCTTAGCAATATCAAAGCAACACACTAAAATCACTCGTAACATCTTACCAAACGCATCACATGTCTTTGCAAGTTTTGCACAGTCTAGAACTACTAAATCTTTCATGAGAAAATGTCAAAATTTAGTTTAGATAATATTATATATCCAACATGGAAAGTTTTTAACTGCAATTCTTTCTTTTTAATAGATGACTGGAATAATTTTTCGCATCCCTACACTAAAAAGGAGTTTGGCAAATGGGAGCTGCACATGCCCCCAAAAGAGGACAAAACACCTGCTGTCACTCATAACTCCAAGCTGAAGGTGAGCAGACACATTTGCTGGTTTGTTTACTTCATTAGCCTGAATGAGGCGCTGAGGTATCATGAAGCCTTTATGCGCTGTCAAGATGGATTTATTATTCACTGGTTTTATGGATGGCGTGTCAATGTTAAAGATACAGGAACAGCTGTGACTTTCAAGCCATTTGAAGCTCTTCAACAGCATATGTTTTAATAACCCCATTCCAATTTGGAGTTTCACACCCATGAGGTTCAGGTTGTACATTCAATTAAAGTCAACAAGCTGAATGGACTTTATTTACTTTAACACACTTTCCTGATATTATTGTTAATGATTCATCTGTGCATGTTATTTCTTTGTAATCTTGCAGTAAAATGTAATAACTTGCTCCACTACTTTCCATCACCTGGGTCAATGATATATAAGACTGTCCAAGATAAAGAAAAGCACAAAATGATGTTATGTTATGGAAATAACATCACAACATTTATTTCCATTAAGATGTGCATCAGTTTTTGGTCAAGATCTTGTATTGACAATGCAAGA
Source organism: Mylopharyngodon piceus (assembly GCA_039654765.1). Classification (NCBI taxonomy): domain Eukaryota; kingdom Metazoa; phylum Chordata; class Actinopteri; order Cypriniformes; family Xenocyprididae; genus Mylopharyngodon; species Mylopharyngodon piceus. The sequence goes on from CM077447.1 coordinate 6,112,865, forward strand.
GGTGAGCACTCTGTAAAGTCTACTCCAGCACAACCCAAAGACTTTCAATGAATTTAAGGTCTGGACTCAGAGGTGCCAATTCATGTGTGAAAATGATTCTTCATGCTCCCTCCCAACCATTCTTTAACAGTTTGAGCCTGATGAATCTTGACATTATCATCCTGGAATATGGCCATGGTACGTCTTTCTACATGGCTGTTTAAGAAATGAAAAGCTACACACTCCATCAATTGGGGTTGCCAAACATATAACATGCTAGAAACATAATAATCACTGCAATAATGATCCAATCATAGACTCTTAAGCATTTGCATATTTAAATCCAAACAGCGACATTTTATTTTTGACCGGGCAGTGTATATTGAGCTCCTGTTCATCACAGACCTTAGTTCAGGCATTTAACCTAAAACCAAAACAACCATTGACTTTGAGACGCTGGAACAGGAATTCTCGGACATTTTTGGCTTACAAAAATACGTCATCCCTGCATCGCTCTATAGATCCAGTTGCTGGCCATCAGCGTGAGATTAATTTCTTATCTATCTGTGTACAAAGCCGTTACAGTATCTCTGTGTTTAGTCAAGCCTCTTCCACTTATGCTGTCCGTTATGTTGTGTGACACGCTGGCAGAGGCTTGATTGATGGCAGGTAGGTGCCACTCACTGGGCACAGGCTGCTTTTCTGGTTGCTTTGTTCTTGTTGTCTCCTTGGGTCAGGCTCCGGACGATAAGAACCAGATGCAGAGCCTGGCCCTGTCCCAGTTCAGGCCCCCAGACTGGACTCGGATGAGTTGAGTGTCAACTGGATTATGTTCCTGGTGAAAAGTGGTCCAGTCAGACTTTAATTATGCAGGAAGTGGACTCTCCTTTTCTTTCTGAGTCATGCCTCAGGCTCAGGAGAGACCTTGTGTTGTTATGGGTCTTTTATGCACTTAATTCAAGACTTTTAGGCCTGGTTTCACAGATAGGGCTTACATTAAGCCAAGATTAGTTCAGTTAGGACATTTAAGTAGCTTTAATAAATGTGCCTTAGGGGAAAAAAAAAACAAAAAAAACATTACTGGTGTACATCTTGAGACAAAACAATGACACTGACCTATTTTAAGATATGTCAGTGCAAGTCACTTTCAGTTAAAACAGCTCAAACATCCATTTTAGTGTGGGACTAGGCCTAAGCCTTGTCTGTGAAACTACTACTACTGTCCACTACAAAAAATCATCTATCACAACTTTCACCAAATAAAAAACAATACCTTTGTTAATGTTAGTTAATAATATAAATAATAAAATGTTAATGTTAGTTCACAGTCCATTAACTAATGTTTAAGGGGACCTATTATGCAAAATTCACTTTTACATGGTGTTTGAACATAAATGTGTGTCGGCAGTGTGTGTACACAACCACCCTATAATGGTAAAAATCCACCCATTCATTTGTATTAATCTCCATAAATCATAATCAGTGTCTCAGAATAAGCCGTTTGCAGTTTCTATGTAATGACGTCACATTGCATAGGCCCTGCCCACGACTGCTGATGGACTCTGCCCTATTAGCATAGACCCCGCCCTCAGTGAGCTGTACACAGTCAAGTAGGAAATGTATTCTTATTAAAACTACTAAAGTTATTTAATCAAGAGCAGTGAGTGATTTTCTGTTTTTCTTTTGTTGTTTGATTCATATTAGCAGCATATATAGCAATAGGTACTGTATGTTACGCTGCTGTCATTTTAAAACACAGATCTAATATACATATGCGATTTCTTTACATGCTGTTTACGTTCACAGACAAAACCGACTGTGTTTATGTGAACTTTGTATTATGTGAATGTGTATTTGACAGTTTAAGCGCAATAAGACATGAAAGAGAACTTGGTTTAATACTCACAAGATGCGCCGTCTGACAGGCAGCTTTCTGTGTGCGTGCTTTGGATGTGTGCTCTCAGAAAACCATATCAGAAGTTTAAACTGAAATGGTTTTAAAATGCATGCAGATAATAAACATGATGATGAAGAACTGCAAAGTCACCTGAGCGTGGCCGCGATAGAGATGTTTTGATGTTTTGTTAGCTTTTGGCAGAGTATCCGAGGCATAAGGGGTGGGGAGCAGCAGCATTTGCCTTTAAAGACACATGCACGAAAACAGCATGTTTTTCCTTTCACTCAAAAACGGGCATCTACAGCGTAGAATAATAAATGATCTGTGGGGTATTTTGAGCTGAAACTTCACAGACACATTCTGGGGACACCTGAAACTTATATTACATCTTGTAAAAAGGGGCATAATAGGTCCCCTTTAACAGACAGTTTTTGATCTTAAAAATATATTAGTAAATGTTAAGATTAATGTTAAGATAAATGTTAGTTCATGTTAACTAATGTAGTTAACTAATGTTAACAAATGTCAAGTGTTACCAAAAAATCTGACCCAAAACTTTTGAATAGTAGAAGAAAACACGCAAGTAATGTCATTATAATAGGAACTGAAATATATTTTTTAATCAAAGTAATGCAAAACACAATTTCATGCTCGGTAAGAAACATTCACGGCCAGTAAATGTTCTCAGTAAACCTGTGACTGGACCCTAATTTAACAGTACAGCAAAGTGACAGACATTAAATGAACTCAGTAAGAGTTTTGTCATCATCCATTTATCCTCCACCTCACCCTGCTTTCATTGACACTGTGTGTCTGCTATTTTCTGCTATTTTCTCTCCATCAGTCTGTCTGGCTCAGCATCTGTCCATTCTTGCACTCTTTTCTCGGTAATTATATAAACCGGCAAACCCATGGTGTGGCGGTTTGGCGCTCCCGCATGTCCTCGGGTGAGGAGCTGCTAATGATTGAGCCCCACTGGGACGCTGCTCTGTAGGTCACCGGCAGGTGCCAATGGCTCTGTCATTACCTCTCGCTGGCAGCTTATGGAGGGGACCATCAAATGATCCATTTGCTTTTTGGCCCGGGAAAGAGAGAGATAGGAAAGACTCAGGATGAAGAGCTCCCCGGGGTGCATTCACATGGTGAGAGATGCTCCGTTATCGATCCGCGCTCCCGTACTGACAGTCGTGTGACTGTGCGCGGCAGTGGGGAGGGAAGAGTGACTTTGAGTTAGTTGGACCGTGGACTAGTACTCACCACTGTTTTCTGGCTCTTGTTTAGAAAGTGGGCTGGAAACGTAGTGCCTCGGGCTGATTTTTTACTCTTTCTCGTTCTTCTCGTGTGGCTTTCAGGTTTTAGCAGAATTCAGTCTATTATACTCATTAAGGCTACATTTATTTAAATCAAAAATACATTAAAAACATGCATATTGTGAAATATTATTACAATTTAAAATAACGGTTTTCAATTGTAATATATTTTTATATTATATTATATTACTCTATTTACATTATATTGCATTATATTATATTATATTATATTATATTATATTATATTATTATTATGCAACAGTTCGTTCTGGTTCTCGAATCTGATTGACTGAAAGACTTTTCCAGCCGTGCGATATTCCCCCAGTATTAGCACTGGAACTGTTTCACTGTTTGTATCAATACAAACGGTGAAACAGTATTTTTACAAATATTACTGTTGTTGTGTCACAGAATGTAGTTTTTAGAGTTTTTTTTAGGCGAGAATGTTATTTAGACCTCAAATATGTGACCTCCAGGCGCTGCTTTTGTATGTTTACTGAATTGTTTGCTTGTGTTTATTTCCTATGTATTGTTGTTCATTTAAATATTATTGTTCAATAAATGTTAGGCCTATTTTATATAAATAATATGCCGTATTTGGTATTGAGAAAGGGTCTGTTAGTGATCGTGATATGGACTTCAGTGAAAGTTACATTATTACGCCATTAGATGGCGGCAAAGTCTGTCTGTAAACAAGGAAGTTGTTTTAGCGCTGTAATGGGAAATACCCTTAACTTTTAAAAGGACAAAGACAAAGATATTGCTTTCCTCAGTGGACATTCAATTCAATTTTTTTTATAATAGATATAATTTTATGGACATTGACCTGAAGAATGAATGCTATATCATATGCAGGTAATACACTCGTTCAGTCGATCTCTCTCTAATAATACCATAATACTCTACATAATACAATAAGCTTCAATGAAGCGACTCAATGTTCCTTCGTTACTAGTTCTACAGTGACATTTTAGAATTAGTAACGGAGACTTGGTCACAACTTGAGATTTAAATCTTTGGTGGAAGGAAGTAGTTCTACACAAAAGAGGGTTTTTAAAGACACTCCGTTATTGTTGTTTCTTATTTATTTACTCACTTGTGTCGTTGAACTGTTGTAAACACAATATATTATATTGTATTATATTATATTATATTATATTATATTATATTATATTATAAAACTGTTAGTTCCTGTCCTTGATTCTGATTGGTCAATAGCTGTGTTTTAATCACGATAAAGCACGGCTATGACCGCTTCACCCAATGGTTCTGTGTATCACTACACAACACCCTTAGCAACCACTCTTAGCAACGCAAACTGTTCGTTCTCAATTGATTTTGTTCATTGAAGCTTATGTATTATGTAGAAGAGTATTGTGAGAAAGAGATCGAGTGAGCGAGTTTATTACCTGCATTCAGATTTAGCATTTTCCTTCAGATCAGTCCTATGTTCATAATAAAAAATCTGTTTAAATGTCTGATGTATTATCTTGTCCTTTTAACAGTTAAGGGGTTTTCCCGTGACTGACAGCGCTAGTCAAAGAATTTGTCAGTTGCGTCTTGTTCCGTGTTCACAACAATTCAGTCTTTTCAATGTAAAAGTCTTCGCTACTGACTGACACACTCATAAAGACAGTCTTTGCTGCCATCTAATGGCGTAATAATGTAACTGCTGTTGTTGTTCACGGTCAGGGACTATTTTTTCCGGCGGAAGGAAGGCTTTTATTAAAAGTTTACTTCATGAAAGTTGCATTGATACATATTTTTGGCTTTAATATTTGTAATGTGTGGTTAAAAAAAGCAAAAAAGTTTTATAAAAGCAATAAGGTACTCGAGGCTAGTGCTTTATCGTGAATAAGTCACGGTTGAAGGGGTTGCAGGCACTCCGCTTCAAGTACCTTATTGCTTACTTATAATATAATATAATATAATATAATATAATATAATATAATATACTGTTTTTTACAAACCGTTTTCAGTTCTGAATGGCACACGTTCTTGGTGTCTATAAATCCTGTGCCGCCCCCTCTGGTGACCAATCTACAACTGTACAGATCAATGGAAAAACACACTCTGACATTAAAATCACACACTGCCTTCGAATGCCCTTTAGAACGGATTGCTTCTGTAGTCTAATCTGGGACATGTGATGAGTTTTTAATATCTGCGAGTGAATAGTTTTGCTTCAGCCTATAAATAACACTGCCAATAGTACACAAAGGATTAAATTACCCTTTCCGTTTCTGATCAATGGTTTTGTGCTGGCTAATAGCTTTATTTCAGACAGCCCTAGAAATCTTCTTCTCCGTCAGGAAAACACAGTGTAGCATAATAAAAATTTTTGGACATGATTACACATCACTTCAGTGACACTGAAAGGTCAAAATAAAAATTCTAAAAATTTACTCACTCTCATGACATTCCAAACCCATATCACTGTTTTTATTTTTTTCTTCCATGCAGTGAAACACATATATATATGCCCCAGTCCCCATTCACTTTCATTGTATGGAAAAGAACAGCCTAGACATTCTGCTAAACATCTCATTTTATGTTCTTACAAAAGCCATAGAGGTTTGGACAAAAACATGACAGTGAGAAAATGGTGACATAGTTTTCATTTATGAGTGAGCTGTTGCTTTAAACACTGGCACAAACATCAGTTCCCACGTAATCTTTCCTGCTCTCTCTGTCTATAGTTGTAATCTAGGGCATATTGGCAAAAACGGAAAGCGTTTGATCTATTATTCATGTTACTCTTTCAAGTTTGTATGTATATGCTTGTAAAGCAAGTGCCAAGCTAAAAATATAAGTAAACGCAAATGTGTTTACCAGAACGCTGCACGTTTATTGCCACACTTTGATTTTTCTATGGTGATTAAATCAAATTGGTTATCAAATCGATAACCATGCAGTTTTTCCCTTTTAAAAATAATCATAAACCATTCAGAAGCTGCTTGTTGCCACAAGTTTTTCTCAATGCAATAAATTCAGAATTTTTTTCTGCACAAAACCTCTTTCACCTCCAGCGGTCAGACTCCACTCGAATGTCCTCTTTGCTTGTACTGTGTGACCTTTCTCCATGAGATTGGCCCTTTATCCCTGCTCTCTGGCAGCTGTAAACACATTTTCTCTTACCTGCATTACCCAGCACCCTTTGCTTGTGCCCACGTTCTGACCCTCTCTGTGTGCCCTTGCCGTTACATCCCTCATTTGTCTCTCTTCCCAGGTGGTTGTTCACACCAGAGCAGGTGAGCGGCTCTACCGAATCTCACCTTGGGCAAAGTATGTGACCCAGCATGAGAAGTCCGTCATCTATGATTGGGTACATTGGGACCCTCCTCAACCTTACATTGTAAGTGATTATTTCCCCCAGCACCAGTGTGCCACAACCTTTTATTTTGTAGTTAACTTATCATGATTTCTCAATTTCAAGCTTTCTTTTTAAAGGGGCTATATGTAGAATTCAGAAACCCTTGTTATTAGCGACACCGGTGGCCGTTAAGTGAACTGCAGCCAGCAGACTTAACTTAAAACTTAAACTTTTGATTTTCCCAGCAAAAACGAGTATTTTACATAAAAATCAGTTTACAGACTTTCAAAGACACCACAGGAAATCGGGAAGGTCTCGTTTTTTAAGTTTCGTTACAAGCTGTTCACACATTGGCAATAAAAATGTGATTAATACATGAAAATTCTTACAAATAGCCCCTTTAAGGATAACTATGTATGTATATGTAATGCATTTTTAATTTCGATGAGCCAGTAAGTAAGAATAGTATGAAACCTTGTTTCTGCCACAAAATAAAAATATAAAAAAGGTAATTGCGACTTTTGTCTCTCAATTCAGATTTTTTTCTCACCCTTGTGAGTTTATATCTCAATTCATATCGCAATTCAGTTTTCCCCCCAAATTATTAGACACCTGACCTGACTGTATGCAAATGCAGAATTCTGAGGAAAAAATAAATTGTGAGATGTATACTCATAATTTATTGTGAGATTTATAACTCACTTATGAGATATAAACTCGCAATTTTGTGAAAAAAATCTAAATTGTGAGAAAATTTGGGTTGAAACAACCCAGCATTTTTTAGAGAGTATTAATTAAAGTTTCCAAGCGAAGCAAACTGTCAAAAAGTAGTGTGATGAAGAAAATGGCTTTATAAATGCATCATGAGCCATTTCATTGCTTTCTACTTACTGCAATTTTGCTTTAATGTCAAGTCAGGACTGTGAAAATCATCCCCTCCGACTATGAATTATATATGCTTGTTAATGTCCTCCAGTCATAAGTCATGATACGACGGGATTCCCCAAATTAGCTACTGTCAGCTCTGTTCAGCGGCTTCATCTTATCCATCTAATCTAGTTGTATTGGCATGTACTTGTTTCATACTGTGATGTTAATTTGGATGAAGAATTGTTCCAGAGATATTTCCCTGCTGTTTCTGTGCCAGCACAAGCATCCTCGTCCACAGAAGCCCAGGAGCTTGCGGATATACGAGTCCCACGTTGGCATTGCTTCTCCTGAGGGCAAAGTGGCATCCTACAGCAACTTTACACACAACGTGCTGCCCAGGATCAAAGATCTTGGTAAGAGACTGTTTCGTTGACACAAAACTGTTGAGATAATGAGAGTTTGTACTGAATTGACTTGAGTTCAAAGTGAATTAATCCCCTATTATTTTCAAACAGATTTTATGTCTGTTGTTTTATTTGTTTTAGTTTTGTGTGTGTGTTGTGATGTTTAGTTTTAGTTTTTTGTTTTGTTTGCATTGGTTTTATGTTGGTTGTATTTTTTGGTTTTGTTATTTTATTGTTTTATTTTATTTTGTTTTGGGTTCTGTTTTTTTTTTTTTTTTTTTTTTTTCCGTTTTGTTTTGTTATGTTTCGTTTTGTTGCCTTACATTAATTAGCGTATTTGACAGTAACATTTCTTTTACAATTGCTTTAAACATAACATTTGAAACTAATTATTTTATCCGTACGTGTCACTTGACCATTTTTATTCATTCAACATTTATAATGTTCTCTGTCCTTTTGAAACAAAATGTTATACATTTTTCAACTTTCAATTTAGAATTTGGCACACGCTTTAATACCCTTCTTTCCTCAAATCATTTTTTTTAGCTAAACTCTTAAAATGAAAAGAAGACATTTGACAATTCAGACGGGGAAGATAATTACCACAATGTTATGCTCTTAAAAGAGACACTTTCATTTTCCTCTGCTAACATAAAGCACAATGGACTTTGTCAGTAGCAGGTCTGTAAAGAACTTTATATGTTTGGTGCATTACAAAGAAGTACTGAAGTACCATGGTACAGTATTACCATGTTTGTTTTTTTGGAAATGTACCAAGACCATGGTTTTCAGAGTACTATTAAGGTATCGTGCTAAATGAATATTGTGATCATTTTGTGCAATAAGTACCATGGAATTACCATCCAATACTTTACTGCACCATGGTACCATTAGAGTACTTTTTGTAAGGATACAAAGATTATTTTTAGCCCAGAGAGGGGTTATGTTCTACCTGCCAACATTCCTCCTTCATCACAAAGTATCCGAGCTGCAGTGGTGCTTAACCCGACAGACCTGCCGCATTGATGATGAGCCACTGGCCCTGGTGCCAATGTTCTGGGGAGGCTGTTCTCTCAACCAAGCCCCTTTCTGTAGGTCAACACCCTGTTTACAGGCTTTAGTCCCCATGTGGAGTGTTCATTAGTGCTGTCGTGGATGAGGGTTGGAGAGAGGTGTGTTTGAGTGTGGCGATGTGTTTTGGAGATGCAGGGGGTATTTTCAAGTATCCACCAGACACAGAAGATGAGGTTTAGAAGCCTGTGGTTTAGCGATTGGGGTCAGATAACAGTTACAAAGATAGTTTTCCCAAAATGAAAAGCTCTGTGGAAAATGTTCTGGTCACACTTTTCTGTAAAAATGAAAGTGGAAAATGGAGACTCTCACTGTTGGCATGTTTGGTTCGATTAAAATGAACCCTGGTGCGATTGCTTTTTTAGTGCGGTTCATTTGATTAGGTGTGAACACCAAACAAGTGGACCGAGACTGCTGAAAAGATGGGTCTCAGTCCGCTTCCAAATGAACACTGGTGCGGTTCGAATGAAATATATGAATGCAGCATGAACCAAAGACATGTAAACGAACCCAAAACAGGATGTGATGTCAGCACACAGCATTGTTTTGGATGTTCAGGAAGTTCCGTCATGAAATATACGTCATAAAATCATGACCAATCAGGTTGTGAACGTATCCCTATGACTTTAGGTTCGGTGTTTTTAGGTTTTGTGTTAAAAATGACAATGTGAACGCTAAGCGGACCAGGACTAAATGTTTTTTTGTTGTTGTTGTTGTTGTTTTCGTCCAAGCGAACTCAAATATAAGTGTAAACACCCTTAAAGTCAGCATGAAACGGAAGTTGTGATAGCCTTTTCTTCCCTATTGTGACACACATCAGAGTGAAACGACTTCTCGAACAAGAAAAAAAGAGTAGGGCGGACTTGATTTTGTCCATCAAGGATTGATTGGATGGTTGTGGTTTGCTATTGGTCGATCTCATGTGAGTGACAGGTTGTCCCGCCCTCACGTCAGTAAACGTGTCATCATTGTAGAGAAGAGATGTCACTGCAAGAGGGAGGATAATGACACAAGAATTAAAAAAAAAAATATGATGTACATGGATGAATTATTAAAGGGTTAATTCAACCAAAAATGAAAATAATGTCATTAATTACTCACCCTCATGTTGTTCCACACCCGTAAGACCTTCGTTCATCTTCAGAACACAAATTAAGATATTTTTTAATAAAATCCGATGGCTCAGCGAGGCCTCCAGTGACAAGATAATTAACACTTACAGTTGCCCAGAAAGCTACTAAAGACATATTTAAAACAGTTCATGTGACTACAGTGGTTCAACCTTAATGTTATGAAGCAACGAGAATACTTTTTGTGCGCCAAAAAAACAAAACAACGACTTCATTCAACAATAGCTAGTGATGGACGATTTCAAAACACTGCTTCATGAAGCTTCGAAGTTTTACGAATCTTTTGTTTCGAATCAGTGGTTCAGAGCGTATATGAAACTGCCAAAGTCACGCCCCCCAGTGGTGAACCATTGAAATTTTGAAAGCTTGTTTACTGAAATCACGTAACTTTGGCAGTTTGATACACGCTCCGAGATCACTATTGGCTATTTTGAAAAAAAGAGAGGAGCTTCTAGATATATCACGCCCTGTCTTCCTGTTTCATTTGAAATTACGTCAACACAGTGAATAAAGCTGTGCGTTCCAAGGCACTTTTCTTAGACATTTTCTTTTACTGTTTTGAAATAGATTTTTGGTCTGAATTTAATTGCATGGGATTGGGTTGGTGTTGGTGATGGCCTCGTTAAATCTGAATTTCAACTTTAGAAACATAACTTTTAGAACTAGAAAATCATAGAAAGATGGGATGGACTATTTTGGACAATGTAGACAGATCTTGTTTGAAGGGCCACAGAGGCCCCTGAGGGGGTCCCATGTAGGCGCAGTGATTTCATTCTTTTGGCATCTTGGAGACATGGAAATCATTGAAAACTTTCAGGCCAACTCCAGCATGGTGCCTGGCTGTACCACTCTTGTTTTTCTCAGAAAATATAAAAAATCTTTTTTTTTTTTTTGTGCTCGTAGGCAAAACAGAAGTATGTGTGCAAGCATGTTTACATTGAAAATGACCGTCTTCCCACGAAAAGTCCTACGATGACATTCGCAATAACAAATATTGTGATAGAATAATTCATGCATATGTCCATGCAGTAAACCAGTATGTTTGTCGTACTGTGTCTGTCGTTCCCTGGAGTTCTCATTTTTTGTGGTAACCGGTTTGCATTTCCCTAGACAACTGTGGTTCTGGAATCCAAAAAGCTTTGAAAGCGCTCTGTGTGCGCGTGTGTTGGTGCTCGTACACTCACGCATCGTCGGTGAGACGAGCCCCTGGCACTGTCACACCTCATCAAAAATCCAAACTTTCTCTGAAGCAGGGCGTTGAAGATAGCTAGATAAATAAATAAACCAGTCTGCTCAGAAAAACAATGTGAGACAAGCCTGGATTTCCCTCTTGAGTCCTTCCCGTACAGTTTCAAAGCCGTGTCAGTGCAGCTACAGCTTGCGTGGGGGAACGAAATGCTGGTTTTGTGGCTGATCCGGGCAGATAAGACTTGCATGTGACCCGATGAGTCATTCTGACGGTTCGTCCCGGTGGCCCTTTGTGTTCACATAAAAGACCTGAATTCTGTAGTGGACGCTTACTGGTCAGAGCTGCAGGGTGGGAAGGGGAAGGTGTTTTGTTGGGTTTGAAGGTTGCCACTGTACCTCAGTGTTTGTTGTAGTTGCTTGAGACTGACCTGAGTAGTGTTGTCATGTCAGGGTTTTATGTGGCCTTGACAAGTTATTATTTTTATTTGACTGTTTTATAATATCCACTCGTTAACAAAAGCAGATGTTTAGAAATGATGTGAAGCCATCGTACTCTGCGTGGGCATTTCGAACACATTGCCATGGGGACTACACAAGTTCAGTAACAGCACAATTTGTACTTTTTTCGCTCCCACATATTTATTTTGCATGAAAACTGTAGCTAAAAGTCATAACTAAAAGTTTGCTGTAGCTAAAAATCAGTTTTTAACATGTGTAGCATCTTAAAAGATTTGAAGCTTCCTTAAAGGAAGATTGTCACTTACTCACCCTCATGCCATTCAATATCCACACTTTCTTTCTTCTGTTGAATAAAATATTAGATATTATATTATTGTATTATATTATTGTGATTTAAAAGACCGTGATTTAATTAAATGTTAAAAAAATGAATTAAGACAGCCATAAATATTAGCATTGTAAATTTTCACGTCTTGATTTTTTTTTTTCATTTTACAGTAAAATATTACAATGATATTATTTTTTATTTTGTTAATACTTGTTTTATTTGTTTGATATTTTGATTCAGTAATTTATTTTATTATATTTATATTATTTATTGTTTTTATATTGTTTTTTAATATTATTGTTGTTGTTGTCATATTGATGTATAATAACATTTGCAGCCCTATTTTTTTGTTATTTTTTTGCAAACAAAACAAGCAGAGCAATGATATTATTTCTTATTTTGTTAATATTTATATTTTTTTAATATTTTTATTCAGTAATTTATTTTATTATTTTTATATTATTTCATTTTTATATTAATTTTTAATATTATTGTTGTTGTTGTCATATTGATATATAATAACAAAACATTTACAGCCCTAATTTAAGTTAATTTTTTGCAAACAAAACTAGCAGAGCAATGATATTATTTCTTATTTTGTTAATATTTATATTTTATTTGTTTAATATTTTTATTCACTAATTTATTTTATTATTTTAATATTATTATTTTATTGTTTTATATTATTTTTTAATGTTGTTGTTGTCATATCGATATATAATCACAAAACATTTTTAAAGTAAATTTTTTTGCAAACAAAACAAGCAGAGCAAAGAAGCAGAGCAAACATGGAGCTTTAAAAAATTTATTTTAAATTGCAATCACAGTGTTTATCAGGTTTTTTTATTAGTTTTTTAATGTAATTTTACAGCCCTAGGGGTGTTTTATGATATTTCTTAGTGAGTTAAGCTCCAAAAAAATGACAAAAAACACCAAAAAGCACCGTAAAAAGTTTTCCAGATCACTCATACATTATATCACATATCTTCTGAAACCATATGATAGCTTTGTGTAATGAAAAGGCTGAAATTTCACTGCGCCTTGGAGTCACTGGAGTTGAGAATTGGACCAGCCAGTTCATTCAAAAGAACTGTCTCATAAGACACTGATTCGATCCCTGAGTTCAGCTCACTTCAGAATATCTAATTTTCCACTAAAGAAAGAAAGTCATATGAGTTTGGAACAGCATGGGGATGAGTAAATGATGACAAAGATCTGCTAATAATCACTGCTCTCTTTATTGCCATGCACACAGGTTATAACTGTATTCAGATGATGGCGATCATGGAGCATGCCTACTATGCTAGCTTCGGTTACCAGGTCACGAGTTTCTTCGCAGCATCAAGGTAAATACATCTGTAAATACATTATAAACCTTGTTTTCTTTGTTTTCTGACAGTCATAAGCTCTGTTCCAAACCTAGTGAGCTGCCTTGCTGTCTACTGTCTGAGGGGCCGTTCACACAGAATGTGTTCCATTCCACTGCACTGCATTTCCATTGTTTTGCTATGTAAGCATGCACTAGATGGACATGTTTGACCGTTGCACTCATGTCTCGCATATTTCGCTCCTCCATGAGTGCAGCATTCTAAAAACTCTAATTTCACCTCCTTGCCTCTCACATTTTTAAACGCAGGTAACCTTATGGGGCCGTTCACACAGAATGTGTTTTTGCATTCTACTCCGCTGCATTTGGCTTTTTTTTTTCATTTTAAACATGCGCTAGATGGACGTGTTTTACCTTGTTTTTTTTATTAGTGTTCTGTGAGAAAACGTCTCTCTATACTTTTTTTTTTTTTCATTCCACTGAACTGCTTTTCTGTTGTTTTTGTATTTAAACCAGCTCTAGATGGACATGTTTGACTTTTGCGCTCATGTTGTGTTTTTTGCAACAACTCAAGCATGACACAGCGTTCTAAAAGGCGGCATTCAAGTTAAAAGTTGTTCAGCTTTAAAAAAAAAAGGTGTCTATAACTTTTTCTATAACGTGTCTCTATAACGTTTTTTTTCTATGTAAACATGTTTTAGACCAGTGGTTCCCAATCTTTTTTCCAGGAGACCTATTTTAACATTGTAAATCCTTAAGTATTTCATAAATGCAAACTAAGCATTCGAAGCCACACTCTGGTGACCCCTGCTGGCCAGAACGTTGTAAATGCAGCAAAAACTCAAACATGCATAAAAACACCATTTACAAACCAATTGCAAATGTTTTATTGAAGGTGTAATCTATTAAATATGAAGTGTCTTTATAATATGTGATATTTTATTAAATTGTTGAGCTTGTTTTGTTTGTTTTATGGAGAGCTTGGTTAATCAGACCAATAAGAGACTTTTAACTTCAACTCTTCCTTTTTATTATACAAATGTGTTATTAAATGTCAAAAAATTTTTAAAATTGATCCGAAATCAGGTAAAAATCATATACTAACAATAATTCATGAGTTCACAGAGATCGCCACTAGCAGCGATCCATTTAAATTTCGAGAGGAAAAAAAAAAGAGATTTTCGAAACAGTTATGACATAATGAAGCCTCTGTTACTGAAATCATGTGACTTTAGCAGTTCGATACTCACTCCGAATCACTGATTTGAAACGAATGTTTTGCAAAGGTTTCGAAGCTTAGCGAAGTGTTTTTCGAAAGCGCCCATCACTACTCATGGCACATGTTTTTTTTCCCCAATTGCACTGTCCTGTGCCCTGCATTCTGTGTAAATCAACCCAAAGACAACATACTAACTATCTGGTAACTTAAAGGTGCAGTAAGCGACTTCTGAGAAACACTTTTGATATTTGAAATCAACCCAAACAAACACACCCCTCCCTTCATTGTTCCGCCCCCAAAATGAACAAAATGCTCAATGCTAGAGTGTCTCTTTATCATGTCTGAAGCAAAGCAAAACAAAACAATGCTTTGCAAAAAATAAAGAGATGACGATGAACAAACAAGAACAAAAAAATGAACATACAGTACACAAGAGTATATACAAGAAAGAGTTAGTTGTTAGTCGCCAGCAGCTCCAGACAAACAATGACACTCAAATCTGTCCTGTTACTACAGCTAACATTACAACAACAGCATATCTTGGTTCTGTGAAACAGCAAAACCAATGTTACTCACATATGCAGCAGAAACAACGCAACCTCAGCGTCTATTTTCAGGCCTTCCTGCTTCGGTCTCTCCAGCACTGGAAAGCTTTTCTGATATTAACACAGGTCCTAAAGCTCTTGCCTGATCATAACTCTTCTTTTTCCAGTGATATCCCTCTGACCTTTTCTCTTTTGTAATGTCTCTCAGCCATCTCTCTTTCTACAGTCTTCAAATCTCCCTCTGGCTCACTCTCTCTTCTCCCCCATTTTGAGTGGACACGCCCCCTACTGCTGATTGGCTACAAGTCAAGTCAAGTCAAGTCACCTTTATTTATATAGCGCTTTTTACAATGTAGATTGTGTCAAAGCAGCTTTACATTGATAACTGGTACATTACTTGGCTGCACAGCAGCTCTTAAAGAATAGTGTCAATGCAGGTAGATCAAAGCATTGTTGAATATCAAATGTCAAGTCAAAGTGTTGTTGCATTCGGTCCGATCCACTTTCAATAGCGTCTCTAAGTTATCGCTTACTGCCCCTTTAAGTGACTGATCCAGAACAATCTACATAGGCTGGAACTCTGTGAGCCAAAGATAAAAAAAAAAAAAATACATTGAAAATTAACTCTAGGGCACACTTGTTGACATTCACTCATTTTTATTTTCACAATGTTTAAAATGAGGTAAGTGTAACACTCCTCAGTAAAAACTATAGGCGCGCACACCCCTTGAAGACTCTGTCCCACAACTGTGGCCCCAAATCACAGAGAGGCGCCTCTGACGGGGCTGATAATCTCCCTGTAAACACATTTGCAGTTAATCCTGTGGAGAGGTAGAGACCTCAGATAAAGGAAGACAGGCAGGAATTCTTTATTTATGTGCTTTATTCCGTCGGTCACCCTTACCAGCTAGCGCTGGAGACAGCCTATAGCGCGAGTATAATGTATACAGAGTAATTTCACCCATGATTGATCTCCCTGAGCCGTTTAAAAAGTGCAAGGTCTGGATGCTGGGAAGGGGCGGAGGCCGAGGGGAGGGGTATTGTTGTGTCACGTTTGCCGGGGGAAAGTGATATGATGATAGCTGGAGGACAGATGAAGCTTCATGGAGCAATTACACGAAGGAGATACGTGAGGAAGCGCTGATGGAAACGCGCCACTCTCGCCCTTTGTTCCGCAAGGAGCAATATGTCACCCCGAATGGAGGCTTTGACCTCTGCTCAGCGTCCATGACGGTGTAAACGATCTGAGATTGATTTTTATTTACTGCCGTATTTGTTTGTTTTTACACGGCAATTGGGTGGCATGGTTGATGTATTCACATTGCTGCCAGTGCTAAACACAGCTGTTGTGTAGGGTGACGTCTTTCTGAGATAAGCACACGCACACGTGTAATGTGGATACCTTCTGGGATGGTATCCAGGAGGTTGTAAGTTCGAATCCTGAAAGGAGCGATCCATGAAGTATCACCACTGCGCCACTTAAGGGGGACTATAATTGCTGTTTGTTTGAGCGGCTGAACATGTCAACTTCTGGCTTTGCCAATGGATCCATTATACAGTTGCATGAAAAATTATGGGAACCACTTGCAGAATCTGTGAAAATGTGAATAATTTGAACAAAATAAGAGAGATCATACAAAATGCATGTTATTTTTTATTTAGTACTGTCCTGAGTAAGATATTTTACATAAAAGATGTTTACATATAGTCCACAAGACACAAAAATAGCTGAATTTATTAAAATAACCCCGTTCAAATGTTTGGAACCATTGGTTCTTAATACTGTGTGTGGTTTTTTTGTTTTGTAATGGTTGTTCATGAGTCCCTTGTTTGTTCTGAGCAGTTAAACTGAGCTCTGTTCTTCAGAAAAATCCTCCAGATCCTGCAGATTCTTCAGTTTTCAAGGATTTTTTTGCATATTTGAACCCTTTCCAGCAGTGACTGTATGATTTTGAGATCCATCTTTTCACACGGAGGACAATTGAGGGACTCAAACACAACTATTAAAAAAGGTTCAAACGTTCACTGATGCTCCAGAAGGAAACATGATGCATTAAGAGCCGGGGGGTGAAAACTTTTGAATTTGAAGATCTATGTAAATTGTACTTAATTTGTCTTCCGGGAAACATGCAAGTATCTTCTGTTGCTTCCGAAGGGCAGTACTAAATGAAAAAATTAAATGATATTTCAACAAAATAAGAAAATTTGGACATCTTCATCCTGTTCAAAAGTTTTTACCCCCCGGCTCTTAATGCATCGTGTTTCCTTCTGGAGCATCAGTGAATGTTTGAATCTTTTTTTAATAGCTGTGTTTGAGTCCCTCAATTGTCCTCAGTGTGAACTTACTCAACACTGATTATTAGTATATGTGACCTGTGCTGGCAAATTCAGTCGGAATGCGCATGGGCTAATTTTGAGCAACAGGCAAAATAAGTGAAAATTGTAAATTTTGGTCAGAATTGGGGTTTTCACAAAAATGAGTTCATTAAGTCCTCGTCTAGCGATCCCAATGCTCCAAATAGTAATTAAACATCTAAAAATATCTTTATTTTTACATTTTCTGAGAGGAGTACCTTTTCTTTTGACAATGAATAATGCAGTTTTTCTCTGCTCGCTTCTCGACGACTGGCGCTTCCCTCAGCACAAGTTTGGTATCGTTTTAAAGCACAGCAACTTTGTGAATATTCATAGCGAATTCTCGATGGTGTGAGTCTGAACCAATGAAATGTGATTTTCAAACTCATGCTGATGTAAACAAAATGATCTTACTCGCACTTACTGACAGATCCGAAGCATGCGCACAGACACCTCAGACAGCGCGAATTAAAGTATTTCAAAAAATCTGTCTTGGCGAGTATTAATGCAAACATGATCTGTTATGTCTTAAGTGAACGTTTGGTTACTGTTGGGAAAAACATTGAATGTGTAACATATTAGATCCGTGTGATACAGTAGCTCTTAATATATAGACTATCTGTTTCATTAATGTTAATCAAACAATTGTGAAATCATGGGGGAAAAAAGTTGAATATATATATATATTTCCTATAGATATGGTTTTTGACTTGGTTTGTGCCAAATTTGGTGGTATTAACAGGGATTTTAAGGTATGGTTTCTAGGTGATTTTGTTTTGGAAGCTTCAGAAAACTTTAACTCAAATTTTTCTTCTTAAAATTGCCTCTGCTGACTCTATTGACTTCAAACAGGTGTAGCTCAGTTTTTTTTTTTTTTTGTCAGATTCCAACAAATCATACATCATTTTGAAGGTTTTTTTTAATAGAGAATGTGAGAATAACAATAACTAATTTTTGAAAATTTGCTCATTGTGACACATTTTGCCAGCACGGGTCACATATTTGAAAAACTACAATAGTTTAGTTTATAAATTTTAGTTTCACTTTTTTCCAGTTCCATTAGTTTTTATTTTTATTTCAGTTAATGAAAATGCTTTAATTTACTGTTCATTGGAGATGTAATTATTATATTATATTATATTATATTATATTATATTATATTATATTATGTAAAAGTTGATTAAATGTAAATAAATGTAAATATTTGAGATACTTGTAAATAAAATACTATTTATGTCTTTTAAAATATATTTTATGCCTTTTAAAGTTTTCAAAACCTTAAAAGAAATCATATAGGCATTGAGATGGGAATGAGGGAAGATGGGAATGGGCTTGGGAAAGGACCACAAGCCGGGACTCAATCTCGAGTTGGCCAAAACACTGTTACGCTATATGTCGGAGTGCTGCCCACAACGCAATGGCTCTGACCATAGAGGCCTGTTTTATTATGAATTCATGAATCTAATAAATGGTTTCTCTAGGTAATTGTGTAGCTTACACTGCAAGTGACACGAACAAAATGGTTAATCACATTGACAATTAATTGTCAGCCATCATTACTCCAACCCAACTGCAACAATGTTTCACAATCACATTTTTTTGAGCACATCTTGATATTCTGTATTCTGCAAGCCTACAAGTGCATCTTGTGTTTTGTGATACACTCAAAAAGATATCTCTCTACTTTTCAAAAGAATTGGTCTTAACAGTCAAACTACTGCTAGATTCAAGTTCATCCCAAGAATAAGATCACGCAGCTTGACAGACAACCTCTGCCCAGACTGCTCTGATATCTGCCTTCATCTGTTCTTCTCTCCAGTCGTTACGGCACCCCAGAGGAACTCAAGGAGCTGATTGACGTGGCTCACTCTCTGGGTATCGTTGTCCTGCTTGATGTGGTGCACAGCCATGCATCCAAGAACACAGAGGACGGGCTGAACCGCTTTGACGGCTCTGACTCCTGTTTCTTCCACAGTGGGCCCCGTGGAGTACACAGCCTCTGGGACAGCAGACTCTTCAACTACTCTAGGTGAGACTAAAGTTTGTTTTTCACATTTCAAACACCCCACACTTCACGCTTCACATGAGTTACACAGCTCTCTCATCATACAACACCTTTTGTTACACGGCGTTGTGTAACATAACACAAGCTCTGTTCTAAAATCTAGGCTGTGTTCCAAAACCTAGTGAGTTGCTTACAGAAGCAGCACAGGCACACTTTCGACTGGAAGGCTGTTCCAATAATTATGTTGCGTTCTAAGATGCCTTGTTTTTGCCAGATTGTTCTCCAGGGCTGAGGTTGCCCCTGAACTACTGTATGGTTAAAATTCAGCATTTAACTAATGCTGCATTCACGCCATGTCGCAATTATTGTAATTACGAGATGACAACATGTGACGTTTTACTCTGAGCTCTCAAATTGGTCATTTCTATGGCAACACTATTAATGCCAAAATGAATTTGCAGTGGTCAGTTGGAGTTCTCAGAAAATTCCGAGTTTAGAAGTTTAGAAGCTTTTTACAAGTCAGAATCTTGTAATTACGGTAATTACGACATGTCGTGAATGAACCTTAAAGGGATAGTTCACCCAAAAATGAAAATTTTGTCATTATTTACTCACCCTCGTGTTTTTCCAAACCTGTATGAATTTCTTTCTTCTGCTGAACACAAAAGAAGATATTTGGAAGAATGTCAGTAACCAAACAGATCTCATCCCCCATTTACTACCATAGTAGGAAAAATAAATACTACTGTATGGTGGTCAATGAGGGGCGAGATCTGTTTGGGTGAGTAAATGATGACAGAATTTTCATTTTTGGGTGAACTACCCCTTTAATACTTTGCAAGTAATGTAAATGCATTTATTGTGACAAGCTAATACAATTTGTACAAGCTAATTAATTAATTAATTAAATAAATGCATACATTTTTATTTTCTGTGCAATCCCTTTTTTCTGACTAGTGAAAAAATAGGTGGTGGACAATGCGGCAGATATTCGTTATGAATATTTGAACAATTCATTCAAAAATTGATAGTATTAATACACAGTTCAGTTTTTTTAAGTATTTGTTTGCTGTGTGTTTTCATGTTTATTAGAATAACGCACAATTTGCTTAGCAACGTGCTAACACTAGCTATAGAATTTGGCAGTTTAGTTATTCTGAAGGCTGTCAGTCGATTCAAATTTTTTGTTACATTTAAATTAATATATAAATATTTTATGAGAATAACCAATAAATTAATAATTTGAGTCATTATTGTGTTAATCTTTGATTTTAAATTTTTAATTGTCTGCCTGCCTTAGTACTTCTTTAGTCGTTGCTCTGCATCTCAATGTTTTCTTTAGTGTTTTGTGCATTAAATGACACATTTTTATGATGTGTAAAGTAGTTCAGTTTTTTAAAAATGTCTTGAGATCCCTGCATTTCATTCATTTTTTTAAAGCACTGTTTTTTTGTATGATAAAACGTGGATATAAGTACAAAATTAAGACATTAAACCAACAGTTCTAGTTTTTGTTACCTTTTAAATTAAAGGGTTAGCTCACCCAAAAATTATTCCATAATTTACTCACCCTCAAGCCATCCTAGGTGTATATGACTATCTTCTTTCAGCCAAACACAATCAGAGTTATATTAAATAATATCCTGTCTCTTCCCAGCTTTGTAATGGCATTGAATAGTGTCTGAGTTTTTGAAGTTCCAAAAAGCACATCCATCAATCATAAAAGTAATCCATACGGCTCCAGGGGGTTAATAAAGGCCTTCTGAAGCGAAGCAGTGAGTTTTTGTAAGGAAAATATCCATATTTAAAACTTTATGAACTATAATCACTGGCTTTTGGCAACAACTGTACGTTCACGAGAGAGTCAAGTTCTGGTGGAAGTGTGATCTCTGACCCGACGTATAGCATAGCTCCTCTTCTCTTATACTGTATCGAAATCCTCCTACATATTTTTCAAACTTCTCATTTTAGACTTCTAATTCATTTTGTTTTGCTGTATCCTATGCGTTTCCGCATTCGTCAGTTCTCACTTAAGTTTACGCCTACGTCCTATGTCATACATCGAGTCAGAGGTCACTTTTCCGCCGGAACTCAACTCTCTCGTGAACGCACGTATGTCCGTCGCCGGAAGCCAGTGATTGTAGGTTATAAAGTTTTAAATATGGATATTTTTCTTACAAAAACCCATCACTTTGCTTCAGAAAGCCTTTATTAACCCACTGGAGTCTTATGGATTACTTCTATGATGGGTGGATGCACTATTTGGAGCTTCAAAAACTCGGGCGCCATTCAATCCCATTACAAAGCTGGGAAGAGTCGGGATATTATTTAATATAACTCTGACTGTGTTCGTCTGAAAGAAGAAAGTCACCTAGGATGGCTTGAGGGTGAGTAAATTATGGGATATTTTTCATTTTTGGGTGAACTTTTCCTTTGATACATTTTCTTTGCTCTAATTTTGCTTAAATTAATACCATCCACTCAAGTTTACTGTTCTGGAACTATGTGGGTCTGTGAGTGCGTGCGTGTGTGTGTGTGTGTGTGTGTGTGTGTTCTTGAGCTGTGCTCTCAGGTCATATCTCTGTAATTAATAATGTGGCATGGAATTATGCTTCTATAATTAGTTCACCTCATCAGCACTTTTGTTTGCCCATAATCAAGCATTAACATGTCCTTATCTCATGCAGCGGAATATTCATGTAAAATTCTTAAAGCGTTTAAAGATGCTTTCTGTTTATGAATAATCATGGCAGTATTTGCCTATTTAGACTCATTCATCTCTGAAAACAAAGAGACAATGCAAAAGAGCTAAGAGGCTTAGAAATGTGGAACCCACAGTAGACCAAGTTAAAGGAATAGTTCTGTCATTATTTACTCACCCTCATGTCATTCCAAACTCGTTTGACTTTCTTCCATTGAACATAAAAGGAGATCTTTTACGCTGCTTAAAATGGCTTGGAACGACATGATGACTTTTCATTTATGGGTGAACTGTCCCTTTAAATACCAAGTTCATTTCAATAAATTGTTGCAGTTACAGTAGATTCTATTTAAGGCAAGTAGCTGGAACGTATATTTGACCGGTCAGATTTTTCATCATTATAGCTAAAAATGCACTGTATTTCTGTAGCCATTAGGTTTCATCATAACCATATGCCAGCTAATATGTTAATTTGCTTTTCTTTTTTTCCCTCCCCGAACCCATACTGAGCGAGTCTTTAAATTGGAACACCTACTGTACTCTATTTGCCTCTGGCAGTATTCCCACTGCACCGTCTTGAGCTGACAGCAATTACTTCAATGTTGTATATGAAACCTCTCTGCCAAAGCGCAGTGTGAATTCTCCATCAATATGTCCTTCCTCATTGTTCACCACCTTTGTCTCTGAAGCCTTGCATGTTAAATATGCAATCTAAAATTCAACTAATCACTTTCAAAATGCAATGATTGCCACACTGTTCTATTTCAAATAATGTGCTCAGAATGAAAATGTTGGTCATTTAAAAAATGATCAGAAATTCTTCTCACTGTATTCTTGTTTATGAAATAATGTAAATAAGTGAAGCATTTTGAAGAGCATGTCCTGAAGCAGGTTTTTGTTTTTATTAGCCAATAGCAGAGCTGTTTAGTTAGTTAATTAATTATAGCTTGAATGTAACTCTACACCCTTGCTTTTAGTATACGCAGACCATGAATATGCAAATTAGTCTCCGCCTCCACTCAGTCGCAAGAGCTCAGAATACCTGATCCACTCGGTCAACTGTAGTAAATGCCACACAATGGCAAGTGGAAATATTGGTTTGATTCAGCCATATGTGTTTGCACCAGAAACTGATTCAGAAGATGAAGAAGAAGAGGGAATTATACAGGGTCGTCTACAAGTCGATGTATCAGAATGGTAATGCGTTTTATGTATTGCTCTCTACAACGTACACTGCAGTTTGAAAGGGTTAGTTCACCCAAAAATGAAAATTCTGTCATTTATTGCTCACGCTCATGTCGTTTTACACCCGTAAGATCTTCGTTCATCTTTGGAACACAAATTAAGATATTTTTGATAAAATCTGATGGCTCGGTGAGGCCTCCATTGACAGCAAGTTAATTAACACTTTCAGTGCCCAGAAAGGTACTAAAAACATATTTAAAACAATTCATGTGACTACTGTGGTTCAACCTTAATGTTATGAAGTGACGAGAATACTTTTTGTGCGCCCAAAAAAAAAAAAATAACGACTTTATTCAACAATATCTAGTGATGGCCGATTTCAAAACACTGCTTCATGAAGCTTCGAAGCTTTACGAATCTTTTGTTTCGAATCGGTGGTTCGGAGCGTGTATCAAACTGCCAAAGTCATGTGATTTCAGTAAGCGAAGCTTCGTTACATCATAAGTGTTTCAGAATTTCAATGGTTCACCACTGGGGGGCGTGACTTTGGCAGTTTGATACACGCTCCGAACCACTGATTCGAAACAAAAGATTATGAACTGTTTTAAATATGTTTTTAGTACCTTTCTGGGAAAGTGTTAATTGTCTTGCTGTCAATGCAGGCCTCACTGAGCCATTGGATTTTATCAAAAATATCTTCATTTGTGTTCCGAAGATGAACGAAGGTCTTACGGGTGTGGAACAACATGAGGGTGAGTAATTAATGACAGAATTTTCATTTTTGGGTGAACTAACCCTTTAAGGAGAAAATACTCAGAAATGGTGTTGACTGATGAATTTGCACATGGTTTGTCTTAAAGCATATTAAAAACACTACATAGACATATAAACAACATGATTTTTGTTTTTTTATTTTTATTTTTGTGCACTCACACCATGTATGTATTTCCACGCGTATACAGAATCGACATTCAGATCACTTAAGCATGAATTTTTCACTTTTCCGTCGGAGCAAAAGATCTTATGAAGGTGAACTAGATCTCGAGAGATGCACTTGACACCTGGCTGAGTAGAAAGTTCATTTTGGGGTTTTCTTTTGACAGGTTTCATTTAGAGAACCTGTTTTCTTTATGGTGGAAAAGAACTTCAGTGGTTTTTGTTCTCGAAAATAAACTTTACAAATCAGAGCAAACTGTAGGAGGAGTGTTTCCAAGAAAAATTAATGTTGGTTTGCTGTCAAAACAGAGTTGACACTTAGGCTTTTTTTAAACAAATCTGATATAACACATCACAATTTTGACATCAAGCATATGTGTATAATGTGTGTGAATACTGTTTACAGTTGACAAAGTGTATAATGGGAAGACAAAGCCTCCATTTACGGAGCTGATTTTAAAAACTTGTCTTTTATGGCTGATGGTTAAAACATGTTTATTAATAACTAACAGGAAAGTTTGTGTGAAACAGCTATAAGTTTCTGAAATTGTTTCAGTTTTGTATTTTTGTTTTGTGAACCTGTCATATTTTGATGGAGGCTAAGCGAAGAGGCCTCATTTATTTTGACCTTTGTCAAATACTGTAATTAAAGCAGAATTTTATTATGAAGATATTTTTGCCAACATTCTGAGTAAAATAACATCAAAAAAGCAACAAATGCAAATCCACAAATTAAATAAATAAGGAGTATCAAGCGTAGAGAAAAGTAATCCCTTCTGAATAGTATTAAAGACTTTTGGGCTCTTTAAAACTTAAATAAACAAACATTATAAGCAGACCAAACTATAATAAAGTATAAAAATGAATAAATTTATATGTAGCCTAGAAGTCTATATTTAATACCCATAGCATTTGTCTTGTCTTTTTATTGCAATCTGCTTTGATGATCAATCAGTAACAGCTCTGTGCAGTCATTTCCCTAGAAAGTACAGTAATAACATTATCCTTTTATTTTTCTACTCAGAAACGTGCAGATCCCTGATCAAGTACACATACATTTGAAACAAAGCTAACAAAGCCCATGTATGACAGTCTACATCTAACAGTGTGTGTTCTAATGTTAGCCTAACACGTCTCAGACATGCCCTGTGAGATATTCAATAATGAAAGACTTAGCATATCAAAATGAGAATCTCTAACCGCAAAACAACCTGTGTAAATGAACTGAAGAACAGCAATTGACGTAAATGGGTCTTAAATTTGTAGTAGCTCAGAGTGCCCTTGTGTGTCACAGTATCAGAGACGTGTTTACAATCCTTTGCTCTGAACAGTTCAGGCTTCCATTCAAACACACAATGTATGCGGCTCCACGGATGCCGCCCAATGCTCTGTTCTCCAAATCATTACTGTCATCGCAGCGGTAAGCTCTACAAAAGCGTATGCCACTTTAGCCGCTAGCTGGCTCTGACCCTAATGGTCCTCACCGTAAACCCGAACCTTTTGATTGGTGCTCTCGCGGTGCGTGATAATTAAGTTTCTCCTCTTCTCCTTCCACGGCTGTAAGCTCATCTCATCACACATTAAGAGACAGACCGGCCGCCTCCGTGGAGTCTATCAATGCCTTTTTGAACCCACATTTAATAAGCGCATGCCAAAAGCTGCTGCCGCCAATACATTATCCAGTGTTAGTGTCAGACGGCGCAGAAATTCGGTAATAAGAGCCAAGCTGCAGTTTCATTACTTATTGAGCTTGTGCCGTTTTCAGAGGGACTCATTAAACGGGCAGCAGACATATGCCACAACCAGCAGCCATCTGAAGAGTCATTTGTAAAAGCCCGAAGGAACGCCCCGGTGTCATTGCCGGTTCATTTGTCTGTTTTTCTTGTTTGGATGCATCTCGGTGTCGGGCTCTCTATTAATTCCTGCTTATGAATCGCAGAAGGGACGTTTTCTGGTGACTACCATGGCACAGCATTGTTTAATGAAGCAATTTTTATACAGGCGATCGGAAGGCATTGGCGAAGGTCGCAACAGATGTCGCCGTCGACATCGGTGGAAGTTACCTGTGGTTACCATTTTTTTAAATGAGGGACTTTTTTTAGTTGCATCAAGCATTCATTGTTGTGTTACTGTCTTGGTACTGAGAAGTTTCAAGACCAAATTGTTGGCTGGAAGAAAACAAGTCAGATGGTCTTGAGATTGTGCTTGACCTTCAGGCTCCATGTCCCAATCAAAAAAAAAAAAAACCTTGAAATGTGGGTTGGTGTGTCAGGTGGGGAATAGTCCTTCACAAACTTTGTTGGTTACATCAGATCTTATGCTTGATTAATATTTCTCTCATTATGTGAAAGTGACGTGACCGGTGGCCAAGTATGGTGTCCAGTACTCGGAATTTGTGCTCTGCATTTCACCCATCCAAGTGCACACACACAGCAGTGAATATTGAACACACACCCAGCAGTGGAGCCCAGGGAGTGATTGGGGGTTAGGTGCCTTGCTCAAGGGCACCTCAGTTGTGGGTAATTAGAGTGGAAGAGAGTGCTGTTCATTCACTCCCTCCACCTACATTTCCTGCCAGTACCGAGACTCGAACCCACGACCTTCAAGTCTGACTCTAGGCCACAACTGCCCATAGAAAATTATCCAGATATACTAGCAAGCAAGTACCTGCTATCGGAGCCATAGCCTTACAGACAGCGCTGTGACATATAGAGCAAGCCGAGTTCAAGTCCCAGCTCCACTTCATGTCTCCTCTAAATTGCATCAATTATAGGCAAAAATCCAACTTAAAAAAAGCAAGCCCCTGCTGTAGAAACTTGTTGGTTATTGAGGCAAAATCCCTTCATTGAGATTTGTATTTCTTGGTCTATCAGAACCGTCTATTAAAATTCATGACGAATAATGTATTAAGATGTATCCCGGTTTGCCTTGTCTTCAACATGTAGAATCCATCGTTTTGCAAAACTCATGAACACAAGGTGATTTTATGGAAACATCTGGTGCATAATCTGTTTAGCACTGTCCTTCACATTCAACCGCAAACGAAGTTGGTTACATCAGATCTTATGCTTGATTAATATTTCTCTCATTATGTGAAAGTGACATGACCGGTGGCCAAGTATGGTGTCCCATACTCGGAATTTGTCCTCTGCATCCAAGTGCACACACACAGCACTGAGTATTGAACACACACCCAGCAGTGGGCAGCCATTTTTGCTGTGGCGCCCAGAGAGTGATTGGGGGTTAGGTGCCTTGCTCAAGGGCACCTCAGTTGTGGGTAATTAGAGTGGAAGAGAGTGCTGTTCATTCACTCCCCCCACCTACATTTCCTGCCAGTACCGAGACTCGAACCCACAACCTTCAAGTCTGACTCTCAACTTTAGGCCACAACTGCCCATAGAAAATTATCCACATATACTAGCAAGCAAGCACCTGCTATCGGAGCCATAGCCTTACGGACAGCGCTCTGACATATAGAGCAAGCCGAGTTCAAGTCCCAGCTCCACTTCATGTCTCCTCTAAATTGTATCAATTAAAGGCAAAAATCCAACTTAAAAAAAGCAAGCCCCTGCTGTAGAAACTTGTTGGTTGTTTAGGCAAAATCACTTCATTGAGATTTGTATTTCTTGGTCTATCAGAACCGTCTATTAAAATTCATGACGAATACTGTATTAAGATGTATCCCTGTTTGCCTTGTCTTCAACATGTAGAATCCATCGTTTTGACATGCAAAACTCATGAACACAAGGTGATTTTATGGAAACATCTGGTGCATAATCTGTTTAGCACTGTTATGCGCCGTGTCTCTATGGCATCTACAGGGAAATGCGAACAGCCAGTGTTTGAGGTCTTAGCCCTTGTAGTAGAGATCTAACTAGCCCAGAGACATCCGCTGGGCCGCACTTCATGGCTTCCTGTGGCTCCTCTAATAGGCTGTTTCAAAGAGCAGCAAGGACACCTTGTGAAGGCGAGTAAATTAATCCTCTGTGCAGCCACAACGCTCCTCTCCACCCGTCTCCTGAAGGGCAGGCGCACTTCCTTTCGGCCATCGCCACCGTCTGCCCTCTCTCTGCCGCTCGAGAGGTCTCAGATGTGTGACTTCAGAAGGCTCTTTCCATGCTTATCCATCTCTTCCTCCAGTCTCCTGCTGTATTGGCTCATTTGCATCCATTTTTCATCAGTCATCACCGGAATCCCTCAGCACATCAAACGAAGCCAGACCCGAGGCTAGCTGCTTTTGTGGTCTCAAATTTCGATTGTGTGTTACGTTCACCAAGGCTTATTGCTTTTTTTAATCTGGACTAAGAGGAATGTGCAGGTTTAATGACTTTGTGGGGCACGCTTGGTATGCTGTGCAAATAGCGTGAATTATGCGTGGCCTTTGTGAAAGATTTCCAGTGACAACATTGAATAAAGTCATGAGGTTCCTAAACGTGTTTTAGAAGCGGTTCCCCTGCCACGTTTCCACAGAATATTCATTCCTCATCAGAACACGTTGCATGTTCACCCAACACCTCTCAATGAGACTTAATAAACTTTCTATTGAGACAAATGCCTGGAATTCACCAGAGGCACAGCTGGATGTCGATGGAGAATGCTAATTCAGACAGTTCTGGATGAATTCCAGAGCCCTCTATGCAACAAAAAATAATAAAATAAAAAATGATACGACGATGGCACTTGTCACATCATTTTATCTAGGTGTTATCCATCTCTTCCCCAATAAACATTAATCTACGCTGCTTGTCTCTTATTGAATGAGCGAAGAAGCCGTTTTGCCAATAGGACAGGCACAGCATGTGAGATGCGTGAAATGAGGTGCCTCAACCGTCGTTTCCCACAAGGCCCGGCTGTTTGCCATCTCTCAGACTGTCAGATGCTGTCGTTTCACCGCTGCGCCTTGTGTGAAATGACCTGTCAAGGTTGTAAATTTATTTGTTCTCATGCAGGTTGACTGTAATGTCGAGGATACAGGGATTTATACCTTTCCTCTTCTTGCGATCTTCCTTACACCTGAGACTGGGTAACAGTATCAGGTAGAGTAAATGCAAATAAGGTCAGAGTACCCCTGTTGAGAGATTATCTGTGGTTTCTTGTAGTGTTAATTCGTGACTGTCTGGGAACCAGTGCTTATGACAGATTTGGCATACTGTGTAGCAAGGTCATTTTATGTTTATCATCACACTTGTCTTTTTCCTGTCATTCTTTCCCCAAGGATAAATGTGGTGTTGAGGCAGATTATCAGCTATTTGGCTCTAAGGAAATGTCACATGGCTTTTTCTTTCACGCACTGAAGGGCTTGACTATCAATGCGAGCCATTTCATTGATATTCATCGTATATGTTGTCATTGAACGCTCATGGTAAATGGTAGCGATGTTGGGAAATCATGAAGGGAGACTCATAATCAAATGAAACAGCATTTTACCGTCCTTCCAGACACCCTTGAAATTGTATATAATCTGGTTAAGGCGAAAACTGGTCCATTTGTCAATTTCTAGCCATAGTGTTGTTGGTAACTGATTGCTTCACCTCAGTGTTACTCAACACGCGGGCATCAAGTCATTTTGTGGCCTTTGTGATAATGTCAACATTGTGGCAACTGTAATTTACAGACCTGTGTTCAGTTAACCCAGTATAGTTGCATGTATCATATTTGATACATGGCATTGTAAGGCCTTTCCCCAAAAAAACATTTATGTTCTACTACATGTCTTCTGCCCCCTAGTGGATTATCTTTGCTCTTCAGAAAGTTGAAGTACTTTTAATATGATTTCTGAAATGTCCACTTATCACAATGCATGTCTTTTGGTTTCTACTTAATTTTATTTATATTTTCATGTTGTATATACTATATATCAGGGCTTCTCAAAGTTCAGACTCCGGTCCGGATCCGGACCCTGAGGGAATTCAATCCAGACCCGCCTCCATTTTGTATTTCAAGAGCACTAATTGTGAGTAAGGGATTAAAAGTGTAGATTTCCTACTTTGATAAACACATGGTAAACTTGTAAATCATCTGTTTAGCTTTTTTATGTCTCTTTGGAGATGGTCCGAAATGAAAGCAAAGGCGAGATATTTAAAGTTTTCCTGCGTGACACTGTTGTCATGACATCCAATGAGCGTATGACGTTTGACGTAATGGGGCGACACTTCACCGCAGTGAGCATTTGGATGGGTGAGGATGTCAGTTTCCAGGAAAAGAAAAGTTAACGAAGAAAATAGTTTTCAAAGATGATTGGACAGAGAGGTATGCGTTCATTTTGCTCCAATCCAGCACGAAGCCGTTCTGTTTGATTTGTAACGAGACAGTTGGAGTTGTGAAGAGTGGAAATGTCAAACACCACTATGAAACAAAACAGACATTTTAGCCGCTTTTCCACTGTCGGGCCGAACGGTTCTTAGAATGGTAAGGAACGGTTCCAGTTGTGTTTCCACTTGAGCCTGGTACGGCACGGCACAATTACAAAAACTGTTCTCGACCCGTAATTCTCGGCATGGTTGTCTAACCGTGCTGAATCGTGCTGGTAGAATTTGTGAAGTGACATTGCCACTCAGGATTGGTCACTTGTATGTTGCCTGGCTACCAGTTTCTCTGTAGCTGGCTGCTTTGTTTGAGCGACGTAAACACAAATTAATAATAAAATTAAAAGAAATATCTGGTCATCCTCCATAACATGGTCGTTATTTACATCTTTGCCTACCTCTTGTTGTGTTTTGTTCATAAAAAATGCTGACACTTAAATTAATTGTTTTGCCACTTTTGCACTTGTTATTAATGTATTTTGAATGCAAAAGACACTTTATTTTTTCAAAAAATTTGTGTTGATTTGTTATGCATGTTTATTAAAAACAAGTTTTGTAATAACCAATTGTTCTGGACCTTTGACATTGATGAAAATTCAGATATGGACCTTTGAATGTAGACTTTGAGAACCCCTGCTATATATTTTTTATATATATTTTACTTATTTTGTCAATGTTCAATAGACAAATCATATTTTTGAAAACTTTACAGTGTTTTAAAGGATTAGTTCACTTTAAAATTAAAATTACCCCATGATTTACTAACTAACTAGCTTCCGCCAGACTGCCTTCTGTATTCAACTTACGAAAGTTAAAAAAAAGTTTTGAACTGCTAGAGGCATTACACTTTCTTTGTAAGTTGAATATGGAAGGTGGTCTGGTGGAAGCTAGTTATTTTACTTTATAACATGTTAAATATGGATATTTTTCTTACACAAAGTCATCGCTTTGCTTCAGAAGGCCTTTATTAACCCCCCAGAGCCGTGCGGAGTATGTTTATGATGGATGGATGCACTTCAATCAGGTGGTTTCCGTGCACTGCCATTATAAACTTGGGAGCATCAGGGTGATTCTTAATATAACTCCCATTATATTCGTCTGAAAGAAGAAAGTCATATACACCTAGGATGGCTTGAGGGTGAGTAAATCATGGGGTGATTTTCATTTTAAAGTGAACTAATCCTTTAAGTTAATATTTATGTACTATTATTCATTGTTAATTCATGTTTGTTTATGAAATATTCATTTATATTAAATTATACAACTTAAAATCTTTAAATGTATTATATGTAAATTATTAACAAAGATTAAGTGTTACAAATTACTCGTACAGTGGGTTTGATCACATCACTAACCACACATGATCTGCTTGCCTCATTAATATAAAAAACTACTTAAATTAAGTGCGGCCCTTGAGGGTAAAGGGACCCCCCTGAGCTTTCTAAAGTTGAGTAGCCCTGCTTTACCTTCACAGACCATCTCACCTGACAAAGGCTTTTTACCCACCGCACTCCCTCCCTGTCAGATAACCTTCCCGACAGGACTTGCCCATAAGGAATAACAGCTATTCTTACGGCTTTAATGTGCAGGTGTGGCTTTGTCAAGTCTCCCCTGCTCAGGGAGGCATTACCTCAGTCCCACAATAACGCATTGTGTATTTGGCCTTTGCGACTTGTGTTGATCACAGTATAATCTATTTATCGTTCACAGCTCTGCGTGACCGCCCATGCCGCACGCTTATCAGATTACCACAGCCCCCTAGTATTGGGATAGCAAACCCTGAGTTGCAAACTCGCCATTTGCAACTTTATGAAACGGCGCCGGGGAGATCTGCATCAGCATTTTCCCCCGTGGCTTGGAGAACTACAATCTACCCCGGCGCTGATTCACTCCTCATGCAGAACCAATTGGAAACTGCTCAGTCCTGGAAGAAGCTTTGGGGGATTTGCGCCTGGCCGACGGGGACTTGTATCCATATATTTGATTTAGCATACATGAATGTTGCTGCCTAGATCAGCATAGCACTGAATACATCAAGCAAAGCACGGAATGACTCCAAATGAAGGCTGTAGCTCCTTATGTTATCAGACATCTTCACAGTTCTGCAGACTTGCATATGTGAGGAGGTTCATAAGTTATTCTGAATAGCTTCAAGTTCCAGTGTGAGTGTCAAAAGATGGTTCATTTCCATAATTTCTCATTTTCTGCTACCTGGGACTCTTGTCATTGTTGTAGAAGTTTAGAAGAGAAGAATCGAGGTTGAAGAGTTCATTCACACATTCGTGCAGTTGAATACAGTTTAAGATGTAGGATTAGTGCTAGCCGTCATTCCGGCCAGAACCGGCTGCATCGTAAGTGTCACATTGTCCTTCTTGTGACAATAACATTAAGGATGCTGTACCACGAATCGGAGAGCTTGGCATTTATAAAACTCTCAGGGAAAAGGATGGTGTTCTTTCCCGCTCTTTAATTTGGCTTCGCACGGTTGAGGTGCTTTACCTTGTTCCGTGTGCACTTCGCATGGTGCCAGAGGACCCCTGCGTTTGCATTTTAACAAAGTTTCTATGGCAACGTGGCCATTACTCCTAGTTGTTGAGGATGCTCAGCTGGAGGGGGCTGGTCACAAGTGCCTACACATATCATCCAAACACCAGGATACAGACATACTTTAGGGATGAGTTGATTCCATTTTCTCATCCTGATGGTTAATTTATGCTCATAGCTGCATGCCACAGGAAGCTGATTGGGATACCCGATGAGCATTCGCTATGGATTGAGCGTATTGGTATTCATATATGTTTCAAACATAGATGGAGTTGCACATGTAGGTGCAGCTTTTCAAAAATTCACTGAGGGGGTTTCAAAACTTTTGCGTAAATTATAGGCAGGAGTCAGGGGTTCGCAACCTTTTTGGGCTGACACATTTTTTAGGTTCGGCAAGACACCCCAGGTGAATAGGGCAAAAAAAAAACTAATAAAAACACCATATTTCCCCAGCTGATTGATTACATTAAGAATTGCAAACATTTTTTGTAGTACAAGTTTTCTGAAATATGTTTAAATATGCAATGAGGTGTTATCTAATTAAATATTCATGAATTTGCATACATTTACAGAACAAAAATCTGAACTTTTGTATGAAGTCAGGTTCAAAATTCTTGTTTCATTTCTTTTTTTGACATATTAGAGTCAAATGTTATTACAGAGTGGATTTTGGATATTTCTTTTTATCCCTCCACCAGAAAATACTGTCAACAGCCAGGAAAAAAAAAAAAATCACTATTTTTTTAAAGGAATAAATTATTATTATATTTGAACAAAGCCCTCTGTAATAACCTTCAGAATATAGACAGGAATAAAACTGTAAAGTTTGGTGTAAGTGCTGCTGAAGTGGAGATTTCTGGCTCGGTGTAGGAGAAAATAACTCATTTTGAGAAAACTGCCTTTAAAGATATGTACTGTAATTGA
This sequence comes from Mylopharyngodon piceus, assembly GCA_039654765.1. Classification (NCBI taxonomy): domain Eukaryota; kingdom Metazoa; phylum Chordata; class Actinopteri; order Cypriniformes; family Xenocyprididae; genus Mylopharyngodon; species Mylopharyngodon piceus. The sequence goes on from CM077447.1 coordinate 6,146,860, forward strand.
AATCTACAGACACAAATAAAGAGCTGTAAAAGATACACTTAAAAGTGTATTTTGGTTGTTTTCTTTCCACTAGTCACAAAAACACTTTATGAAAAGCCAAAAAGCCCAAAATCTCAAAATTGATAGATGCATCAAAAAACAGTGTTTTTGCCTGTAGTGTCTCGCCTTAAATTCACTTCAGTGATAGACAGCTGATTATGATCTTAAAGGATTAGTTCACTTTCAAATGAAAATTAGTCCAAGCTTTACTCACCCTTAAGCCATCCTCGGTGTATATGACTTTTTTTTTCTTTCTGATAAACATAATCGGAGAAATATTAATAAATATCCTGACGCATCCGAGCTTTATAATGGCAGTGAACGGGACCAACGAGTATGAGCTGAAGAAAGTGTCTCCATCCACATCCATCCATCATAAACGTACTCCACACGACTCTGGGGGGTTTATAAAGGCCTTCTGCGTTTGTGTAAAAAAAAAAAAAATCCATATTTAACAAGTTATGAAGTAAAATATTTAGCTTCCGCCAGACTTCCTTCCGTATTCAACGTACGAAGAAAGTGTAAAACTCTTGCAGTGCACACGTACGGCTTTCGTACACTTTCTTCGTAACTTTAATACGGAAGGCGGTCTGGCGGAAGCTAGATATTTTACTTCATAACTTGTTAAATATGGATATTTTTTTTACACAAATGCATCGCTTCACTTCAGAAGGCCTTTATTAACCCCCCAGAGCCGTGTGGAGTACGTTTATGATGGATGGATGTGGATGGAAGCACTTTCTTCAGCTCATACTCGTTGGTCCCGTTCACTACCATTATAAAGCTCGGATGCGTCAGGATATTTATTAATATTTCTCTGATTGTTAATCAATAAGAAGAAAGTCATATACACCTAGGATGGCTTGAGGGTGAGTAAAGCTTGGGTTAATTTTCATTCGAAAGTGAACTAATCCTTAAAAGTTGCGCTCAAATTAGCACAAATTAAATTTCACCAAAATTCTGCGGAAAAAATTTGTGGGTTGTCAGTAGCACAGCTCACATAGAAGTCACTTTCAAACCAAGCAGCTTTTTGTTGGTCAACTCTGCAAATTTGCATGACCAACTTGAACCTGTTACGAAATCTGTGTGGGGGAATCTTTCACCCTCATGCAAAATTCCCAATCGCATGGATTCCTATTGGAATTTCACCTGCAAAAATTTGCCGAACAGCACTCTTAAGAATAAAGGTTCTTTATTGGCATTGATGGTTCCATGAAGAACCTTTAACATCCACGGAACCTTTCCATTACACAAAAAGTTTTTTATGATGGAAAAAAAAGGTTATTTAGATTTTTTTATATGTTCTTCACACTAAAAAAAAGGTAATTTTAATAGCTGTTTAAAAGTTCTTTGGGGAACCAAAAATGGTTCTTCTATGGCATCGCTGCGAAAACCCACTTTTGGAACATTTTTGTTTAAGAGTGAGTGGTAAATGTGACCACACTTTAACTAACAACACTATCTAACATTTAGTCAGAAAAAATACGCATCATCTCTACTGTTATGATTAACGTGGATTGGTATTTGGTCTTGATCAGCGATATCTGATTTGTGAATGAAAGTCTTTTGTTCATGAATTAGAATGAATCAGTCTGAGTGGTTTTCGGGTGAACAATTCACCAACTTTAAACCAAAAACCATCTCTTTTAAAAAGGCCCAATTTGTAATGATTCAAGTGAACAACTCTCTAACTCATTGAACCGAGAAGTCTCTTTGCGGTCACTGTGATTTTGCCAAGACAGAGATGTTCCTGGGTCAACATGCAGGGTGTTTCAAAAAGATGTTGCCATTTTAAAAAATATATTTGTTTGAAATTGGGTCCATGTTACAATTGCAACAATTTAGTGAGTCTTCAAGTTTTACTAACCATTTTATAAATGCTCTATGTGCCCTTCACCTGCTGAGTGTCTGTTTCCACTGAAGTCACCGCTGCCGTGATTCTGTTTTTAAGGTCATCCAGATTAGTCACTAATGGTGGCACAAAAACACGCTCTTTGACGTATCCACACAAGAAAAATTTTGCAGGTTGTAATGTCTGGGGATCTTGGCTAACCTGCAGGTTTGTTTGTAATTTTTTGTGCAATTGTAACATGTTGCCATTTGTTTGAAATTGGTTCAATCTTTTTGAAACACCCTGTATTTTGTTGATCCTGGAACAACATTCCTGTCCGAAAAATATTTAGTCCTATCCCTACCCCTAAACCTAACCCTACCCATAACTTATCCCTAAAATCAGAGGGAAATGATAGGTGAATAACACAGATGTAGAAGCATCTAACTCTGGCTATATGCCTAAACTTGACATAAACTGCAAACTTGTCCCTGTAAATCTGATTGGTTGATTGTAATGTTGTTCCAGGATCAACAACGATGTTGATCCAGGAACATGTTGTACTATCTCTTTGAAAATGTCTGATTAAAATGAGCTGAGAATTGGAAGAGTACATTACTTTATAAACAAATAGCAGAAATGTTAAGAAACAAACTGTACTAGATGTATGTCTACGACAGATTGTATGATAATTTTAACAATTTTAAGGGGGAAAAGTATATTTTTACAACAAGTAAAAATATTTTACAAGTTACTACTTTTTTCAGCTGAGAGATAAATGAATTATATTTATTGTAAATGCAAATTATATTTAGGTTATAAATTACTTTTATGAGCTGAATAGTGGCTGCAACTGACAGAAAAAGGAGACATGAAATTACAATAAATACTTTATTAATAAAACCTGATATGTGATAGTGTAATTTTTAAAATGGCTTCTTAAAATGAACTGTTTGAAAGAACCGATTCATAGAAATGAGCTGATCTTCCCATCTCTAGTCTGCAAACAGACAATTCCAGCAGTTATATTCACTCATTCAATGATACCACTTTTTGTCGATCATTACATTGATTTCACCTTTCACATAATGTTTTAATAATCTTGCGAACTTGAGAACCTTTTTTTCTACTAGAAAGAAAAAAAAAGGGTTTTGGGAGTCACATTCTAGAGCAAAAATAGTCTGTGCTGCTGTATCATGAGTGTAGTTGTGATCGATGCTCACTGCACTATCAGGAGGTTTGTTTCACTCTGTATCATGTGAAATCCTAACTCTGTCAAGCGCAATACTACCGCACTTCCAGGCAGTGCTGAGTTCTCGCCATCTGGGAAGCAACACATCCCAGAATGTGATGATGTCAGCTGGATTAATTATATTGCCTGGTGCCTGAGAACCTGGAGCCACAACTCCGGTCTTCCAGAAAGTTTTGTACACAGTAACAGTAACTGCTCCTTTCATTACGATAAACTGAATGCTGGTCTTATTAAAAAAGTTTGTGATATTCCAGAAGTAAAACGGTGAGACAGAGCAGGGACCCTCTGTTACATATTGTATAAAATTGAGTATTGTATTTTAAGCCTGGCTTATAATAACATGCCTTTATTAGCATATTAATATTTTTACATATAGTATTTTATGTTGTTACATTGAAAATGATCCTTATTGATGTTCAGAGTCATTAAGGTTAATTTAATATTATACTTTGGTGTAATGCATATTTATGTTACATCAAACAGTAGTTGGCGGACCTGTGCAGTACTGTTGAAGAGCCCTGCTTTAAAATAATGTTTATTCAGAAGTCATGAGCATGAGATGTTTAATAGACCAGTAGTTCAAATTAAAATATATGAATTAATTCTTTCCCTGCCAGCGTTTTTTTAAAGTTGATCATTTTCACAAAACTTTCATGGCCTCTAGAATATTTTGTTTTATGAATATCTGAACATGTATTTTAGCAAAAGAAAGAAAAGAACATTCAACTTCATAAATTCTTTTTGATCAACACTTGAATGTAGGTAGGCTAAGTTTCATAAAAAACAACATATTGAACAAAAAGTTGAGATGAGATATAAAAACCACACCTGTACAGCTATTAAGTTTTTGTCTCACATCATAGCTATAACATAGTTAAGCATGGCCATAGCCAGATATGAGGTTACCGCGAGGTGTGGACCTCGGTATTAAAGGTTGTTAAATAATTGCCTAATATAGTATTCAGTCTAGTGCTGCAAAGATATTGCACAGCACCAAGATAACCGACATTCTCATCTGAGCTGTCAGCGGTCTGTCACCGGTCGTCAATGTTAAAATATTTGAGATGACCAGTCAAAACTAGGCGGGCTATATGTTCACGGAAAGCTGCTGAGCGCAAATTCCAGCGCGACGCTTCAGTTAGCGGTCATAAAGTGCGAGATAATATGTAAGTAGCTAAACTACCCATTTCTTGTTTTATGCTTGAAATGTTAAACGACCGACAAAAATAATCAGGGATGCAAACTAATCTTCAGAGACAAAGATAATGAAACTGAGGGGGGGGGGGAAAGAAAGAGACAGTGATGATGGTGATGACAAGGAGAGATTTTAAAGCTATTGTCCAATTTTTTGTCCTTCAAACGTCTTAAAATGCACATGTAGATCAGAGAAATCGAAATTTTACGAAGTTAATGTGTTATTTTAGACTTCACTCCTGGATGAATCAGCAGTTTGAACGAATGGAATGAATTAGACATTTACCGCCACCTACTGGCAGTTTTAGTTTCTTATAATTTAAAAAAAAAAACTATATCATATTTCAGTATTAATAAATATAAAGATAAAGTTCACCCCAAAAATGAAAATTCAGTCATCATTTACTTGACCTAATGGTCCAAAAGTTTGTGTAATAAATTCTATGTTGAATCAAATAAAACATTTCTTTCTGAATCTACTTTTTGTAATGTTTATTTGATGCTTTACACAATTATGACTTCAAATAATGTTTTTGGGGGTAATTTCTCAGCCAAATTTGATGTGCGATTAATTTGCAATTAAAGAAGGAGGAAGTAGAATGGCGTCCTTTTTCTTAGCATCTGTTTTCAATGTGAATCATCGATTCGTCTCTCTGTTGAGAATGTCTTGTGTGTTAATCGGGAACATACTCTGGGTTGGCTGAACTTACTCCCGGACGTGTTTTTGGAATAAGTATAATAAATAAAAAATCATTATTCTTTTAAAAAATCATTTGAAATAATGCAAAATGATGACTTTTTTTTTTTTTTTTTTTTTACAAACGAACAAACTATCGATTAACAATTCCAGATTACAGTAGGTGTACACCAGGTCTTTAACAGTTTATAAGTTTTCGTAAAAAATAAATTTCCCTATGGAGAAACTGAAATACTATGAAGATGATTTTTTGCCCCGTTTGATTTAGTCTAGTTAGTTTTGTTTCAAATAAAATGTGATTTTCGGTGATCGAGATCTGGCAGCAGCAGCTCATTTTTCCTCTTGTGTAGCGCATTAAATCCCCCATATGCCAGCAAACCAATGAGAATGCGGGAAAACATATATATACAGGTGCACAGAATGTAGCATTCATGTGAGAACTGCATAATAACTGTTTGTGTTTGTTTGTGTGTAGCTGGGAGGTGTTGCGTTTTCTCCTGTCAAACCTGCGCTGGTGGATGGAGGAGTACAGATTTGATGGATTCCGGTTCGATGGAGTCACATCTATGCTCTATCATCATCATGGGATTGGTACGTCCATGGAAAATTAAGCACTTGATGTTCTTTACTTATAATTACCATACACAACAACCTTCTCCCACTGTAAATGTCACAGGCTCTTATTGTAGAACAGGTAAAAAAGCGTTTTCTTGGAAGAGCGATCGTTCCAAGGACATTTTCAATACACAGTGTTATATAAACTCTCATAAATAAACAGATTTAAGCAGGAAAAGCATGTGATACAAGTTCTTTCAAGCAAGAAATTAATTACACAAATAGTGTGGCAAAGGTTATCCTGCCATTTTTCTTTTTTCTTTTTGATTTTGTACCAGTGATGCTGCTAATGAATTTGGGTAGGTTTTCAAAAAATTGCTTTGACTAAATCCCACTTGCTTTTAGTGAAAGATGACATTAGACTCACTTTTTTAAAAAATCATGTCGTTGCAAGTTGGTTTCTTCATAGCTCTTAAAATGAGTTTTGTGTAATTGCTAAGTAATAATCATTAAAATTTAACTGTCAGCTATGGAATCTGATTTCAACTTCATGTTCCCTGATGCTCAGGATCAGGATTTTCTGGGGATTATTCTGAATACTTTGGACTCCAAGTAGATGAGGAATCTCTTGTGTACCTCATGTTGGCAAACCATATTTTGCACACCCTCAATCAAGACTGCATCACTATTGCAGAGGTAAGCCATATGTTTAGGAAATGTTATCTGTTATCAGCAGTTCTTTAACTGAATTGCTCATGTTCTTATTCTGATGCTTTGAGATGACAGTAATACTACAGTATTGTCAAAGTTCCCAACAGCCATGGCTTATACTTAAAGCTGCAAAAATATGACTGTTTTCAAACAGGTTTCCCACACAATACCCTTTTGACTTGTGAGCTCTATCGCAAATTCTGAGGTCTGAGATAAATTTGCCTGAGAAACAGACCAGCATAAAAAACGGATGCATTATGGGTATTATAATATAATATAATATTTGTAGTATAGACAACCATTCAAAAGATTAATGCTCCATTTATTTATCAAAAATACAATAAATACAGTAATATTGTGAAATATTTTACAATTTACTAGCTTACAAACTAATTTTTGATGGATAGAATGTTCAAAAGAACAGCATTTTTCAAATAGAAATCTTTTGTAACATTATAAATGTATTTACTGTCACTTTTGATCAATTGCATCCTTGCTGAATAAAAGTATTAATTTCTTCAACAACAACAACAACAACAACAACAACAACAAAAAAAAAAACACTTGAACAGTAGTCTGTATATAAATTGTTTATTTGTATTTTTAAAATGTTATTAAAAGCATAAATTAGAGGTACTAGGTTGCCATCGGGTGAATGCCACTTTACTGGAAATGAGATAAATAATTTTAATAATTAAACACCATGTTTTTAAATAAAGTTAACATTAGGGCTTTTCACACTTGAAATAGTTAACCCTGGGTCATTCTGAACAACCGGGTAAATGGAATCCTGGGTTATCTTGCTTCACGTTTCACACTGCTCATAATTTACCCGGGGTTAACAATTAATCCTGGGTATTCATAAGATGACGTTTCACATTGTATATTCCTAAACCCTGGGTTGAAGTTCTTATTTGCATATTTGCGATGTCAGTGTCATTGATTGGATAAACGCAGCATGTGACCTGTTTAGATAGCTCTAGCATTGCGCATCCTGTATTGCCGACTGTACTATTGAGTTTATACTGAATGGACATTTTGGACTATAAAGCTAAGAATGAAACGGTCTCTTGTTCACTCAAATTGCTAACCTGCTTCTAAATTACAAGTGTGAAATGATCCTTTACCCGGGGTTAAAAGCGGTGTTTAGAATGACGATAACCCGGGGTAAAGCGCAGTGTAAAAAGTGGCTTTATATATGTGCAGACATTTGCATGTGTCATTATATAATTAAACGGTTAGTTCACCCAAAAATGAAAATTGCTCACCCTCATGTCGTTCCACACCCGTAAGACCTTCGTTCATCTTCGGAACACAAATTAAGATATTTTTGATAAAATCCGTTGGCTCAGTGAGGCCTCCATTGCCAGCAAGTTAATTTCCTTTTTCAATGCCCAGAAAGGTACTAAAACCATTTTTAAAACAGTTCATGTGACTACATTGGTTTAACCTTAATGTTATGAAGCGACGAGAATACTTTTTGTGCGCCAAAAAAACAAAATAACGACTTTATTCAACAATATCTAGTGATGGACGATTTCAAAACACTGCTTCATGAAGCTTCGAAGCTTTACAAATCTTTTGTTTCGAATCAGTGGTTCGGAGCACCAAAGTCACATTATTTTAGTAAACTAGGATTCGTTACATCAAGTGTTTCGAAATTTCGTGGTTCACGTGACTTTGGCAGTTTGATACGTGCTCTGAACCACTGATTCGAAACAAAAGATTCGTTAAGCTTCATGAAGCAGTGTTTTGAAATCGCCCATCACTAGATACTGTTGAATAAAGTCATTATTTTATTTTTTTTTTTATTTTTTTTTTGGCGCACAAAAAGTATTCTCGTCGCTTTATAATATTAAGGTTGAACCACTATAGTCACACAAACTGTTTTAAATACGTCTTTAGTAGCTTAGTAGCATCTGAAAGTGTTAATTATCTTGCTGTCAATGGAGGCCTCACTGAGCCATCGGATTTCATCAAAAATATCTTAATTTGTGTTCTGAAGATGAACGAAGGTCTTACGGGTGTGGAACGACATGAGGGTGAGTAATTAATGACAATTTTTATTCTTGGGTGAACTAACCCTTTAAATATGCAAAAGCACAAATGAGATCTGAAGATTATCAGTGAATTTCAATTTACATTTTTGTGTGAACTCTTCCTTTAAGTAGAAAGGTGTCTCTCTTGCTGTACTGGTTACTCTGTTCAGAATATGCGGCGGTATCATCCGAAATGACCACAATACCTTTAGTCATGGCTCGATAACCTTAATCTTGTCAACAGCGACACTGTATCCCAACTCCACAAAGACAGAATTAACCTTAAGAGTCAACGGGACACAGTGCATTAAATTAGCACTCAGTGGCTCTGTCTAAAGCCATGATTAATGAGACCACTTACTTTTTACTTACTTTGTTCTGTGTTTTGTAATTAGTGGACAGTGCCCACCAGAGATATCATCTAATTCTTTTATGAGCTCCATTGATAGAGCTGGACTGTGAATATTAAAGTTTGCTTACATTGCAGGAAACAATTAAATAGCATAAAAACAGACTACAAATATAACAAAAACTAGGACCACAGTGCTGAAAGCTACTTTTCGCATTCAGCGTTTAATTCAATTTTGCACAGCACTGCATATTATGTGATACCCTGCAGAAAAGACTAGCTTGGCTGGAGACCACTGCTAATCTAGTCAACGAAATTACTAGCAGAAATTGATGAGTTTTTTGATTTTGTCAGCAATAACACATTTGGCTGGTCATGTGGTCCCAACATGTCCGCCCCCATGAGGCGACCCACTCCATGTATATAAATAAATTAACTTTTATTAGGCCAGATATGACTGGAGTCATCATTATATTTTAAATTTCAAAATATATATTTCAAATACATTAATCATTTTTAATGTATAAAAGGTTTTAAGGATGTTTTTAAGTTCCACTCCATGTATATAAATAGATTTACTTTTATTAGCCAATATATGACTAGATTCATCATTATATTTTAATTTTATTATATTAGATTTTTTTTTTCAAATACATTCTTTTTTTAAAGCATGTTTTAAGGATATTTTTAAGTTCCACTCCATGTATATAAAGAAATTACCTTTAATTAGGCCAGATATGACTGAAGCCATCGTTATATTTTAATTTTTATTATATTAAAGATTTTTCATATACATCAATGAATTTTATGCATACATTTTTAACGATGTTTATAAGGTCCACTCCATGTAGATAAATACATGACCTTTTATTATATTAATCATGTTTTTCATATGCATTATTAATTTTTAATGTATAAAATATTTATTATGTGTTTCAATACATTATTCATTTTTAATGTATAACATGTTTTAAGGATGTTTTTAAGGTCCACTCCATGTATATAAATACATGAACTTTTATTATATTAATCATGTTTTTCATAGGCATTATTCATTTTTAATGTATAACATGTTTTAAGGATGTTTTTAAGTTCCACTCCATGTATATAAATAATTTAATTTTTATTAGGCCAGATATGACTGAAGCCATAGTTAGATTTTAATTTTTATTGTATTAATCATTTTTCATATACATCAATCATTTTTTATGCATACATTTTTAACAATGTTTATAAGTTCCACTCCATGTATGTAAATAAATTAACTTTTATTATGCCAGGTATGACTGGAGTCATCATTATATTTTAATTTTCATTATATTAATCATATTTTTCATATGCATTATTCATTTTTAATGTATAAAATATTAATTATATTTTTCAATACATTATTCATTTTTAATGTATAAAATGTTTTCATGTATGTAAATAAATCAACTTTTAGTCGTCATTATATTTTAATTTTCATTACATTAAGCATATTTTCCGAAAACATGTTTTGAATACATTAATTTTTTATGCAAGCACATAAGTCATATGAACCACTTTTATAATACTTTTATGCTACTTTTGCCATTTTGAGCCACATACCCTGAGTTATTCCTTTAACAATAAATCTAATCTCTCCATATTGTTGTGTTTTTAAGAAATGTATTGTTTTTTAAGGATGTGTCCGGTATGCCCACCATTTGCCGTCCAATCCAAGAAGGAGGTCTCGGTTTTGACTATCGCCTGGCCATGGCCATTCCAGACAAATGGATTCAAGTAAGTTTAACATAAAGTGATGAATAACATAAAGTGATAAATAACACAAAAGAGAATGTGCAATTAGCTCACTTACATTCAACGAACAGTCTTTTATCATGGACCAAACTACTGTACAGTCCTACTGTAAGTGTAACCAAAGACTTTAGATATACAAAGATGGTGCACTCATATTACTATGAATGGGAGAAAATGCAATGTGCAATATGGCGGAATAAGTCTCGCCTTCTAAATAATAGAGCCAATTGGCAATTACTATACTACATGTGCATTGGCTTGTCTAAGATTTGAGCATTTAGAAAGTAAATTTAAGAGACAGTTGTTGTCAGATTTAATTGGTGATTTCAAATATGAAATTTAATCATTTTAAGTTTCCCCATTCAAAGATATAGGAGCTGTACTTGACTGAAAAAGCTGCCCGAGAGGCGTTTCAAAGATGGCCGCCGAGTGAAAAGATTGCCTTAAAGGAACTTTGGTGTAACTGACAACTTACATCACTTTACTCGCATTTCAATATATTCCCCCTGGATGGTGCTAGTTTGTTTGAGCCATATCGTGCTAAGCATCTCATTCATCACGCACTTGCCCTGCTTGTAATTTGGAAGCGAAACATGTTTCTATCTTTTTCTCGGGGGAATTAGATTTGAAGATACTGTATCTAGAACCTGCTTTAAATCTAGACTGACAAGCGGCGGATCAGATAAATAGGGCGTATTTCAATTTTTCTAGGCAGATAGTTATAAATTGTCATGCGCTTGGAAACTAGGATGCGTTTTACACTTGCGGTCATGTTTTTTCTGTCTTTTTTTGTGAGTGTGCATAATTAAAAGTATAATTATGGGCAATTCTTCAATCATTTTTCTTAATTAGGGTTTCTTCTGTGAGTTGATCTAAAGCATTCCTTTGTTCTGCGCTGTTTCTGTGGATATGCATATTAATGAAGGTCTTCTCGTTATGGATATATATATATATATATATAAAGAGAGAGAGATACTTGGGATTCTTTTCTTTGTTTTGGCAGTAGCACATGGCAAAGCACATCTATCAGACTGATCAGAGAGCCACAGTTTATAAACTCTTTATTTGAGCCGTTTCTTATATCTGTTCACCACTCTGAGTCTAACCAAAGACTATAGATATAGAAAGACAGTTCACTCCTATTAGTTATGAATGGTAGAAACTGCAACGCGCAATATGGCGGAATACGTCCTGCCTTGTAAGTAAAATAGCCAATCGCTGATTGATAAAGTCATTGCATCACTGCAGCTGCCGTTAGAGGCTCCGGTTCCCATAGAAAACTGAGACTCACGCTTAGGACTGCACATGCGCATTGGCTCCGTATAGCCTGAAAAATATGCTTTTAAACGCTATTTGAGCATAATTGCTGATTTGAAATATTTAATTGTGAGTTCAGCAAGCAGTTTTTGAGATTTCATGATTCCCCCATTCGAATAGATAGGACTTGGTCTTGGATGCCTGAAATGGCTGCCCGGAGGCGTTGCAAATATGGCCGCCAAATGAACAGACTTTCCTTGAAAGGGACTTTGGTCTGACCCATTGGTGGGTTTGGCTAGATATGATAATTGGACGCTTTTTTGAAAATAAATTTAAAATTCTGTATCATCTGAAGTAATTAGAAACCAGTTTGGTTCCTTCCATTTTTCTCTGGGAATCTCAAGTGGTCATGAATATTTTGAATACTCGCATATATTCTGTTTAACACAATACCATATTTTTGATGTTTTGCTTTGAAGCCAGTTCGCATTGCCTTATAATGGTTTGAAATGAAAGCTACACAAAAATAATAGCTTGGTCCTTAAATGATTCAAATATTTGTTTACACTGCAAAAAATCTTAACATTCATGGAAAAACTGAAAACCTTAAAGGCACAATATATAAAAATTTTTTGATTAAAATATCCAAAAACCACTAGAACAATGTTATATTTTCTGTTGACTTGTGTACTTGCATTATCCCAAATGTTTCCAAGAATGTTTAAATCCAGAGAAATAAGCTATTTTAACCAGGACTCGGGACGTGTCCGTGCGACGTGTCCGTGCGTAGCCTATCAATGACATCATACCCGCGTTACCCTCGGTTTCCGGTTTTATTTTGTAGAAACCGTGGAAACACCAACGACGCTTTAATATATTATGTGTTTTATTACACAGGTGAGCAACTGTTTAGATACATTCATTGACAGAAAACTAATTATGTTATATAGCTCAATACAGTAAGTCTTATTGTTTAAATCTCGTTTTCTTGATTTACAGTGAGTACAATGTTTTACCATGCCTAATATCGATCTAGCTTACTGCAGTGTGCAACAAGTGTCTCATAGTAGCCGCTCAAATATGTTTCAAATATATCTAATATGATAAAACAGCACTGCTTTATACATTAAAGCACATGTAAGTTTAATTTAATAACATAATATATTCTGTGTGCTTAATGTTTCATTGAAAACTTCAGTTCTTACAAAGATCTCTTTCTCTGATGTTTTGTAACATTCCTGTCTGCATTCCTGTTTACCTTGACAGTCTTATACAGTAAAAGCAACAACAACAAAAAAGCTGTATGTGCCCTGTGCACTGCAGAGGTGTCTTTTGGTGCTGAGCGCACAGCCTCCATGGAGAATTGGCATGCATTGCTAAACAAGGCTACCCAGAATACAAGGCTTTTTACCAGACCAACAGCATCGTCTTTGCCCCAGATGACCCTCTGCGGCTCTGCTTCAGCAGGCTGATTCACTGCTGCACTCTCCATGCACAAAGATGTCGACTTCACTGACTCCGGATCAGTGTTTCGCATGGCATAAAGGCTGCTTTTTAACGTTTGCTTTTTTCATACGACATTGCCCAGCATGCAGTATTTATTTGGGGCTTTTCATCCGACACCGCTATCGATTTCATTCTGCGTTGGGGTACAGATGAGACTGCACTTCAAGGGTACTCGAATGACTGGGGGTTTGAAAAAGAACTAAAAAGAGCAGATGGATGTGTGCACATATGAGTGTGTGACTCGTATCTATGTATATGAGCCAATATATTTTTTACAAGGAAGTTATAGATGGTCCCCTGCTCTGAGGCGTGTCGAAAACAACAGTAAACCTTCTGGATGCACTGAATCTCACAAAAACAATATGGGTCATACTTTATTATTATTACTTACTTATTATTATTATTATTATTATTATTATTACTAAAATTAGTACTTTAGAGGTGTGTGTGTGTATATATAAAATATATATAAAATCAATAATGTGGTGTATATGCATACATAATACATACACAAACATGTATATTCATCAGAAAATTGCCCATTACAGTGTATGTATTTTTTATTACTGTAATGAAAAAATATTTTTAGATAATGTAATCTTATGTTAATATTAATATAAAACATGATAAATTTAAATGTTTTGTAAAAAAAAAAAAAAAAAAAAAAATCTGTAAGGAAAAAGTATACTATTTCAACTTCAACTTTGATTTCATGTTGACTTTATATTATATATCAGTGTTTATTTTTGCATTGTTACTGAGAATTATGTTCTTAAAGGGATAGTTCACCCAAAAATGAAAATTATCCCATGATTTACTCACCCTCAAGCCATTCTAGACTATCTTCTTTCAGACAAACACAATCTGAGTTATATTAAAAAATATCCTGGCTCTTCCAAGCTTTATAATGGTAGTGAATGGGGCTCACGATTTTGAAGTCCAAAAAAGTGCATCCATCCATCATAAAAGTAATCCATACGGCTTTAGGGGTTAATAAAGACCTTCTGAAGCAAAGCGATGGGTTTTTGTTAGAAAAATAACCATATTTAAAACTAAATAACTAGAATAAACTAAAATAACTAGCTTCCAGCAGACTGCCTACGCAAGAGTTACTTCTGACACGATTTGCATAGACCATCTGCTGTAAGCTAGTTATTTTAGTCTATAAAGTTTTAAATATGAATATTTTTCTTATAAAATACCATCTCTTCGCTTCAGAAGGCCTTTATTAACCCCATGGAGCTGTGTGGATATCTTCTATATTGGATGGATGCACTTTTTTGGACTTCAAAATCGTGAGCCCCGTTCACTACCATTATAAAGCTTGGAAGAGCCAGGATATTTTTAATATAACTTCGATTGTATTCGTCTGAAAGACGATGGTCATATACACCTAGGATGGCTTTTCATTTTTTGGTGAACCTATCCCTTTAATTCTTATAAAAATAGTGCATCAATGCAACTCCTAATGGTTGTAGAAATCTTTTTCGCTTCTTTTTCATTATGCATAGTATGCTATTTTTTTTTCTTTTGAGTTTGGGGTGAAATATAACCTGGGCTCCTTTATGACAGGTTTTGCGAGATCACCTTAAAAGAGTAAGAACTGATAGTTGGTATTCCACTGGGGCAGCATTGCAGAAACACTCTCATAGACACACACCCTAGCCCTGCTTTTAATGTCGCCCAACCTGTCTGATTAATCCGACCTCTGAGCCCGTAATGGCTACCCGACTACATCCTAGAGCCTCTGAGAAATTAAGATGTCCTAATAAGAGAAGCAGATAAGGCTTGCAGCACAAGTTTGCCTGATTTGATCTGATTACCACTCCAAAACGCTGTCGCTTCCAATGGATAGCATAACAAAAGCCCTCTAATTTGGCCAGTGCCCTTCTGTCCGAGTCCAACAAATTGAAATGTAATGGAAACAATTAGAGGCAGTGAAGAATGCTGGCGTCTCACAAGGACAAGAACAGCCGGAGAATGAAACTCTGCTCTGTTTCCCAGCTAAACATACAAATTAACTTAGGATTGGTCTGAAGTCACCTCTGTTTTTGGTGCTCTTCATCTCAAGCTGTTTGGTCTGATATATAAGTCCATTAAAGAGATAGTTGACCCCAAAATTACAATTCTTCATTATTTGTCAATATTTACTCACCTTAATAACATCCCAAATTCATGATTTTTTTTCCTTTCTTGAAGAAAAAAAAAAAAAATAGAGGAATTCTTACAGGACTATTATAGGTTCAGTACACTTTAAGCTCAATCACAAGCATTTCTGGCATAATGTTGATTTAAAGTGCCCCTATTATGCTTTTTTGGAAATTACCTTTCATGTAGTGTGTATATAGCTGTTTGCAAGTTTTAAAGATCAGAGTGCATGATAGATGGAGTTATTCTCTCCCAAAAGGAAGAACCGATTCTGAACTGCCTGAAACGAGTCGCCAGTAATTCCAGTCTTGCTTCCTTCACGAAACTACATGAGTTGTAACACATTTGCATAATGCCAGCCTATGGTTTACATTGGCTGGCCGCAAACATCAACTTTGACCCGCCCTCAAACACTGTAGTTGTAGCTGAGGCCTGGAAGAGTTTGGTTTATGTTATCGACATGTCGAGAAGACGCCGTTTTCTGTGCTGCGCTTCACTTCCAAAGAATGAAGACTCAGGCTTGAATTTGTAAGGACGACCCATTGGCCCAACAATGGAATCCAGCGGCGTGGGCAAAAGTATAATGCGTGTAGGTCTTTTCAGCGCTTCTGTGAAGTTCACTTAATTTATTAGAATATAATTTTAATTTTACTTTTGCTCTGTGCTTAATCTGACTCCAATTTCAAATGATTAAAAAGTTTAGAATGCGCGTTCCGTAAGGCTATGTGGAGTTGTAGACAGACAGTCACAGAGCACCACAAACAAAAAGCAGCCGCCTTTTACAGTTCCTCCTGAACCAAAACAACGAGCTTATGCTGCGTTCAAACCATGTCGAAATTACCACAATTAAGAGATGGCAACCCGTGACATTCACGGGTCCTCAGAGCTGTTCACGTCCTCAAACTTGGATTTACATGTTTCTATGTCAACACTATCAATGCCAAATTGAATCTGCACCAGTCAGGTGGTACAAGTCAGAGCTCTTTAAGTTGTTTACGTTCATTGTAATTGTAATGTTATGTGCTTTGAGACATGAGGTAATTTGACACAGTCTCTCTTGATGCTTTGCAGACTCTGCTCTGGCTGTGTTTTGGAGGCGTGGCTTTGGAAAGTGTGCTGAAGGGAGGGTGGGATCTTATGCTTTCAAAGTTTTTGCTAGCCTGTTCGAAATTGCCTACCCTAGCTTTAATAGAATTCTTTGTGCTTGTGAAAAACCATCACAGAAGTCATTCAGATGCCTTTATGCAGATGCGACCCAGATTTGCATCCCTCACAATGCTGCGACTTATATGTTCACAGTAGTGAGTGGGTTTTTATGTTGCTATGCAATTGTGCATTACATCAAATCATTTCTTTCCCTCTCTGTGTCAATAAGACGGGGTCATGAGAGAGTTCTCACTCAAAGGAGAGACTGATAGAATCTAAAATCAGACAGAAATTAAACTGTCAGATGATAATTGTGGGGAAGCTGTGTGGTATGTAATGCCAGGAGATTAAACAGAGAAGAACTGTTTCCCATTTGGCCCTCTGCTCCTCACAATCATTAGGGGTTGTATTTCTCAGTGTGCTCCATTTTGGGACTCGTCCTCTCTCATTTGGTTAATGGCACTCCATTGACTTAAGCGTCTAAAGCAGACGATATTTTTAGGGAGGTCTATGCTTTCAAAGTATTGAGATGCTGATATATACATACATGCATACAATTAATCATGCTCCCTGACTATTTTAACAATCTAAGCGCATAGTCTAAAGCGCACGGCGCAAGTGCACTTAGGGCGTGTCCAAATCCACTTTTGCAAGTTTAACGATGGGAAAAATGGTCTAAAAGGGTTGTACCTAGTCTCTTAATGAGTAATGGGTGTGTTTTGGAGTCTCATCTCCCATTCCCTTTAAAAGCCAGTTGTGCTCGTGCCATGGCAGATTCGCTATTTACATGGCGGAATTTGCAAGCGGAAAAACTGAACACTTCTCTAGCGAGGAAACGGATCTGCTCGTGCGCGAGGTTAAAGCACACAATAATTTTTAGCAGACAATAATAGTCTTTTACATTGTAATCTTTTCATTTTTAATATTTGGCATGTTTGTGTGCTGCTGCGCGTCCCTGTGTGTGTAATAAGCAGAGTGTATGTGCATTGTGCACCCGCCTATAGGCGCATATTACTAACGCGCTCTTTAAATAACAAAACAAATATTGCGGCATTGACTTTAGACCAGATTTCAGTTGGTCAATGGAGCAGTCCATTTCAGTTGACTCAAAATAGCAACACGCCAACAATGCACCTAAACACACCTCATTTTCAGACCAGCACACATATGGGCGAACAAATGGGCGCAAATGCATTTGCTATTTAAACAACATGGCGCAGGACGTGAAAATGATAACTGTGTCGGGCTGAAACTAACAAAAAACATTTGCGTCGCGCCTGGCACCGCATTGCGCTACATTGCACCGGGTGTATGATAGGGCCCTAAAGCTTAAAATACCACCTTTTTATTTTTTTCTCTTTACATTACATATGATACATTACATACTGTATGTAATACTGTATATTCAACATCAAAGGGACAATATGTATCAATGTTAGCATCAACTCATTAAAAAAAAAAACAAGCCGGTTAATGGTCAAATCTGAATTAAATGTCAGTGGTGGTCATGACCCTCACCTCACCAAACCACGCTTAAAACAAGACTGTCATGGCATGAACAATTAGAGGACATAAAACAATTAAAAAGTTTCACAGACAGAAAGCAAGAGCACATACTGGAAGTTTTTCCTTAATACTGGTTATACAAAGTCAATATAATTGTTCTGTACAAAGGAGGTGTGGGTGTAATTGTAGGGAAATAAGACTGACTACACTCACATTGTATATGTGTGACGCAAAAGATAATCTTTTTTCTTTTCTTTTCTTTTTTTTTTTTTTTTTTTGAAGTTCATAAACTCTATTTATAAGAAATAAAACAGAACAATATACTTATGATAATGATTATGATTGGCCTGACCCAGAACCTCCAAGAATCGAAGATCAAGAGGAACAGTCATCAAAATATTTCAAAAGTAGCATATAAGATTAGAAACCAAAGTTTACAATTGGAACATGTCTTAATAATTCTGTCTGCTCAGTGCTTTACTAGTCTGCCATCATGTTGTGTCTTTGAATTATCTTCATTAGTACCACAAAATGTGAACATACTTTGTGGAGTCTATATATATATATATATATAAAGAGAGAGAGAGAGAGAGAGAGACCGATTTTTGAGATTAATTACTTTTACTACAAAAAAGATAGATTTATCATAATTAATATTGACATATTATACATCAAAGAAATCTTACCGTTTGTCATATACATTGTTTATCCAATTGTGTGCTTCTGTTTGGCCATCATCCATTCTTTTCCTGTAACATGCAATCAACATAAACATGGTTATACAACAACCTGCAGCTGCCTTGTTTAAATATAAGACGTTTTGAAGGTGTCACATGGTGGGATTCAAAGGTTTCCCTAACAGACATTTTCCTCTCAGAACAAACCCTGAGCGATAAATAAAGAGATGGCTGAAGATGAAGAGCGATGGCTTTCAGTTCTCGTTTCAGCAGACTCTTCATTGCAGCCGTAGTGACAGTTACAACACCCCTGTCTTTTTTGTCTCTCTATTGATTGTTTGGCTGTGGGCTAATATAAAGGTTTTCCTGCGTGTCAGTCAGCTGTCAGGCCCAATCTCACCCAGCACATGGCTGCCTGTCACTCTCATGGGCTTCCCTCGCTGCTGTCAGTCAGACAGTGCGCCGTGGACTGCATAGGGGCCCGTGTGTGTGTGTGTGTGTGTGTGTGTGTGTGTGTGTGTGTGTGTGAGGTAAAAACACAACATGAACAGATCGCCATGAGTGATGTGAGGAATACAAAAAAGTCTTTCCTCCTTCCTTGTTTGCTGCTGGAAAGTTGCTCATGTGCAGAACTTGAGATGTTATTGTCAGTAAAACTACAGGCAACACTGTTTTTACTGTAAAGGATTTTTTTTCGGTCTTTTATGGTGCTTTTATTGTTTGCCATTATTACCCTTGTGAAAAAAGAGTGCTTATTACAGAAATAATATATATCAAAAGAATATACTTAAGTGTGATCTGAATGTAATGTTTTCAGACACTGTAATTGCATGTTAATTAAATGAAAATGTGTTATTGTTTAAATTTATATAAGCTTATATAACCTAAGTACATCTTAACATGTAATTTTATAGTAACTTTACTTTTATTGTCTTTGAAATATGGTTATAGTGTATTGCTGAATGTACAGACAAGCATTTATGGCTAAATAAAATCTACATTAATGTCCGTTGAAACTTGTATGTCATGTATTTAAATATATTTGTAATTACACATTTGTAATGATGAGGTTCTAAATTAGTACATTTAAATTATAACTTCAAATGTAATATCAAATATCACACAATAGTCAAATTTATAATCTAGAACTTTACATGAATGTTAGTCAGCACATCAAAATAAGTGTAATTCCTTAAAGCATTACAAAATGTTATTAATACATAGTGATTTAAAATGTACAACTTTTAATTTGGCATTATTACAAAGTGCGTTGTTTAACACTGTACTTAAGTGTGCTATGAAACAGTCAAACAGTGACTCTTTAAGTGCACTTAAGTGGCCTTTTATTTCAATAATATCACTTGATCTGATTTTAAGATTTGAAGTACACTACAAGTGCACATTCAGTACAATTAAGCAGACTTGGTGTTTGAGTCACATCCCTTTTTCGCGAAATAAACGGTTGCATTCATGACAGGTTTTCAAATTTGTGTTGGACACGCTGTCATTGAGTTTTTCCGTCTTCCCACAAGCTGAACATCTCTGTTCTGTTCCAGTGAAATCTTCTCACTGTAAGAGGATGAGATGTGCGTACCATCGCAGGGCTAAGGGTGAAAAGTAAGAGTTGGAAGGCATTTGAGTGAGAGTTGGATGATGAATTGTGGTGCGAAAAGTCTCAGGTTTAGGAGCAGAGGATGTTGACTCTTTGCATTCATAGGGTGACAGAGATGTGATAGGTGACAGATGCCACTATAATGACTTCCTCAATTCTCACAGCACTTTTTTTAATTAGCATACAGCTTTCCTGTTATCTCACCATGTGATGGTGTATAGATAAATGTGGTTTGTGCAGCAGCAACTTGCTGTTGATTGAATGTTATCATCACATGGATGATCTTTTGAGATGGGTCTTAATTATATAAAAATTAATATAATATCAATATTTAATTCAGCCTCATGACGATCCATACAACTCTGGGGTAGAGTTTCCAGCCATTTGAAAGGTCCCATTACGTACTTAAGAAGTACTAGTTAGTTTTGTAACCAACTGTATACATAATTTAGGTGTACCATTTGTTCTTAAAGCAAAGTGTAACTAGCAGCTTATACGCTTTTCATAAAGAAATTCATATAATATGACGTTTACATATGTCTTTCAAAAAGCAGCCTTCACATTTATATACAGATGTAGTGTTTGATAAATTACCACTAACAATTTAACCATTTCAGTTAATTCTGTTAAGGTTCAAACTCATTTTGCCTCAACTGGAACTGGTAATAAATTAAATTTCCATTCAAATATAGGAAATAAATTGAATACAATTATGATAATTTAATATATAATATAATATAATATAATATAATATAATACTTATATTTATTTACATATTTACATTTTCACAAATTTTAATTAAATTATCATTTTTATAATTAATTATGTAACGCTATATTAAGAATTACTATAGTAAAATATATTTTGGAAAATTTATATTGACATTTTTTGCTAATTTATTTATCATTAATTTGAATTATTTAATACTTTATTACAAATAGTATATTGAAATATGTAAATAATATTCAAGAAATGCATTTAAAAAATGTATCATATTTATGTTATATGCAAATGTATCATTTTTATTAAATATTTTAATTATGTAATAATTTATTAAGAATTAGCATATTTAGTTTGTAAATAATATTTAGGAGATACATTTAGGACAATTTATATTATTGATATTTTTTGCAAATGTTTTTATCATTTTTATTCATTTATAAGAATTAGTATATTGAAATATGTAAATAATATTCATGGAATAAATTTAGGAAAATGTATAATATTGACTTTTTTTTTTTTTTTTTGCACATTTCTTTATTACTTTTATTATTTTATTTATTTAATAATTTATTAAGCCTAAAAAAATTGCAAATAAAATTCAGGAACTGCATTTAAATTGAAGTGCGCTGTTTAGATCAGGTTTGTTCTGAAGAGCCACTACCAACCCTGTTACTCACATAATGTAGGATGTAAATTGAATATGCGCATATTGCAAATGCACAAATGAGAGATATGGCTGAGGGAAAAAGATTTTCAGTGACTTCAATTTCAGGTCTAGCCTTATTGTTTTGTTCATTATGCACGGCTACGCACTGGAAAAAGTATTTACTGGAAAAGCTACAGTGTTTAGAAAACAACTGAGCTGCTGTCCGGCAGCTGAAAAGTGAAGTTAAATTAGCAGCATTGCTACTTTTAGTTAGTTAGGGACATTTTCTCTGAAATGGCAAGGGAATCAGTGCATCCTCAGAAAATTAAGATGAGGAAAAAAATCAATAGTGCTCAAATAAAAATAAACAAGAACATTACCGTCCTAATCTCTTTCATAATCTCACTGTAGAGTGCATTACCGCGATATGATGGATTCATATACTGTAGAAATGGCGCCCAGGCTGCCATGAAATCCGGCTTTCGGCTAGACCAGCAAGACCGACAAAGTACTGAACAATAGACGAGAGAACAAGAAAGAAGAACTGTAAGATGATTGTTTCTCCTCGTTCACTTGTTTTCCATTTGTTTATGTATTCATTCTCTTCCATTCTCAGATCATTAAAGAATTCAAGGACGAAGATTGGAACATGGGAAACATTGTGCACACGATGATCAACAGGCGATACGGCGAGAAATGCATCGCTTATGCCGAGAGCCACGACCAGGTACTGCCGCCCGGATACCTTCATTTCTCCAGCGTGGACTAAAGGAAATGTAATCAATGTGTCATTGGGAATGTAAATTGGTGTCAAAACAGGTTGTAGTCCTCTAGGGACGAGGGTGAAATGAGAAATTAACACATCCATCTTGTTTGTACACATACTAACGCCACAACTAAAAGCGATTGTTGTTGTTTTTCTCCTGTCTTCCACTCTTCTCTTTGTTTTTCCTTTGTGTTCTGTTTTCAAGGTCTGGGAATAATGATTTGAGCTACTCAATATGAGACCCTTAAGTGAGCCTGTGTTGAAACGTGCTACAACTAGTAAAACTTTACTTTGACACTTCATCAATAGACCGACTGTTTAGCATTGCAAAAAAGTTTCCATTGAATGGGCAGATGTGCGAAACTGCATAGGATGTCTTAAAATATTAACGGATGTTGGGACCTTGGCTTAGCGGTTGCAACGTATTGAGCTTTGGTGCTTATGTAGGTGATGATCCAAAACATTTCTTCTGCTTCATTTCATCTTGTTTCCTAATCCAATCCCAAAAAAAAAAGTGAAAAAAATGTCCAATTTTAGCATGCCAAGCTTTTTAGTGGTGTTTAAGGCAAACGCCACTATTGCTCATACTTTGGTTTAAGGATATTTTAAGCGAATTAAGCTAGTGTACGTTTATACCATCGATGCTAGCATGCAGTTCTGCATTATTACAATCAGACCAGTATTCAGTCTTGTTTTTTATGGTCCCATATGCCGTTTTTGTTTAGTACAAGACAAATTGTAGTTGTTCCCCATTTTTCCCCCAATAACAAGAGCAAGCAATCAAAAGCTATTCATCAACCAGCAAACAATTCACCTAATGTGGTGTTCGTGCTCATATTGTTGATCTGCCTGTTCTGTCAGGCCCTGGTGGGAGACAAAACGCTGGCCTTCTGGCTGATGGACAAGGATATGTACACCAACATGAGTTCTTTGATTCCAATGAACTCCGTTATTGATCGGGGCATCCAGCTCCACAAGATGATCCGACTGCTTACCCACGGCCTGGGAGGGGAGGGATACCTGAACTTCATGGGTGAGTCCTTGCAGATGCATTAATTTTTGAAAAACTAGTTTGGATTTCATGTGCAAGATGTTGGTGAATTATCTTTGCAACAATGTAACAATGAAAAACTAGTGATAAGAAAACTACCAAAAAATGTCTTTCCAAAAACAGACGTAATTTAGTTAGTTAAAAGGTCTACTTTTCCGAAAGGGCTGTTTTGTGTTTTGTTTTGTTGTGTTTTTGTTTTTTGTTTTGTTTTCGTTTTCATTTCTTGTGTTTTGTTTTTTGTTTTGTGTTGTGTTTTTGTTTTGTTTTCTTTTTCATTTCTTGTTTTGTTTTTTTGTTTTGCGTTTTTTCATTTTGTTTTTGTTTGTTTAGTTTTTTGTTTTGTTTTGTGTTGTGTTTTCGTTTTGTTTTCGTTTTCAGTTCTTGTGTTTTTTGTTGTTGTTCTTGTTGTTGTAGGTTTGTTTGTTTGTTTGTAATTTAGCGTCCCATTACTTTTTTTAGCATTAGACGCACAAATCCCATGTTTTTTTGTTTGTTTTGTTACAACTGTTAGATATGTTAGATAAACTATTGTATAACATAGAAAATGTTTTTGAAAACAGCAAATATCAGTATTTCCCCTTAAAATGGTGATTTTGACCTGTCCCACCTCAGAGATTTTGACCTTGACTGTATCCAACAATTAAAATAACACAGCATCATTTAACATTATCTAGTTTATCAACAACTACAAACAATTATTTAGTCCCAACCTTGCTTGCCCCTAATTTTGGCTAAATATGCAAACCTATTAATGCCATTTTTGCAACTTTTTTTCACACATGCCTTCAATTCTGAAACCTGCATGATGTTTTCATTGATGTTAACCATTAGCCGAATAGCTTTTTTTAGGCATTGTTTTAGTAAGCTCACATTCAGGTCTGGCTCCATTTTTGTATTTTGTATTTTTCCAACTTTTAAGTTCAATCCAATCAACATTGTCTTACATTTAATAGCTCCATTTTGGCTTGACACATCATCAGTGGTTAATTACAGCTGTTTGTAATATTTATGAAGTAGTCATTATTGCTGGAAGTGGTTGACCGACAGCATGGTCAATAGTCAGCCCAAACAGTGTACTAGCCCCACCTGCTGACCAGGTGCTGGCGCTGTACTACCCATATTAAATGTATGAATCTCCAATGAACCGGTTCAGTTTAAAAGAGACAGACTTTTCCCCAGCCAAGGCTATATTCATATCACACACACACACAACCCAAACCCCACAGATTACCTTGTGTTTGTGAGCATATGGCCAGATTCATCCATGATGCACACTGGAGTGCTGTTATTGTTTACTGCTGTTCTTGTTCTGCCAATAGCACTAACAGTAATGACAGCTACAGATGTGGACTGCCTGATGTGGACACTTTCTACTCTCCACTTGTAGTATATCTGTAAAAAGCTTTTGTCTCCTGAGTGAAAATACTCGCCTAATGGTGGTGTGCCCCAGCTGAATATATATTTTTCAGTCGGTTAAGCCTCTAACAGCCAAAGGGCTAGAATGTGAAATGTAAAGAGACAGCAGGTATGTCTGCACTTCACAAGAGATTGTGAAGTGCAGAAGTTTTTCTTTTATGTCAAAAACAAAAATATTTTTACTTTATTTCATTGTATTTTAGTTTATTATTTTGTTTTATTTTATTTTTTTATTTTTAATGTTATATTTTTATATTTTATATTTTATATATTTCATTTTTTATTTTATTTTATTTTATTTTATTATTTTATTTTATTTTTTGTAGTAAAGTCCAGGATGTAAAATAGTGGCATGTAAAACTGAATGCCCTCTACAGAGGACAAAATTTGCTGGGTCTCAGGATCATTAAAATTTATCTAGACTTGAATTATTCCTCCCAATTAAACTTTTAGTACAACAGGGATTAAGTACTATGCATTATCCAAGTTTCTGACATGCTTATTCCGGAAATAAATGACATAAAAATGTCCCACAAAATAATTAAAAGATCATTAAAAGCTTTAAATTAATCATCAAAAAAAGAATTTTAGGTTTTTGCGTCATTTATTGCTTATTCCGTTTTAAAAAATTAAAATAAATTGTTACAAAAAAATCCCTTAAAGTTGACTTTTCATGGTCTTTATAAAACAAAGGTAACCAATGAGCCAAAGCGAGAAGACAAAAAATGGTAAATACAGGACGATGTGTCATGTCAATGGATCAATGGCTGTGAAGTCATTTAGCCAGTGCAAAGCAAGAACAAATTGTTTGAGCAAGCAAATCAATTTGAGCTAGTGCTATCCTCAACTCTGCGAAGCCCATCTATTTACTCTCTAGTGGCAGAAGATGCTTGCAAAGTAAAAGGCCACAAAGAGATGACGGCCATGTTTGCAATGCAAAAAGAAGATGAGTGCTGTGAGGCAGAGACTCGACATTATAACACACTCGCGAGGCGGCAATGAAACGGCTCAGTGGTTTCATCATTAAATCAGCAGGTGGAGAGTGAGATGAATGTACGCTTGACTTTCAGAGATGGCGAAAAACTTCTGGATCACCTTCAGAAGCACAGAGCAATGACTGACTATATTCAAACTGTGCTTTTGATCAGTCAAAACTGCTGAAGAATTTAGTGCAGTTAACATTAAAGGTGACCTATTATGCTCCTTTTTACAAGATGTATAAGTCTCAGGTGTCCCCAGAATGTGTCTGAAGTTTCAGCCATGAATTTTTTATTATTCCATTTTTTAACTGCCTATTTTTGGGTGGGAGAAAAAATGCGCTGATTTGGTGTGTGTAGCTTTAAATGCAAATGAACTTGTGCTCCCCACCGCCAAGCTCACGATTCCAATACACTGAGAGGCATAAGAGAAGCTCACGCAGCAAATATAACTCTCAAAATTGATCATTACAAACTGTTCGTGATGCAGCATATCAGATCACGTAGGTATGGCATGTGTTTTGTGGATGTTTGCTAACATTCGATTCTGAATGAGTTTGATAGCGTGCTGCACGGCTAACATGGCTAAAGCTATACACTGTTGGAGAGACTCAATAAGAATGAAGATGCGTTTATGAATTATACAGACTGCAAGAATTTTCGGGTTAAAAATAAAAATAACGACATGGCTCTGGTCTCCGTGAATACAGTAAGAATCAATGGTAACTTTAGCTACATTTAGCAGTACATTAGCAACGTGCTAACTAAAAACACATTCAGAAAGACAATTTGCAAACATCACAAAATGTATATGAAATTGGATAATGAACAATTGGTATCGATCCATCTTTGATAATCAACTTCTGTGCAAATCCTGTGTTTTACCGACCCTCGTGTGCAAAGCAGTCTGGTGTAAAATAACTTGCACATACTGGACTAATTTATTTGGAAGACTTCCTTCACGTAGCTTTAGTAATCCTGAAGACATTCAGGTGTTTAATCAGGGGTGTAGCTAAACTGTGCAGGACAGCTGCACTCCAGGACCAGTGTTACTGGTACACCGTTGTCGCTTACGAAAACAAAATGGTGGCGCTGTGGGTGGAAACATACAGATTAAGGGGCGGTAATATTATAGTAAGAGCCTTCCAATGTCACAAGGGGAGCAAAATCTGAGCGGCTCGTTTTTCACATGCGTGCAGAGAAAGGCTTGCCAAAATAAAGTTACTGGGTTGTCCTTTTTCATGTTTTCTGGGTTGGTAGATGCAATGGGAACCCGATTATAGCACTTAAACATGGAAAAAGTCAGAGTTTCAAGATATGTCCCCTTTAAGATAAAACAACAAAAACATTGAGTTCATATAAATTTAAACTACAATACAATTTCAATTAATTGCAATTATGCAGTTAAGTGCCCGAAAACATTACATTCAGTTCACACTTAAGTGTATTTTCTAAGTGTTTATGTTCCCCCAAGGGAACATAAACGTGTTTTAAACACAAAGAAATATGTAGTACTTTTGGCACATATGTTTAAAAGCATATCATGTACACTCACATGAGATGATATGAGATAACCCCAGTCATACCATTGGTCTTATTCTACAGTTTTATCCTACATAAGGCAGGTCACCCCTCATGGTGGCAGCCATTTTGAGGTCCACCACCCATGTCTTGCAGTTTGATTCTTTTGACAAAAATCCATGCATCCGTGCCAGTAGGTGTCAGTATAAAGGTCAAATATTGGTCGGTTAGGCAGACAAATTAATGTGAAATGGCATTTGAAACCAATTATACTTAATATTAATTTAATATTAAGTTTTTACGTTCCAAAGAAAGATGTTATAAATCATGCACAATAACCAAATTTTCATGGACGAAATCCAGTTATTTCAATAGGAATCCACAAGATCTGGAATTTTGCGTGAGATTTCCCTACACAGATTCCGCAACGGGTTCAATTCAAGTTAGTCTTGCGGGTTCATTTTGTTGACCAATAGAAAGCTGCTTGGTGTGAAAATGACTTCTGTGTGAGCTGTGCTTTGTACATCAATTTACTATTGAAAATAGACAGTGTGCGCAAAATATCGCTAAAAGTTCTCAAATGTGTGTAACCCAGTAAAATGGTAATATATAGATCTAAGTTTTTGTCAGATAATTAATACATTTCCCCTGTTTCTCCAAGACAGACCTGAAACAGAGGAAAATACATAGAGACAGACAAAGAGTGTTCAAACCTGAAATATTGAGAGAGAGGGAGAGAGAGAGAGAGATATGGGAATGAGTGTAATTGACTGGGAGCTTACGGTAGTCATGAAGTCCAAAGTCATTTCCTAAACAAATGACTGTTGGCCTGTTTTGATATTTGTCATGATAAAGGCCCCAGTAACTATATTTCCATTATAGATTTATTTAATGTTAATAGTCGACTTGCTTTCGGCTTTAAATGTGTGTTGTGTTTGTGTAAGATGGAAGGGGAGGATAAACTACTAAACTAATTGGTCTCTGAAAGCGGGGTTGAATGTGATTCAGCTATAGGTCATCAGGATTAATCCTGAATCACATTTTAAAAGGATCATCTCATCTAGCTCAGTGTTTGCGTATGCTAATGGCTGCGTGGTTTTCCAGACAACCTTGTTTCAAGGGCAGCTCTCGAATATGTCTAGTGCATTAAACTGAAAGACCGGCAGGCCTGAAGGACTGTCGTCTGTTTTGAATTTAAAAGGAAGTTGTCATCTCTTCTTAATAAGTTGTCAGGTTCCCCACAATATTTTTCTGTACTTTACATAAGAAATTACATAATTTGGACACAGTCAACTGTAATAACAGATTACCATAAATTGTAATGTTGACATGCACTCCCTGTAAAGCTGCTTTGAAACGATATGTATTGTGAAAAGCGCTACACAAATAAATGTGAATTAAATTGAATTACTTAAATCCTACCACAACTAAACCTAAATATAATGATCTAAGTAATTAGTCATGCACCAAAATCGGAAATATTGGTCAGAAAATGCATTTTCAGTTTCGGTTGAACGTTTTTTGGAGGGCCTGAAATCATTGACCAAAACAGTGGCATTTTATTAGAGCTTCTCCAATGGCACGTTTGACTGTGTCAACATGGCCATAGCTTGACATTTGAGCTTAAAGGGTTAGTTCACCCAAAAATGAAAATTCTGTCATTAACTCTCATGTCGTTCCACACCTGTAAGACCTTCATTCATCTTCAGAACACAAATTAAGATATTTTTGATAAAATCTGATGGCTAACGATGGATAACGACTTTATTCAACAATATCTAGTGATGGGCGATTTCAAAACACTGCTTCATGAAGCTTCGAAGATTTACGAATCTTTTGTTTCGAATCAGTGTTTCGGCGTGTGTATCAAACTACCAAAGTTACGCCCCCCAGTGGTGAACCATTGAAATTTCGAAACACTTACAACGTAACGAAGGCTTGTTTACTGAAATCACATGACTTTGGCAGTTTGATGCACTCTCCGAACCACTGATTCGAAACAAAAGATTCGAAAAGCTTTGAAGCTTCATGAAGCAGTGTTTTGAAATCGCCCATCACTAGATATTGTTGAATAAAATCGTTATTTTGTTTTTTTGGCGCACAAAAAGTATTCTCGTCGCTTCATAACATTAAGGTTGAACCACTGTAGTCACATGACCTGTTTTAAATATGTCTTTAGTTGCTTTCTGAGCGTATGAAAGTGTAAATTAACTTGCTGTCAATGGAGGCCATAATTTTTTTATTAAAAATATCTTAATTTGTGTTCCGAAGATGAACGAAGGCCTTACGGGTGTGGAACGACATGAGGGTGAGGAATAAATGACAGAATTTTCATTTTTGGGTGAACTAACCCTTTAAAGCGATAGTTCACCCATGCTATAACTATGCTATAACTATTTCTGTTGCTTAGCAAATACTATTGATTAATTAACTGATTATTAAATAAAAAATTTTGGTTACGGTTTTTGGCTAAATGAAAATTATGATCTTGGTTTCTGAACCCAAAAAAAAAAAAAAACCTTTTTATTCTGTGCTTAAATCCTACCACAACTAAACCTGAATATGAAAAGCTTAGTATAGTTTAATATGGTGTATAATAAAGGATAGTAGGCCTATAGATGAATTGGGACTGGGAAATGTTCCAAGCTGGACTTGATCTTGTGAGCACCAACCTCTACAGACTCATGCTCATAATATGATTTGCTGTAGCTGAATTTAGTATAGTTATGTACGCACACTTCACCGTCTGTTTCTATTAAATCAGCTCTGAATTGAGCAGCTATATAACTTTGACCACGGGGCGTTTTTTTCCAGCTCTATATCCAACTTTTAATCAAAAGCTGACTTTGAAGCGCTTCACCATGACGAAGCAAACACTAAGCTCTGACTACACCTTCTGCTTCATTTCAAACTGTATTACACACTCTTTTCCCTGGCATTGAATTTCTCTGTGTGTGTGTCAATTGGGAATCTCAGCTGCCAGCGTGAGGCCTGAGCCACAATACAGCACTCCGGCTCTGACGGGTTTGCGACTTCAATATCAGACGCTTTGAAGGGCCGCTGTTCACGTCTGACCACCTTTACATGAACTAATGTCGGTTTCAAATACCACCGTCGTGTGTATGGCTCAAGATTTGTTTTTCTTACTGCAAAATACTCTTTGTCAAGCAAGTTTTATCTCAGGAAAGTCTGAACCAGGTAGCTAACAGAAAATATGCAAGTCATGAGTCTCGAATGAGTAATAACTGGGTAAATGTCCAAGTCATATTTCTATAGAAGCCTTTTTTTTTCCATCCTAGGTGTATATGACTGTCTTCTTTTAGATGAACACAACTGGAGTTATATTAAAAAAATAGCCTTGCTCTTCTAAGCTTTATAATGGTAGTGAATGGCGCTCGAGATTTTGAAGCCCAAAAAAGTGCATCCATCCATCATAAAAGTAATCCATACGGCTCCAGGGGGTTAATAAAGGCCTTCTGAAGGGAAGCAATGAGTTTTTGTAAGAAAAATATTCATATTTCAAACTTTATAAACTATAATAACTGGCTTCTGGCAATGGCCACACACAAGTCTAGTTCCAGTGGAAGAGTGACCTCTGACCCGATGTATTGATGAACACGGAAACACAGAGGATCGAGCAAAACAAAACACTGATCACGAATTAGAAGTCTAAAAAGAGAATTTTAAAGAGAAATGTCTGAGGATTTCGATATAAGACAAGAGGAGCTTGAGTTAGTTACTCAACCCTATGTGTCTGAACTACAAGAGGTGTCTACTCTCACATGCTCGGGGTAAGAGGTCACTCTTCCGCCGGAACTCAACTCGCGTACGGCCGTTACCGGAAGCCAGTGATTATAGTGCATATACATTTAATGTATATACATTTTTAAAATAATTTTGTTTACTTAAAATCATATTTTTAAAATGTAAAATTCAAATATGTTAGTGTTATTTTCTTTTATTACAGTAGTGATAATGTATTGTTTTGCATTATAGCAGGCTACTGAGAGTTGGGGAAAGGGGTTTAATTGTGTTTAATTTTCATATGTGACAACACATAAAAGCTTAATGGCACTTAAAATGATTAATTATTTTGAGTTGTTGTTGAAATATGATCTGGACATGTTCTTGACAGATTTTGTGAGATTTACCCATCGTTAAGAGAAGGAACATCTGGCTACAATAATGGAGGATGTGGAATACACCTCTCTTACACATCTGCTGTGTGTTTCCTGTTGTGAAATGTATGCGTTTAATAAACTCCAGATTAGATTTTCATGCATGACAAAACTAATCCAAAACCTCAAGTAAAGCCATGCAGCAAACAGACTATATTCTTCAGAACTTGACTTTCCGCTTTGTGAAGTTTTTGGAAGTTTGCAGACAGCCGTCGTCATGGGAGAATATTTAACCTGCTGTGATTGTTATTATTCTAATTCCCTGCTTATTGTCCCATCTCCATTTTTTCAGATTTAAAATCACGACTGTATCTAGGGATTTGCCTGCATTTGTGATCGTCAATAAGGCTTTTACTACACAGGGCTCAACAATGAGGATTTTTTTTCTTTTCCGCTGGTCAGTGTTGTTATTTTTAACTAAAACTATTTCAATAATTGAAATAATGTTGAAATAAAAATAAACTATAAATTAGATGAAAAATAAACTTGATGAAAAACTGGCAACTAAATGAAATCAGTTGATGTACTAAAATTACTAAAACTAAAACTGAAATAAAAATAAATTAAATCTGAATAGAAATATTTAAAACTAATAAAATTACAAAATCACATAACAAAATTACTAAAACGGAAACTAAAATTTAAATGAAAACTGAAAATATAGAAATAAAGCTGATTTAAAATATGAATAAATTCTATAATAGTATATACACTATGTCACACTAAAATAACAATGCTATGTAGCCCCTAAAGGGACATGGTGGTGGAAAAAATATGAGATGGGAAGAAAAAATATATTTCAAACTTTTGCGTTCCCCCGAGAAATTTTGCATTCACTCGCAAAATGTTTACGTTCCCCCGAAAAACTTTGCATTCACTTTCAAAAAGCGCAAACATTTTGTGAATGAATGCAAAGTTTCTCTGGGAAACAAAAACATTTTGTGAGCGAACACAAAGTTTTCGGTGGAATGCAAACATTGTGCGAATAAATGCAAATTTTTGTGAATTTTGCGGGGAAAGCAAACATTTTGCAAACAAATGCAAAGTTTCTCTGGGAAACGCAAACATTTTGCAAGCTAACACAGTGTTTCTCGGGGGAACGCAAACATTTTGCAAACAAACGCAAAGTTTCTCAAGGAAACACAAAAGTTTTCCGAACAAACGCAAAGTTTCTCGGGGGAACGCAAACATTTTACGAACAAACGCAAAGTTTCTCGGGGGAACGCAAACATTTTGCAAACAAACGCAAAGTTTCTCGAGGAAACGCAAAAGTTTTCCGAACAAACGCAAAGTTTCTTGGGTAAACGTAAACATTTTGCGAACAAACGCAAAGTTTCTCGGGGGAACGCAAACGTTTTGCGAACAAACGCAAAGTTTCTCGGGGGAACGCAAACATTTTGCGAACAAACGCAAAGTTTCTCGGGGGAACGCAAACGTTTTGCGAACAAACGCAAAGTTTCTCGGGGGAACGCAAACATTTTGCAAACAAACGCAAAATTTCTCTAGGGAACGCAAAACATTTTACGAGTGAACACAATGTTTTTCGGAGGAATACAAACATTTTGCAAACAAATGAAGAGTTTTTCTCATTATGTTGTAATATTTAATGTAAAATATTAATATTCTACTACTTTTAAAATATATTAAATATTTAGTATTCTAAATGAAATATTGCAATATAATATAACAAAATAACATGTAAAATGTAAATAATATATGAGTGTTTTTTCTTTTATTACAGTAATGAAAATGCGTTGCGTTGTTGTTTTTCTATTATAGCAGGCTACTGAGAGTTGGGGAAAACTGTAAATGTAGCAACATTTTATTTTTTTTTATATTATGTTGTATTATTTAATGTAAAAAATAAATTTTCTACCACTTTTAAAATAGTAAAATATAGTAAATATTCAGTATTAAAAATTAAATATAATACAACAATTATAATATGTATTATTTTTTAACTTTTAAATGGGATTATGACACATGGAAGTTGCATAAATCCACCAAATTGGCTTAGAGCTTGCAAGATTGTTGAAGTACTTTAAATTTTGTAAACATTTACATAATTCGGTCAGTGAACAGACTGTGGATGATCTATCTGAGGCCTGAATATCTCTAATACTGACCTCAGGCCATCCTCATTGTCGAGCTCTTCACAGTACGTGCACTTCCTCCTTGTTTGCTTATGCTTTGACACTTTTTTTTACAGCTACATAATTTATTTCATTAGAAAGCACTGTCATTCCCTGTCCATTCCACCTCATCCAGGCATCCATTTTTATTTCCATCTTCTTGTCTCTTTCCTTCTTCCTCTGAATAAACAACTTACCTCATCACCATTGTTGTGCCTCTGTTCTCTTGCTTGTCAAAGCGCCTCTTCGGAATTCAATTACCCAACTGTTGTTTTATGATGTTGTCTTGTCAGCTGATGACGGATTCATTATCTCATCACTCCGCTTGACAAGACTGTCACAACGCTCTCTTTGCCTTTTATTCCGCTGCTCATGCTCCGCTTGCAAATATATTCCCTGGCTCTCCTCTCCAGTCCTGTCTGTGATCTCCACTGCCATCTGCTCCAGTCTCCAGCTCATCGCTGAGATCATCGTGCCCTCAGTGTGCTGGAATTCACACAAACCCTGCTTTTGTGATCCTGACAAAAACTCAGTTGTTTTGGGATTTTTTTAGTAAAGCCCATTTAACATCTGATATGACTAAATATTTATGCACACAGCGGCAGAATATGGTTGTCAGTACTGTTTGTGTTGCTAAATACAGCTCCGATTACACACAGTTATTTTTTTGCTGTCAGTAATGTTAAGAGGACTGTCAAGCTGCAGGTTATGAAAAATGGCAGGAGAAAAAGAGTGAGACACCACCCAAAATGTGTCAATCACAAACAGTGACTGTAAAATTTTGCTTAAAATATTTATAAACAAATTTCACACCAAAAATATTTATACACATGAACTCATGACAGCTAAATGAATTATGCAGCATCTGAATCAGTGTTATTTATATACTATTATAGTTTTTTTATTAATATTTTGAATTAGCTTATATTTTTTATATATTTATTTTAAGTTGTCATTTTAATTTGTTTAATTTTTACTAATTTTGTCCTTGTCATTTTTATTGTTTTTTTTTAATACTACTCATTAGGTTTAATATATATATATATATATTTGTTTGTTTCTAGATAGTAATTTTAGTGCTTCAGTTTAAACTTGTTTCAGTAATTCCTAGTTTTTTTAATCTAATATTTTTTTTTGTTTTATTTCAACTTTATTTCAATTAAAAAAAATTTAATAGTTTTAGTTTGTTAAAAGATAATAACTCTCTTCTGAACATTACAAAAATTGACCAAGCTTCCAAATACATAACTCAATTATTATTTTATTTATTTTAAGCTAAAAAAAAAGAAAATAAAATGTTCACATTTTTATTTCAGTGTAGTTTCACTAAAAGGAGTGAAGAATATGGGTTGAAATATTTTAATAAAAATGTAATGAAAATATAATATTATATATTGTTATGTAATATATTTTAAACGTATTATATAACAATATTTTATTGCCTGTACTTGGCAGTTCACTAAAAGTTCATTTTGGACCCTAGAGATAGTTATATAAGATAATACAGGCCTATGCTTAAATCTGATGGGGAAAAACTCGTCAATTTCTCATATTGTGCAGTGCATTGAGAGACATAAAAAGTGGTACATCAAAAGACAGTCTTTTCTATTCCTGTTACTTAACCCTCAGACAAGGTCATTTTGCGTTTCATAATGCATTATTCAGTCCTGTCTTTTTGTCTCCTGGTTCATTATGCTTGTGTGTTTGTGGTGTTTCACTCTGTTCTTTCAGCAATGTTACGAATAAAGGGTCTGCAAATTCATTTAGCGTTCATTAATTTGTTAGAAAATAAACTAAAATAAAAACGCTCTGGGAATAGATCTTGAAGCTGTGCACTTCCCTTGTCTTGGTTTGATAATGGCAGTGGGTTTGAAGTGAACATTCACTGCAGGAGAGGCTTTGAGAGGGGAAAGGTTCATTCAGGGTGAGGCCAGTTTACTTACTTGGGCTTTGTTTGGTGGTTATTTAGTGGCCTTAAGTTTAAAAAAAACAAATCTGGTCCCTAAATATGGCTTTGGGTCCTTTGTCCAGTCTAAGGCTGCATTTACACTGCAAGGTTTAATGCCTTTTGACCATATCCGTTTTTTTTTTTGTTTGTTTTTGCCCCGTCTGGTTTCATTCTTTTCAAAGTGTAACTTTGCCGATTTTCAACCCGCTTTGTATTGTTACAATGTTGGTAGTATATGTAAATGAACAATGTTTACTCGCTCTCCATGTTCCCTGAACCAAGAAATTCACGTTTATTTGTCAGCAAAAAGTCCGCCGGATGATGCAAAACACACCATCCGGCAGACTTTAGACAGCTCCAGGGTTTTGTCTACTCTTTAAACAGCATTATGGTAAAAATGGAACACTATGGCAACAGCTTTCTTACCTGTTCTTTCTTACCTTTTACAGCGTCACGCACATGAGCGCCACGTTTTTAAGACGCGTGTCAAATTAAAAGAATTTCAACTTTTACATGCAGCACCGCTCATTAATGTCAGTTCCAAAACATTGGACCAATCAGAAGAACTCGGAGGCGGAGCAAGCATTGCGAGCTTCTGTTTACAGTAACAAGTTGGCGTGGCAACTTATTTGTTCGTTATTGCCATTATTGCATCACGTCTCAAAAGTGCGTCTCGAGACCCTTGCGTTCTGCGCTGCGCATTTTAAAAAAACATTCCTGAGCGTTTTTAGACGCAAAGACATAGCCCAAAAGTCTAGAGAATCTTTTCATGCCCAAATTTTTGTCCGCCAGACAATGTTTCATCTTTTATTAAAACAATAACATATTTTCAGTTGTAACAGTGACATTTACTACTAATAAGTCAAAATTATGATACAAATACTAATAAGTATTTGTATTAGACACTCAAACCAACTGCTTCTGAAACATTTTTCTTCAGCTGAACATGTATGAGAAACTATCTTCTCTGTTGTGTTTAATTGCAGGCAATGAGTTTGGCCATCCAGAATGGCTGGATTTTCCTCGAATCGGCAACAATGAGAGTTATCATTACGCCCGCCGGCAGTTCAACCTTGTGGACATGGAGCACCTGCGTTACCAGCAGCTGTACGCTTTCGACCGAGACATGAACCGCACGGAGGACAAGTACGGCTGGCTGGCTGCTCCCCCGGTGAGAGAAGAATCTTACCCTCTCTTACCCTGTCTTCCTTCCCAGTACCAGTAAATATTGCTTACTGTTTTTCCTTTATCAGTCAAGCTCTGCACATATCACCACAGTTTGGCTTTCTTTTCATCATCTTCCATGTTCTCATTCCCCCGTCTTTCTCTCATTCTAACTCCCTTTATGTGCAGCATAAAAGCATCTTTCTGTCACCAGAACATCTGCCGTTTCACTAAAACAACTATCAGTCTCTAACCAGCCCTGCAATCTTATTACTCAGTTGCTTTTTAAACAAATTCCCATACCACCATATGGAAGATCCATATATAAATCATTACCTGAGGAACATATTTCGGCACGTAGATGTGATTCCAACTCCTGCAGCACCTTGAAGTAATGAATAGACTGATTTACTGCTGTCGGCCATGAAGGAGTGAAAGATGAAAGGTAGTGGCAGCTTGTCTTAAAACAATGTTCTGGATAAATACAACAAACTCTATTGTCAGGATCCGAGCCATGAAGGACAGAAAATAATTTTGACTTGTCTCTCAGTTCATAAAAAAACAAAGCAAAACTTTTTTATGGTAATGCACTTACAATTGTAAAAGGCAATCCAGGGGATTTAAAAGAAATGTAAAATTTAGCTTTTGCCATTTTTATTTTATTTTATAACATCCAATCAATTGGAACCAATCAGATTATTCATAATAATTCCAAGTTTATCATCTAATAGGCTATTTATGTTTTATTTCAGCTTTATTTCAATTAAGCAGTCATGACATAAGTCAAATGCCTTGATCTTTTGACATATAAGAGGTCTTTGTACCATTAAAACATCCTGCAAGTTTCATCGCTTAAAACATCCTCCTCATTATAAACAAAGCATTTATTCAATCAAGCTCCAAAAATGGCTGCCCCTTAAAAATGAGAATTGAAAATAATAATTTTTTCGCATATATATTTGTGGTTTTTTGTGCAAAAATATTAATAGTGTTAGTTACCTATAACAACACTGGCGTCCTGCCCCATAGAGTTCCATTGTAAGTTCCTTTAACGTGTGGTTGTGTCAGTCTGACCGACAGCGAGATAATCATGCAAATGAAGGAAATTGGCAGGGATTAGATGCTAGACTGTGTAAATGATTCACTGAAGAATATTCACTTCCTCCTGTGATCCGTAGCTTATTTTACACCTGCCTCACCTTGTCTGTGTCTTACTTCTTTGACCTTGCCATATTGTTTTATGGATGAGGAGTATGATCATGTTTGAAAGAATAAGCAAGAAATATATTTTTTTCCTTTTTCAAAGCTCAAGTTAGATTTGACTTTCTGTGGTGCAAAAATACATAAAGCATTTAAATTATAGGAATTTGCTTTTAAAACATCAATAAATAAATAAAAATCAACGCTGCTTTGCAGGAGCAATATTAGCTAAATTAATAAATTATATTATATTAAAAAGTAAATAGTAATTATTAGTAAGTATTATTTTATAAATAAAAAAGGCAAACTACAGCTACAGGTTTTATTTTATTATGCCAAAAAATGCATAGAAAACCAAAAAGCTCACAGGAAAAGGCATACATTGACTACAACAATCAGTCATTAATATTTCATATATTTTATTAATATATAAAATATTATGTCTGCACAATTTGGCATGTTTCATCACAAATAAAACAATTGACTCTAAGCACAACTATGCAATATGCTTACAAAATCTTAACAAACTTTTAATAATATTTGAATAAAGAGTGAAGATGTCGGTTTTACCTAGGCCAGACATCACTTTTGGCCACTAACATCCATCCATCCACCCATCCATCCATCCATGCATCCATCCATCCATCCATCCACCTATCCATCCATCCACCCATCCATCCATCCATCCATCCATCCATCCATCCATCCATCCATCCACCCACCCATCCATCCATCCATCCATCCATCCATCCATCCATCAACCATCCATCCATCCATCCATTCACCCATCCATCCATCCATCCATCCATCCACCCATTCATCCACCCATCCATCCATCCATCAAACCAGCCTCCGACCCATCCATCCATCCATCCTCCCATCCATCCAAATTGGAACAATGGACTTTTGTTCAGATCACATGGTAGTTTATCATATTGATCTCAGATCTATTTAAAAATGTTCACCTTCTCCTTTTGTTTGGGAGAGGAAACGATCTCCAAAGACTCTAATGAGAGGCCTTTAGGAAAGGTGAGCTGAGCTTTGAGCACGTCTCAGGTGCCTGAATGGTTGTAATTGCTGTGTATCATCCTTGTCTTTTCCAGGGTAGATAATCGACAGTAAAAACCTTGGCACCCACTCAGACACCAAACTCTCTCTCCACAGCTCTGACAGAGTGGTAACAAAGTATCGCTCCAGTGAGAGGAGCGTTTGTCTGCGTGAACTGAATTCTTAATTCCTTCCTCTGTTTCTTAGATTCAACTTCACTACGCTTGGCACTCGATGGAGCCCACAGTACTGGTCCACAATGAGCAGAGCTGCTCCTTTTGCAGTTTATATTACAAATAAATGCTGTTCTTTTGAACTTTCTATTCATCAAAGAAAAATAAAAGTATCACACTTTCTACAAAAATATTAATTAGCACAAGTGTTTTCAACAATGATAATTAGAAATGTTTTTTGAGCAGCAAATCAGCATATTAGATTGATTTCTGAAGGATCATGTGACACTGATTCTAAAAATTCAGTTTTGCGTCACAGGAATAAATAACATTTTAAAACATTAAAACAGAAAACAGTTAAATGAGTAGTATTATTAATTAAATATATAGTGTTAATAATTAAATATATAATATTAGGAAATCTGTCTGATGACAGTCAGAATGACATTTGACAGATGTGAACGTGATAACTTTTTGTTGCGACAAACACAACGGATATATTCACCTCAGAGAAGAAGGTACATGGATTATATTTCATGTCACGTTTTTGTTAATCTTGATTTCTCACAACTTGTGTGCTTTTTCTGGGCGAGTCGGAGTGAACTACAGCACTAATAGAGTCATGAACGCTCACCGTGCACAGAAGATCAACGGCCAAGGTCAGGATTTTCCTTAAATAATACATTAAATTGCGGCTTGTTTTTCACCAAACCTGATCGTATACTCCCAGAACACTTGGAATATACGGCATGTGTCACATGGGATCATTCTGAGACACTTTTGCATCTTTTTTTAAAAAGCTATAATGGA
Source organism: Mylopharyngodon piceus (assembly GCA_039654765.1). Taxonomy (NCBI): domain Eukaryota; kingdom Metazoa; phylum Chordata; class Actinopteri; order Cypriniformes; family Xenocyprididae; genus Mylopharyngodon; species Mylopharyngodon piceus. The sequence goes on from CM077447.1 coordinate 6,186,913, forward strand.
TGAGCTATATATGGATGAGCGTGAGAAGGATATTTTTTAAAAATTGGTCTGAAGGGCATATAGCATTAGAGCAACACCAGGGTGAGTAAATTATGGCTTAATTTTCATTTTAGGGTGAACTATCCCTTTAAAACTATTAAAAAATGCTGTAACGGATGTCATGCTGTTTCAAGACATGTCAGTGAATTCTGAATGCCTAATGATTGCAGACAGAGAACATTTTTGATAGGCCAAAAAAAGTGTGCTGTTCTTTGCTAGGACTGTCACAGAGTTGGCTGTGATTTCACATGTGTCACCTATGTCAGGTATAGAGACATTTTGTTTGGTATTTCCCAAATAAAATCTCTCAAATTGTGAGACAAGGAAGCATCACAAAACTAGCCTGAGATAATCTTTTAAAAACTTATATAAAATCATTGCATCACTCACCATGTTGTTTTATCATCTCCATGATATTATAATTTGATCTCTAGCAGAAATCACAACAACTATATCGAGAATTTTCAATATATCCTCCGGACCTGCAGGGGTCTTCACTTGAAAAGCCGGTTGCATGGACCGCCCGCTAATTTCTCAGCAGGCTTCTAAAGACTAAAGCTGTGATTTTTAGTCGAGCACTGTTTACGTGCTGCTGCAATCATACAGAATGCCCGCTGTGCTGCAAACAGGACCGCTGTTCAGTAACTCATCCCTGCTCCCACTTCCTGTCTGTCTGTGCTGAGGGCCAATCATACATTATTTACAGTACGTCCACTACTGCACACAGCAGGTCATATACAATATGTCTAGACGCAAGCAGCTCAAATTCTCTAGTTCTGCAGATTTTTTCGTAATAGTTTTGTTTACATCAGTTTTTGTATTTTAGAGTCGTCATGAAATTTTAAAGTGAGTGGGCCTTGGTGAAATAGGCTGGACCTCAGTGCCTACTCTCAAACTAAAGTACATCATTTTAGAATACATAATATAAAAAGGGGGATGCAAACAGATAAAAAAAAAAAAAAATGGCATTATATGTTTTTGGTGGAAAGAGAAAAAGGTCAGAAATATGAGCTGAAAATAAATGCCTAAATTGAAAATAAAAATGTGACTTTACTCGAAAATGCGATCTGTTAAGCATTATACATAACAGATAGTTTTGTGTCATATATCATTGAAAAGGTCTTAACTAGCAGAATAATTGTTTCAGGTAGAGGCCAACCAATACCAAGTACATGTAAACAGTATTCACATGCAGCTTTTGTGCCGTGTTTTGGTTTGTAGCTTCACCAAACATTACGCTCTAAAAAATAATGTGTTTGCTCAACAACAACAAAAAAAATACAGGTTGCATAAATTTTTTTACGCAAAAATTTACATTTAACCAACATGCTACATTGAGTTAGAGGAACTTGTAGCATAAACACAAACTTTTAAGTTGATTACTTAAAAAATTAAGTTGCTCCAACTACCAGAGTTGTAGCCCTGGAACCAATTAATCTTATCTATTTCAGTTCAAATCAACAGCTATCATAGCACATGCTAACATAACTTAATTAACATGTATATTTAATGAACAAGTAAGATATTACTTGTCATTGGCATTAGCGCAGTCATCGCTTATAGAATCAATGTAGTGTTTGCCTACTATGTCACAATGGTAATCACAAAAACTTCAACATTACAGAAACTCTTTTAAAAGTCAAACATAACAGCATTAAACACTAACAGGTCTTTTCCTTTCACTAAAAACAAATAAATTAACACTTAATTTCAACATTTATTCTCCTTTTCCAGTCCTATGCAAAGCATGCTGGGAACTAGAAATCCACTGCCCAATTTCCGAAGTTATCAAGACAATTTCATTAAGTTGCTACAACCTAATTAAAAAAAAAAAAAAAGCCAATTAATGCAGAAATTTGAGTTTAAATTACAGACGATATTAAGTTGATGTAATCAACATTATTATGTCAACAGAACTCTACCAGATAATGTTTGCAACTTAAAAGGTTTAATTAAAACAATAAATTAGAGTTTTCAATTTGCAACCATGCATTTATTTAAGTTGTGGTAACAGGTCCCCTGAATTACTTTTTAGAGTGTAGTAAACCATAGTAGATCACATATATTTATTTAGAGTAGGTGTTCTCAATTCAAACAAGCCCAAATACAACATAACACAACACTTAGATCTTGAGATAATCCTCATAGAGTGGCATGACATGCTGCTTTGCTAAAGCTATACTACATCTGAGATCCGATCGCATTGCGATTATTATGATGTGTCATATGACAATGTCTGGTCAACGAATAGAAACTGGATCTCAGGTATAGTGGGTAGGGACGATGAGTAAAGACAAACTGGGGACTGTTTTACAGTGGGAGTGCGCTTGGATTGGATTCATAATAATTCAGATTGACAACTCTTGCATTTACAATTCGCCATAGAATAGAAGCACACAACTGGAAGATCACATGTAAGCAGTTCTTATATTCATGTATTTGAGTGATTATTGTCAAGTATGCAGAAAACACAAACAAACAAAAAACAATTTTGTCTCTCATTTGATTGGGTGGACCAGCTGTCAATCTGAGTGGGCCAGTGCTACCCTGGCCCTTATGTAGCCTTGCAACTGATTGTACACAAGGACTAAAACCTACAGTACTTCTGGATTTTCATACTGTTTTAATATATCTATCATAACTCTTTCTGTCATGTAAAGAAAGTTTTCTCTTGTGTAGAATTCATCCAAATCCTTAGTAATGCACCCGTATTTGCCAAAGGTTTGTCAGAGCAGTTTCTACATTTGTTTGTGCCCTGAGCAAAGCACTGCTTATTCATCAATGAGAAGCTGTGGAAGTTAAAAACACTGACTAACTTAATCGAACACAGAATGCAATAAAACCCGCAAGCATCCTGAAGGTCATTTAAACAGCAAGGACGGTTGGAGAGGGCCAGGGGAGCCAGTGCCCTTGTGTCAAAAAGTTTCCTCTTTTTGAGCATAGACATGATTTGAGCATTTTATTCACAATTCTGAGAATAAAAGTCAGAATTGAGATATAAACTTGCAATTCTTACACTTATTTCTCGCAATTCTGACATTTTTTCAGAATTGTGAGATATAAACTCGGAATTGTGAGTTATAAAGTTCGAATTGTGACATAAAAATAAGTCAGAATTGTGAGATAAAAAAAATCACAATTTTTAATTTTTTATTCCGTGGTGGAAACTAGTCTTGCATTGCCAGACATTCAGACTGACGGCAGAAGGTCTGGACTCCATTGCAGCTTTCATTGGTCAAGGACCACCCAGAGGCCGTCTGACTTTCATGTAAAGCAACCAATCACAGTTTGTTTTGTTCAGCATCATGTTTAGGGGCGTGAAAATGTAAAGTTCCCGTAATATCAGACCGGCATGTAAAACTCTTGGATGTATTTTAAAGAGTTTTTGCCATGAACGTCACATACCTTTGAAGATCCATTGTTTAGTTGATCCTGATAAGCGGTCATTGTCACACTTGTAAACACTATGGCTTTCTTTTTCCATGAGGGGGTTTGGCATCACAACGTTTTTGTTTCCATGAGGACCGTTAAAGAACACGACACGCACAACTCCCGGAAATCCTGTAGAATTAATCCAATCAGATGACGACTTGGAAACTCCTAAAGTGTTTCCAATTTTGTGTGCCATATGCATCAGACGTTCTGCCAGCAGTCAGTTACTGAGACTAGGTGGAAACAAGCTTCCCTAGGAAACTTACATCCTGTGATTAGTAAGCATTTTAGGACACTTATGTGCCTCCATTGAGAACACCTTATTCGTAAGCATACTTTTAGCTATGAAATGAAACCAGGCATGATGGGAAACTAAAGCTGATTGTGTATGCACTAAGGGATATAGTTCCAGCACTCCATAATACACATTATCTCCCGTGCACCAGTTTGGCGCCAGTATATCATGACAATGAAGAGCATTGCCTCACCTCCTCACTCATAAGTCTACTTCAAAGTATCTGCTTTTGTGCCAGCCATGTCGATGGAAAGTAACCCCTCAAATTGAGGCTATTTACAGTAAATTCCTCCAAAATGCAAGACTCAAGTTACGGTTGCAAAGAATGGGGAATGGCTACTAAAATCAAATGTATTCTTCCTTCGATCCTTGTAATTTACAAATGAATTTAAGTGATTTTTTTTTTTCTTAAATATATTACATATTCAAAATATTTGCATGTAAAGGAAGATGCTAGAAGCATGTTTTGTGCTAGATTTATGTGATAAATAGCTAGATTTATTAAATCCACTTTGAAACCAGTGTTATGAAAAATGAAAGGGAGTTTTGTAGGAATGACCAGCATTAATGACTGTTTTTGATAAATGAGATGATAAAATAGAGTTTTTTTGTTGGTTACTGCACATTTTAAAACCACTGGCATATATACACTACCGGTCAAAAGTTTGGAATCGGTAAGATTTTTAATGTTTTTAAAAGAAGTTTCGTCTGCTCACCAAGGCTGCATTTATTTAATTAAAAATACAGTAAAAACAGTAATATTGTGAAATATTATTACAATTTAAAATAACTGTTTTCTGTTTGAATATATTTTATAAAGTAATTTATTCCTGTGATCAAAGCTGAATTTTCAGCATCATTACTCCAGTCTTCAGTGCCACATTATCCTTCAGAAATCATTCTAATATGCTGATCTGCTGCTCAAGAAACATTTATTGTGTACAATTGTACAAAATATTTGTGTACAATATATTTTTTTCAGGATTCTTTGATGAATAGAAAGTTCAAAAGAACAGCATTTATTTGAAATATAATCTTTTGTAACATTATAAATGTCTTTACTGTCACTTTTGATCAATTTAATGCATCCTTGCTGAATAAAAGTATTAATTTCTTTGATTTCTTTTCAAAAAAATAAAAATAAAAATTCTTACTGACCCCCAACTTTTGAACGGTAGTGTATAATGTTACAAAAGCTTTGTATTTCAGATAAATGATGTTCTTTTGAACTTTCTATTCATCAAGGAATCCTGAAAAAAAAAAAAAGTACACAACTGTTTTCAACATTGATAATAATCATAAATGTTTCTTGAGCAGCAAATCAGCATATTAGAATGATTTCTGAAGGATCATGTGACACTGAAGACTGGAGTAATGATGCTGAAAATTCAGCTTTGCCATCACAGGAATAAATTACTTTATAAAATATATTCAAACAGAAAACAGTTATTTTAAATTGTAATAATTTTTCACAATATTACTGTTTTTACTGTATTTTTAATTAAATAAATGCAGCCTTGGTGAGCAGATGAAACTTCTTTTAAAAACAAAAAGAATCTTACCGATTCCAAACTTTTGACCGGTAGTGTAGACACAGATATTTGAAGGTTACATTCAATACTGAGGTTTGTTTCCATCATAGTAACAAACACGATAAAAAAAAAAGCATTCTTTATAACATTCTCGAATTTATCTTAGAAAGTAATTCGGGTGAGTTGTGATGTGGACTTTATGGAGCATAAACTATGCATGAATGCTGCAGAAAAGACAACACGTTCTCACTCCCAAATCGTCACATATGGACTCTAGATCAGGACCCCTTGGTGTCACCTTTAACGTACAGGGTACCCCATTTAGCGTCACTTTTAACGCACAGGGTAACCCTTTTATCATCATTTTTCAACGTGCAGGTACTCCATTGCTTACAATGAGAAACCTTTGGCTTCATACACAGATGCAATGGGCATGGGAATATAAGCTTCATGTCATTGATGTATATGTTGGGGTATGATTTTTGATTTAAACAACCAAAATAATTTTATTTACATTACACTATTTAGACGTTTTTGAGCATGTACCCCTAAACCTAACCATTTGTATACACCGATGAGCCAAAACGTTATACGACCACTTGCCTAATATGCTACTGGTCCTCCACTTGCTTCCAAAAACAGCACAGACCTGCCGAGGTATGGAGTCTAGAAGATCCCTGAAGGTGTGCTGTGGTATCTGGCACCAAGACGTTAGCAGCAGATCCTTCAAGTCCTGCAGGTTGTGAGGTGAAGCCGCAGTGGATCGAACTTGTTAGTCCAGCACATCCCACAGTTGCTCGATCGGATTGAGATCTGGGGAATTTGGAGGCCAGGGCAACACCTTGAACTCTTCATCATGTTCCTCAAACCATTCCTGAACAATGTGTGCAGTGTGGCAGGGTGCATTATCCTGCTGAAAGAGGCCACTTCCACCAGGGAACACCATTGTCATGAAGGGGTGTACCTGGTGTATCTGGTCTCCAGTGATGCTTAGGTAGGTTTCATGTGTCAAATTGACGTCCACATGAATGGCCGACCCAGGGTTTCCTAGCAGAACATTGCCCAGAGCATCACATTCCTTCCAACGGCTTGTCGTCGTCCCACAGTGCATCCTGCTGCCATCACTTCCCCAGGTAAACGGCGCACATGTACACAGCCATCTACTTGATGTAAATGAAAACAGGACTCATCGGACCAGGCAATCTTCTTCCACTTCTCCAAGGTCCGGTTCCTACGCTCACGTGTCTATTGTAGACACTTTCGTTGGACAGGGGTCATTATAGGCACTCTGATTGGCCTGCGGCTACGCAGCCCCATACGCAACAGATGTGTTTTGACACATTCCTCCCATAACCCCATAAATCATAAACATTTTGTGTGACTTGTGACACAGTAGACCTTCTGTTGGCCTAGACCAGACGGGATGGCCTTCATTGCCCTCGTGCATCGATGAGCCTTGGGCGCCCAACACTTTGTCACCAGTTTGTGGTTTGTCCCTCCTCGGACCACTGTTTGCAAATGCTGACGGAACAACTCACAAGCCTTGCAGTTTCAGAGACTGTTCGACCCAGTCGCCTTGCCATGACAATTTGGCCCTTGTCAAAGTCAGTCAGATCTTTATTCCTGCCCATTACTCTTGCATCCAACACTTTGATTACGAGAACTGATTGTTTGCTTACCATCTAATCTACCCTGACTTTAATATGTGGCCTTGTTAGGAGATGATCAACGATATTCGCTTCACCTGTGACTGGTCATAATGTTTTGGCTCGTCAGTGTATTATATAATATAAAACACTGGATCTAACAGGCAGGCGGATACAACTACAGTCACAATTTATTCAAAAAATACAAATGTTCTGTGGCCAAACTATTGATTTTATTTGAGGAACAGACCCAAAAGCAATCAGCCTGTCCATCAGCCGTCAAGCTCAGATCCTGTACAAACATTCAAAAACTGATTGTGAACTGGCATTGGCTCTAGTGTGTCTCGTGACATTTGCATCATTTCTACTTTTACAAGTGCAAAGAATGAAATGTGTGTTGATATGACGAGTAAGGCAAACAACTGAAAGCAATGGAGTACCCTGGACATCAAAAAATGACATAGCCTGTGCATAAAAAGTGACACCATGAGGTCCTGACCAAGCGTCCATAAGTGACGAGTTGGGAGTGAGAACATGTTGGAAAAGAATGCAACTCAATGCAAATGAATCCTGAATCCCTAAAACTAACTATTCTGGATCCCTTCATCTGGATCTTCTATCTGTTCAATACGAGTGTTTCTTATCTCTCTTTTGAATTTGGTTCCCAAATTGCCTGCCGGTCTGGGACACTAAAAATAGCGGGGCAGAGTGACATTGATAATCTCTGTTAATGGCACATTACAGACTCGTATTTCTGCTGGAAACCAGCAGCTAAATCATTCGCAGTCGTCTGCTGCTGTCACTGAGCTGGAGTTTTGCCCCAAGAGTGTCATCTCTGGATTTCAGTTGGATAAAAAAAAAATCTGCACTTCAAAAGTTTGGAGTTTGAGTAGTTTGAAGGGTCTGTGTTTTGTAGGGAGAAAGATCTTCAGTGGATGGATCCTTTGAAAATATTCTTCTTGCTTCTCGATATTTATTTTATTTGAAATTTTATGGATGCAAAAATAAGCTGATGGGCCACCAATTCCCCAATATACTGCATCAAAAACCATGAAAATTTTGAAATAAACACTACTTTAAAATAAATCACAAAGCAAAAATATTTCAATTTTTGGTTTTATTCTTACATAAAGAATGTTCTTTGTAATTTGTACTTTTTTAAGAATGTAGTCATTTATACATACATACACACACAAAGGATAAATGAATGGTAAATAAGTGTAAGACATTTTATTTATTATTATTTTCAATTTTTATTGTCTCTTCTTTTTTTTTTCTTTTATTTAATCCGTTCTTTTTTTATCCAAATGAAACTTCTTGCATACTATAAAACTTTAGTGCAGTGAGAGACTTTCTGTACGACTCTCCTCAAAATCCATCTTACAGAACAGAGGTTTAATAACGTCGGGATGATTAGCAATGAGTTCATACACAGGGCACCGAAAGTTGTGGGATTTTCAACAATATCCGTACAGATGGGAACCGTAATGTTACTGCAAAAGATCAAACATGCAGAGCCTGAGATACAGAACATGTGTGATTAAAAGCACACAAATCTCATGCAATCCCACTGGGCTCAATCTTTGATCTCTGTCTCTCTCTCTTTAGGCTTACGTCAGCGCCAAGCACGAGGGAGACAAGGTGATCGTCTTCGAGAGGGCTAACGTCATCTTCATCTTCAACTTCCACCCAACCAACAGCTACAGCAACTATAGAGTCGCTGTGGGGCCGCCGGGGAAGTATCCTTCACTTCTGCAGAGCTCTTCATGCTATAATGCTCATTCAGGACGCAGATGCTGGGAAGTCTGTTATACACGTCTCAAATTGAGTATTTTTGAAATAAATCTAACTAGAAATAAAACTGAAACTAAATAGAAATATTAAAAACCAGATAAAAATGACAAAACACACAACAAAATTGCTAAAACTTAAACTAAACTTAAACTTGCAATGTAAACTACAAATATAAAAATAAAATGTAACTCAAAATATTAATAAATAATATAATACCAAAATAACACTATCTGTAAACAGCTGTTATAGTAACATTTAATAAGTTTTATTTCATTAATTGAAGTTGATATTAAAAGAAAAACAAATGCTAGATGAAAAAGTGAAACTTAAAAATCTTAAATGAAAATTAGAAAGTACTAAAATTACTGAAAACTGAAATAAAAATAAATTAAAGCTAAATAGTAATATTAAAAAAAGAATAAATATGACAAAACACATAACACTAAAACTGAAATAAAAATAAAGCTAAATAAAAATCTATAAAAATAAAAAAAATGACAAAGCACAAAACAGTTACTAAAACTTAAACAAAAATTACAATGCAAACTACAAATATAAAAACAAAAAGGAATAAATAATAATAAATAATATATAAATACCAAAAATAGCACTAATAATGTTATCGTAAAATTCTATAACAAAATTAATTGAAATAAAGATGAAAAATAATGAAAAACAAATACTAGATGAAAAACTTTAACTTAAAAAAATTAAATGAAAATTAGAAAGTTCTAAAATTACTAAAATTGAAATAAAAATAAATTAAAGCTAAATAGAAATATTAAAAAATAAATATGACAAAACACTTAACTAAATTACTAAAACAAATAAAAATAAAAATAAAAATAAAGCTAAATAGAAATATTAAAAAACTAATAAAAATGACAAAGTTCATAACAAAAATTACTAAAATACTAAAAAATAAAAAGTAATTCAAAATATTAATAAATAATATCATGTAAATAATACCAAAATAGCACTAATAATGTTATGGTAAAATTCCATTTAAAAAAATAATTTAAAAATTAAAAATTAATTTAAATAAAGCTGAAAAATAATGAAAAAAATACTAGATAAAAAATGTAAACTTAAAAAAAAAAACCTCAAACAACGAAAATTAGAAAGTTCTAAAATTACTAAAACTGAAATAAAAATAAATTAAAGCTAAATAAAATATTTAAAAACTAACAAAAATGACAAAGCTTGTAACAACAATTACTAAAATACTAAAAAATAAAGAGTAATTCAAAATATTAATAAATGATGTCATGTAAATAATACCAAAATAGGACTAATAATGTTGTGTTAAAATTCCATAACAAAATTAATTTAAATAAAGCTGAAAACAATGAAAACAAATACTAGATAAAAAAAACTTAAACTTAAAAAACTTGCAAAACAACAAAAATTAGAAAGTTCTAAAATGACTAAAAATAAATTAAAGCTAAATAAAATATTTAAAACTATTAAAAATGACAAAGCACAAAATTGCTAAAACCTAAACCAAAATTACAATGTAAACTACAAGTATAAAAGTAATTCAAAATTTTAATAAATACTATAAAATAATATAGCTAATACCAAAATAACACTAATTATAAACAGCTGTTATGGTAAAATTCTGTTATCGTTTACTCATTTCTTCAGTGGAACTCAAAATCATTTTGAATATTGAATATCGTACTGGTCAAAAAGCACCATAAAAGTGGTCCGTATGAGAGGCCATACAATAGCTTTTGTGTGACGAAACGACTGAAATTTGAATTTGCGACGACAGGAGGGCGAGTAAATGATGACAGAGCATTCATTGAAATTTTTGATTGTGTACAGCAGGTTTAGCTTCATCCGTGCTGGAGTGATCCTACAGGAAGTGTTTTCAGCAGGGAAGTGAAGGAGAAACCAGCTTTCAGATGCAAACAGCTGAGAAGCCACGGAAATAGCTGTCATTATGAGCGCGAGAGGTAAACATGCAGGCAGATTTGCAACGCACTACAGTGTGTATGACGGCGTGTTTGTGTGTCGACAAGGTATCCGTGCTGGAACGATGAGAGTTGAAGCGGAGCGTCCAATTAGAGCAGAAGACAGATGAAAGTGCCACTCTGTTTCAGAAGAGGTAAACAAGCCTGACCCAACATGTCCAGAGTGCTTTTTCATTAAAGCATCTCACACACATATATCTGTGTGTATGCATCCATATATCTCCAGGTTATCTCAGTCTTCTGTTAGGCTGGATCAGATGGGTCGGGCACTGTCACTGTATCTTACCATGAGCTGGAGGAAAAGGGGTTTGCATGTTTTGTAGGTTTAGGGGGGATGTGTTCACAATGACCAGGGAGCTTCAGTGGACCTTTTTACACTTGGTAATAATGTTACATCCAAGACCACCCTGACCCTACCCATAATTCCATAAGACTGTCCTGCATCTCTAATGCGTCTCCTTGTGATTCTATCTGATCTTTGCCTGTAGTTCGGTTATTTCATTTTACTGTTTTGCAACCAATATACACCACTGTATGGCAGAAAATGCCCTGAATAATATTATTGTTGTTGTTGTTATTAATATTAATATTACTTTTGGTTTCTGATAATATTATAATAAAATAATGATAATAATAATAATAACAACAGTTAACCAACAATAATAAACCTATTATTATTATTATTATTATTATTATTATTATTATTATTACAAACCATAATCTGTCTTATTTATTTGTTTATCCAAATAAGCTTATTAAATAAATAAGTGATTATTTAATAATACATTCATAATCAATAATACATTTATTATTATAATTTAGGTTTATTTTCTCTTTTTTTAATTTACTTTTGCAAAAATGATCTGATTTGCCCCACAACTACGCCACTTTACAGCTAATAATAAATTAATAATAGTAATAATAATAAATCATGAAGACTATTCCCAGTATTTTCATTTATTAATTTAACCAAGCAAGTTTATTAAATAAATAATCAATGTTTTAACTTTACATTCTTTGTATTATTATTTAATAGGGGTGTAACGGTACACAAAAATGACGGTTCGGTACATACCTCGGTTTTTAAGTCACGTTTCGGTACAGGTTCGGTACAGCAGGGTGAGAAAACAAAACATTTTTTTCTCTTTTTTTTTTTTATTAAACAATGTTTTACTGAACCAACTGTGTCTTTGTCTTTAAATAATTTTAATCATAATTAAATATTTCTTAAAGCTGCAGTCCGGCATTTTTCCTCTTTGTCGCCATCTCTGTTTGAAACCTGCAATTGCAGTCATATGCGGAATTGTTATCGTTACGTGCAAGTAACATTTCTACCACTTTTGTTCTGACCAACTGAGGAAAAAAGCATTAGGCCTACAATAAATCATGCTGCCAATGGGGATTAAATCTAACGATCGCTTAACGTTAGCTCGAATCACGTCAAAAAACGTGCAAATTATTATTATTGTTATAGTTTGTTCTCAAATTGTTAATGTTAACAACATCAGCATTGTGTGACTATGTGTATTTAGTGTGTATTAGCGTTACCTGTAGATTTCAATTTCTGTAGCCACTCCGCAGTCCAAAGTCTTTTGCTTTTGACTACGGTTGAATCTCCAGTTGTTACTGATGATTGTCATTTGGACCTTTCTGGATTACAATCCGCCATCAAAATGATAAGTTTAGCTATTTCAGCTGCTGTGAGAAAAGGCTATAAATGATCCGCTACAAGCAGCATCCTCACATGATATAGCTACTTGCTGGAACGCCCTCTTTTCTGTTTACAGACGTGACGTAATGACGCAAAGACGAACTGCTGCATGCTCGAATTTCCCGCGGAAATCCACCAGGTTGCTCTTATTATAAAACATTATTACAAACTTACCATTGTGAATCGGGCTAAGATAACTGGCTGGTTATGTACTTGCTCAAAAATTGATTTTGGATCATTTTTAACCAAAAAAAGTTCCGGACTGCAGCTTTAAGGATAAAAAAAAAAATCTATCTCTGCTAATGCTGTAAACTATTAGAGAACCCTTACTTGCACATTACTATAATAAAGGTTACAATTAACAACAGAGCCCAAATTATTAAATTCAGTTGCTATTTATTTTTTAGATATAATCATCAACGCTCAAATAATAATAAAAAATTTATGTATTGTAAACATGTAAAGTACACATAAGGCAGTTTTTGAAACAGAAACTTCTGTTTCTCCAATGCGTTGTTGAAATATAATCATTTACACAGTGGCTGTCATGGCTTGTTTTCATGACGGATTTATTTAGGCCTCACATTAACTAACAGGTTAAGTAATATATAATTAATATATCGGCTAATATAGTGCATATATTTAGCAAAACAGTTCGTTTCTCTAGCGAACTAACAAGCTGTTGACACTGAATGGCTTTTCTGAGGTAAATGTAATACTACGTGACATTGTTTACAAACTGTTTTACTGACATCTTTCTGCGGTTGAAATGATTACACGAGATATGATGCGTTTCAGTAAGTTGTACTGTATCTTTCAACATACCTTCATGTTCATTCTGTAGTAGTGAAGAAGAGGAAGGGATGATCGCGTTCACTCGTGTTCCGCACTGCCTTTGAACTGTCTCGCCACATCAAAAAGCATCAAAATGGCATTTATTGTTTGAATTTCATGATAAAATGGACAGAATTTGAAAGATGGCACACTTATTGAAATTATTGGTGGTTAATGCTGTTTTAAAGTGGTTAGGCTAAAAAGCATTACTATGCGCGCGCGCCCCCTTTTGGATTGGAGTGTGGATCGCCTGTTACTGACTGTATTCGTCGTCTAACTGCATGAACCGAACCGTGACGTCCGTACCATGGCGGTTCAGGACGAATACATGTACCGTTACACCCCTATTATTTAAGTGTTTTATTTTCTTTTTTAATGTCTATTATATATATATATATATATATATATATATTTATTTTATGATCTTTGTCACTGCATGCAAATTAGGCAAACTAAAATATATATTTCATTAGACTATTCCAAAAATAAGATGATTTGGGCCAGCAATACACTACTATATTGCAGATAATACCCTAAATAATAATAATAATTGTAATCATTCCTAATATTGATTGATTGATTGATGATTGATTGATTGATTCATTGATTCACTCATTCATTCACTCATTGATTGATTGATTGTTTATTTTTATAATTTCAGTTTTTCTTTTTTTTTTTAATATCTATTCACGTGACCATGAATCACTCACTTGTTGATCAAAATTTGATTTGAAAATTCTAATTTTACCGCAAATATGATATCTCGAAAAATTCAGTTAAATGCATGTGGGCCACTTAATTTTGTCATTGTTTTGTGATATGCCAGGGAACATTGAATTAGCCATTTGGGGTCTTGTGACAATCTGGAGAAGTTGCATGTACTTTGGCAAATGTTCAGCTTGGATGTTTCTTTTTTTTCTTCTTTTTTTTTTTTTTTTTATACTGAATAGTTCGCATGACAGATGAGGTGTTTTTTGTTGTCTGGAACCGTTAGGATGCATTAGTGTTTACATCTCTGATGTGGCCAAATGCGTCCCTGAAACATTGGAGCACAAAATATTTTGGACCCCGTTTACACTTCAATACCAGGTGTAAAATGGGCCAATATGTTGTCTGTTTACACATTAAAAAACACCTTGGCATGAGCTCCCACCACTTCGAATGACAGCCACAAAACCCATATTTTTGTAAACAAGTGGAGCTACAGGTATAAGCCAAACAAAAAAGCTTCAGGAAGAGGATGTGGTCATGAATTTGGTTTCTAGAGAGAGAGACAAAGCACTTTAACGCCTTAAAAAAGTCTCTCCTATGTCCTTTCAGTGGGATGAGCAGGAGCTTTGTTCCTTAGGCTTTTTCTCTCTTTTCAAACAAGAAGACAAAGTTTCCCCTGAGTTAAGCACTCCACCACAAACATCAGCCATTAAAATTCTGTCGACATCAGCTTTTGACAAGAGCTCAAACCTTCTACGATTTTTTTCCCTCAATCTTTCGTTCTCTGCTCTCAATGGGTGCGTTCTTCAGGTGCTTCTATCCATTCAGATGGATTCAGATGGATGGAGTATTGTAAATCCCAGTTGGGTATCATCATGACAACTGATGTGTCTTTGATACGCTGCGTGCCAACAGGCATCTGTGATTGTGTCAGGTCATCATTCTCCTATTATCTGTCAGGGGCATTTACCTGAACGCCATTCTAAATAATTCAGGCATATCAGCATTCCTCCTTGAATCTGTAACAGGCTTGTCCTCAGGGCAAAACAGCAGCATGCTTTACTACTGAAAGGAGCTTGATGACTTTATGCCCCCCCCAAAAATACTTAATGAATCTGATAAAGGATGGAAAGGAGAAAAGTGCATATTGATAAGTATCAGGCAGAACACATGTGATCTCATGGGAATGATTGTGCTATTGAAGATAAAAGTGTTGTAAGAAGGGTCAGTGCGTGGGTCAGGATGGCATGTTATGGTTGAGAGTATGTGAGTTTCTTGAACAGCAAATGATGACTGCCTAAAAATCATCGTAGAAGCTTCATACACATCTGAAACTAAGATTTATTAGAAGCATTTCTCAAGTCTCTTATGCTCACGATTAAAATTAATTGTGATTTATTTCTGTGATGCAAAACAAAATTTTCAGCATCATTACTCCAGTCTTCAGTGTCACATGATCCTTCAGAAATCATTCTAATATGCTGATTTGGCGCTCAAGAAACATTTCTTATTTTATCAATGTTGAAAACAGTTGTGTTGCTTAATGCTTTTGTGATACAAAACTCTGAAAACACATTATTTTTCACATATTTGACATTTTTGCAGCACCTCTCTTCCCAGTCTGTCAGTAACGCTCTGTTTAGTTCCTGTCTCTATGAAGCCCCTCCTTCCAAAGAGCGCACTGTGCTCTGATTGGTCGGCTGGACCAGTGTGTTGTGATTGGTCAAGTGGTCAGTGTTTAACTGCAGACCTTTTTCATGCTCAAACAGCATTATTACACACTAAAAAAAAGTTGAAAATGTAAAAAAAAAAAAAAAAAAACATAATAGGTTCTCTTTAATTTATTGAAAATACCATATTGTTCCGAATATAAGACAATGTTTTTTTCTTAGAAATACATCTGAAATAACAGGTTTGTCTTCTATTCAGGGTCTAGACTTTTACGTAAGGAATAATTGACGACGTGCCGTTGAATTATTAGAAAATAATGCACACCCGAGGTGGTAATTACCATTACACCTCGGGTGTGCATTATTTTCTAATAATTCAACGGCACGGAGTCAATTATTCCGCTTATACTACGGATACCACACCTTAAGACACCATTCAGTAGGACGCTACCCAGATTTCAAAACTACAGTAAGATTTCACTTCTACTGTTAATGACATTTTGATAGGCTACATGGTTTTCACTATGAGATGGATAGCCTAATTGTTATAATTCAGATGGGCTACCAGGGATTTTTATGGTATGTCAGTGTTTATTTTTTTAATTTGATTGTTTGATTGTTAATTTGATTGTTAGTACATTTCTCCAGTATTTACCATATTTACCATTTTTGTATTTACAATACAAAAATTAAAATATAAACATATGCAATATGAAAATTATTTTCTTTATAAAATAAAAATTTGGTCTTCAAAAGCTTGTTCCAAAAGGTCCACCTGGAAAAAGAGGGGGTCGTCTTATATTCGAAACAATATGGTATAAGTTATCAATAACTAAAAATCAACACTTGGTCACAAATTAGCCTGATGGACAGCATCATTTATGCCACATTTGCAACCCTGTTACCCATTGTGGATAACACAATTTTTATTTCATGCATTTTGTCTATTTTTATTTTTAATGTTTATTGCTTGAAAATTACAAAATTATACAAATCAAGATTTTAAAAAGTACCATGTTTTGGTAACAGGGTTGCAAAACTTTTTTGAAACCTCTTGACGATCAAAATTTTATGAAGGTTGAGCATGAGAAAAGTTCAGGCCTATTTCAGCCTATTCGTTGAACGTTGCGGTAGCGTTTACCCGATGTTTACTACAAGAAAAGGATGCAAGATGGTGCTGAGAGCAGTGTTGGGGAAAGTTACTTTTAAAAGTAATGCATTACAGTATTGCGTTACTCCCTAAAAAAGTAACTAATTGCGTTACTTAGTTACTTTTTATGAAAAGTAATGCATTACATTACTTTTGTGTTACTTTTTCTCACCTGGACTGGGCTTGCTTGTTTGTTTTTTAATAACAACAAAAAAAATTGGCAAATGTTAAGGCCCTTTCACACCAAAAGTGAAATGAATAAGCCTCAGGCTGAAGGAAATGTATATTTACACCTGTACAGTAGAGGGCGCAGCTCAAACAAACCTTTCAGCTGTGCTGCCATTCTGGATTAAAGAAGAATAGGATACAGTAAAAGGAAGTTCAACACTCTTATTTCTAAATCTAATCTAAAGTAATGTTTGCTTATTAGTATGGTTGAATAAGATCATTGAAGGTCAGCAGCAAAGACATTGGTTAATAAAGTGAGATTAAATACATAAAGTATATTTGTGTAATTTAATTTAGTTAATTATTACAGGTTTGCGTAAAATTCTGAGATTGCATGTTTTTATTCATTTTGAGGAATACTGAATGTTTTCTTGCAAGTGAGATGAGTAAATGCACGTTCACATTTATTTTAGAGCTACAATAACCATCATGTTTACACAGCGTACACAACACCTCTGCCCTCAACATGGGGACAGGAGAGCTGTCAGCCAATAAACGTGAAAAAGTAACTTTCGTTACTTATTTGAAAAAGTAACAGATATTTTGTTGTAAATTGAAAAAGTATTGCGTTACTTTACTAGTTACTTGAAAAAGTAATCTGATTACGTAACTCAAGTTACTTGTAATGCGCTATCCCCAACACTGGCTGAGAGATTGAAATTTGGAAATTTGGTCGCAGAATCCTTCCCAGTGCCAAGACCTGTTTGCCCCTCAAAGGACAAGCTGCCATCACTGCTGCCACTAACACATGAAAGACACGATATCACGACCCTCTTCGCAATCATGATCATGCACACATTTTCTTCAGGTCATCAGCACTTCTGAGTCCGAACGTCCTTAGACCTGCCACCCTTTCGTCTGCTATTTTTCCTCCTGTGAGCAAATTGACTTTGATCTCAGACCCTCCCCTTTGTTCAGCAAGGCTTGGTTGATTACAGTGCTTCACCGAAAGTGCAGCCTGGCCTCAGAGAC
This sequence comes from Mylopharyngodon piceus, assembly GCA_039654765.1. NCBI lineage: Eukaryota > Metazoa > Chordata > Actinopteri > Cypriniformes > Xenocyprididae > Mylopharyngodon > Mylopharyngodon piceus. Next base: position 6,204,906 of record CM077447.1, read on the forward strand.
AAGCATCTGTAAGCGCTAACAAAAACATAATTGCTAAAAGCCTCCAACTGCCAATTTCAGCAGGAGAGCCACTGCTGTTACACTGGCATGCTTGCCAGGGAACATTGAATTAGCCATTTTGGGTCTTGTGTATTCGCTTTCACACTTGTCTACGCACATACACATACTTTTAGTATTCTTTCCGGCATGCTGTTTTCTGTGCTGCCTGTCATGCTTTGGTCCTGGGTGATATTTGTGCTTGTCTAATGGGAATGGGTGGTATTGATCAATGCACGAATGCTTAAGGTAGATTTCCTCTTTATATAAAGGATTCCTGTGCCTTATGTATGCTCTTTCTCTCTCTGTCTCCCCGTAGACGTCTTTTTATGAATCTCAGACGTGGCGTCTGTGTGAATCCATTGGGGGCGGAACTGATATTCTGCAACGCAGCACTTCTTACTAACATCTCGCTTCTGGTGCTCTTCCTCTAGAGCCGCAACATCAAATGTTGGCATCGATAATAACGTTATTGGTTTCAAAAAGGCTCGGAAATACATTTCCAATGCTAGGCAGCCAAATCCCTGCTGAAAAGACTAGGCTAAACCGGTCTAAGGTGGTTTAAGATGGTCTCCTTGACTGGCCAAGCTGTCGTTAAATATCTAAACCCCTCAAAAACCAGCAAACCACTCCTAGCTAGACCAGGCTAGGCTGGTATAAGTGGTTCATTTCTGCAGGGTGATTGTCACTAGGCCTATATGCCTTTGACACCTTCCATCTGCCAGTTTTTGCTCTAATGATACATCATGAAAATTGTCCGTTAATCATTGCCTGTTCTTTGAAAGGCCAGCAGCAAACAGAGTCAAAGTTGAAGTTCAGGCGTCATGTTTGATCTGTGTACAACTTGACGTTGCGCTCTGTTTGATGAGTTCAATGCGATGTGGAACATTGCCACAAGTCATGTGGAAGGACCTTTCTATGAAATTAGCCTGCTAGCCTGCTAATTTCATGCTAATGACCGACCAGACTTCATTTGAGCTGAGGAAGTGAAGACTGGTTTTAAAATTTACCACAACATATTTAGTTTAGTGAAACTGAGATATCGCTTTAACTTTAAGTTACAGTTTTAATCAATTAGGCAATTAATCTCAGGTTACGAAGCAAATCTTTTGTTTTTTTGCTAACAGAAATCTTTTGTTTTTTTGCTAACAGAAGTATTTGTTTGGGTGTCTTTTCAGGTTCAAGGAAGTCCCATTTTCCTGTTCTACACAAAATATTTATTAAATCATTGATAGATTTGAGTAATATGTGCTTATATGTCTTAAGCCCTATTCGGACGGGACTAGTTTTCTAAACGACGTTTGAGTTACAATTCTTATCACTCGAGGTCTGTCGTTTCATGTACCGATTCGGACGGGACTATGTTTATTCGTGTGTGTGTGTGTGTGTGTTCTGGATGTGGGCATTACAGAAGCTCACATGCTGTATTTACATGCATCATTTATGACGTATATATCTTTTAATCCATTATTTATTGATTTTAATTTATTATTAAAACCCTATTTAAGTCAATTTCACTAGTTGTACAAGTGGCTGTTTATAATAAACCCACATATGTGAGCAGCGAAATATCTTACTCTTTCTTATTTGACACTGAAATTAAAATGGGCCGCCTTTACAATTTCCATGATTTGGCTCTATTTGTTAGTTTTATCATTTATTCTTTCATCGGATAGGCCTACTATCCATATTGAAATGAAATGAAAGTATATGGAAGATCGGTGCGCATATGGTAGCTCATGTAGGTCAAAAAGATATATATATATATATATATATGTATGTGTGTGTGTGTGTGTATAATACAATATCGGCAATCACAGACATTCGCATTCAGACAAGATTACATTTCTCAGAGGACCGCTGAGTATGCCGAAAAACAGTAGGTAAATTGCTCTTGAGGTTGTTTGAGGAAAAACACAGACATGGCAGATTCGGACGGGATTAAAATCTCAAAGTACATCTGTGAAATGCAAATTTCTCTAACGACCTGCTTTTAAACGTGTCCTGTCCGATTAGGGCTTTTCTTTAATACCATTGATGAAGCTAAATGTTAAATAATAATTATGTTAGCATGCAAAGCTAATGCTAGTCTTTTTACAAAATGTAGCTACAGATATTTATATTTCAGTTATAGTTACAAGTAAAAAGATGTTTAGTCTTATTTTTTTTATTTCATTCAGTGGTACAACCTACGTGCTGAAAGTCTAACTCGGTCTCAATGGAAAAACATGCCTTTGGCAACATTTTAGCTAAATTATATTATACACTTGAAGTGAAATGTCCGGTGAGTGGAGTGGCGCAAAAACCACTTTCAGTTTTATCCGAAACAGATGAATGTGAATCTGGCAACAGTTTATTGCCTTGATTGTTATATGTATCGTGGCAGTTCATAAGAGAAATGTACGGTGAGTGGCGCTAAAAAGTTAATGCTCTGAAAATCTGAAAAAAACCCGACCCTAAACCTAACTGATAGTGCTAACAAAAGCAAATGTGAGATAAAAACACATTTTCCGAAGCACTCATGTCACTTTAGTTTGCTTCTACAAGTGTTTGTGTTCTTTTTATTCTTACTCGTCTTTCACGGGACTCAAAGTGCAATGTTGTACCAGGTGAGCTACTGAGCAAGTTTACTACATCAGAAATGCCAAACATATGGAGCTGGTTATGTGATGCAATCATCAAAATATATTAGTTTACAAATCACACATTGTAAAAGCACTTTGAGGTCATCATAACATGAACCGTGTGAAAAGAAGTCTTTATTATTCAATAATCTGCTAATTTATGTGAAGAGGAATAAAATTGTTGGTGTTTTACTGCCACCATGTGTTCATTTCAACTGGGTCCTGCATTGAATTGTTTGTATAGTTTGGAGTAAAATTGTAGATAGGGGCACGTTTTTCCAATAGGTTGTATAAGACATATAACCAGTGTTTATTATTAGTTAGAAGTTAGCTTAGTTAGTTACTTGGGGTAGAGATGTAATTTTGCATGCAAATTACCGAACCAGGCTGTGATTAATACATCATTGTAAGGTCTTGACTGCACTTTCGGAGAACTTTAGCATTCTCATGCTTTACTTTTTCTTTAAATACTAACAGTATAAGCAACTTATATGAAGCCCCCATTAATTTTCTCTGAGAAAAAAGAAGGCATCAGATCATTTGTTTTTCTCACTCTCTTCCCGATAACATCTCCGAAATATCCATAACAAAGGAAGTTTGTTCAATCAGTGAGAGAATTCAATGCAAATAGGAGTATGGGGGAGTAGGGTCGGGGGGGCATCTGTCGTCATGCTCAGCAGGAACTATACGCCAAGCAACACTTCTTTTTAATCATCACTATCAAAGCCAGCAAGCTGGCAGTAAAAGCCAAGTGTGCTCCAGCTCCGGGGCAGAGTAAGAGAGCGTTTGAGGATAACACGAAGACCCACCGCTAGCCCATGGGGATAGGAGGTGATTATTCAAGCAGCCAATTAGACGCCTGTCTGCATGTTTGTTACATCTCACAACTGTTTAAACCCCTGAGAGGTAAACAGAGAGAGAGAGCAGGAGTGGGGAGACTGGGGTTTCCAGCTTCTCTGTCTTTTTCCTTCCTTGTGCTACAGGAATACAGTTGTTTACTTACACGTTGAAGGTGAAACTGTATATTTACATGGCAAAATGAGCTGCTTTCACAGCTGTTTTTGTTTGGTTTTTTTGCATGTCACATGAGTAAACTAAACGCTTTGTTTTTTACTTTCTGTAGATTTTCCGACACCACATGTTTCATTCGTTCTCGACTGGTTTTGCTTCAGGATCCTGTTTTGTGGAATATCAAGTGGACAACTCAACACGCTACCAAGAGTAAACAGAAATTTCCTAAAAATAAAATATTGATAACTAGTGTTGGAGGTAACACATTACAAGTAACGCGAGTTACGTAATCAGATTACTTTTTTCAAGTAACTAGTAAAGTAACACATTACTTTTAAATTTACAACAAAATATAGGAGTTACTTTTTCAAATAAGTAACACAAGTTACTTTGTTTTCCCATTTATTGACTGACAGCTCTCCTGTCCCCATGTTGTGAGAAATTGAGAGTATGTGCAGAGGTTTTGTGTGCGCTGTGTGAGCCTGATGGTTATTGTAGACTAGTTCTAGACTAAATGTGAGCATACTTTTATTTATTTACTTCTCCTGCGTCATCTGCGATCCAGAATATGCAGCACAGCTGAAAGGCTTGTTTGTTTGAGCTGCGCCCTCTACTGTACAGGCGTGAATTTACATTTCCTTCAGCATGAGGGTTATTCATTTCACTTTTGGTGTGAAAGGGCCTTTACATTTGCCAAAAAATGAACTATTTTGTTGTTATGAAAACAAACAAACAGCCCAGCCAAGATGAGAAAAAGTAACGCAAAAGTAACGTAATACATACCTTTCCATAAAAAAGTAACTAACGCAATTGGTTACTTTTTTAGGTAGTAACGCAATATTGTGATGCATTACTTTAAGTAGTAATAATAATAATACTAATTATTATTATTATTATTATTATTATTATTATTATTATATTGTTGTTGTTTTGTCAGTATTTTATTTTTAAGAAATTTCTGTTTACTTTTGGTTATTGTTGTTGTGCAAATAATAATATATTAAATTTTTATATAATATCGCATAATATTTCTATTAACTTCATTGCCAGCTGCACAATAATTCAAGCATTTTTTACTCCCTTTTTAAAAACTAAGCCTATTTTTTTATCTGTATTCTTTATTATATAAATAACTGTATATTTAACTGTGGATAATTATATGAATCATTGCCATGACATATTTTTTATGTATCTTTTAAAAAAAATTTTAGCATTATAACACAAAAGGTTTTTGAAATCTTTTTTTCAAAATGCAGTAACTTTCTGTGCCTTTCATGACCTTTTTTCTTTTTCTATTTTTTTTATTTTTCATTTATTTTTTAAACTTTATTTTTTTATTCTTTTGAAAAACAAAACATACAATTAAAACTTGACAGAATAAATGCTTGGTCACCTATACATCCTTACAGAAAACATATTGACGGAAGTATATGTCAGATGATACAGTGGTCAATAAACATGTCATGATGACAATCCATTTTTCCCAGTATTGCAAATATTTATCCATCTGTAGGTTTAATGAGAAAGTCATCCTCTCCATGTTTTGGACTCTGGTCACAATGTCCAACCATTCAATCTTTGTTGGAGGTTCAGATTGTAGCCGCTTTCGTGTTTCAGCTTTCTTGCTGGCTGCCAATAATATCTTTAAAAAGGTACTTGTCTTTCATCATCCTTTCATGACTTTTTCTTTTGTGATGTTCTTTTGTACTTGTTGAAAAGGCAAAGTAATATTAACCAGTTTTTAACCATACATTATTTTCACCATAATATTGTTTCACTTAAAAACTGACACTTTATGGAAATTAAATGTTTCATGTTATCTTTAAATAATTGTTCAATACAAGTTTAGCTCTATCAACAGCATCTGTGACATGCTGTCAGTTAGCACAGATAATAATTTCAACATTAATGCACTTATAATGGAAATCTTTGGGGCAATCCAGATGTTCAGCAAGTTTTGGTGACTTGCGTGAATTTTCAAGACATATGTCCGCTTTTTGGGGTGTATTACTCAAAACTTAAAAACACAAAAGCATGAAATAGATTTCCAGTTTTCCACAAAATGTGTCTTCATTATTCTTTTATGCTCTCTGTCAAAGATATTTCTTATTCCGGTCATGAGTCTAGGCAATTACTTTTTTTAATATTTAATTTAGTCAGTGTAGCACAGACAGAGTGAAATTGTGTGTGTGCACGATTGGTGTTGTTTGAAACATTTTTTGATGGAATACATTATTAATATTTTGAAATGGATAAATAATTCTGCCTGGAATTGTTGATGTGGTGGCTCATCGGTTTTGGTGCATGTGTTTATATGGGACAAATGTGTGTCGTTGTCTCGGAGGAGCTCAAAGCAATCAGTGCTGTTGACTTGCAGTGCTGCTCTGCATTCTGACTAGCAGAAATTGGACAACCATCAGGTGTAAGCGTTTTGATAACTAGACTGACTCATGGGTTTATTTGATCCCTCAATTAATACTTTGTCCCTCACAATCATATAAAGAAAGAAAAGAGTACATTTGACTGTAATGTGACTTATTTATCTTCTCCTTCTCATAAGTTCTGTCTCCAGTATCTCCTCTTTGGTTCCTTAACACACCCTGCTCCAGATACAAGATCAAACTGGACTCGGATGAAATCCAGTATGGAGGCCATGGCAGACTGGACCACAACACCGATTTCTTCACTGAGCCATTGGGATTCAACGATCGGCCCAACTCTATGATGGTATGCACACAATACTATTTGTTAGCATAAACCATACGCCATTCCTAGCCCATTCAGAATCTGTTTTTCTTTGCTGATTGTAGATAAAAATGTGTGTACCCTTCATTATATTAAATATAAACAAATCAAATTAAAACAGTTGTAGCCTTTAAGCATTTCTCATTAAGTAAATATTGCCCAAGTAATTAAAAACAAGTAAACAAATTCTCATTTAATTACTCAAGTAAACGTTCAGTAATCAAATAAAAATTAAATAAACGCATTACAAACACTAGATGAAATTAAAACAGAACAAAGCTTCAGCGGTGTTCATTTATCTGACAGCAGTACAGTATCAGGTATTCAAGCAAAGATTCAGAAATTAAATGTAAATCAACCCTACTTAAATAATTGGCATAGTCTTCAATACATGAATGTTAGTTTGACTGAGAAGCAGGTCTATAATTAAAACGAGCCCTTCCATTTTCTTTTTTCTTCTTCTAAATACTGTTGTTTGAATAATGTGAATGACAAAATGGACATTTACACCAGTGGTTCTCGCCCGGATGCCTCAGAAAAGTTCTAAGGGGCCTCAAGATGACTTAAAATGATTTAAAAATAAGCCAAAAAACTATAAATCAGAATGTTTCTGATCTCTGATTTTCTGAACTTGCAACATATGTCTTGAAAAACCTGGATATATGAGATTTTAAAAGAAATTTGTAGACCTGACCCATGTAACCTTGTAAACAGTGCTTTAAGGTTTTCAGGTAGGTCTAAAGCCTGGGATGCACCAAGCCGATGTCAAAGAACTAGCATTGACGAAAGCTGACTGTGTTGTCGCCTCTCGTCGGCTGCGTCTCAGCCAAAAAGCTGCGCTTGAAAACACTAAAAGGACTAAAGGTGACTGCATGTGCATTCTGCGTCTGCGTGTGAGAAAATATCTGTCTATATCAGCAGGTATCAATAGTCTAATTTTGTCATTAAAAAAGGGAAACCGAAACTATGACTGCAGATATAGAAACTGTAAACAAAGCAGCGCTTGCTTACCATTTTGAATATCAATCATGCTGATCACTTTCTTTTTTTCCAGTCAGCTCATGTTATTATGAAAAAATTTATGCATTCGAATGCTCAGGTAAGATGACGTGAAGTTATAACTGTACCGTCTTGACTTATTTGCTAGCTTTCATCACTTTCGCTTTTATTCTCGTGCACGGACTTATTCGCTTAACTGAACAGCCAATCAGAGTTCTCTCTCTCTCACCAACGGTCCGACGCCGATTCAACATGCTGAATCAGCCCAAAAAACACTGACAGTGTCTGACTAGAGCCAACAATGTGGAACACACCGAAAAAACTAAGCCGACTGATACTCAAAAATGGCCGACATTGGTGTATCCCAGCCTTAACAGGTAAATATACAGAAATTAAATAATCAAACACTGCACAGACTTCATTGCATAAATTATAAAGTGAATATAGATTAATCCTTATTAAACCTACAAAAGTGATTCAGTCAAGAGCAGTGAATGGTTTTATCTTTGTCTTTTGTTCTTTGATTATCATTAATAATACAGACAGGAGCAGGTTTATTAGGCTGCTGTCACTTTAAGACCTGACACACGTCCTATTTTCTCACGACTCTTTACGTTCATTAAACACTTTTTAACTTAAGACTGTTCTTACGAGGATACTTGACAAAAATGGGAATTTTGACCTAATTTTGTGTGCTTTTGTCCTTTTAAGTGTGAAAGAGAACTCAATGCGGTGCTCGCGCGCTGTCTGAAGCGGCATTCTGACCGCGTTTCGGTGAATGATAGTGTGATTATATACTGTAGCGCAGCCAAAGGATGACAGAAAAAAAAAACGGATTCTGAGTTAATTGCGTAAAATATTTTTAACGTGTTAAACTGAAGAAAAAAATTAAACGTAAAAATTAACGTGTTAATTTTGACAGCCCTACTTTATACTTATCCAGTAAATCCTGAACAACTTGAAAAGTCATGGGGCCTTTTAATATTGTTGTAGCCTTAGAAACAAAAAGGTTATCTCGGAAAGACAAGCAATTTCACAAAGTGCATTTGACTGTTTACACTAGTAACCATATTGACGTCTGGTAAGACACAAGACTTAAAATCTTAATTCCATATACCATAGCTTTGAGCTTTTTATGTTTTATTTTCCTGCATTAGCATGCAAAACTCCTCCTGACAAGTGTTTGAAGACTGAAAGAGCTTTCATTGAAGCTCAAGGCAAGAGTTTGTGATTGAACTAGAGCAATGCAGAACATTTTCAACCATGCATTACTAGCGTAATTCATGTACACATTTCAAACCATGCAGTCACTATATAATGTTCCTGTTATTTAGGCTCCTTTTATGTATTATGCTCTTCATCAGAGCAGTAATAAATGGGAATCAAGTGCAACACTATCTGTAGTAGTCATAGTTCAGTTGATCTAGCGAGTCACGTGTCTCCATCAGATAAGCTCTTCTGTCTCTTGGGTTCCAGCTGTCATATTGTGTATTCTCTTTCCAGAGGCCTTATTGAAATTAAATGCATAGCGTGAAATTTAAAACCCCTGTTTCAGGCTGTAGCTCGTGATTCAAGTTTTCATTCCTCCCTCGCTTCTGAGCACCCCTCCATTTTTCTCTTTTTTTTCTTTGTCTCCCCCCTCATCTCCTCACCTAAGGGCCTGCTGACGATTTAATAAGATCCATAAAAATTCAAAAGCAAACTTTCCGTTTTGCTGACTTGTCCTGTTGTCAACATTATTTTGTAATTGTTAAGCAGAGCGTGTGGACCAATCTTGAGCTTGTAGGTAAAAGGTGTCAAATTAAAGATGTGCATAACTGATGTTTATTTTAGTTGTGTGACCGCTTGGGACCAAATTAATGGACTGATTTCATGAATCTGATATATTCACCCTTATCTCGTTGACTTACTTTCTTCCTTGGAGCACAAAAAGCGATATTTTGAAGAATGTTCATGCTGCTCTTTTCCTACAATGAATAGAAAGATCACACAGACACACAGTGTGACAGTGACCAAAAAAGATGCTGTCGTCCATAAAACTGAAAGTATTATCACTTTTGACACGACAAGAGTCCAATCGAGCTGCAAGTTTATCCGTCAAATCTTCATTAATGACCGCAGTGTTTATATCTGGGTGGAGAGTGGAGCAGTTGAGTTGCACATATAAAAAAATTAACTAAATAAACGAAAATTATAGCAATATCTCGATACTAAAATAGCACTGGTTATGAATGAGTCATTGAATTATGTACTTTACTATTTCATTAACTGTGTCGACCAAATCATTATTAAATCATAAATCTCATTATTATTTGTCTTTATATCTAATTAAAAGAAATGTTTAAGCACCATACATGTTCACAAATGAGATGTCTTATTCAGTGCCACTCTAATGCAGTTTTAAAACACCGACTCATTCAGTGAAAGGGTGCGTTCGTTCAGTTGGTCCAGCCAGTGAAATGCTCCTGAACAAGCCACATGTGAGTCTTAAATTACTCATGCTAGCAGTCGTCATGTGCTATCTGATATAGTAGTGGGTGATCCGATACTGTAACAGGCATGTATTAAATCTGCATTATTTATCAACTGTATTATTTTCATACTATTAAATGTGCAGAATCTACTTTGGAAGACCTCATGGGTTGAAAAGGATCTCAAGGCCTTTGACAGAAAATAGCAGCAAAACTCTAAGCTAAATACATAATTGAAAAAAATGACTTGGTGATGATTGAATTGTTTCTATGCATTGATATTCAGAGTGTCAAGGATGAGTGCTGAAGATTTACTTATTAGTGCTGCGTACTTTCTAGTTGTATTTAAAGGGTTAGTTCACACAAAAATGAATTTCTGTCATGAAGTACTCACCCTCGTGTCGTTCCCGTAAGACCTTCGTTCATCTTCAGAACACAAATGAAGATATTTTTAATGAAATCCGAGAGTTTTTCTTCTTCTTTTTTTATCTCCCATAGGAAGCAACAAAATTGCCACATTAAAGGTCCAGAAAAGTAGTAAAGACATTGTTAAAATAGTCCACGTGACTACAGTGGTTCAACCTTTATGTTATGAAGCGACGAGAATACTTTTTGTGCGCAAAAACAAAACAAAAATAACCACTTTATTCAACAATTTCCTCTTTACCCTGTCATTCTCCTACACTGTTGATGTAGTAAACACAGTGTAATGCTTCTATATTCTACGTCAGAACGCCAACTCAGTATTGGCTGGCTCCTTCGTCAGCATATGCATATCCATGCGTCACATAGGCCAATAATGAGCCAGCGTTCTGATGTAGAACCTGGAAGCTTTTTTTTTTCTCTCTCTCTTCAACGTAAACAGCGTAGGAGAATGACAGGTTATAGAAGAAATTGTTGAATAAAGTCGTTATTTTTGTTTTGTTTTTGCACACAAAAAATGTTCTCGTCACTGCATAACATTAGGGTTGAACCACTGTAGTCACGTTGATTATTTGAACGATGTCGTTACTACTTTTCTGGACCTTGAATGTGGTAATTACGTTGCTTTCTATGGGAGAGAAAAAACTCTCGGATTTCATCAAAAATATCTTAATTTGTGTTCCGAAGATGAATGAAGGTCTTACAGGTTTGGAACGACATTAAGGTGAGTAATTAATGACAGAAATTTCATTTTGGGTGAACTAACCCTTTAAGTATTGTATTGAGATTTACCCTCCTCTTTGCATATGAATATGAATGTACTGCATGTTGCGGTTCTGAAGTTGAATAGATATGACCTGAACCCTGTGAAATTGATAGTGATACATTAGTCTGAATATATATTGATCCATTTAATGCACACCCAGATCTCTGCACCATTGAATCATCAGTTTATGGTCTCATTTGATTTGTAGCAGCTATAGATACGGCAAGTATAGCCTAATTTTATGATATAAAGCATTTTAATTGTCATATTATGTTGAGATATTAGATATTTATGCTTCATTTGGTTAAATTAATTTAAGGCCAAGATCTAAAAACCATTTAGTGAGCATTTAGTGAGGTTGACTAGAGTGAGTTTTTTTTTAAATGGATTGATTTATTGTTTCTTTTTACACAATTTTTATCAGTAGCGAACCGTGACTCTCGAACCTTGGCCCTCTCACCCCCTTCCCTCGTCAGGGAAAAAGTAAACTCAGCCTGAAATCAGCCTAGGCGGAAACATCGTAATATGGAGAAAATGGACGTCAACACAACATAACTCAAAAAGAATAGGCAGATTTACTGTGTTGCTGTTTGAACGGGACATTTTGAGACACCTGTAAGTAAATGCGGTTGTCAATTCCAAAAGTTGACAGTGTGAACGTATGCGCATGACCCCTTGGGGTCTTGTGGATCCTAATCATACAGGGCTTTTGATTAGTAGTTGTTCAGCGTTGTTCGATTTTTAAAGTATGTAGTTTGCAGCACATCCCTAGCTTATTTTTTTTTTGTGTACTTTCACCCTCATATAAAGTACATTGAGTTCTGCCCAAGACTTTCTGCTCCCTGTGCAAAACCTCCTCTTTTATCTCCTCTGGAAGCCCCAGCTGCATTAAGACAGCCTTCATCAATTAAACCCCTAAAATTACACATTCTCTTTTTTCTTTCTTTGCAGCACTTTATTAATTCAGAAACCCCTATATCGCTTCCCACCCACTTTCTGCAAACGCAAAGTTTATTTTAACAAGTGTGTGACCAGCAGCAGTCCCAGCAGGGAATAAAGCGAGACACGCACAGACAACAGAGCGGTATTTGCCATAGATTTCGCTCTGATATTTGTCTTTTCCGCAGCTCAGAGCTGACACACCTGCAAAAGATAGAAATTAATCATTGTGATTGTTGGCAGGTGCCACAGTAAGGTCCCTTTCTGCTCAATTTTTCTCCATGATTTATTTAAGGGCCGCAACTTCAAAGTCGACGGCAGTGTGCGTAAACTTTGCCTCCCTCTTTCCTGTTTCTTCCCTTTAATGGGTCCATCAGCTCACCACCTCGGTTTCCATGAGTGACAATAAACTCATTTGCTGTCTGAAGGCGTTGCAAAAGCTGACACACCGCGCTCTTAAAGCAACGCATTCGGCAGAATCAGGTATGCGGCAAGCTGACTGCGGAGGCGCCGAGCAGCAAACGAGTGGAAAATTCTACCCTTTCACTGTGCAATGATGAACAAATATGAATTCCTTGCCCCAGGCATCCATTTGGTGCGAGCGTCGTCTGCGCTTTTACGTCTGTTTCCTAAAGTTTTGCATATGAAATGGATTGTTTGAATTCCAATGATATTCATGAGACACTAATTACGAAATGCCTGTGAATCACCCCTTTTGAGGTTTTCTGGAGCTAACAAGACTGCTTAGCTCTCTCCTCCATCAGAAACATGAAATTCACTAAATTAGAATATGAATAATGTCCGGCAGTGAACTTTTCTAGTTGTTCAACACATCTCTATGCATGTAATAGATTGTATAATTTGCAGTTTTGTATTATTTATTATCACTTAAATAAACCATAAAAAGTTTTCAGCTCTTAGAGTTTGTCTTTGAAGAAATCTCCCACGATCTTCCGATAGTTTTTAGTGTTTATAAAAACTGTTTTGAAATGAGATTTCATTAGTGAAAAACATTTTACATTTTCTTAAAGGGATAGTACACCCAAAAATGAAATATTTTACTCACCCTTATGCCATCCCCGATGTACAGTAGATGACTTTCTTTCTTCTGATAAACACAAACGAAGAGTTTTAGGAAAATAATCCATCTCTTTGAGTCCATATAATGCAAATGAATGGCTGTCGCTTGGTTGACGGACACAGCGATCGTGACGGCAGTCCAACGTGGCGAGTATAAACCAGGCTTGACTGCCACTTCTCACACAATCTTCACAATGCACATATGCTGCGTTCACGCCATGACGTGCTTGTAGAACTTAATTATACCTTAAAGGGTTAGTTCACCCAAAAATTCATTAATTCCTCACCCTCATGTTGTTCCACACCCGTAAGACCTTCGTTCATCTTCATAACACAAATTAAGATATTTTAAATAAAATCCGATGGCTCAGTGAGGCCTCCATTGACAGCAAGATAATTAACACTTTCAGATGCCCAGAAAGCTACTAAAGACGTATTCAAAACAGTTCATGTGACTACAGTGGTTCAACCTTAATGTTATGAAGCGACGAGAATACTTTTTGTGCGCCAGAAAAACAAAATAACAACTTTATTCAACAATATCTAGTGATGGGCGATTTCAAAACACTGCTTCATGAAGCTTCGAAGATTTACGAATCTTTTGTTTCAAATCAGTGGTTCAGAGTGTGAATCAAACTGCCAAAGTCACGCCCCCCAGTGGTGAACCATTGAAATTTCAAAACACTTATGACGTAATGAAGCCTCGTTTACTGAAATCACGTGACTTTGGCAGTTTGATACGCGCTCTGAGCCACTGATTCGAAACAAAATATTCGTAAAGCTTCGAAGCTTCATGAAGCAGTGTTTTAAATCGCCCATCACTAGATATTGTTGAATAAAGTCATTTTGTTTTTTGGCGCACAAAAAGTATTCTCGTCTCTTCATAACATTAAGGTTGAACCACTGTAGTCACATGGCCTGTTTTAAATACGTCTTTAGTAGCTTTCTGGGCATCTGAAAGTGTTAATTATCTTGCTGTCAATGGAGGCCTCACTGAGCCATCGGATTTTATTAAAAATATCTTAATTTGTGTTCCGAAGATGAATGAAGAATTTAAGGGTGTGGAACGACATGAGGGCGAATAATTAATGACAGAATTTTCATTTTTGGGTGAACTAACCCTTTGATTTTCTGAGAGCTACGACCTTGTACCATGTGGCCGCTGTACCACCTGACCACTGCAGATTTAAGGTGTGTTCGACTTGAAGCGGTGCTGTGCAGACCGATTGGTGTATGACATCAAAGTACAACGCAAGTGATTCGAAAGCATACAGAGCTTTATTTAAGGTAATTACGACACAACATCCCCTCATGATGATTTATAGTTAAAAAAGTTTAAATTATTAGTATTTTTCTAAAACACACCTACCATTTCACTTCAGAAGACATTGGCACTGTTTACACCTGGTATTAAGATGCATTTTGGTCGATCTGATCACAAATGGACGACGCTAAATACAGGTGTAAACGGGGTCTAAACGGGGTTTTGAGATTGTCCACTTTCGACCACTTCCAGAGGTAGTCAAACGCATTCGTCCGGATTGCTTTTGTAGTGTAGATGCTCATGTTGTCAAATGCATTCGAACAGCTACAAAAGACCACCTATTCTCCCTCTACTGACCTAATGCATAAACATTATGGGAAGCGCGCTAGCCCGACTGGATTTAAACTTTGTTGGCTAGAGATCCAAGTTTGGTTTGAAGACGAAAAACACACCAATCACAATGTTCTCTCGCCATTCCTGATTTCTAACACACACTCACGGCGTTTAGCGTCATCTTGCGGCTATCAGAGCAGGAACAAAAGCTGATGCTCTCCGTATGTTTTTCCATCGTCTCTGTGCTCATTCATATGTAAATTGCGTGAGCGTATTTTGTCCATTAGATTGAAAGATCTGAAAAAACCCTACATTTACCTGCCAATAGACCCTCCCCTTGAAGAAATCAGGACAGAAGTGGTTGAAAGTGGACAAAAGAGACGGATTAAAACACCAGGTGTGAACAGGTATGTGTCTCCCTTGTCTGCTTGTGATCCGATTGACCAAAACGCATCTTAATACCAGGTGTAAACAGGGCCATTAATTCATCCACTGGGGTCGTGTGGATTACCATCACAATCACTGGGTGGTTTTTCAAGCGTCAACCGAGCGGCAGCCGTTCAATGGCATTACAGTATGTGGACTCACAGCGATGGATTATTTTCCAAAAAATCGTTGTGTTCATCTGAAGAAAGAAAGTCAAATACATTGGGGATGGCATGAGGGTGGGTAAATGATGTGAGAATTTTCAAATATTTTCTCAGATATTTGAGTGACTCAGTGATTGATTTCACATATATTTGTTATACACTGTTCATGCTTTGCTGATCAATCATTAAGAGTTCAGCTTTACCTGCATGTCAATCATTTACCAGCATCTCATACTAAATTCTTTTCACTGTTGATTTAAAAAATACATGGTTCACTACCATCCAAACATTCCCTTATTTGTTGTCTTTTTATCTCATATTGATGGATTTAATTACATACTCCTGGATGTGTAGTGTATGGAAGTATTTTTATTTTTTTGCCCTTAATCTCAGTGTCCACGCACCACAAATCAGTATCCAGCCGAAGCTTTTGCTCTGCTTCAGTCAAGAAGCACTTGAAAAGGGCCGAGATAAGAGACAGGTGTGTGAGAGTTTAGTCGGTGAGCGTATTCACCAGAGACACGCAGAACATGGATTTGAGGAGGAGAAAGAGGCAGCGGATTGTTTTGGAGTGTTCTTGTTTTAAGGTTACACAATGTGCCCGTCTTCAGAAGGTCACCATAAGACTCAGACATCTCCCCGAGGCGCGTGAACCAGGCTTGTTTTGCGCATGATGTGCACTGATCCGGCTCGTGAAGTCGTGTGCCCAAAGGCTCTTCTGATTCTTCCTTGAAACCCTGGACCTCTCAAACCTGCTCCGGGGAAGCAGTCGAAATTCACAATTCCAGATACTGTACAAGGCAGAATTCATCTTTGAGTCTATTTCTCATACATCTTCAATTTATGCATCAAACAGCAGCCCTGTACCTTTCGTTTATTTTTCAATTGCTCTTTCATGCTGATCGCAAAGAGAAGTTCTAATGATTTACTGTCCTTGAAGCAGAAAGCGCTTCAGCTGCCATTGAATATTTACATAAGCACAATAAACCACATGTGCCATCAAGGTCTTCAGACACCTGCTATTTGGTTCCAGACAGCTTTTCAACAGTTCTTATAACAAGCCTTGAAATGCTGTAATTATCAATTTGAATATTTTATACAGTATATCGGTTTGGAATAAAGTGGACCCAAAAAGCATCATCACACTTAAATGTCACCGCAACATACAGTATACTGTTCTGAAGCTGAAGGACGTCAGAGCCTCACAGGTGTCCTAGCAGAGTAACCACAGGTGCAGTTCATCACATTACCTATGAATGTGATCCAACATTTGACAACAACAAAGTGTCCCAATACTAAAGAAATGATGCAAGATAACGTCTACAATTTGCAAAGAATTTCAATTTACTATTCCATTTGCTGTTCGTATGTGGCAATTGCACAGTGTTAATTGTGCCAGGCAAATAGCCTGACTTTTACGAATGAAGCACCTCTATAATGAGCCTAATTTGCATAGAAAGGGGGCACTTTAGTGCTAAAAAGAATGACAATGACTTAAGATAAATACGGTGCAGTGCTGTTTTAGCACTTTTCGCGTCTGGATAAACTAGCTTGATGACTATTAGTAAAAAAAAAAAAAATATATGGAGGTTAAATATATGGAGGCACACAAAAAATGGAGCAACTGTTTTGTGAATCTTCCCGGTTTCGTTTTGTACTATTGCAGTACAATTTAAAACCTAACAAATTTCTTTTGGTGAACTGTTAAGCTTTAATATTTTTAATAGGTTTTATATATTTTTAATGTATTTTGTTTTTTGATATCATGAATTATATAAACAATATCTCACGAGTAGCCGTTAAATATCGCTCTATATCAGCACGGCTGTAGGATTCGGCTGTAGGTAATCACAGCCGTGCTTATATAGAGCCATATCGCACGGCTACGAGTGTGATATTGTGTTTATACAACAATTCAACGTCACAAGTGTTTAAATAAATAAGAAACAAGTACAGAGTGTATTTAAAAACTCTCTTTTGTGAGGAACTACTTCTTTCCGCCATGGATTCAAATCTCAAGTTGACAGTTTAACAGATGAGCCGAAGCCTCCGTTACTAATTCTAAAACGTCACTTTAGAACTTGTAATGTAGAAATCTTGAGTCACTTCATTGAAGCTAATTGTATGTGTAGAGTAGATTATTATGAGAGACTAAGCAAGTGCATTACCTGCATCTAGCTAATATTCTTCAGGTCAATCTTATATTCATAATCACAAAATCAGTTTGAATGATTGCTGAGGAATGCAATGTCTTTGTCCTTTTAACATTTAAGGGGATTTCCCATGACATCATTAGTCAATGCATGTCAGTTGCGTCTTGTAAGATTTTGTAAATTAAGTAAAAAACATCCTTGTTTACAACAGTTCCTTTCAATATAAAAGTCTGCGACTGATTTCCCATTTGATACCCCCAAAACGAATTATACCTCATGTTTAAACACTATCTACATAAGAGCCAGCAGCAAATTCCCGAAGGACTGGCCGAGATGAAGCTGTTCTCTGCAGGTACATGAGCGTTGAACGGCCGCTGACGGCCTGGAGCTCACATCTGCGAAAGCATGTAAACAATGTTCAAATAGGTGCTATATTTACATATAAATTGCATTTTTGAGGTCTAATCAACTACATTCTAAAAAAACTCTAAAAAACTAAAAAAACTCTTAAAACTACATTTCCGTGACACAATAATGGTAGTATCTGTAAAAATATGGTGGGTTTGCTCATCCGCCATGACTCATCACTGTAGGGCTGCCCTCGACTTAAGATTTTTCTGGTCGACTAGTAGTCGTTCATCCTAAGCAATTAGTCGACTAATCGCACGTTTATTAATAAACCATATAAATCATAATAAAGAGCCTTTAATGCAAGTTTACATAGAGACGGCAGAAATCGTACCCCTTTTGCTTTCATTATCCTTTATCATTTCTATATAGCTTTTTAAAGCATTTATTTTTATTTCAGTTGTAGTTTTAGTCATTTAAAAACTTAATAAATTAAGTTTTTCATATAATATTTATATTTTAAGCTTTATTTTAATTACTGAAAACAAGTTTTAATGGTTTTAGTTTTAGTTGTTAATAACAATGAGTTACACCACATTACATTTTACAGTTTGATAATTTAAGAGACTGAGGGTCTGCATGATCTCTATGATATCATTTCCTGTTTTTGTTTGTTTTTTCTGCATATTGAATATTATTTTAACATTAAGTATTTACAACAGTTTCTTTATTTTAATGAGGCTTTTTCTCTTCATTATAATATCAGGACAGCTGCATCCCCCTGACATTTGAGACTTTATGCCTTCAAAAAAATATCAAAATGAATTTTAATTTAGAAATTATCATAAAATACTGTAGAATATTCAAGTGATTGTAATGTATGAATTGCATTTGAACGAATTTTTGAATAAATGAACAGATGAGCATCATGTAATTGACCCAACTATGCACGCGTCCTAGTTCTAAACCAAGTGCAATTAATACCAATTGTATCTCAATTAAGTTTGAGTCCAAACCTTTTATCCTCATTGCATATTCTCGACTGCACGTTTAATCAGACACATCTATATTCAAAAGCCAGAATCTAATTTGAAGTGATCACATTCTATTAATGAGGTTCATATTGCGTTGGTTGCAATAATAAGCATGTGTGTGGCGTGCTGTAATAATGACATTAGAGACCTCTGCTGTTCTTTGTTAGCTGATTAATCCGCCATTTGTCACCATTGTTTTACGCAGCTCTGGAAAGTAAATGTTGTTGACACGCGGCGGCTGTGGCGCGGTGGTAGTTTTTGTCTAGGCAGGTGCGGTTATTCACTCTCACAGTCTCTCTCGGCAGCAGTGCGCTGCAGTTCTTTCTCTCCCCACCGACTCTGTTTAATTAGTCACCAATGACGGTTGTCAGTGTTGCGCCGGCGAGTTGTTCGGCTCCCGTGGCGCTGCGCCGGTGAATGAATTGGCAGCGAGCAAACATGTTCTGAGGTGTTCTCATTGGGCGAGGTAGGAGATACTGAGATGTGAGTCCTGAGGGAAGCTTCCTTACAGAGGAAAGGCGCTCGATGAGCTGCAGACATGGGTCAGGGATGCATGCTGAAGTCTAGATTGCAGTGCGAACATACATTCTCTGATTCCTGTCGAGGTTTGGTGCTGGAGAAATAGAATGGATGAGGTTTGGTTCATGTGGTGGGCCCAACTACAAGGAAAAGGGTCAATGTGAATTTAAATGATGCTCTTGTTGTGATAATGGGTAAATTTAAATATAATTTGGAGCACTGTAATTAAAGTGTAACTTCACTGATTCTCAACCTGCTTTGCATTGATACAATGTCGGTAGTTTATGTAAATGAAATGTTTACTCATTCTCTGTATTACCTAGACTGAGAAATTCAAGTTTATTTGTCAGCAAAAGTCAGTCCGATGACTCAAAACACACCATCCAGGCTTTTGACAGCTCTAGGGCTACAGAAAATGTTACTTTTTTTACTTGGTTACAAATGGCATTTTAGGGGTTATATATAGAATTCAAAAACTCTTGTTATTAGCGACACCGGTGGCCGTTAAGTGAACTGCAGGCAGCAACTTATTGCTCGTGCTGGCACTTGTTCACATGTAACGTACTAACAACGTGTCTACACCGGACGCGAGTGGCTCAATGCGACAAAAGACAATAGAGCCCATTATAATCAGTGATGCTGTCTACACTGGATGCGGCGTGACTCGACAAATCCCCGAAAGTAAACTGATGTCAAGTTCTATTTATGACGTACTCCAAGCACTCACAATACTTCTCATAGGAAGGACAAATGGATTTGCAACGGTCGCTTTGTAGCACCCAGTGTACACAACTTCTAGCTGTTGCGCCGCGCCACATCAACAGTTGCGTCCGGTGTAGACATGGTGTAAAAGACTGAACGTGATTCAATGCCTGATATACTCATGGCAAAGTTCTTTTTCGTTCTTTGCTTAGACTGTTAACGAACATCCCGACATTGCCCATGCTGCTGAGAGCGATGTTTAAATGAATATGTAAATATGTGCTGCGCGTTTTCTTCTCAATAATAAAATAAACACAACAAAAATGACAGCGGTGAGAAAACAGCAGTTAAGAAATCATCTGATCATGGCAATGTGGATATGTTTGCACAAGCTCTGAGATTCATGTCGACAGATGAGGTAAATAAAATACAGACTATAAACTATATAGATCTGTCTATGTGAGACTATAGTTTGAATTAATCCCTTTTCTTTGCATGACCCATTGACATTACAGTACAAAATGGCTCTTTCGGCATTATCCAGAACATTGTATAGGCATTAGTTTCACGAATGAGAGGTTCTCGGGGCACGAATAACCGTCACAACCTTTTGATTTTTTGAGTCCTTCACATAAAAATAAGTCTGCTTTCATAGACAACCTAGGAAGTCGGGAAAGGTCTCGTTTTTTAAGTTTCATTACAATCTGTTCACACATTGCCAATAAAAAAAGCTATTAATAAATGAAAATTCGTACATATAGCCAAGTCATTACATTAAAACTTTTCTTGAAAAGGTTTTGAGCAACCATATGAAACCAACATAAATACAAAGATTTCTAAAACATTTCTAAAACCAAACATGTTTTAAACTAGGTTTTTAAAGGATTTTTCCTTTTCTTTATCTTGGACCCTCTATGATTGCCCCATTTTGTTTTAAAAATCACTTAGTGCATTTAAAGTCCCCCTGTAGTCAATAATTTTATCCCTTAAAGGGTTAGTTCACCCAAAAATGAAAATTCTGTCATTAATTACTCACCATCATGTCGCTCCAAACCCGTAAAACCTTCGTTCATCTTCGGAACACAAAGATATTTAGTCCAGGTGACTGGTGGTTCAACCTTCATTTTATGAAGCGACGAGAATACTTTTTGTGCGTGTTGTGTCATAAAATTAAGGTTGAACCACTGCAGTCACGTGGACTATTTTATCGATGTCTTTAGTACCTTTCTGGACCTTGAAAGTGGTAATTAAATTGCTGTCTATGGAGGATTCGTACAACTCGCGGATTTCCTCAAAAATATCTTAATTTGTGTTCTGAAGATGAACGAAGGTCTTACGGGTTTGGAACGACATGAGGGTGAGAAATTAATGACAGAAATTTTCATTTTTGGGTGAACTAACCCTTTAAAACTCATCTTTGATCACCAAAATGTCATATTTAAATGTTTTTTCCTTGACAAAAATTCTTCATGCCTTAAAATAGCTTGAATGTAACTCTACGCCCTTGCCTCATTTAGTATATGCGGTTCTATGAATATGCAAATTAGCCCTGCCTCGACTCACACCAGATCAGAGATCCACTCGTTGACAATCACACATTGACGTGATTGGTTACAAGGTAGTTTGTGACGTCAGAAACGCCAGCTATTTCAAACCGCGTTTTTGAGACTGTCTTTGGTTTACTGCAGTTTTAAAGAGAAAATACTCAGCAATGGTGTTGATTGATGAATTTGCACATGGTTTGTATTAAAGCATATTAAAAACACCAGATAGACATATGAACAACATTAAAAACTTGATTTTCACCACAGGGGGACTTTAAAGGGATAGTTCACCCAAAAATGAAAATTTGATGTTTATCTGCTTACCCCCAGGGCATCCAAGATGTAGGTGACTTTGTTTCTTCAGTAGAACACAAATGATGATTTTTAACTCCAACCGTTGCGGTCTGTCAGTCGTATAATGCTTGTCAATGGGAACTCCATCTATAAGAGTCAAAAAAACACGCACAGACAAATCCAAATTAAATCCTGCGGCTCGTGACGACACATTGATGTCCTAAGACACGAAACGATTGGTTTGTGCGAGAAACCGAACAGTATTTATATCATTTTTCACCTCTAAAACACCACTATGTCCAACTGCCGTGTGCATCCGGTTGGTGAGGTCTGAACGCGCTCTGACAACGGAAGTGATGTCTCGCACTCATTGAAATATAAGCGCGAGACATCACTTCCATCATCAGAACGCGTTTTCAGACCTCACCAACCGGATGCGCACGGCAGTTGGACATAGTGGTGTTTTAGAGGTGAAAAATGATATAAATACTGTTCGGTTTCTCGCACAAACCGATCGTTTCGTGTCTTAGGACATCAATGTGTCGTCACGAGCCGCAGGGTTTAATTTGGATTTGTCTGTGCGTGTTTTTTTGACTCTTATAGATGGAGTTCCCATTGACAAGCATTATATGACTGACAGACTGCAACGGTTGGAGTTAAAAATCATCATTTGTGTTCTACTGAAGAAACAAAGTCACCTACATCTTGGATGCCCTGGGGGTAAGCAGATAAACATCAAATTTTCATTTTTGGGTGAACTATCCCTTTAAGTTTTCACAAATCTGTTGTTTGCTTGTATGCAACAATTTAAATTGCAAAAAAAACTGTAATTTTTTTTCAGTAAAATTAAAACCTTTTCATTTTTAATGTACAAATGAATTGTAGTGAATGCGTATCTTTGTCCTTCCTGCTATTTGATTCTACACAGAATAGTGTTTTCTCTTTCCATAGTGAGATGAGATTGAAAATGATTTTCTTTCCTTTTTTTTAATGAATTAGTTTAATGCCGATAATGAATTCAAATAAAAATTCCTGCACATCCTTGTCATGTAGTACATTTATTAAACACATTTATTTATTTTTTCATGTTCACATCCATTCTGCATATTTCTGCCTCGTGAATGTGAAAAATACATGCAGATTCCACTTGGGCCTAGTCATATCTGTTGTCTAACTTTGGCTTGAAACTTTTTCACATTCCACAGTGCTTTAGACATTGACACTTTTTATGTTATGCATTGTTTCAAAATGTGCTACACTGCCTCAAACAAATGCTGAGTCCCTTTGATCTCTTTCTGTCTTTGGCTGTTCCACTCTCTCAGGTTTACATTCCCTGCAGAACCGCTATTGTTCTGGCCAACGAGGAAATCGATTACTGCTACTGAAACACAATCAGCGATTCACCGCGAGATGGAAAGCCAGCACGCTTCTGTGACTCAACCTACCTCCATTCACTGCGTGTTTGCCATCATCCTTTAGAAACCACACATTTTTCCTGTGAACTGCCACCAAACTCAGTTGAGTACAAGATGTTATGAATACCTGAATGGCATTTCTGTTCAGGTAACTTTTTTTCTGTCATTGTTCACACATTGATTATTAAAGAATTAGTTCTTCAATATCCCACTGCTCTAACTTAGCTAAACTTTAATAATCAAACCCCAGTATTTCCGTAATACCAAGGTTCATATGCTTCATTAAGATGCATTTTGGTGTGGTTATGTGTGAAATTACTATTCATTAGTGAATAATGTAGAAGTTAATAATCACTTGATGATAATTTGACTGTGGTCAGTATTATAAGCAATATTTGTCAACACTGTATTTGTAATACCGTAAATAATTATGAAAAGTAAATATAATTAATTTACAATAAGTGTGATCTGTCTGCTGTTTAATTCGAATATGACTCGAGACATTCTGTGTCAGTGATTTAAGTTCTGTATACATATGTATGTGCACTATGTATTAATTCGTCGAAGTTCAAAAGATCATGATGTATCGATTACATGTCAGTTTCATACTGAGCTCAGCTGAATTATATATTTTTAATACATTAACTGTGTGTAAAGTCATAAAATCTAAGTTATAAATTCTGACAGGCTGTTGTTCAGTGCCTTTAAAATGTTTCACTCATAACCAGGTTTTGATGAATATTAATTTCACTTACTAAATTAAAAAATTATTTTTATTAATTTAAAATATAAAAGCTGTTAATACTGAGATAATATAGCTTGTGCTAATAATAATAATTCATTAGAAGACAGCTTAGAGAATGTGCCAATTCACTGTCATAAATTCATGTGTTATAATGTGTTTTCCACTTTCTTTTCACTGACCACAGCTTTTGTAGTTCTGATAGAGGTCCAAAAGTAAGTCTGTGCGGAAATGCATCAGAATTATTATTATTATTATTAACTTGAAGCTTGTCATCAAAGCATCATAGGAGACGCTTGTTGCTCATTTTGCCCTGTTTTGTTGTTTTGTGGTTCAAAAAATCTAAAATTGCCCTTAATGAATTTGATGCTTGCAGTAATTTGTAGCACAATCTGTTATACTGAGAAATGGCTTTTCAGAAAGCGTCTTGAATAAAGGTTCATCCTGCTTATTCTACACGATTTTTGTTATTTTAAAAATACAGCAGTTAATGTCGCATTGAGATTTTATTTATGAAAATTGAAAAGCAGTCAAATTCAAATGTTTGGAAGGTCCTCGTGATGGTCAAGGTATGTTTGTGTGCAATGTTAAACACTGCTGTTTGTGTGTGTGAACCATATTAACCTGAAATAAAGCACTTCTAGAAAGAAAGAAGGACTGCTGGTTTCTTGCTCTTACAGAGCTCAACAGAGTTTCAGAAGTAAAATCACATTCAATTCTCAATCGCTGCGTCCGAAATTGCGTACTGTCTGAGTAGGTACTACATTTGAATTTACTTAAAAAAGTACGCTTTGTGTAGTATGAAATTTGGACGTATACATCCGCCATGTTGTAATTGTCATGTGACCTACCAGCGACAGTTGTGTCGCTTCACTTCCATTCATAAATCCCCTCCCGTGGACTCATGGGATAGTAAAGTGTCCATCGAATGCACACTTCAGAATCTCGCCAAAAGTAGTAGGTCATCCGGGGACTTTTCGCCTACTGTTTTTCGAATACTATGTATTCGGACATACTTCTCTTTTGGCATACTGTTGTTCGCATACTAGTGTTAAAGTATTTGATTTCGGACGCAGCAAATTTTTAGCAATTAAATTAGCGTTTTAGTTTGCTGTTACCATGAAAACAAGCTCAAGAATGACCAAACATATATTTAACCAATGACATAATCGAGTCAATCTCCATTTACGATAAACTAGTCAAGTGTATTGTTGATTCAATTACAGTATTTAATTTGCAATTCTTAATGGGATGAGTAGATCATTCCCTCATTAAAGAAGTACAAGGTATCTGTTTTCTATTTCTCAAATATATTTTTGCTTTGAATCATTTGGGATTTGTGTCTTGAAGTGGGTTGGTTTAGCTTAAAAGTCTTTACTGAAGAATTTTTTTAAATGTATGTGGAGAAAATAAATGTTATTTAATTAATGACAACAACATTAGATATCAAACATATTCATTAAGTGTATAATTTCACCAGAAGATAAAGTAACAAAAATAGCAATACTCTACAGGTCCCATGCAGTGATATGATGAGGTGTTTCGCATCATAGTTATTACTAAATTTTGTCACATACTATTTTATCAAGACTTAATCATTGTACATACTAGTATGGAGCCCCTAAAGGGACATGGTAATGGGGGGGAAATGAGATAGGAGTTCCCCTGAGAAACTTTGCATTCGATCGCAAAGAACTCAACATTTTTGTGAGCGAATGCAAAGTTTCTAGGGGGAACGCAAAACATTTGTGAAAGAACGCAAAAGCATTGACATATTAGTTTTTTCTCCCATCTCATTTATTTTTTCCATTACCATGTCCCTTTAGGGCTGGGGTGTCAAATCCTGCTCTTAGGGGCCATTTACACGACACCGTTTTCAACTAAAAAAGGAAAACTTTTTATCAGTTTTGGGCGTTCATTTACACGACAACAGCGTTTTGGTGGCCTGAAAACACAAGCATTTGAAATCGTTTTTGAAAACGATATCGTTATCGTCTCTGTGTTAAACAACAAAAACTTAAATTTGTGAAAATGATGGCGTCATACGCATGTGTATTACATGTTCAGTCTATAGGCACATAATGTTTCTTTACAAAGTGACATTGCCAACTACTGTCCTGGCAGCAGAATACGGTGTTTTTAGTCGTTTTTGCGGATCCTTGTGAAGAGGAAATGTTTTGACAACATTGTCGCCTGTACGCGAAAAATGCAAAGGAAAAACTTTTCCGTTTTTAGCACATCATTGTCTTGTAAACATACCCCTAGAGGGCCACTGTCCTGCAGAGTTTAGCACCATCTCCAATTAAACTGACCTGAACCAGCTAATCAAGGTCTTACTAGGTTTAGACACCCCTGCTTTAGGGGCTCAGTAATTGACCAATCAGAAGCCAGGACCAGAACTATCCCTTTTATTATGAGATGTATGCAACTCGTAGTGCTTCTAAGGTAGATATTTGCCTGTTAGTCTGTATGTATGTGCTTTCACAGCCATTGATCACAGGCAAATTTGCACTAAGAGCTTGTCAGGCTTAATGCAGTGATTGTATATAGTGATGTTTAAAAAGGCTTTGTCAGTGACAGTGACATCTTTATCACTGAGATTAACAGATCAAGTCTCTAAAGTGCTCGAAAACAGACAACAAACCACATCCTCACACATTGATATACTTATTCAAGGCCTTTGATAGCTTACTCTATTAAAGTGTTATGCAACTCGCCAGTGCATGTTTATTTTGAGTAATATTTCTTGTGGTAATTTATGGAAACCCATTTTCAGCTCAAGACTAAAATGTAATTGTAAGATAAAGTTCTTCTTATTCATTATTCAGCTGAAGACAGTTCAATGTTGATTCAGTTCAGTTCAATAACTGTGAAGTTCATCAAGTGAAGTTTACCTATTTTACATTGTGAGATATAAAGTCCTGATTATGAGAAATAAATTTGCAGTTGTGAGGTATTAAATTAGAAACCAAGTTGCAAATGTAAGATATAGTCACATTGCGAGATATAAAATCACAGTATACAATATAAAGTCGTAATTGTGAGATATGAGGAAAATTGTGAATTTAAAATATAGTTATATTTTGAGATATAAAGTCACAATTGCGAGATTTTAAGTCACTAAGAGATATAAAATCACAAATATGAGAAACTGAGTCACACAGTGTTGGGGGTAAGACATTACAAGTAACTTGAGTTACGTAATCAGATTACTTTTTCAAGTAACTAGTAAAGTAACGCATTACTTTTAAATTTGGAAGTGGAGAGGTGTTGTGTGCACTGTGTAAACAGACTAAATGTGAGCATTTACTCGTCTCGCTTGAACAAAAACAGATTTCGTATTCATCAAAATGAATAAAAACAGTGAAATGCAAACTCAGAATATTACACAAACATTAAATAATCAAATATGTTAAATAACACAAATATACTTTATGTATTTAATCTCACTATAAAGACAAAAATGTCTTTGCTGCTGACCTTCGATGATCCAATTCAACCATAATAAGCTAAAATGACCTCAGATAAACATCACATTTCTCTTTTTTTCTGAAGTAAGAGTGTTGAACTTTCTTCACCTGCGTCCTATTCTTCTGCAATCCAGAATGGCAGCACATCTGAAAGGTTTGTTTGATTTGAGCCCTCTATTGTAAAGGTGTAAATTTGCATTTCCTTTTGCGTTTGTACTTTTGGTGTGAAAGGGCATTTTCATTTGCCAAGCCCAGCCAAGGTGAGAAAAAAATAACTTAATGCATTACTTTCCATAAAAACCAAGTAACGCAGTTAGTTACTTTTTTTTAAGGAGTAACACAATATTGTAACTCATTACTTTTAAAATTAATATTCCCTAACACTGGTCACAATTATGAGATATGTATCATAAATATGAGAAACAAAGCCACAATTGCAATGTAAAGTCACATTTCGAGATATAAATCCACATTGTGAGATAAAAAGTTTTGATTACAAGAAACCGTCTCAATTGTGAGATATAAAATTGCAAAAATAAGAAACAGTCACAATTGTGAAATATTTAGTCACATTGCAAGAGATAAAGGGCCCTATCATACACCCGGCATGACGCAAAGTGTTTTTCGCTAGTTTCAGCCCGACGCAGTTATCTTCACATCCTGCGCCACGTTTAAACAGCAAATGCATTTGCGCCCATGGGTGTGCTGGCCTGAAAACGAGGTGTGTTCAGGCACATTGTTGGCGTGTTGCTATTTTGAGACAACTGAAAATGACTGCGCCATTGACCAACTGAAACCTGGTCTAAAGTCAATGCCGCAATATTTTTGTTATTTAAAGAGCGTTAGTAATATACGCCTTTAGGCGGGTACACAACGCGCATACACTCGGCTTATTACACACACAGGGACGTGCAGCAGCACACAAACATGCCAAATATTAAAAATAAAAGGATTACAATGTAAAAGATTATTATTGTGTGCATAAAGATAAAAATGCTTTGGTGGAATCCGGCTTGTCCCGTAGATGGTCTGCTCGCGCGCTTTAACCCCGCACACAATCAGATCCGTTTCCTCGCTAGAGAAGCGTTCAGTTTTTCCGCTTGCAAATTCTGCCATGTAAATAGCGAATACGCCATGGCGCGAGCGCAACTGGCTTTTAAAGGGAATGGGAGATGAGACTCTGATTGGTTTATTGTACGTTACGCCCAAAACACACCCATGACTCATGAAGAGAATAGGGACAACCCTTTTAGACCATGCACCGGGCGCGCCAACCATTTTTTTCTGTCGTTAAACTAGCAAAAGTGGATTCGGACACGCCCTTAGACCATGCGCTTAGATCGTTACAATAGGGCCCCAAGTCTCAATTACGAGAAGCAGTCACAATATGAGCTAACACAAATTTGAGAAACAAAGTCGCAATCACGATATGTAGTCACACTGAAAGATGTAAAGTCTCAATTATTAGAAACAGTCACAATGTGAGATATAAAAATGCAAATTTGAGAAAAAGTCGCAATTGCAAAATATAAAGTCACAATTTGTCCTCAGAAGTAGGAAATTTCTAGTTCCTAGTAGGAACTTTTAACTGGAACACCCCCTCAAGATTGGCAAAATACCTGTTTTTTTATGAGTTTGTATTCTGAAAGAGCATGCACAACAAAGGTTTGCTGGGCGTGTCCATCTTAGTTTTCTGACCTGTGTACTGCAACGCCGTCAACTTGGGTGTGACGTCATTCCAACTACAACGTCCCTCTTCCGAGGAAAATTGAACACAGCATAAATTCACAAGTAGTCACAATGTGAGATATAAAAACACAAATGTGAGAAAGTCGCAATTAGTAATGGTATAGTAGTACATAGTAATCAGTGTACAATACCAGCAGAAAAGCTGTTTGATCATTTTCCGTTGCAAATTTTAACTGCTCAACCATATGGTCAGTTTTATATTTTGTTGGCTGAGCACAAGAAAACATTCATATTCCAAATCCATCAGTTCAACACGAGTTCTGAATACCTCGTTTACTTTTATGTAACACTAAAAGGGCTTAAAATCACTCTCTGTATTGCTAAAAGCTTTGAGAGGACCACTTTGCATAAATATCTGCCTTTTCCACAAGGACCATTGTGAATTTGAAGGAGGACGTTGTGCTTAATCGTACCTTTCATCCTGACCAATGGCATTTTCATTAGAGTTCTTGAATTGAATGTGTTAATCTAAACGGGGGGAGTCAACAGGAGCACTGGGACCGCTTTGTTTCTCACGTCTTTTTAGCTAATCAAGTCTGCTGTTCGTCATTAATCACCTCTGTGACTGTGTGGAAATCAAGAGCGACTGAAGAAAGCTGCGACCTCAGACTCCCCCACAAGGTCATGAATATGTGGACGGTGGCTTTTTTTTAATGCTTATTATTCTTCCTCCATTTTTTGCTCTCCTTCATCTGCTCTTCCGTCTCCACTTACTGATGCACCATGTAAATCATCCTCTTTCATTGACACTTGTGTGATATATGTTTGGCCTTTAATGTAGTACAGAGAGATGTGCACTGCATCTATCTTCCATTTCCCTCGTGAGTCGGATAAACTTGCATTATCTCACTGATGAGCCAGCAAATGGCAGTACTAATGAAATTTCACTTGGGGTTTTGTCAGAGCTCCTGTTCCCCAGGGCTGCATTAACAATAGGGCTAGGGGGGCTGAAGCCCCAGGGCCCGAGCAAGGAGGGGGCCCGTGATTAGCTGTGGAGTAGTTTGACTGGCCATCGGAAGCACCTGAACTTTTCCAGATGAACCGATCACCAAAACCCCACCACTCCCCTACATATTAAGTGCTGTTATTTAGTGGAGCACCTGCAGGGAAACAAAGATCAAAAGCCAAGCGGTGAAACAGCTATAGACCTTATTCACAACAGCGCTATCTTTGATTTTTCAGACAACATGAGCTGTGGAAATAAGTGATCTAGGAGCTTTATACAGCTTTTTACAGAGGGTGTCATTGAAAACACGATAAGTTTATCCCTCACAGCCTCATTTTCATAACGTTACCTGTCATGGCGCTGCTCGGAATAAGGTCTATCCACCTTATTTTCAGTTAAGAGTGGGTGCGGCCATTTGTAATTAATGTGTCTGGCTTCCAATGTCATTCGCTTCCAGGTATTTTTAGCTGTACAAGTTAATGCAAACTGGTATTTCTTACCATAATATTTAATGTATTATCTTAATAATGAACAGCGTCAACATTTCTCTTCGTTTCTCTGCAGTTATATCAAAAAAGTTAAACAACTGCATCAGATTGGTTAAGTAACATTACCCACAGTCTACTTTAAGTACTTTTGTTAATATTTATACCTCTGATTATATGGTAGCCTATCTTTCCTTAATCATCTGAAATGTCAGCTAGCAAAATGTTATGCTAGCGTAGCATATGTTTATAATGATGCTGAGTATGAAATGTCTTGAATGCTTTTATTTGTTTCGCTGTAGGCTTTTTATTTATAATTTGGTTGTATTTTATTTATGTTTTGTGTGTTCAAAATAAATGAATTGAATTCATTTTGAGTCTGCATTCATTATTCACAGCTGTTGAAATAGGCTTTAAAATAGTTTGGGCAAATGAGGACATAAATTAGGTTAAACTAGCCTACTGCATGTCCGCCCATAGAAAAATACATAAACATAAAAATTACCAACTGATTACCAACACAGAACTATACACGACGTTGCAGTTACTAACTGGAAACGTCACAAAGTTACGTTGTGGCAATGAATCCGGGAATTTCACTTTTCCGGTTTCCACGACGTAAAGTATGTCCTACGCCTTCCGTATTCTACTTACGGAAAAAATGTAACTGGCGCTGCGTTCGTTCCGTAAGTTGAATAGGGAAGGCGTAGGACATACAGCGTAAGCTTTTTGAAGAATACGAAAGTACGGTTTTGGCGGAAGCACTTGGAAGGCGATCGTTTGTTTATATAAAGCATATACATTTACATTTTTTTCGAAAATGACCGATCGTTTCGCTAGATAAGACCCTTATTCCTCGTCTGGTATCGTTTAAAGCCCTTTGAAGCTGCACTGAAACTATAATTTTTACCTTCAACCGTTTGGAGGCCACTGAAGTCTATTATAAGAATAATCCTGGAATGTTTTCATCAAAAACCTTAATTTCTTTTCGACTGAAGAAAGAAAGACATGGACATCTTGGATGACATGGGGGTGAGTAAATTATCAGGAAAATTTTATATGAAGTGAACTAATCCTTTAATGCATGCTTTTAGCGTGTTGTAGCCTGGAATATTAGTGACTTATATTAAAGTCCCTATTGTATATATAGAGATACAACACATTGTATCTCCTTGTGTTAAAGATATGATTTTTTAAAAAAAAATAATTATTCCTGCGGTAAAAAAAAAAAACGTCGTGGCACCAAGATAGGCTACTATGAAGGGGGCCCTTGGGATTGCTATAGCCCAGGGGTGTCCAGTCCTGCTCCTGGAGGGCCACTGTCCTGCAGAGTTTAGCTCCAACCCTAATTAAACA
Organism: Mylopharyngodon piceus; assembly: GCA_039654765.1. NCBI lineage: Eukaryota > Metazoa > Chordata > Actinopteri > Cypriniformes > Xenocyprididae > Mylopharyngodon > Mylopharyngodon piceus. The sequence continues at coordinate 6,236,944 of CM077447.1, forward strand.
CACCTGAACCAGCTAATCAAGGTCTTACTATAGGCTAGAAACTTCTAGGCAGGTGTGTTGAGTCAAGTTGGAGTTAAACTCTGCAGGACAGCGGCCCTCCAGGACCGAGTTTGGATAGCCCCAGGGCCCTAGGCTATTTGTGTTTTTAATGCGGGCATGTTGTTCCTCCATTGGTTTCAAATCAATCACGTGTTGCTCAGATGTTGCAGGCCATTCTTAAAGGTTCTGTGAGGGACACTGGCTGTGGTTTGTCCTCATATTCATAAAGGGAACTGTGAATGATGCACTATTCTTTCACTGCTCGCTGGCGTTGTACTCAGAGTTTGTGGAATAATGCTTCCATCTAGTGGTAGGAGTTTCTCAGCAGCCTGGATTTACTGGTAAAAGAGGTTTTAGACTGTTTTATTTAAATAATAATAATAATAATCATAAAAAACAACAAAAAAAAAAAAAAATACAAAACAGTCTAAACTAAAGTAATGTATCACATTACTTTACATGAAAAGTAACTAAGTAACCTTGTTAGCTACGCTTTTAGAGACAATAACACATTACTTTCAAAACTAACTTTCCCTAACATTGCAGTATAAATACATAAATACAAATAATATATAACAACAAAAGGTTTGAGAAAATGCAAAACAAAAAAAAGAGAAAATGCAAAAAAGTTGCTATTAGATATATACAGTAGGCTACATAATGTTTGTAATGTCCATCCAGTGTTATCAAATTGTATGATCATTGAGTATGTACAGAATGAAGTAGCATCAGAGGGCAAGAAACTGCTGTGACAGGGATTAACTAGAAAAATTAAAATGGCACTCTGAAACTGGTTCACAACTTTTGATGTATGAAATTTCAAACATGAGAGACTGAGACTGAGAAATTGAGAGAGACAGTTACAAGTACTGTAGTGTTGCTGAAAGAATCAATGGGACTGTCCCGATACCCACACTTGCAGTCTTTGCATTTAACCAGTTTCCTGTATTTGCCCCAAGTGTTTACAACTGTGTTGCGTAAAACTTTTGATTACCCAGTGGGACACACAACATGCTTGTAGTTACATGAGTTCCAGAACATGATGAATGATGGGATACACTTAGCCTCAAATACCAAGTACTGTTTTGAACGAATAGGGTGAGTGAAAGTTTCAAGCGACTCATAAACACACTTGTTGCAGACTGGTGAATCGATGTAGCCTGCAGAAAGAGTACCTCGGAAAACCCTCAAAACTAATGCATAGTGATGTTTCTGTACTTTAGCTCCACTTGTTTGAATGTTTTCAGATTCTGTGCTTTTTGAAACTTGTTTATTTCTCTGAACACGCTAGAATATCTCTCAGAACAGTCCACAGTTGCATACAACAAAGGAACCCTGTGTTATTTGTGAAACAGCCTACAGATGTTTTTGAGTTTTGGGGAGCCTTTTTCCAATGTCAGACTCTGCGTAAATCAAACCATCAAAGGTTTCTTTGAACAAATTTGCAAAAAATAAGTTAGCAGCAAGATGATTTCAGCTGTGAAAAATACAGCTCTAACCGTCTTACTTTACTCAACATATTCTGTGAATAGTGATTTTATTGCCAATTTTTTGCTTTCACTCTGGAAACTAAAATACCTTTAAAAGCGTTTATGAACAACCTGTTGCGAAATCTGGGGAAATTTTTTACCCAAATCATTATGGATTTCTCTGGCAAAAATAACTAAAATACTAACAAGCAAAAGAACCAGAAAGTAATTAAGGTCAAACTGAAAATGAAATGAGGAACAAAGACAGGAATGAAATCACGATTCCAAACATAACCCTGACAAAGATAAGTAAAATGAAGATAGAATTTTTAAAATTTTAACACTTCTGTATTTTTTTGAGTATGGCATGTATGCAGTTGTATTGCAGATTTAATGTTTGTCAGTTGAAGGACTTTAGCCTCTATGTTTAGCCTGTTTGTCAATTGTGTTGCAAACTGTTCTGAAATAAAGGCAATCATGTGTTTTCATCTGTGTGTTTTATGTGGTTTACAAAAAAACCTCTAAAATTGTTTAAAGGCACAATATGTAAGATTTTATTAAAATATCCAAAAACCACTAGAACAGTGTTATATATTTTGTTGACTTGTGTACTTACATTATCCCAAATGTTTCCAAGAATGTTTAAATCCAGAGAAATAAGCAATTTTAACCAGGACACGGACCATGTCCGTGTGTCACCTATCAATGACATCATACCCAGGTTACCATTGGTTTCTGGTTTTATTTTGTAGAAACCATGGAAACACCAAAAAACGCTTTAATATATTATGTTTTATTAGACAGGTGAGCAACTGTTCGGATGGATACGTTCATCGACAGAAAACTCATCATGTTATATAGCCTAACATAGTAAGTCTTATTGTTTTAATCCTGTTTTCTTGATTTACAGCGAGTACCATGTTTTACCATGCCTAATATTGATCTAGCTTACTGCAGTGTGCAGCAAGTGTCTCATAGTAGCCGCCGAGCGAACGCACAGAGTAGCATTATAACAACTTTCAACAAACTCAAATGTATCTAATATGATAAAACAGCACTGCGTTACCCCACTTACTCATGACCAGAAGAAGTGGAAGCGGCGTCTTCGGCCTTGTTTCTGCTCGCACAGCACTCGGCCCTGCTCTGCTTCATACTACAGTAAAGGCCTTTGCACACTGAGTCCGAAATGTTTGCATGTTAAAAAATAAAAAGTCAGGTGTGTTTTTTGCATCCGTGCCATGCATTTTGAGAGACGTTTTGACAATTCAGAGCCACCGTACGCGAACGCCAAAATCCCCAATGCCATCTGACAAGTTGATCCACGTCGTCTACAGCACAAAGCAGTAGCACTGTATGACAAACAAAGTGCGGAAAGAGACAGAATATAAAGATAGAGTGTGCCAGTATCGCTAGCAAAGCATCAAACTGGGGCACTGACATCCTGAAGTAAACTTTGAAACGCTCGGGATAATCACGCATCTCCTTGATGAGGTGGAACTCTGCTTTATCTCTACGCAATCTCAGGATTGGATGTACCCAATATTTCCTCTTTCTTTTTGTCTTTTTAAGAAGAGAGAGGACAATTAAATCATGCTCACTGCTTGAAGACTTCATTTTGTATTATTTTGCGAATTTTTTCGCAACGGACTCATTAATACGCATCGGACTCAGTGTGCAAGGTCTCTGTGCGTGACGAATTTTTAGGATCACGAATACGAAAAAACGCATATGAAAATTTCGGACTCAGTGTGCAAAGGCCTTAACATTAATCATCTCATCAATGGCCTTTTCCACGGCCTGTATACAAGAAGACAACACCTCCCATGGTTGCGTGAAATCAAAGCGTTGTCAAGCTACACCTTTGTTTTGAATAAGCGACCTCTAGTGGTGAAAACTTACGTATTGTGCCTTTAATAACTAGTCCACAGCAATTTCTAGTTTTGATGCCTAAATAATCAATTTTAGTTTAGTAAATATAAAACACATGGAGTAAATGCTTACATTTTAATTGACAATCTTTGCCTAAACGTTTGACTGAATAAAACATTTTAGTTGAATGAACTATAAAACTAGTTGAGCAAACATACTTTTTAGAATCAAGTTTGCACCAACTAAAAAAATAACAATTCAAGTAACATTTTGGAGAGAGAAACTGAGTGAACGTAAAACTGGTTACTACATAAGGGGCCATTTACACAACACCGTTTTCAACTGAAAACTTTTCATGCATTTTGGCCATTCATTTACATGACAAAGGCATTTTTAGGGGCCTGAAAAAGCAAACTTTTGCACGTTATCTTCTCCGTATAAACTACAAAAATACGAATTTGTGAAAACGGTGATGTCATGCGCATATGTATTATGTGTTCAGTCTATAGGCGCGTATTGTTTCTTTACAAAGTGACATCGCCAACTACTGGCCTGACGTGTATTTTTAGTCGTTTTCGCGGATCAGTGTGAACGGGGATCATTTTGTTAACGTATCATTTAGAAAAACGTTTCTGTTTTTAGTAGGCTACATCATTGTCGTGTAAATGTATCAGGCTTTTATGGCTCATATAGCATGATAATATGGAGCTCATAAAGGAGGAGGAAAAAACATCTCAGTTTTATTCAGAGGCCCAAAATGAGCAAAAATGTGCAATTTGGTGCAGTTGCTGATATATGGCCAAAAAAAAATAAGATGAAATTCTGATAGCTTGTAATGTAAATCACTGAGATCTTTATGACAGTATAACAGATTACTTACATAAAAACAATCTTAAAATATCAGTTGTCACTCTTTATCTCCTAATAATGTCTCAGTAAGATGATAGAGCTCTGTAGTTTATATTGTAGGGGCAAAACATATAATGCAATGCAATGATGATTGAGAGATGAACAAATAAATATTCCTCAAAAGCCTGTTTCATATTTGATGTATAGATAAGTAAACCTTAACTGCTTCAGCCCAGTAAGTGTTCATATTGAAATATTACTAAGGCTACTAACAATATTGGAAGTTATTTGTACGTTTACTTTATAAAAACCAGTAAAGATTTCATAGTAAAAAGAAACGTGAACCACGACCTGAAGGTGGATGTTTTTACAATTATACTAAAAGACCTTTTACTTGCAAAAAAAGCCTATAAACTGTCAATCAGACGACAGAATGCATGTAGTAGGTGTAGAAACAACAGATTTTTCAGCAAAGTTTTGGTCATTATAATTTAGAGGACTTAGAAACTGGCAAATCTAATATGATACAGCATAGGACTTTTAACAGTGCAACTTGCATGAGCAGAAACGATATATAAACAGATGGAAAAGAAAGGGTAGAGCTCGTTTGAATATCAGTACATGTCACTATGCAAATCAGGAACACATCACAGTAACATTTGGTACCTCCTTCTCGGTTTGGGTGCTGGCAGTGAGAGACGGAAGGATGTTAAAGACCAATGATACCTCATGGGTGGGGTTTATACTCAAGGTTGAAAGGGTAGTATTTTATTGTAAAGTACCGGCTTTATATTTATTTTTCGCCGTCTCGTTCATTTCTGTCAGTTCTGAGGTCGCGGAGGCTTTTGTGATCCTCACTAGGTAAGAATGAAGCACGTGCGTTTAAACAACTGTTTTTGAATTGTCCATTACACCATTACATGTATTTGTCCATTACACTTCTAGGTGTACTTTTTGATACTTTGAACGATTTTCTTTGATTATTGAGATTGCTTTGCTATTGAGATTGTAAGCCTGCTTCCTGCATATGCTCATCCCGCGATGCACATGGCGTGCCTGATCTCCATTTAAGGGCTGATGCAACACCTAACTTTGCAGGATGACGAGAAAACGCATGAACTTTCCGAAATATGGCTGTTGTGTGAACCCGTTCGCTTCGTTTAAGCACATTTGTTGTGATGATCAAGTATTTATTGCAGATTTAAAAAAAATAAATAAATAAAAATCGTTGGGGTTGACGTGTGGGCTCGTGTGTGAAAGGCGCGTGCATGTCCTTGTATAGAGCGCGCTATAATTCATTGTACTCTAGCATTGGATGCGGGCGGAATTTAATAATTAAACCTCAAACAAAGCCCACGGAACGCTAGGCCACAAAGACGATTTGTGACATTAAGTGCTTTCTAATGCGAAAATAGCGTCACATTTGCTTTTTCACAAGGTTTTAAACTGGTTGTTGCGGTTGTGTATATCACAGATTTGTAGCTAATCGATTTCCTGGCTTTTAGATTCGAACTTCGAAGCAATTCAAAGGAACCGATTCGTAAAACGGTTGGAAATCTCTCGACATTTAAAATGGGAATTCTTTTGATTTTTCTCCCAAAACTAGAACGAATCGGTTCTTTAAACAAATTGAACTTCTGAGACAGAGGGGAGCCACGCTCCACCGGACAATCCCCATGGTTTATGTTTGGGGCGAGTGACTGCGCTTTATTATGACGTTTAAAAATGCGGGAAATTTGTTTTGCTAATATTTACACCTGCAAACTCGTCGTCTTTCTGCAAAATTCGTCTTTCTGAAGAAGAAGGCCATTCACTTGAATCGCACAGATGCGAAGGAATCAAGAGCTGTTTGTGGTAAAACGTTGTTTACGTTTTGTTTCATACATATATTGAAAATGAAGATAGATTTAGTTTAGCTGTAAAAAGTTCAGTAGCAAACTATAGAGATGATTCCCCCACAGCCAGTATTCATATGTAATACTAATGTTCATGTTTAACGTTAGATGTCTAACGAACAGACAGTGTATTAATTTAATACACAATAGAACAACCTTATACCAGATTAGCAATGCCTTTAATAACATAATAATTTCCATCTTTAAGCCTGTTCATGTTTGAATGCTGAATGTTGATCTGTAGGGTGCATTATATAACGTTTAATAATGATTTATTGCTTAAAGTTATTAAAGTGTTGCCATTGTGACTACAGTGATACTGTAAAAATGACTGTTTACAAAGCGTCCTCATATCTATATCAGAAATAAGGTCAACAGAAAGAGGAAGTTCTGTTTTCAGACACGTTCATGCTATCATGTGAATAGCTTATGGAATAATTGTACATTTTAAATGTACTTAAATTGTATTTAACTAATGAATCATAGTGAATCTTGCAGAGACAAATTAAATTGGTTTTATGACTTAGATTCAAAATATAAATTAATTGTATTCAAAATATAAAAATACAGTAATAATCTTGTTAAAAATAATGCATGTCAGGGCTCTACGGTAACATTTCTCTTTAGGAGCATGTTCTGATCAATAACAGACATTAACTTTCCCATTACAGGGCGATATTTGCCCCTTTAAATTAATTTCCTGGGGCATTTGTACCATTATAAGAGCAATTTTTCTGATCTTATTAAATGTATGCATCATATTTAATCAATTTCTCAAATTAAAATAGAAAATTTGTTTTTAAATGTTAAACAATAGATTCAGTTACAACAATAAGACCCAATCAGACTGTTACCAATCAAAAGAAATCGTCAAAAAATCCATCTTTGCACTGCAGAAGTGGCACAGAAGCTCCATCTGAAGTGGTATTAAGACAACTGCTTAATGCAGCTCATTGGTAAATAATGTTGTACGAATGTTTTTAAATATAATTTTTTGAATTTAGAAATATGTATAAAAAAAATTAATGTTTAAAAGTTTAATATTTTAAGTAAAAACAGTCTATGTAAAGTGTAAATATGAAAATAAATGTAAATATAATGAAAATAAAACAGCCAGTAGGTGGCGGTAAATCTTAATGTGCGAATCATTCATTCAATGTTCAAAACGCAGATTCACTCAGGAATCACCGTTGCTTGGAGATGCACAACAGCTCTGGTGTGGCTTTATTTTGAAACTATTTTCACGAAATAGAGCAAAAACAGACAGTATTGTGGCTAAAATTTTGTCACGTAATATCAGCTGGTTTATTGGACTTCACATAACTGTTGTTCAGTTTAGATGCGTTTTGGGAGTTGTACTTTTTATTCTGATTGTAGATCTATTCATGAGAATTGATCGGGTCACTCACACCAGTGCGCCTAAATATTTTTTCACAGTCGCACGCAGTTATTTTCAGGAGCAAATGCGAGTGAAATGGGCGCACTGTAGAGCCCTGCGTGTTTCTTAAGAACGATGTTGAATGACTTTCACACATGCAGCACCAGTGTAATGTGACAGTAAGAAACTGCTAAATTTATCTACATTTTTACAAAATAACACATGAAAGATGTTACACAATATTTTTGTGTGATGATGCAACGCATCAGTTTTTAAACAGTTTGAACCGATTCATGGAAAAGAATGAAGCCTTCTTCCTCTGTATCTTGAAACGCAGCCAAGAACAATTGCAAATATAAATGGTCAAGGTAACTGTGCCCTAGTTTATCCCCCCCCAAAAAATACACATAGTGTTTGAATATTGTGTTTGAGGAAGGTACACGTTGTATTGATTCAGCAGAGTTGTAAAAGTGAGGTTTATATTATAGAGAAGTAAATAAATTCTGCAGAAATGCCTTTAAATGCCTTTGGTAAAATATCAGAGCTAAAATATTTCAATGTACTCAGTGATTACATAAGTTATTATATGCAAAAGCTTTATTTGACCGTTTATTTGGACTGATTTGGGTTTGTATGTTATGGGCGTTACCAACTGGGAAAATGCAGAATGTTGTGTGTGACCATCCCAGATTAAGTTTGCTTAGTTAATTTAATTAATATGTGGTTATGTTCATGTTGACACAGGTGTCAATCAGAAAACATTCAAGCGAAGATGTCGCTGTAGAGTTGAAGGGCGGTGGACTGTGTTTGCTTTTCAGGGCACGTCGAGTTAAAATGTCATGACAGAGTTTTTGTTTGGACAGTAAAACGGTCAGATCTGCAGATAGAAATTTAACACGAGTATATGGAGTGACAGGTGTTCAGTCCCAGAAATCTTTTTGGGTTGCATATAAATCACCCGTCATGACTCTTTTGTTTTGAGGATGTGTCTGGTTTCACATCACCGTGGGGTGGTTTGTTTTTCATCGTTAATGCCCTTCAGATTTCAGGAGACAAATTAAAACACTATTCTTGGGCTGTGTTAATCAGGGCGAAGTGTTGGCAGGGCAGTGAAATGTGCTGTTTGAATGTCCATAAAGGTGTGTAATAAAAATATTTAATCACGTTGTATATTAATGCGCTACCTTCATTATATCGCATGCGGCCACATCTCTCGCATGCACAGAAACGTTCAGGAGCACAGAAATTGTCAAAGCTGTCACAAGTGATTAAATTCACAGCTTCACAAGAAAGGCACTGCACCAGATGCAGGTAGTTCACACGCTCTCTTTTTTTTTTTAATTCAAATTCATTCAAATAAATGTAATCTTACAGCGCTACTTTTTTTTACTTTAGAGTTTTAGATCTAACAACCCATAGATAGAGTAACTTAAGAAAATTAGCTATAATGTTTATCCATCAATTCAAATTTAGTGCTGCAAACATAAATAAGAGCTTTGACTTGTCGACGTTGGCAAGAGACAATTTTATAAGCAGGATAATCCATGGCTAGGTGTCCAACTGTGCATTAAAGCATCTTAAAACACTCCATTTTGTTTTGGGTTGGGTACTTTGCCTCTATATATTGTGCATTACATTTGAAATTAATAAAAAAAAAAAAAAAATAGAAAAAAGTCTCTTATACTCCAAAAAGCTGCATGTTTTTGAGGGGGGGGGGGGATTTTCAGCAATGATGCATTAAATTGAGCAGTTTTTATTTAAAATAAATCTTGAAAAAAATGTATCAGTTTCCTCAAAAATATTAATCAAGCAGTTTAGTCCAGTGAACAGTTTGAATTTAGGCTTTTATTCACATACTGTATAACATTCACATATGTGCTTTATGCGCCCATTCCATCCAATAAATCACGATAAGCTTTGTGCTTTTGATAAAAACTAAGTCTCAACTTTCAAATTCTGTCAAATTTATTATAAATTTTAAACAATAAATACCGTTTTGGCGCTCTTTAAAGGATTAGTTCACTTTCAAATGAAAATTAGCCCAAGCTTTACTCACCTTCAATCCATCCTAGGTGTATATGACTTTCTTCTTTCTGATGAACACAGTCGGAGAAATGTTAATAAATATCCTGACGCATCCAGGAGTATGAGCTGAAGAAAGTGCTTCCACCCACATCCATCCATCATAAACGTACTCCACACGTCTCTGGGGGGTTAATAAAGCTTTCTGAAGCGAAGCGATGCGTTTGCGACACTTTCTTTGTACGTTAAATACGGAAGGCGGTCTGGCGGAAGCTAGATATTTTACTTCATAACTTGTTAAATATGGATTTTTTTTTATTTTTTTTTTTATATATATACACACAAACGCATTGCTTCGCTTAAGAAGGCCTTAATTAACCCCCCAGAGCCATGTGGAGTACGTTTATGATGGATGGATGTGGGTGGAAGCACTTTCTTCAGCTCATACTCGTGACTCCTGTTCACTGCCATTATAAAGCATGGATGCGTCAGGATATTTATTAATATAACTCTGATTGTGTTCGTCAGAAAGAAGAAAGTCATATACACCTAGGATGGCTTGAGTGTGAGTAAAGCTTGGGGTAATTTTCAATTGACAGTGAACTAATCCTTTAATGTGGCGTGACAGATCGTTCAAGTGAAATTGGTGCGAAAGTAAACCAATCATCTGAACTGAATTGAATCGCAAGCCTGTGATTTGAAATCAAATCAAATCGAGAAATGTTAATGCCTAGCCCTAATTTTCAACCTTGATGATAATAATGTTTCTTGAGCATTTAATTTCTAAAAGGTGTCATGTGACACTGAAGATGCTGAAAATTTGTCTTTGTCATCACAGGAATAATTTACTTTTTAAAATACATTAAAATAGAAAACATTTATTTTAATATTTCACAATATTACTGTTTTTACTGTATTTGTTCAATGTAGCCTCATAGTAAATGTAAGTGACTTCTTTCAAAAACATGTTACCGACCCCAAACGTTTGAATCATTGTGTAAGTATATCAGCCATTTCTATTGTTGTCTTCTGTTTCACATACTGTGCATTTGTTTTTAACAATCATTATGTTGTAGTTGTACTGGATGTACTCCGAGTACATGCCTCAGATTCCTCAGTGCAACTCTGATCTTATCAGATGATGACAATCATCTCAAGAGAAAGTCAAAGTCAACTGACCTGGGCATCGTGACCTCACTGAAGAGGTTTGTATGTGTGAACACAATGTGACTGGCTGATGTGTTCAGATGCCTCCCGTTTCTGCCGGTGCTCTGTGATTGGTGGAAAATGGGGCAGGGCCCTCTCCCAGCCCACTTACTGGATTTACAACGCTCAACAGAAGCACAAGTTTCCATGCCTGTGTTGCTATGGCCTTTTAAAGTGGATGTGCTCATCAAGGCTGTGAATGGCAGATGTTCCAGTATACCTTGCGCAATCATGTGGTGCCACACAGCAGTGTTAGGCTGTATAAGCATGCTTTGTTCCATTACCCTCCCTCCAAATAAACAGCCCCCTGTACATGAATGTTAAAGTCGACTGGCATCCTTTGAGAATGTATATGCCGAAGAGCCAAGGTGATTTAAAATGAGACAAAACCATGTTCACACAGCAACAGAATTCGGTTGTCAGTCCTGTATTTTGACATTTTTTACATTCACACCCAGTACGGTTATTTACGGGAGTGACGACCACATTCTATAAATTAACTCTCACCTGTAAATTTTCAGGACTCACAACCGCATTCTCGAAAAACCTGTGTTGTGTAAATGAACCAGACTGGGCTGCGTTTCCCAAAAGCATCGTAAGCCTAATTTGATCGTAGAACCATTGCCCCCAATGCCCCAGCATGTTCTGTGTCTCTATCATCTCAAAACTATCATCCGATAATTAGTAAATTGTTAAAGTGCACACAAACATGCCAAATATTAAAAAAAAAAAAGGATCACAATGTAAAAGATCATTATTGTGTGCATAAAGATAAAAATGCTTTAGTGGAATCTGGCTTGTCCCGTAGAGGGCCTGCTTGCGCACTTTAACCCTGCGCACGAGCAGATCCGTTTCCTCGCTAGAGAAACGTTCAGTTTTTCCGCTTGCAAATTCCGCCATGTAAATAGTGAATCCGCCATGGCGCGAGCGCAACTGGCTTTTAAAGGGAATGGGAGATGAGACTCTGATTGGTTTATTGCACGTTATGCCCAAAACACACCCATTACTCATTAAGAGAATAAGGACAACTCTTTTAGACCATGCGCCGGGTGCACCGACCATTTTTCCCGTCGTTAAACTAGCAAAAGTGGATTCGCACACGCCCTAAGTGCACTTACGCCATGCGCTTTAGACCATGTGCTTAGATTGTTAAAATAGGGCCCAGAGTTGGCTTGCAAAACTTTTTAATTTACATCTGTTTGCTCGCAAATATTTTGCGTTCCCCTGAGAAACTTTGCAAGCGAATGCAAAACTGTTGATGGAAATATTTAGGGTTGGGTAACAACAATCGTTTCCATTTTAGAACCGGTTCCAAATTTTCAAGAATCGTGGATTCGATAAGACATGCATTTTGATTCTGCTCATCGGTTCCTGTCAACTATTCAAGCGCAAGAAGACGTGAAAGAGAACTCAATTCGGCACTCGCACAGAAAGCTTCTTTATTTTTCGTAAACACAGTCGGTTTTGTCTAAAGTGAATCTAAACTGAATGAAAACGCATGTATAACAGTATATTCCTCATGTGTTTTTAGCCTGCTGATTTTTCTGTAGGCTGCTGATTTTTGTTCAATATATTCAGCTGCAATAGATTGTTTTGCAAAAACACAGAATAAATATCAAGCATATCTAAATGTTTGACTTATTTTTTTTTTTACCTTATTGGAATCGATAAGAATTGGAATCAGGAATCAGAATCGCTAAAATTCAAATGATACCCAACCCTAGAAATAACATGAAGTGGGATGAAAACCCACATTTCAGTGCTTTTGCAAACAAACACAAAGTTTCCTGTGGGAAGAAAAGGCAAAACTTTTGCATTGAGATATAATTTTTTAGGGCTGCATGATTTATCGCACGATACAAAAAATAACATTGAACTTTAACGCGATTAACGCTTAAACGCGATTCTTAGTGCGATTATGAAATCTCACAGGCTGCGATTTATTTATTTATTTTTATGCGCAGCTTGTCAAAGTATGGCTCCATCTGAATCCATCTGAAAGCACTGCAAGTTTGAGTCGCTTATAATGTACAAACATCTTTCCAGACATGAGAAGCATTTATTAACATCTTGTCGAACAAAAGACAACATTTAATAACATGTTTTTCTCCAAACTCACTTCATAATGACAGTATTTTTCTGTGAGATGATGTGGCTTACACAGAATAAGGCAGTTGTGTGTTTATTAGTCATGTTTAATCAATCAAAGCGTTTCAATCTTCTGTTTATTCAGCTACAGTGATAGTATGATAGGAATAGGCATTTCCTGGAATCACGTGTGTTATCTACTTCTAAGGTAGGGCATGTTTGGAGTTTCTGCGCAAGAGCGCCCTCTGGCTTTCAGATGGAGAAGCATTTACTACTGATCACAGAGCCGTACAGCTCTAACAAGCTGCACATAAAATAATCACATCTTTTGCCAAATCGCATGCAGTTTAATCACGATAAATCGTGCAGCCCTATAATTTTTCCTCCTGTCTTTTCTCCCACCACCCATTAGGGCATCCATGCGTTTTGTAGCTTAATAGGCGTGTCTATTATGAACTGTCTTTATATGAGAGAGAGCAGCATGAACATTCTTCAAAACATCTTTTTTTTTTTCTTTTTTTAATACCACAGAAGACAGGAGGTGACATGAGTGAATGATTTTCACTTTAAGTTATTTTAGAGCAAATAAATATGTAATGTCATGTAAGGTTGAAAAATCTAAAGCAACTTTTATGTTATCTAGCCCTAAGTGTCAGAGGTGTTTTGTGACCGTAGGCAGTGACAGGCAGAAACTAGAGTCAAGAGAGCTGATGGAGTGAATGCAGGAGCCTCTGTGACCACCGCAGCTGCTGGTCTTCACGTGACCTCACGGTGTGCTATTTGTGGCCCGAGCTTTGAATGAGTTAGTTGCTACAAAGGCATGCGACTCGTGCTACAGGCGGACACGGATTTGAACACCTCCCCTTGCTTGTATTTATTACGAGTTGAGAAAGAAGAAGGCTCCATCAAAGGTGTTACTTTACAAATCCTTATTGTTTGATACCTGGAGGAGGTGCTGAACTGAAACAAGAGCTCAGAGAAAAGAATCACAGGACTTTATTCGTATTCTGGGGGATTTCCTTGCTCTGATATTTTGAGTTGGTAAGAAAAGGATTTGAAACTCCGGAGTCTCGGTGGATTCGTTGTCTTTCTATTTATCTTATTTGAGTTTCCCATGAAACCCGTTATTAGTTTTACTCAGTAAATGATGCAGTGGGACTAATTTATTGTAGATGCTTTAGGGTTTCACAGTGGCCTTCAGGGAGACTAAGATTTAGTATGGTTAAGACTAAATTATCTTCTGTTGTCTTTTCTTTCTGTAATCAAACATGAAGGGAATATTGTGACTTAGTGTTTGTGTTTTAGCCATGATTACCAATGGATGAATCTAATGCAGTCAGTCAGGAACGTGTCAGTGTCACATTTCACCTTTAATTCAAAAGAAAAAAAAAACTTTTTAGGTCTTTAAGACCTTTTTAAAAAAAGTTGTATTGTGTTGCAGAAAAAAATTCTTTTGTACAAATTATTCTTTGTTTTCCTTCTGCGAAATATTATTTATTTTATTATAAAAATATATACTTTTTTTATTATTATTTTTTTTAGGGGTGAAATTTGTCCTAGACATTTTTTTTTTGTAAGAATGACACAAATATCATGAGCTGATAAAATGGTGTCCTGTTTCCTGAAACTGGAAAAGGGAATAAGCTCACATTTTTATTGGTGTACGCTACAGTATAATTATTTATTACGTGTCTTGCTTGAATATGATCACTGACGTTAGCGCCACACTTGTGTGTTTATAAAAAGATCCTACTGTAAAGTTCAAGCGATACCTCGGCTTAACTCCAGCCTGCTTTTGGCTTACATCTATTACAGTAACGATGAGTAAGAGAAATCACGCTGGTTGTGGAGGTACCAGGCTCAAATATCATCACTCTTGTGACTCTCCCAGGAGGGCTTATGTCAGGATCGTGCTGCTTGCATCATTTAATAAGACGCTTGACGCGCTTCATTTGAATATTTGTATAGCTATTGATGTCATAAAACTAAGATATTTAAGAACGTTTTGGTAAACTGAAATAAAATAATTAATCAAAAGTAAATGGGGAAAAACTTAAATTGATTAATAAAGGTTTAACAAAGGATTTTCAAATGAAGCGTCACACTGAATATGATGCAACAATTTACCCTAGAATTTTTACAATTTTGAATTGGCAGTTAATGCAAGAATGGTTTAACAAATAATTTTGAATTGTCACATTAAATTGAATGCAACGGTTTATCTTAGAATTGTTTGTAAAACAAATATTTTGATGTTTTTACAGTTAAAGCTAGAAGGATTTAGTGAACAGTTTTCAATTGTTGATTGAATTGAATACAGCAATCTGCATAAGAATGAATATATGAAAGTTTTACATATTTAACTGTAATATTTTAATATATAATATTGTAATATTATGATAATATTGGTGATTTAATTGTACTTTTAGATTACCATTGCTTTCATCTATGCTCACTTGAATTAATCTGTAAAAAAAAAAAAAAAAATTAATAACATTGTTAAATGTAATCTTTAGCCAATGTTAAAATTAAAGGGTTAGTTCACCCAAAAATGAAAATGTCATTAATTACTCACCCTCATGTCGTTCTACACCCATAAGACCTTCGTTCATCTTCAGAACACAAATTAAGATATTTTTGATGAAATCCGATGGCCTCCATTGACAGCATTGTCACCGAACCTCTCAAGATCCAGAAAGGTACTAAAGACGTATTTAAAAAAGTTCATGTGACTACAGTGGTTCAACCTCAATATTATTAAGCGACGAGTATACTTTTTGTGCGCCAAAAAAACAAAATAACGATTTTTCAACAATATCTAGTGATGGCCGATTTCAAAACACTGCTTCGAAGCTTTACGAATCTTTTGTTTCGAATCAGTTGTTCGGAGTGCCAAAGTCACGTGATTTCAGCAGTTTGATATGCGATCCGAATCACGAATTCGAAACAAAAGCTTCGAAGCAGTGTTTTGAAATCGGCTATCACTAGATATTGTTGAATAAAGTCGTTATTTTGTTTTTTTGGCGCACAAAAAGTATTCTCGTCGTTAAGGTTCAACATTAAGGTTGAACCACTGTAGTCACATGAACTGTTTTAAATATATAACTGTTTTGAGTACCTTTCTGGATCTTGAGAAGTTCATCGGATTTCATCAAAAATATCTTAATTTGTGTTTCCGAAGATGAACGAAGGTCTTACGGGTGTGAAACGACATGAGGGTGAGTAATAAATGACATAATTTTCATTTTTGGGTGAACTAACCCTTTAATTTCCATTTTTCATACTGTATATTATTGTGTTGTGATGCCTAAATTCACTTGTAGCTTTTAATATTATTATTATATTTTATTTATTCAAAAATAAAGCATTTTAACAATGGGTATTGATTGGCCATAACATGACAATAAATGGTACAATAAAAAGTATAATTGCTAAATTGTAGTTACTAAAAATTAGGGGTGTAACAATACATCGATATAGATCGATGCATCGTATCGTTAGACAAAAAAAAAAAAAAAAAAGCAACACGCGCACATCTCAAACAGTGTCCGTTAGATCACAACACTGGAGAATAGAGCGCTATGAATCGTTCTTCACACACACAGTAACTGAAATGTAAAACTGTTAAAAGAAAATGCTCAATAAACTGCTGCGTAGGAGCGCTGCGCGCTGTGACTCTGTGTTGCTTCAAGTGCATCATTCTGCACACGGGATGCGCATACGTGCTTTGTGCCGCTCTGTATGGGAGCCTTTATAATACTTTTGCACAATGAAAGAATATTAATAGCATATCTTGTTCTGTTCTACCTATAATTTGCTGTTGCTTAATTAAAAAGCTGCGCTATACATTCAAAAGAAATTTTATGTACAATATATACACAATATATAGGCCACAATATTTCCTTGTTTATCAGTTTTTTGACATTACACATTTTAGCACAGAAGCCTAAAATTACTTTCTTGACTGTTGTCATGTCATAAGCTGTCATTAGATTACTGTGTGAATTTTTTATTTGTGGATGTTCCAAACAGGGTTCAGGATGTGCAATTTTGAAATAATTATTTATGTTATATATTTTGGTTGCAGTTGTTAGTTAATACAAATTTAAATGGTTGTGTAAAATAGGCATATAATATCGAAATATTGATCAATATACCCCTGAATTGAATCGTATCGCAGAACTTTTTGAGGTATCGGAAAATATTGCTGGCTATGAGAATCGATAATGTATCAAATCGTGACGAACCGTCCGATTTACACACCTACTAAAAATAATAAATCTATATAGATATAGATATATAATGTATGTCTTTAAAACTAAATTGTAATCAGAACAATTGCGCAAACTTGAAAATTTGAAAACACAGTATGTTAATAACCTTGAGTTGAGAAACTTTAATGGACTGTAAATAGGGTTGCAAAGGGGCGGAAAGTTTCCGGTAAATTTCCGGAAACTTTCCACGGGAACTTAACCTGGGGAATTTTGGAAATATTCCAATTTGGAAACTTAACAGGAATTTACGGGAATTTATGGGAATTAATTGGAAATTTTGGGAAATTTATATAAATGTATAATATTTATATAAAATGTATCATATACAAACATAAATATAAACATTTTGTTTGGTCATAACATAAAATAACAGTTATTTTTCGCATTCATTTAATTCTAATTTAGTAAATACGTAAAATATATTTTTATTGCAGCAATTGTTATGTGTTATTTCAGTGTCACATGATCCTTCAGAAATCATTCTAATATGCTGATTTGTTGGAAACAGTTGTGCTGCTTAATATTTTTAAGCTATTTTTAATACTTTTTTCAGGATTCATTGATGAATAAAAAGCATTTATTCAAAATATAAATCTTTTCTAATAATATCACTTTTTATCAATTTCACACATCCTTGCTGAATAAAAGTATTAATTTCTTTCAAAAAAAAAAAGGAAAAAAAAAAAATACTGACCCCAAATTTTGATCGGTAGTGTATATTGTTACAAAAGATTTCTATTTTAAATAAATGCTGTTCTTTAAATTTTTATTCATCAAAGAATCCTGAAAAAAAGTATCACAGGTTATAAAAAATATTAAGCAGCACAACTGTTTCCAGCGACGATAATTGAATATCAAATTAGCATTATGAATGACTTCTGAAGGATCATGTGACACTGAAGACTGGAGTAATGATGCTGACAATTCAGCTTTGCATCACAGAAATAAATTATATTTTAATGTATATTAAAATAGAAAACCATTATTTTAAATTGTGGTTATATTTCACAGTATTACTGTTTTTTTTCCTGTATTTTTGATCAAATGTGCATGTTATGGACTGGGGGAATGCACAGTGCATGTAGGGGGTGTGGCCTCAATAGCCCTGCAGTAAGTAGTGTGCTGTGTGAATGTGATTGAGGAATGTGCAGGGTAAAAATTCAACTGAAATTGCATTAAATCTGGTTGTTTTAATCAAAATTATGCTGCAAGATGTTTTATTTCAACTAAATTTAAGTACCCTGTTATAGGCTAACCTGCAATTTTGCAATTTCCCTGTTTATTCCCATTAATTCCCGTTAATTCCCATATATTCCCGTTAATTCCCATGGAAAGTTTCCAGCTTTGAAAATTCACAGAATTTTGCAACCCTAACTTTAAATCAGAATAGTAATCGCTCTCTCTCAATCTTTTTTCTTCCAGGTCATTGGCACTACCGTGAAGAGCTTGTGTCTGTGTGTTTGTGTGCGTGTGTGAGCTTGTGTGTGTGCTTGTGTGTGTCTGAGTGCTTAAAGAAATCATCATGGTCCTTGCCCACCTAAAAGTATTTGGAAAGCAGCTTTTGCGGGTGAAGGTGGTCGACTGCAGCACAGAAGAGTCTCGGCTTTCCCGATGTCTCAACACCTTTGACCTGGTGGCACTCGGAGTGGGCAGCACATTGGGCGCTGGCGTCTATGTGCTGGCTGGGGCCGTGGCGCGGGAAAACGCCGGTCCGGCAATCGTACTGTCCTTTCTGATTGCAGCATTGGCCTCAGTCATGGCCGGACTGTGTTACGCTGAGTTTGGAGCGCGTGTACCCAGGACGGGCTCGGCATATTTGTACAGCTATGTGACAGTGGGCGAGCTGTGGGCCTTCATCACTGGCTGGAACCTCATCCTGTCTTATATCATAGGTGAGAATGCTTCAAATAGTCCAGGGTCCATTACTGCTACTTGAAATCATTTTCAAAATTAGCAGTATAACTAGGGCTGCACAATATTGGGAAAAAAAATTCTGCAATATAAAATACAGGATTTTTCACCCGATAACTTGAATATCTATATTTGTAAAGAATGAATCATTCTTGAATCATTCTCAAAAAGTGAGATTCTGTCGTGCAGCCCTTAGAACCCATATCATCTGACCACAATTATAATGTTCCCTCTCTCAGGAACATCCAGTGTTGCTCGAGCATGGAGCGCGACCTTTGATGAGCTCATTGGGAAGCATATAGGGAGCTTCTGTAAGCTACACATGAATATGAACGCCCCGGGAGTGCTAGCGGAGTATCCGGACATGTTTGCAGTGGTCATCATCCTCCTGCTAACAGGCAAGCCATTGAGAGTCAGAGTTCACAAATATACCTCAATCTGTTTATGTTCAAACAAATAACAAATAAATATGTCTCGTGGATGTTCTGCAGGTTTGTTGGCGTTTGGGGTGAAGGAGTCCGCTATGGTTAATAAGGTGTTCACCTGCATCAATGTTCTGGTCCTGATGTTTGTGGTGGTGTCGGGCCTCATCAAAGGAACCCTCAAAAACTGGAACTTGGATCCTAATGAGATCCTCAACCACACATCCTCTTCAAAGTAATGAACTGTTTTTATATTCTTTTGTTACAGCTATACAAACACAGTACATTTTGTGGAATCTGGATTTTGTTTCAGAACATGTATCAGGTTTATTTCGGATCAAAATCAAAAGAAAAAAATGTGATTATGTTTTGTTTAATCGTATAATGTTCAAATGCAAAATGTAATGCTCCTAAAAATGTTTTTATTGTCTTGTTTGTCTGAGGGAGATGCTGTAGCTTAGTCCTTGTTTTGTATTTTCAGTACATCAGAGGAGCTCTTGTCTGAAGAGAGTCTGGGTGTTGGTGGTTTCATGCCGTTCGGCTTCTCTGGAGTTCTGTCTGGTGCTGCGACCTGTTTCTATGCTTTTGTTGGGTTTGATTGTATTGCTACAACAGGTGAGTTTTTAATTTTGTATGACAAAAGCTATTTAGAGTCTGCTCTGAGACACATTCCGAGAAAAAAAATCACATTTCATTTTTTGCTGCCTGTCAAAATAAAGCCCTTTTCTGTTTCTCTGCATTTCAGGCGAGGAGGTGAAGAATCCTCAGAGGGCCATACCCATTGGCATTGTAGCTTCACTTCTCATCTGTTTCGTCGCTTACTTCGGTGTATCAGCCGCCCTCACGTTGATGATGCCATACTACATGCTGAATAAGAACAGCCCTCTGCCCGTGGCCTTCAAATATGTGGGCTGGGAAGGGGCGACGTACGCAGTAGCTGTTGGTTCACTTTGTGCTTTATCCACCAGGTAGGAGCTTTTTTTTTTTTTTTTTTCCTCTCTCTCTTCTCTTCATGACATGACCCCTTTAATGCCTCAACTGTCAGGCTTAAAGATGTGTGGAACTTAATAGAGGTCGACTGATGTTGGATTTTACCGATAACTAAGATAACTGATTTATTAACCGATAAACATAGCTAGTGATAGTTTTATTTTGCCTCTAGAGGTCACTGCTCCAGCAACAGACGCAACCAGGAAAAACTGTCTGTCAGAAATCGATTATCGGTGCCAATGAATCTGCAAAAGCGATATATCGGTCGACCTCTTGAACTTTATAATTTATTTACTACTAAAGTTAATTCAACTGCAATGTCCTGAAGTAATTGTAATGTTTCATTTTAATATAATTTGCATATTGTGTTTTAAATGCTTTAAAGTGTCATGAAACTCCTCCTACAAAGTGTCTCAAGAAAAACTCTTACCCCTTATTTACACTGCACACCTCTGTGGTGCGTTGCGGCTCCGGAGAGGATTTGTTCCATCCTCTACGCAGTGTCAACTCACACCAGAAGCATTTCAGAAGCGAAGCGGATTCGCGAGACCACGAGATTTGCCTGTCTGACGTTGTTTTCCTTGATTTTTCGTGTTTTTAATGGCTAAATGAATATATTTTAATTGTTTATTGTTATGCCCTACTTTGTTTTTCTGTAGCCTACTACAGATGAAGTTAATACACTTAAAAGTCCAGTTATGGACGACAAGGATAAAAGATTTTCAAGTTTTTCAACTTTGAATCTCTTGTTGTCAATTTCTGGCCTCCTAGTGATGTGAAATATGAGCCGGAGTCTACACAGGTATTATTTTGACCTTATTTTGTATTTGAGCTGCGCGGACTTGGCGCCTGTTTTTAGCGAAGCCGCTTCTGGGATGCTTGTGAAACGTGCCGTGGCGCGGCTGGTGTAAACACAAGCATTGACTAGTGGCTGCGGATCAGCTCCGGTAGCCGCGTCGCAGCCGTAACATGCAGTGTAAATAAGGGGTTTCAGTTGTACATTAGGGCTGGGCAATATGGTCAAACGCTTGCGAAACAGGTGAGCATTTCACAAATTAATATTACATGTTAATATTACAAATTTATGTTCATTAACAAAAGTGGAAATATCTGTAAAAATTGTAACAAACTCATTTTTATAGGGTAAAATGTGGTCTTCCAAAGTATTTGGATCATGTTAAACGCAGGTAAAACCACACATTGCACATCATGAGGGCCGTAGCCGTCATTTCAGAAGTGAGGGGGACAAAAATGTCAAGTGTAATGGAATTTTTTTTTTTTTTTTTTTGTGTGTGTGTGTGTCTGACCTTTGTCAGATCATAAAATTAAGTCATGATGGATTTTGTACAATATCACAGAATAAGGCAGAAAATATATTCTGTAGTTTCTATAGGCCTGCTGTAATAAAGGCAACAGAAATGGCAGCGCTTATCAGTTATTGCCACTAGTGCGACGGTCTGCAACACGCATGCGCAGCATTATTTGTGTTATATTACATTATATTAAACGGTTATATTGTGATAACGTTTTTGGCCCTTTTGCCCAGCCCTAAATTTTAGCATCATTACTCCAGTCTTCAGTGTCATATGATCCTTCAGAAATCATTCTAATATGCTGATTTGATGCTCAAGAAACATTTCTTACTATCAATTTTGAAAACAGTTGTGATGGTTAATATTCTTTTGGAACCCATTATGTGTTTCTGGATCCTTTTCAGGATTCTTTAATGAATAGAAAGTTCAAAAGAACGGCATTTATTTAAAATGGAAATCTTTTGCAAACCCCGACTTGTAGTATATAGGAAGTAGGATCTCAAAAAATGTAGTTTGGAGTTTCATGACCCTTTAAATGCAAACCCAGTGTTTTTTTTTCTTCTTGCTAAAGCTAATTAGCTTCAGTAGATGTTAAATGCACAAGCTAACTGCATTGCATGGCTTAAATCTGTTTCTCTCCCCTGAACTAGTCTGTTGGGCTCCATGTTCCCAATGCCCCGTGTAATATGGGCCATGGCTGAAGATGGGCTGCTCTTCAAGTTCTTGGCCAACATCAGTGAAAAATCCAAAACGCCCATAATGGCCACTATAACATCAGGCATAGTGGCAGGTGAGGACGCTCATTCAAACCACTAACAGACTCGCTCTTTTACAGATCTCACAGTGATGTGGCAGACAACCTCTCAAAATGTACCATGACTAAATATGACTAATCATCTCTCACATCCACTAAACTCCAGCAATGCCAGAGAACTGACTCACAACCTCGGTGTGTTAAAAATAGGTTTTATTCAGGCCTTTATGTTCGGAGAATCGCAGCAATGACATTAAACCGTTAGTGGAATTACCAAAATAATAAACGTTATAAATTTAAAGTGAAGTTTCCATTTGAGGAGCTGAATTATAAGGAGTATATTGAGCTTTGCTCTCCTATATATGTAAAGTTTTGGTGGTGAGGCTTGAGGTGTCTGTGATTGTCTGAACTGGGCTCATCTTTGACGTTCAGATTTAGATCATTTATCCACTGATCCTCCCTCCCCTGCTTGTGTAGTCTGCTGGGCTCCATGTTCCCATTGCCACGCATTATCTTTGCCATGGCAAATGACGGTCTGATCTTCACTTTCCTGTCTCGCGTCAGTGAGAGGAAGACACCCGTCATCGCCACCATGGTGGCTGGGCTTCTGTCCGGTAAGCGTAAGAGAAAAAGATTAACTCAGTTTTTAGAAGGATTTATGTCACTTTTTAAATTTAAATTTATGATCAAACCCTTGTGAAAAAAGCCTAAAAGCCTAAATTCAATCTGTTCATCATATAAAGTGATCGTGTCTCTTCAGAAAAATTGGACTAAACCGCTCAATTCATATGGATTAGTTTTGTGATCTCTTTATGAACTTTTTGAAGTGTCAAAGTATCAGTTGTGTTGCTGTCTAAGGAGGGACTGAAAGCTCTCAGATTTCCTCAAAAAAATCTTCATTTTTGTTCTGAAAATGAACGAAAGTCTTACAGGTTTGGAACAACATGAGGGTAATTAATGACAGAATTTTCATTTTTGGGTGAACTAACCCTTTAAATGTAATTTTTTCATTGCAGTATATTCAGAAATTATTCCTCACATGTACTTCAGTGTGTATTTTTAATATTATTTTGGAACCTCTTATTTTAACTTTGGTGTATTGATATTTAGTGCTGAAATGCATCTTAAATGTACATTTTATTTTTACCTTTTTGGAATTCAAATATGATTAATAGTTCACCCACAAATGAAAATTCTGTCATCATTTACTCACCCTCATGTTGTTCCAAACCCATATGACTTTCTTTCTTCTGTGGAACACACAAGAAGATATTTTGAGGAATGTTTGTAACAGAAAAAATACAATGGAAGATTTTGGAAAACTGTTTGGTTAATATCCTTTTTTGGATGGACTAGCCCTTCAAAGTGCATGTTTTTCACAAGGGAACTCAGTCTTTTTTTCTTTTTCTTTTTTTTTTTTCTTGAAAATAGTGTACAAGTGGGTCAGCATTGCACATGAACCAACCACGACATGGAATCATAATCTGTTTGAAAACCTTAGTTTGTCTACATTTAATCAGCAGTTTCAGGCACTTAGGACTAGGAGACACTTAAAATCTTTTAACTGCATGTTAAACATGAAATAAAAATACAATCATTAAGACTATTCATTGTCTATTAAATTAGTGCAAGATGTGAGTTTAAAGTAAGGGACCAACTGTTAACAGGATATGTGGCAATACTGAAGAGAGGATGTCAATTGTCAGATGTTGTTATACAAGGCACAGAATCTACATGAGTAAATGTTGTTCATTGTCAGTTTGTTGGAGTCACTTTAAATATGGCAACTCATTAGCCATTTCTTAATATTTTAATAGATTGTCTATTTTTATTGACTTGTTGGTTATTTTTAAATTTTATGTGCCACAAGAATATTTCAACTATTCACTATAAATATTAACACTAATACAAAACACAACCATTCTATAGTTTGGGCTCAGTAAGATATTTTATTTATTTATTTATTAAGAATTTAGTAATTTTATTCAGCAAATAAGCATCAAATTGATCAAACATGTCAGTAAAGACTTTTGTATTGTTACAAAAGATTTCTATTTCAGATGCTGTTCTTTTAAACTTTTCATTGATCAAATAATCTTGAATAAGTCAGTTTCCACAAAAATATGAAGCAGCACTGTTTCCGTTTTCATAATTAAGAAGAAGAAATGTTTCTTGAGCAGCAAATCAGCTTATTAGAATGATTTCTGAAGGATCATGTGACACTGAAGACTGGAGTAATGATGCTGAAAATTCAGCTTTGACATCACAGGAATAGATTACATTTTAAAATATATTCAAATAAAAAACAGTTCTTTAAAATTATAGTATTTCACAATATCACTGTTTTTACAGTATTTTTGATCAAAAAACACACACTTGGTGAGCAGAAGAGACTTCTTACCGACCCCAAACATTTGAACTGTATTGTATTAATATTCATACTGATGCCAATATTAAAACACAATAGTATTATTGTGCATACACTTGTTACAGTTATTACAATTAATACAAGTGCTGAATCATTCTCCTGCAATAAACGCTCCTCTTCCCTCCACAGCGGTCATGGCTTTCCTGTTTGATCTGAAAGATCTGGTTGATCTCATGTCCATTGGCACTCTTCTGGCTTACACACTAGTTGCGGCCTGTGTCTTAGTCTTGAGGTATGTCTTTATTTTCCCCAATCCACCTTTTTCATACACCCCATGATGCTTTGTGCGAAAAATGGGTGTGACTATCGTTAAACTGTAAAAACAAATCAGTGAAAGGTTCACTCTATGAATGCAATAATAGGCATTTTCAAAAACTGGGTACAATGAGATTATAACTCACCCTTCAACCATCGAACATTGAAAGGAAATTTAAAAGTGTAAACAAATTAACAAATTACTACAGACCATGAATAACCCCAAAAGCTTGATTATGTTACAGACATGTTAAATATCACTGTAGTAATGTATGTCTGTATTATGTAACACATTGCCTCAATCAAAAATGTCCATTAACTGGAATATTGAGTGATTTCCATCATTTTGACAGACAATAAATATTGTATTTACCTGCTTTAGAAACATTCCTGTAAACGCTGCTGATTAGAAGTGAAAAATGGAGACAATTACATTTTAAAGCATCTGTGTGAAAACAAACCTGGAAAGAGAGAATTTGGGGAGAAAAACAATAAATTCTTAGTGCATTTGGGAGATTCTAGAAATTAAATCTGGAGAACAGACCAGAAATGCGCAGTATATGTTGTCTTTTTCCATACTGTTACAGCGGAATAAAAAGGAAAAAAAAAATAATGAGGAGAAAAAGAAAGCAGAACCTGAAAAGAGCTCATACCATAGATATTCTTGTTACCACGTCACATTAAAATACCAAGAGTTACGTTATTCTCCTGATGTCTGAAAACAGAACATGAAGGAAATTTTACGGCTCATTCAGTCAAACTTGCGGATGAGGATTATTTGTAGTGCAACCTTGTGATTTGAAATGATTTGTTCCAGTCTTTATGAGTGGAACTTCCCCAAACCGGAAGTGCCTCCCATAATTCAAATCACAGTAGGCTCTTTAGGAAAAAGGTGGGTAAACTTTTAGGAAGCATGTTTTTCCAAGACTGTTTCCCATAAAATGAAAGTGCAGTCTGTCATTGCACACACTGTTTTGTTTTTTCACTCCGTTTTTGTGGATAATTGTTTTGCACTTTTTTTCTATTTTCTGTTTTCATTTTTAACTTTTAGTCATTTTTTGTTTGCCATTTTTATTTATTTTTTGTAGAGATGCACCGATATATCGGCCAATAATCTGTATCGGCCGATAAAAGCAAATTTTCACACTATCGGTTGTCGGCCGATATATACTGTCAATCAAAAGAGGGCAGGAAAATGCATTGCATTTGGGCTTTGTGTAAAGAAAATGCTAAGAAACCAGTTTGATGTTCAATATTAATAGTAATTATATGAATTAAAGGGTTAGTTTCCCCAAAAATGAAAATTCTGTCATTAATTACTCACCCTCATGTCGTTCCACACCCGTAAGACCTTCGTTCATCTTCAGAACACAAATTAAGATATTTTTGATAAAATCCGATGGCTCAGTGAGGCCTGCATTGCCAGCAAGATAATTAACACTTTCAGATGCCCAGAAAGCTACTAAAGACATATTTAAAACAATTCATGTGCCTACAGTGGTTCAACCTTAATGTTATGAAGCAACGACAATACTTTTTGTGCTCCAAAAAACCAAAATAACGACTTTATTCAACAATATCTAGTGATGGGCGATTTCAAAACACTGTTTCATGAAGCTTCGAAGCTTTACGCAACTTTTGATTCGAATCAGTGGTTCGGAGCATGTATCAAACTGCCAAAGTCAAGTGAACCATTGAAATTTTGAAACACTTATGACGTAACGAAGCCTCGTTTACTGAAATCACGTGACTTTGGCAGTTTGATACACGCTCCGAACCACTGATTCGAATCAAAAGATTCGTAAAGCTTCGAAGCTCCATGAAGCAGTGTTTTGAATTCGCCCATCACTAGATGTTGTTGAATAAAGCCATTATTTAGTTTTTTCGGCGCAGTAATTAATGACAGAATTTTCATTTTTGGGTGAACTAACCCTTTAAGAGCATTCAGAAAGTTAAGAAATATTAATTTAATCTTCAGAATTTAGTTAATGTGTGTTAATATTAATTTGAGTAATGTGTTTGTTTATAACTGATACCAGATAATCTGAAACAAGTTGATGAAATGGAGAGAAAGTTTTTCTTTCATTTCTTTCAAAATATAATGATTAATTATTAATTAAAATGAAATTATCATTCATTTAAAAGAAGGCATGAAAGGCTATCGGTATCGTTATCGGCAGATATCACTCTGAATAATCGGCTATCGGTATCGGTGGAGAAATTTAGTATCAGTGCATCTCTACTTTTTTGTAATGTCTTTAGTTTTTTTTAGTTTATTACAACTATCTGACATTATTTATATATATATATATAATTAATTTTTATTTCATTTAATGTTTATTTCAAGTAATGTAATTTTGATGGTTTAAATTTTAGTTCATAACAATAATAACCCTTATTCATATTAAGGTGTAGACTCGTATCTCTCCATCTCACACTCTCTCTCTCTCTCTCTCTCTCTCTCTCTCTCTCTCTCTCTCAGGTACCAACCAGAGCAGCCCAGTGTGAATGTCCAGTATCAGATAGCCAGTTGTCAGGAGGAAACAGAGGTTGATTCCATCAACGACAGCAGTGCTGGTTTCGTGCCTGGATCTCAAGATCTCTGCACCCTCAGCAACCTTTTGTTCCCAAAAAACGAGGAGCCTTCTCGTCTCTCTGGCTTCACTGTCAACATCTGCACGAGTGTATTAGGTCAGACACACGCAGATGCATACTTGACATATTTGCTTCAGTAGCCTTGAGTTATGATTATTTTAAAATAATTCAGTTAACAATGAATTTACTTGACAGTTTGAGACCTTTTCCCTTCCCCTTGCTGCAGGTGTCCTGGTGTGTGTGTTCTGTGTCGTGGCGGTTCAGGGTGGATTTCAGGTCTGGGTTCTTGCGGTTCTTGCTGTTCTGGCTGTAGTTTGCTTCATCATCACCATGTTAATAGGGCGGCAGCCTGAGAGCAAGACTAAACTGTCTTTTAAGGTAAATATACACCTGCATGTACATGCAGAGCATTTTATACTCTCTTCTTATAGTGGTTTGTAAAGACAGGTGGGTTTATGTGTGTACCCAGGTTCCTCTGCTGCCGTTCCTCCCTGTCCTCAGCATGTTCATTAACGTGTACCTGATGATGCAGCTGGACAGAGGCACCTGGATGCGTTTCGCCATTTGGATGGCCATAGGCAAGTCTATTAGTGGTTGACTGATAAGGGTTTTTTGAAAGCCAATATAAAGCCAATATATATGATATCACACTACTTAAAGACAGTAAATAACATTTCTGCAGTTACATTTTTATTTATTTTACATATTTACTAATTAGGGCCCGAGCACTGGTGGTGTGAGGACCCTATTGTAATTGCTCAGTCAATTTTTCTTCTTCTCTGAAATGAACCGCATTTTTGAAGGCCTAAACATGCTCGAAAACTCATGAAACTTTGCACACGCATCAGAAGTGGTGAAAATTTACGCCTGATATGGGTTTCAGAATTAAGTGTGGCAAAATGGCTCAATAGCGCCACCTACAAAATTTCAATTAAGCGCCCTTCGTGCTACATTTCACGTACAAGTATGAAATTTGGTAGACAGATGTAACAGCCCAATACCTACAAAAAAGTCCCTGGGTGCAAAATCGTACAAAATTCACATGTTTTTTTTAGAGTCCTGGCCTGAAGACATCTACATGGCAATATTCAGTTACAGTCATAGCGCCACCTGCGGGTAACAGGAAATGGCATGTTTTACACTGTGATTAACTCCTCATGGAGATTTAACCAAAGCCACATCATATTTGGTTAGTCTGATTTTAAGGCCTTTGAGATGTTAAATTGCGAAGATCTTGAGTTTTCGCTGAAGGGCGTGTCCGTGGCGGACTGACAAAGTCTGATGTTTCGCCATGAAACAGGAAGCTGTTGTAACATACAATGTCCGATCTGCTCCAAACTACACATGTGTGATAAGAGTCCTGGCCTGAAGACATCTATATGCCAATATTCAGTTAGTCATAGCGTCACCAGCTGGTAACAGGAAATGGCATGCTTTG
The DNA here is from genome assembly GCA_039654765.1 of Mylopharyngodon piceus. Taxonomy (NCBI): domain Eukaryota; kingdom Metazoa; phylum Chordata; class Actinopteri; order Cypriniformes; family Xenocyprididae; genus Mylopharyngodon; species Mylopharyngodon piceus. Next base: position 6,266,139 of record CM077447.1, read on the forward strand.
CACTGTAATTCACTCCCAAAAACACATTTGTCTATGCCATGAAATATCAAACATACTAGAAACACGTTAAATCATGCAACACTTGGCTAAGTGCTAATGTATGCGATTAACGCCACGAAACAGGAAGTTGTTGTAACTCAGGCATACAATGTCCGATCTGCTCCAAACTTCACGTTTGATAATAGTCCTGGCCTGAAGACATCTACATGGCAATATTCAGTTACAGTCAAAGCGTCACCTGTTGGCAGCAGGAAGTGTGGCACTTTGTCATAATTCTCCTGTATTTACTCGCTTACATGCATGTCGCCCACTGTTCAGTTTTTTCCTAAAGCCAACGGGTGGCGGTGAGCCCGGATGCGAGGGCCCTTTCATCGCTGCTTGCAGCTTTAATTTAGAAATGAATTGCTGTGAAAAAAGTTTGAACTTGAGGTGAACAAAATCTGTATAATAAACTGATTTATGCTGTACTAGTAATAGAAAGGCAAATATTCTTTTTTTCATATACTATTTACTTTTTGCTTAACAGTTCTGTCTAATAATTTAAACTAATGAAGATGGAGAATGAAATTTAATTTCTTTGGTTCTTTCTAGGTTTTGTTATTTATTTTGGCTATGGGATGTGGCACAGCACAGAGGCAGCCTTGGCCCGTAACGACACAGAAGAGAACATCACCATTTTCAAAACGACAAACGAATCGGCCACACCTGAGAAAGAGGCTTTCTTGAGCAACGGGATCAGTGCCAATGCAGGAGAGAGCAGTAACCCTTGAGAATGCACTTCATATGACCTGTTAAGGATGCCATTGTGTGCTCACTATACCGATACATGTGACTTACCACAACCAAAACATCCAAACACAGAGCTGCTATTGACATTCAAGATGCTTCTCTTTTGAAAAACACCTTTATGTGTTACTGTAGGTCTAAAGCACCTTTAAGCAGCATTACAACATGTGATGAATTCTGTTTATCAGATGAATTGCCTGTCATTCAGGAAAAAGTGAAGGACCGCATTAATGATTATGTGTACGTAGGGATATACACCGCACTATTAGAACAAGTGGTTATTCCGCTGTCTGATTGGTTTATTTTTTACCTGTTTATTTTTGTAGCATGGTGCTATCATGCTTTTTAAAAGGGTTTTGAGAAAAACATACATATCGCATTGTTACCCATAAGGTGTGGTTTGCGTTTTGTATGTTGAATTCTAGGGATGCGCCGATACAAAATTGACTTGGTTACGTAGTGTTTTAAAGCAAGGTAGCAGAAAAAACAACTGACAATTACACAACTTCACAAGAAATCATATTACATTTCACATATTTATTTAACTGACTTGAGGTACATCAAATTGATTTCTCAATATGAGAAAGTTTTTTGTTTTTTTTTTGTTTTTTTTATGCTGCATATCAAGCCAGTTGTTGTTGTCCCCCCCACCCCCACTGCACAAGTTTGTAACTGTCCAGTGACTTTTCCCACCCTTTTTGATTGATAGTGCTGATGTTTACTTGCACTGAAAATGACTTTTAGCGGCTCATACCAATGATTGATCACAGTCTAGTGCCACTTTTCAGACTTTTATGAGACTGTTGCCAAGCCCTTGGGTGGGGAAAAAAAGACCAAGTCTTGAATCTGGGAAAAATCTCTATTCAGAGGGAATGTAATGCCAGTTTGTTTGGTCCATTTCCTTTTCATTCAGCTGTTGTGTGCATGTTATTCTCTGTTAGCTGTTTAACATTTGCATCTGGTGTTGGGCGAAATATTTTTGTACAGTATTTTTGCATTTTTGTGTATTATACTTTGTTGTCCATATTTTAGTCGGCTGATTTGTACAAAACCAAAAACAAGCCAAAGAATTCATGATTATGATTGTTTTATGAATAGCGGATCCACCATAAACTGCATCACCTTGTTGATATTTTGCATAAAAAACCATAACACAACACATTTGTAGAAACATTGCATTTCACAGTACATTTTCTGCAGTGTATTGTAAGTAATTGAAAAAAAATATTTGTCAAAAAATTAAGGGAACTGTACATTTTTGTAAATATTTGCTGTTTTTTTTTTTCTTGCAATAAATTATTTTCTCGTTTGTAAAGAAAGTTTCTCATATCTATCTTAATTTCTGCCTATTTTCTTTTTTGTACTTCAAAGACACAACTGTCCCAGAGCAAAACACTCCATTTTCCCAGCTTCAAGTTTGAAACATAAATTATAAAGTGAATATTTCAGGCTCAATCAGTAGTATAACCCAAGACATAAACAATATGAGTGCTAGCAATATGTGTGTGTATATTTATTTATTTATTTATTGTAAACACTTGTTACACATCTTGTAGTATTATGCAGAATTTAAATAAATTCCATCTTTTGCCTTTTGTTTTATACTAATATTAATAGTTATTAAAGCAGTGTTAACTTGATTCTGGATTTTATAAGATATGTGTAGTGCATTATGTTGAACAATTAGAGTATGAATATTAAACAAATTAAGACTACCTTAGTACATTTGCATTTAACCATAAACCTCCCAGATTTTCAAGGGAAGCTGGAATATCATTTCTTCAATGATAAATCCTATGGAACATTTGTTAGTCTTTATTGTCTTAGATTTAACACCACTGCAATACATGCAAAACCAATCTCCTTGTTAATATCTTATAGTGATATTAAAACCTAGCACTTTTTTAAAATTAAAGAACGTTTTTAAATTTAATGAGAAAGAAGGATTGTTCATGGCGTACAATGTGCTTTACCCACATATATATGCACTTTTTTTTTTTTTAGGATGTTAAAATATTTAATTAGATGTTAATGGTTTATTTCCTTGTTATAATTTTGAAGGCCAGACTTCAACACACATCAGATATGGATAATATGGTAAACAGAAGCTCAAGCATGCTTGCTTGACTTGCGAGAACCAATGAGGTTTGTCCTCGCGCGTCACGCAATTTGATTGAGCTTCTGTTTATGTTTGCTGATCAGTGTTATATGATATGTGATTAAAAGCCTAAATTCAATCTGTTCATCATATAAAGCGATCGAGTCTCTTCAGAAAAATTTGGACTAAACCGCTCAATTCATATGGATTAGTTTTACGATCTCTTTAAAGCATCAAAGCTCTAGTTGCAAAGGCAGTCTATGGAATGAATGCTGTCAGATTTCATCAAAAAGATCTTCATTTGTGTTCCGAGGGTGAGTAATAATGACAGAATTTTCATTTTTGGGTGAACTAACCCTTTAATTTCATACACTCTGACCAATGAAGACAAAATGTTTTTCAAAAATGGTAAAAGGAAACGATGACGAATTATAGGACCAACATTTGTTTACATTTTAAATTCATATATGCGCCGATTTTAAATCTTTATGTTTTTAAGTCAGTAGACTTTTTTATGTCATGAACAATTTTGTCATTTTTCTATCATTGTTCTGCTAGACTAAAATAGGTAAAAGAAGCAACGTAGCACTCACTTTCCCGATCTCAATCCCACTAGGTTTGTATAGGACAGAGCACAGAAAAGTGCTTTGCAATAATTGGATCGTACAGCAGATGGCAGAGTAGGCCTATGCAGAGAATGGTTATTGCTATTATATAAAAATGTGATATTCGGTATATTTATGAAAGATGAAACACATGACTTAGCAATTAACACAGTTATCAGTTTTTACATGAAAATATATATTCCTGAAAACACTTCCAAACTTGTACTTATTTCGCAAAAAACTGTCATTACTTCTTATCGTTAAATTTAATTAAGAAAAAGAATGCCTTAAACTTGAAAGAGGATGTTAAACTTGATGAGATCCCCTAGTCATTTATTTCTTTATTTATTATTTACTTGAATGTTGTTGTTGTTGTTTTTTTTGTTTGTTTTTTTTCTTATCATTTGTTTTCTGTATCTTATGTTATGATGCTTGTCTGTTGTCTGATTAAGAAATATGTTTTGTACCAGGCCATTTATGGTTGTCAAGTTTATATTGTTCAATAAGCTACGTTATGTAGGGGAGAAAAATCATTTTCTCCATTGACGGCCATTCAAAATGAGCTATGTAATCTGATGAAATACATTTCCAAGGTCTGAGAAATGCTAGATGTTTCGATTTTTCAACATGAACAGTTCAACTTATTTCAATTACACAATGACACGGTGAATTTTAAACCCGGAGGACAACATGGGACAAACAGCACATAAAATAAAAGCAAAGAAAGCTGGGAAGGCATATTGAACAGCAGTGGAAAAGGAGGTGTTTACAAGGCTCCTAAAATGTAAAGAGACATTTTAATGTTTTTGATTGTTCTTTCATTTTCACGTTTTTATTTTATTTTATTTTTTAATGAAAGCTATGTGACATGACTTTTTTGTTTCCTTACATTTCTTTTTTCCCCCATATTTGTGTTTAAGGTAGTGAAATATAGTCTATCGTGCAGCAGAGGGCAGAGTGATGCAGAGAATTGTTGTTGAATGAAAAGGCAGCACTGACCTAGGTAATGATTTTACCTTGTTTGTGTCATAAAACAGCCTTATATGCTGACATAAACAAAGAAACTGGTCAAGGGGTCAAGGTTTGGCTGGTTAGCATGTCTCTGTTAGCTCTGTTAGCTCCTGCAGTTAGATTAGTACATGATCTGGGGGCAAAGAACAAATGTCTTTCTCAAGCAGGATTCTTTGTAAACCACACACACACACACACACACACACACATATATATATATATATATATATATATGTCCTTTTGTATTCAAGTTACAAAGAAAGTGTAAACTGGTGTCATGTCAGTTACACTTTTTCCGTAAGTTGAATAGGGAAGGCGTAGGATGTAGCGTAAGCATTTTGAACTGCAAGAGTTTTACACTTTTTCATTCGTTGAATAAGGAAGGCAGTCTGGCGGAAGCTAGGTATTTTACTTCGTAACTTGTTAAATATGGATATTTTTTTTTACACAAACACATCACTTCGCTTCAGAAGGCCTTTATTAACCCCCCGGAGCCCTGTGGAGTATGTTTATGATGGATGGATGCACTTTCTTCAGCTCATACTCGTTGGTATCGCTCACTGCCATTATAAAGCTCGGATGCGTCAGGATATTTATTAATATTTTTCCACGTGTTCATCAGAAAGAAGAAAGCCGTACACACCTAGGATGGCTTGAAGGTGAGTAAAGCTTGGGCTAATTTTCATTTGAAAGTGAACTAATCCTTTAATTATGCCTGTGTGGGTGTGGTTTTGCAAATAAAAGGTTTGTAGGTCCAAAGCATTGAACCGAACCCAAGGCTCCATTTACAGCGTCGACTGTCCTCTCCTTTCTTGAGACTTCAGACATCTTTTTTTTTTTTTTTTTTCAGAATGCTGTTAATGCTTCTGGTTTTACTGGACTGCATTGCTGCTTTTATTGAGGAAATGCACAGTGTTTCTTTAACGCCCTACAGCAGATTCCAGATTCCATTCATACCGATCTGTGCAAAATGTCAACAACACCTTAAAAATCAATTTCATAGGTATTTGTGGCAGGAAGGCCATTCGGAAAAGAGATCAATAACAATATAGTGCCAGTCTTTAATCTGAATTAAGTAACTGTAAGCAAAGTCATTTTAAATTGTTTTTAACTATAGTAAAGTCTAAATATTTCATTATAGGAAAGGTGTGCTTAACATATTAAACTATTCATTATCATGAATGGCTGTTAAAAGTGTATTATTTATTTATTGTAGTGGGATGTTTATCTGAAGCATAAAATTCTGAAATATATTAAATTATATTAAGAAACCAGCATCCTATATATCTATCCTGTCATGATTATGGGCTGCGTTTAACTCCACATTTAGACATACACTATCGAACCCAAATACTTTCCCCCGGGGGAATCCCCGCCGCCATTTTGAAGCGTGTTCAACTTCGTCAAGTGGGCAAGGGAAGTTTATTTGGACAGACCCTCGACCCCTTGATTTTGACCAAAGGAGCGAGTCTACTCAATATGGACACTTGAGGCAGATACATAGACTACATGGTGCAGGGATGACGTAAATTTGTAGGCCAACTCAGAAGTTAGCATCACACCCTCGACAAAAACCCAATAGGATTTTTCCATAGGCTTTTTTGTTCACAAAAAACAAGCTCTGTGATTAACAAAAGTTTATGATGCTTACACTTTTTGTCCATCAGATGAACACAACTTTTATGAATTTTGAAGCCTAAATGCAGTCACCAGAAGTAAAAAGCTAAAGGTAGGCTATAAACAAACTACACCACAGTCCCACGACTTCAACGCCACCACTAGCTTCCAACAACTCTTTCAGTTTTTATCTAAAAAACATTTTCCCAGAAAGTTTGAGTTAGAATAGTTAGTTGGTAAGAGCACAGTTATAAGCATAACGTGGCTGTACAAGCGGACTGAGTTTACCTGTTCGGCGTGATGACGTTTAATGTCCCCGACATTCTCAGTAGTCACTTGTTAGTAACCGCCTTTTTCAAGACACGTAACAGCTTAAAAAAAATTACGAGTAGGGTAATACTGATGTATTTTATGTAGTAGAATAAAACGTCATACCTGCACCACTCTATTGCAACACAACTGTGACGTCACAATAGCAACTCGTACAGTGATCAAGCGTGTTCCATTTAAACCCGTTGCAAGGGTTCTGCCAGTAGTGGGCACTCGTGCAACGTAAGCAATGGCGTCCCATTTTTTTATGCCCTTCGCTCGCTAACTTCCCCTTGTCTCGTTCACTTGGATGTACTTTATTTCTTGTGTTGCATGAGTGGTCACTACTGGCAGAACCCCTTCAATGTGTTTAAATCGAACGCCCTAAGCCACTATGGAATCCGCTATAGAGCTAATGTATTATTTACAGGTTTTTTCCTTATGAATTTGTTTTACGCACCATTCTGTAGGCCTGTATGTATGCTTGGGCTGTTGGAGAAAATATACAAAATTACACAAACAAAAATAACAATACAATAAACTATAACAGTCAGCTTAAGGTAGCTACAAGTATCATGTGGTTAAATGTGAAAATAACTCCAATATAATACACTGCACTGTGTGGGTACATTGTGCTGTGACGTCACAATTGTGTTGCATTGTGGTCTGTGGTTCTGCCTGAAGCATACATATTGAGTAGACTCGCTCCCTCAGACAAAATTGAGGGTTCGAGGGTCTGTCCAAATAAATTACGCTCACCCACTTGAACACACTTCAAAATGGCGGCAGGGATTCCCCCGAGGGAAAGTGCTTAGGGAAGTTTGTGAGTGTATGTCTAAAAGTGGAGTTAAATGCAGCTATGATCTGTTATGTGGACTTTTATTTTGACAGTGTGTTCTGTTTCCTTTAGTTCCTGTTTCTCTGCTCTGTTTAGTTTCGGTTTCCATAGTTATTCATTACTCCCTTGTAGGCCTGGGCGATAAAACGGTATCGATATTTATCAGCGGTACGCCTTCATCGATAACGATAGAAAAAATGTTCGATATAACTCTCGATATAGTTTCACTTAAATGCATTAGAATGTAAACAGACATTAAGTTCGGTTGCATGAACAACTCTCAAGCTCGCTCCATCCCTGGATCACAAACAGACGCGCTACGAGTGACACGCAAGGAAGTTGCTGTGGAGTTAAGTAGCGCAATCGCCACGTGAGATCAGAACACAAACACATAAAAATTAGTACTGTACCTACCGGCGACAAGGAGATTGTGAATAAAAAAGTATGTCAGCTCGTCAGTGTGGCAGTTTCATGGTTTCCTTGCGTCTTACAGTTGATCTACTTAAAAGTTCGTCTTGAGAGAGCAGTTGTCATGTTGGTATTAACATCTGCACAAACAGTATTTTCAATCACACAGTATCTTTATTTCTGTTACAAAATATTCAAATTATCACAGAAGTACTGAGATAAAAGATTATAGTTCAGATATAAATATTAATGTCTATGTTATAGTTTAAAATAAATAAATAAAGAAAGAAACTTGGCGCTGAAAATGACGCATTTATCGATTACATTGTTTCACCACCAGGTGGCGACAAGTAACTGGTTAAAAAATGTATTTGAATCTTCATTCAACAGATTCTTTCAAATACACTGATTCATCCAGTAATGAAACGAGTATTTATGAGTGAGTCATTGAATCATACACAAATTTTTAAAAAATAATTAATTCAAATGAATTTAAAATTTTAAAATAGACTGCAGCAATTAATATTTTGTCAGAACCTCTGGTAAAGTACGTTATTTCATTTAGTTGTCATTCAGAATCATGATCTCAGTTTGAAACAAACAAAAAAAGTGTTTCTCAATTTATCCAGAATTGTGCAGCTCTAAGTTTCTTTAACACTTATTTATTTAATCTTCATATAAAATATAAGAAAGATTTGTTTACATTTTACTTTTTTATTTTGTTTTGTTTTAAAATGATTTGTTCTTTGCCTTAATTAAAAATGCATTGGTTAAATTCAAACTTTTTTTTTCTACTGGTCATTTTAAAAAAAAATGTTTTTTTCAATAATTATCGATACCGATCAATATGAAATATTATATCGTGATAAATTTTTTAGCTGTATCGCCCAGCCCTACTCCCTTGTTAGTTTCCATAGTTACCCTTTCACCTGTGTCTCGTTCAGTTTTCTTGTTTGCCCTATCCACCTTATTCCTGACTAGCCTACCGGAGTAGAATAATGTCATCTCATTCTACCCAGTTTAAAAATAAAACGTATTATTGCGTTCATAGAGCGAGCCTTTCACTGACTGTTTACAGCTTAACGGAAGTTACACCCATAATTCGCGCAAAGCGTCATGGGGCGTAGGAATAAGGTGGATATAGCCCTGTTTTGTCGGTTCTCGTTTATGGATTATTTGGGTTTGCTTTTTCCCTCCTGAAATTTCTTGAGTGTTTATAATAAAAGACTTATTATTGTTACTCCTTCATCTTGTGTGTTTACTTTGCACACTTCCCTGTTTTATTTCATATTTTTCCATCTTTACACAAACAGTTAATTCTCCCAAAACATCTGTCAGAAGTCTTGTTTTGAAAAGTTTTGTTTTATTGTCCATACAGTGGAAGTCAGTGGTTACTATGCAGAAGAATATCCATCATTTTTGGGTGAACGATCCTCTCCCTTTTGACTGAAAGAGAAAGGCACTTACAGCTTGTTGTATTTGGATTAGGGCTCTCTCAAATTCCAGGAAATCTGGCTAAGACCACTAAAACCATTTAAATATTTTGTTAAGATTAATTATGTACATTTATTTAGAAGTCCTAATCCAGAAGTCTGGCTCTTTACGGCAGTTCATCCTCCATGTCTACTTGTATTGAATAGGGAATAAGACTCAGTTTTTTAAAGTTTATCTAAACTAAAGCCCAATAATTGTCCAAATATCCTGAAGCTGCTGTAGTGTAAAGTGGAAGATCATCTTGGTAATAAGTGAGCAGTAGACACTTTAACATGTTGTCAACACAGTCGCATACCCAGCACAGTATGAGCCTAAACTCACCCATATGGACACAGTTTTTATGTAAAGGCCAGCTAAAATCTGTAACGAATGCATCTGCTGTGCACTAATTCCCACATCTGCATACTGTTATGATGAATATGTTTTGCCATATGGTGAGAAGGTTTAGGTGTGTTTTATTGCTTCATTTGACAGGTTGAACCCAAGGAGATCAATAATACCTGGAGAGAGCTGTCAGTTAGCATTCCCATTGATCTTCTGCATTTCTCGGCAGGATTCCCTGCCGTCGTTGCTCCTGGGCTCAGTCCTGGATACAGGTATTTTTGAACCAATCACCCGAATTGTAATTGCCATGTGACTGAACTCTCTGGAGCCAGAGGAAAAAATAGACATCACTGATTAACTGATGGCACCATATGAACACATCCAAAGACCTTTGTGACTATCCTAAGATGTGGTGTGAAATGCTTGTAAAAAACACTTGTAAAAACTGACATTGTAAAACATCTATTATAATATAACAAAATATTTGCAAATTATATGCTTGAAAAGCTTTTATTTCATCAGAAGAAATGGCTGTTGCAAGCAGGGTCTAATGGGATTATGCCAAACCTTGCGACCTTTTGCGTGAACCTAGATTTGTGTGTGTGTGTGTGTGTGTGTGTGTAAAACATCAGTCTTTTCTCATTCTTTTAGACTGGGGGTCTTTATTCTCAGAGCTTAAAGACCACAGAGAATTGCACACATAAAAGACAAGGGCTTAGACAGCGATATTTTGTTCAGTTTCATATGCTCTGTGGGTTTTTATGGAAGGTTCCCTGAGTTCATGTTCTCATGGGACGGAGCAGTTAAGCACCTCCCCCCCCCCCAGCGACTCTCACATTGGAGGCTTAGACAGACTGACCCCCACTATGACCCTCTGACTGTAACGCGTCCTACATGCTAACATTCCTCTGTTCCTCTCTTCCTACATCTTTGAAATAAAACCATCTAGTCATTACCTATTTTCCTACTCTGTATAATAAAAAGAACATGACATTGTTCATGTTTGGCCCACTTTTGCCTTTTCCTATTAATAAGCCATATTCTGCAGGATACATTTCACCTTCGCCTGTGATTTCTGTGCACTCTGTGTTAAAGGGATAGTTCACCCCAAAAAAATTCTGTCATCATTTACTCACCCTCAAGTTGTTCCAAACCTGTATGAACTTCTTTCTTCTGCTGACTCAAAAATAAGTAATCAGTAACCAAACAGTTGACGGGACTGACATCCTTCAGCAGAAGAAAGAAATTCTTCATTTTCAGGTGAACTGTCCCCCATTTTTATATTCTATAGAATAATGTAGTATAGTATAATATAATATAATGTCACAAGTGTAAGGGTGACACAAAAGTCCTGATATTATGAAGTAGAAAAACATCCTCATTAATATGATGAAATTCTTAAAATTATGGCTTGGTATTTTATTATTATTACAATAACAAAACCACTTTTTACTATTAAAATAAAATTTATTGTTTGTTTGTTTTTGTTTTTTCATGACTGTGTGTCAAGGTCAGTAAGTCTTTTGAAATACCAAATAATTAGATCTTTTTATGAGAAGGCAATGAAAGTTAGTTTGTAAAATGTCATGTGGTGCCAAAAACAATTATATTTATGAATTACTTTTTCATAATTGATACAAAACCTTTTACTCTAAAGTATATTTTAAAAAAAAAACTTTTAAAAATAATGATTATGTACACATGTATTCAAAGTCTAAGGAAAATTGGTTACACCATATGGCAAATTTTCATTAAATGACACAAAATTAGCAGATTTCGATCGCTAAAGCCCAAAGTATGCTTTTTACGCGTACATGAGGGTCAGCATACAGTGCACGTGAAGCGAATTTCGCCATCAGAAGAGCATACTTGTACGCGCAGGTCTCACATGCGCATTTAATTTTTCTTGCAGTAATTAGTTTATCCACAAGGTGGCAACCATGCCCCGGGGGCGTCGATTCACAAGGTAGTCAAAGAAAAACTGCATAAACAGAACAGACTGGAACACATAAAAGCTACAGCGACAATGGAGGCCTATATAGAGGTTAGAAAGTACCTTCATTTGTACAACTCTAGCATGAAAGAATACAAAGATGTTTACATGGGTTGTAACTCGTGGCGAGAGATTGCTCAAAACTGCGCATGCGTGGAACGCCTGTGTATGCGTACGAGTTGAATGAAGTATACTTTGCAAGTCTATGAGTTCAAATGTGCGCATACACATAAATAAAACGAAGCATACCCAGGGCTTTAGTGTGACATGCTGCAATTGGCTTGATGATGAGTGGTTCCCTCCAATGGAGTTCTGATTTGATAATCAATAGTATTACAGCGGTTGATGAAGTTTATGTGTGCGAAACAGAAAGAGAGTGGCTACGGGCCTTTATACAGTAGAGTACAGTACATCAGCTGTGCTAGTATTAGAGTAGGATTAGTGCCGTAAACTGGGGCACATGCTAGAGTAGAACAGTGGCAGTCACATCCGACTCGGCGCCTTGAATAAGGGGATTAAGGTGCCATGTGGTTCCAGGACCGAGCCAGAGAGAGAGAGAAAGCGATACCATCACACTTTGCTACTTATATCTTTGTTATTGTTTTCTGGGGTGGAGGTGGGGGGGTGCAGTTGTCCTCTAGGACGTGTATTTTTATTATAACTAATCTTAGTGCTGTGATTTCCATGAGCCAAATAAAGATCTTGATCTATAGTCAGATTAGAACAACAATGGCATACAGTAAACAGTAGATCAGCCTGTCATCAATCCATCATTAGCAGAGAGTTAGCTGGCAATGTTTGCTAAGCTAGTGGTCCGGGGAACATTTAAAATGTGCCAAATCAATTACAGATGCTACAAAGTTTAAAGTCCAGCAGTGTCAAAGACATGAACGTCAGTTGACGGAAAGGTCAGTAATCGAACCGTTCTTTGGGAATTTAATCAAAGCAGTAGGAGGCTAAATTGTTGCACTGATGCTCCTGCAGCTATTTCACTCGCTTTACAAACTCAATAATGACTTGGCAGGTTTTGCGAAAGCCAGAAGATTGTCTCCGTAGTCTAGCAAGGTCAATGCTTGACCACCTGTGGATTTCTTGGGAACGTAAGCATCCCAGCTCTTCATTTCACAGCTTATCCCTAGGGATACAAAAGATATACAACAAATGAAATTGGAGCGTCTTCCTGAGTTAATGTTTTTATTAGCTTTTGACTTTATTAGCTAAGGTATTTAGTCGCTGCATTACAGACATAACTGTATCCTAACACACATGGTATTTCATACTGTTCCCATGACCTTAAAGCTCAGGTTTAGTGTAGGCAGAAATCAGGCCACAGAACTAGACAAACTTGAATGTTTGAATCGGGTCTCCTTTAGGACCTCGAGTGATCCAATTGGCTCAACAAACTTTTATTTTTAGCGCTTTATTACAATTCCTGCAAAATCACGTCATGATTTATATTGTTTAAAATGCATTATAATGACCATCAATGTCTTTTAATGTCTTGTAGTTTTTCGACCTTAAAATAATGTATCTAAAATTATTTCAGTGGTAGAACAACTCTTAACAGGACTGATTCTGCTGCTGCCACCTGAGCAGCCTCTTAGCCTCTCAAAACCATGCGGACAACATTTTATTCTATTATACAAATTACAGCCTTTGCAAACAATGCTACATACGAACTATGCGAGCAAAAAAACTAGGCTAACATACTACCGTTCTTTCTGTCATTGTACTTTTCGATTCTGGAGTAACAATAAATAAAACTATGTAATGATATTTGTAGAACATAGTGTAACACGGGCTACTTTACCTGGTCGGTGGACATGGTTTCCAAACGAGGTTATTGCATTCGCCTGTTCCTTTAGCTTAGTCAACAAATTCACGTGTTTTGCGCTGCCCACAGGGAAGCTTATACAGCAACACTATTTACGACACTGGTAACAGACAATTGCGCTTATCAACCACATGGGGCAACCGTGACCAAATGTTTCATTGTGTTGCTTTAAATTACGTAGTTCATATACTAGTATTGGTGGATTCAAAATGGTCAATATTCATATTCATGCATTTTATTCATATTTCATGTTAATCATTTATGGCTTATGATTTATCAATATTACTTTTGATTTCATATATTCATGTACTCCTACTCTATATATTAATTCTCATCATATTTTCAAGTATTTACTTTTTTATTGTACCCTTATGGTTATTCTTATTTTATATTTAAGAGTATGTATGCTTATTATTATATTCAATTGTTCTTCAAGTGTTCCAATGTGACAGGTCATGTTGACACGTTTGTGGTTAGATATTGGACGTCTGCCAAATACTGCAGAAGCGATGGTGTTTTCAGAATTAGTTGCTCATTTGAACTTGATGTACTTTTGTATCAAAATATGTCCATTTCTATTTCTGCTGACGTGATAATGTAAGATCTGCAAAATTCCCTTAAGGGGGTCAAAACATCCCCTATGTCTATTTTCATCTATTTTTGACATCTGACCAGTCTATGACATAATGGATAAATCCATCTGACCTTTTCTTATTAGAACAAAACATAAGTTTGAGTGGAATGTAAATTTCCCTTTGCTTATGGTATAAAATGGACTGAGTTGTTGATAGTTTAGCTTTTCCTTTGCTTTTTCCTTTGCTTTCCTTTGCTCTTCTGCTTCTTCTCTTCTATCTCTCATTTCATTCTGCAAATGTCTTAATTTTCTTCCTTCTTTCTGTATATTCTGATCTTCATCTATTAGATACAATACTCTGGATTTTACAATACTCTAAATTTTATTATTAACTATTAATTACTTAATGAATTTGTTTGTCTCTATAATTTTTAATTAATACATTTGTTATTCCTTATTCAAATTTGATCTCTGACATAATCATTGCTGGACTGCCTGGATCTCATTTTCTCAAGTTTTTGCATCAAGTATATAACTGAAGCTATAGGTTGTGAAATAAAGCATTTCTTATTCTTACTGTTTTTTTTGTTTTTTGTTTTTTTTAGTTAGCTTATACTAGCATAGCACACACATACCCGATTATCCTGCTAGCTTAGCTTATATTATATTAGGTATGTTTTTTGCTTCCAATATAGTTCCCAGTTACATGTTTCCAATTAATGTTTGTGTGTACTTAGCATGACAATTAATTTATTAAAAATGTATTATAGTATTATTATATACTATACCACATTGTTATTATTGTGTAAAATTAATATTAAATTACTTTTCAGAGCATAGTATGTTGCAACAATCGTTATCTTTAAAAAATACAGTATATATATTTTTTTATTTTATGTGATGTTGGTGAAGGAAAATGTTTTCTGACATGCTCCTCCAAAATACCACTATATATTTAGATCTGGTGGCTGTGCAGGTCATGGGAGATGTTCAACTTCACTTTCATGTTCATTAAACCATTCTGTCACAAGTCTTGCTGTGTGTATCATGCTGATACATTCATGCTGATACACGGCACCCCCTTCAGGGTACAATGTTTGAACCAATTAAGTGTACATGGTCCTCCAAAATGGTTCGGTAGTCCTTGCCAGTGACGCGCCCATCAAACACAGTAGGGAATGCCGTGATATTTCAGCCCAAACCATCACTGATCCACCCCCATGCCAGTGTTTCAGTTTCAACCCCTGTAATTTTTATGTAATTATTTATAATTTACATAATTATTATAATTATATAATTAAATATTTCTGAAACTTGTATGCTTAGGACATTTAGTAACATATTACGCATTAAAATATATATTTATACAGTTGTGCTGAAGAACATGTTCTTCCATTTTTTAAGTACTTTTTGTTATTAATTTACATATATTTTTTAAATAATTATTTTCTTTTACTATTTTCTTAACAGATTATTTGATTTGTCTGCCGAACGTTTGACATTTTTACTCAGAATTGAATTAAAAATGAAAATAACTTAAAATTCAGGGCTAGTAGTAACATTGTATGTGTGTGTAAAGATATATACAGTAAGACACACATAAAAGATGTAAATGACACAAATCACTGTACACTATAGAAATATAAGCATAGCATGATAGAATGATATTTTAAACATTGCCACTATCCATGCATGGTACTGTGTAAATAAATAATGAGGGACATGAACTGAATAAGTAATTGTGTGTTAATATGTAGTTGTTTTTTTTTTTAAATTATAACTATATTGATTTGTAACATCCCTTACATAAATTAATGTCTAACCTCAGGTTGTTTGGTGGATTGCTTTTTTCATATAGTAATAAGTGCAGTTTGCTTTTATTCCAAACACTGTCTAGCAGTACATGTTGACATGCACTAGGGTGACTTCAGGACTATAAGGGCAACCAAGGTCCATGGAAACAGGTCACTATGGTGACAGCCGATAGTTATGGCAACCTGACTCTGCAAGGGGGTGCCATGGAAGTGGCCTAACCATGAGAGCAGCTCACAACAGCAGGTATTACAGTGCCTAGGCTGTTTTGAGTTTCTATCAAATATGCTTAAAATGTATAAACTTAACCATCCCATTGATTCGGTTAGTTGATTGTTCAAGTCTTGGACAAGCATGAGAGACTATGAGAATTCTGACACTGCTGGAAATACAGCGTAGGGTGCAGCAAAACCATTCAAGCTAAAGGCCAAACAATGACACTTTATTGATCTCTTGTTGCATTTCAGTGGTCTAAGCAGAGTGAGAAGACATAAGCAGTAATGCATATCTTTGGTGATGAAAAGAGGGGGAGGGAAAGACAATGGATGTTCAAGAATCTCTAAACGTGGAAAAGAATGGAATTTTGGGTTTTGGGATCTAGTGGAATGTTTCCTATTAGTTTGAGCTTTGGAATTCACTTATAGAGGATCTTCTGATTAATGCCGTAATTAGATTCATTTAAAGAGATAGTTCACCCAATGAAAATTATCCCATGATTTACTCACCCTCAATCCATCCTAGGTGTATATGACTATGTTCTTTCAGACAAACACAATCAGAGTTATATTTAAAAATATCCTTAGTCCTCCAAGGTTTATAATGGTGGTGAATGGGGGGCCGTTTTTGAAGCCAAAAATAATGCATCCATCCATAAAAAAAGTAATCCATACGACTCCAGGGGGTTAATAAAGGCCTTCTGAAGCGAAGCGATGCCTTTTTGTAAGAAAAATATCTATATTTAAAACTTTATAAATTCAAATAACTAGCTTCCGGTGGACGACCGTACGCAGAATGGCGTAAGAGTATCCTTTGACCTGATGCACAACGTTTAACCTTTGATCAACATGGAGGCGCAGAGGATAGAGCAAAACAAATCACCGGTCACGGATTAAACAATAATTTTTAAAGAGAAATTTTGGAGGATTTAGATATAAGAGATGATGAGCTTAAATTTGTTGCATAGCCCTATTTGTTTGAACCGCGAGAGGTGTCTAAGCTTACGATACTCCAACATCCTGCGTCATACATCGCGTCAGAGGATTACTCATTTGGCACACGTTGATTTGCGCATTCTGTTTACGGTCGTCCACCGGAAGCTAGTTATTTAAATTTATAAAGTTTTAAATATGGATATTTTTTTTACAAAAACGCATGGATGCATTATTTTTGGCTTCAAAAGTGGCCCCCCATTCACAACCATTATAAACCTTGGAGGACTAAGGATATTTTTAAATATAACTCTGATTGTGTTCATCTGAAAGAAGATAGTCATATACACCTAGGATGGCTTGAGGGTGAGTAAATCATGGGATAATTTTCGTTTTTGGGTGAACCATCCCTTTAACTGTTATGCTAAAAATGCTAACATTTCAGCTAACATTTCATGTTAGCCTGGACTTCTTTCCACACCCCCACCTGCTAAAAATTAAAGATTCATTCAACCTGACTATTTGTTATAATGCAGGGACTGTTAGTGACAAAATCTCAGAAGTCAAAATAGACATAAACACACCACACTCAGTCATACCCCTTATGAGAGATGGTCATGTAGATGTTACTTCACAGCAGGCAGGTTATTTTCATTCACTGTCTCATGACAATAGGTTGTGTAAACTACCATGAGGTGAGAGGCAGATACTGTGATTGATGGCTGAGTGTTTAGAAGTGCACATGACTGACAGAAAGTGAGCAATGTGTGTTTCTTTTTATGCACGCTTTGTGTGCGTCATTGACATGTTTTATGTCATGCAGCTGGTCTGCAGTCTGCTGAATGGGTACTGAACACATGACTTCATGTTTTTTTCAACATACCATCTGAAGCGGTTATACACTTTAGTTTTCTACACTGAAAGTTTTTTTTATTTGCAATAGATATAAGATGAAATCACACACAAAAAAAATAATAAAAAAATAAAGTTATATTGTGCCATCATACACTGTAAAACGGTTCAAGGTGACTCAACTCGAAATGTTTTAGTAACTATTTCCACAGCTCTTTTTTAATAGATTAATTTTTGAAAACAATCTAATTTCAAACAAATGCAAGTTCGAACAACTTCTCAGAAGGTGTGGTTTTAGATCCCATGTAGACAACTCTGTTGTGCATTGTATTATAACAAATTCATTTTGAAAAAAAATATTGTAATTATTAGGGTGTTGATGGTTGCAGATTAACTCTTGGGTACATTTTTTGTTGCTTACCATCATGTCAGCACATGACCAGACTTAAAATTGTGAGTTCTTTGTTTGTTCTGTTTTGAAATGTTAAGTTGCTCATATTGAATAGCCTAAAACACTCAATTTCAAGGGGCGTTACCTCAAAAGTATTCAAAAAAGTACCTATTCAAGAGAGTATGCAATTTCGGACACAGCCTATGTGTGTGTGTCTATGTGTGCTTCATCGCAATGATATAGAGCGGTGATTAAACTGACTTGAAACTACCTGTGGATTAAGCAGTTTTATTGCACACCCTCCAGCCAATCAGAATCAAGTATTGGAGTTTTCAGACAGACCATGGTTGCCTCCGAGGTCAAAATGATTGCAGCAAGTGAACATTTTGTCCTCAAAGTTGTTGTGTTAGAAGCAGGAAAAATGGGCAAGCGTAAGGATTTGAGCGAGTTTGCCAAGGGCTGAATTGTGATGGCTAGACGACTGGGTAGGAGCATCTCCAAAACTGCAGCTCTTGTGGGGTGTTCCCGGTCTGCAGTGGTCAGTATCTATCAAAACTGGTCCAAGGAAGGAAGAGTGGTGAACCGTCGACAGGGTCATGGGCGGCCAAGGCTCACTGATGCACGTGGGGAGCGAAGGCTGGCCCGTGTGGTCCAATCCAACAGACGAGCTACTGTAGCTCAAATTGCTCAAGAAGTTAATGCTGGTTCTGATAGAAAGGTGTCAGAATACACAGTGCATCGCAGTTTGTTGCGTATGGGGCTGCATAGCCGCAGACCACTGAGGGTGCCAGTTCTGACCACTGTCCACTGTCAAAAGCGCTAACAGTGGGCACGTGAGCATCAGAACTGGATCACGGTGGCCTGGTCTGATGAATCACGTTTTCTTTCACATCACATGTATGGCCGGGTGCATGTGCGTCGCTTACCTGGGGAACACATGGCACCAGGATGCACTATGGGAAGAAGGCAAGCCGGCGGAGGCAGTGTGATGCTTTGGGCAATGTTCTGCTGGGAAACCTTGGGTCCTGCCATCCATGTGGATGTTACTTTGACACGTACCACCTACCTAAGCATTGTTGGCTGTGGCCTCTTTCAGCAGGATAATGCGCTCTGCCACAAAGCAAAAATGGTTCAGGAATGGTTTGAGGAGCACAACAACGAGTTTGAGGTGTTGACTTGGCCTCCAAATTCCCCAGATCTGAATCCAATCGAGCATCTGTGGGATGTGCAGAACAAACAAGTCCGATCCATGGAGGCCCCACCTCGCAACTTACAGGACTTAAAGGATCTGCTGCTAACATCTTGGTGCCAGATACCACAGCACACCTTCAGGGGTCTAGTGGAGTCCATGCCTCGACGGGTCAGGGCTGTTTTGCCAGCAAAAGGGGGACCAACACAATATTAGGAAGGTGGTCATAATGTTATGCCTGATTGGTGTATGGGAAACGCTATTGAGATTTGAGTTGCAGCAGTTATATGTGTGTATATAAAGATTATTGGAACAACTTGTCACTGTCTGTTTTTATTGTTTGGAAAAAAGCAGCCTGAATTTTCTGAACTACTTTTGTTTCATGTTGGAAAATAATTCAACATGAGGGCGAGTAAATGCTGAAAAAAAAAATCAGAATTTGGGTCAACTATTAATTGAAATAAATCTTACTGTTGAGGTTGTCAATAAACTATATGTATTATTATACTAAATTAACAGGTCAAAGAACCTGCATTCTTGCTTTATTATAGCCATCATCCAGTACTCATTTATTTATAGTGCTTTGAAGGAAGTCACATAATTGTAACTTAGTCAGAGTAATGCAATATCTTTCTCCAAGTCATCAGACATGGGATTTAAATTCTTCACATTCATTTGTTGGAGTCCAGCTGAAGCGTTTTCAGGAATAGCTTGCTTAGACATACTCAACCTGTAATTTCTCTTCCATTTACCTTTTTTTCTGATAAATGAAAAGACAAAACTGCGAAAACTACATTCTATACAAATATGTTGAAATATGATATCATATTACTGAGGGAGGAATGCTGTGGCATGAGAGGTGGGTGTATTTTTCTCATCCAATCAAATGGCTGTTTTTTGTCAACCATTAACACAGAGCGAAAAACTGTATGTTCCTGTAAGACTCCGGGAAGACTGTGTTTCCTTCAACCACGTTTCAGCTCTCAAATCTGAATGTGCTCAAGTGAGCTTTCTGGCATTTGTTAACTTCCCGTATTAGTACACTGGTTTGGCATCTCTCTGGGGTCATGAGAGACATTTCCAGCCTGGATATCCCTCTGTACAGTATGTGTGAAAGAGAAAATTATGTATTATGCGCATTTGTGTGGATTGCATCTATAGTGGCCCCTGATTTTGGGTGTTTAATATACACTTAAAAATTATGAATGCCACTGCATTATGTTAGTGAAACATAGTGAACATGGTGACATTAGTTCTGAGAAAAAGATCTATATTTGTTTGCAGGTGTCATTTTGTATGTAACGCAATAAAATTTATATTAAATATGACTTAAGTGTCCAAATACTTTTGTAACCGCTGTATATTCAGTATTTACTATACCAGTGACATTCCTTCATGCATGTTGAGCATGAATGCAGAGAATTTCGAACAATCCCACACAATATGGCCTGTGCAACCTCTAATGATGCATAGAAATTGGTATTTTTCTTAGTTGTGTTTGCTGAATTCATTAAGTATGTGGGTAATATTTACTGTCAGAATAGGATGAACCTTATATACATTATATGTTATGGATTATTTCCTGTGCTTGATATTGATTATTCTCATTGGTCACGCTTTTGCATGCACGTGAACAAATGCAATGGTTTTCAAGGGGTTTTGCTATTTTGCATTGAGTGGTAACTGAGCACAGAACCAAAATTGGTTATCATTATTGGTTATTATAATTATTAGTATTATTAGTAGTATTAGCCATATTACCAAGTAAATCTGCACCAAAATACAATTGAGTTTCTTTGGAATAGATATGAAAAGCATTTTCTCCATCCTTTTAAAGGTTGAAAAGCCTATTTATGCACACTTATAAAACGGTTAGTTCCTGTCCTTGATTCTGATTGGTCAATAGCTGTGTTTTATTCACGATAAAGCACGGCTATGACCGCTTCACCCAACAGTTCTGTGTATCACTACACAACACCTTTAGCAACCACTCTTAGCAACGTGAACTGTATGTTCTCAAATTGATATTGTTCATTGAAGCTTACTGTTTCATGTAGAAGAGTATTGTGAGAAAAAGATTGAGTGAGCGAGTTTATTACCTGCATTCAGATTTAGCATTTTCCTTCAGGTCAGTCCTATGTTCATAATAAAAAAATCTGTTTAAATGTCTGATGTATTATCTTGTCCTTTTAACAGTTAAGGGGTTTTCCCGTGACTGACAGCGCTAGTCAAAGCATTTGTCAGTTGCGTCTTGTTCCGTGTTCACAACAATTCAGTCTTTTCAATGTAAAAGTCTTCGCTACACTCGTAAAGACAGTCTTTGCCGCCATCTAATGGCGTAATAATGTAACTTCTGTTTCTGTTCACGGTCAGGGAGTAATTTTTCCGGCAGAAGGAAGGCTTTTAGAAAAAGTTTACTTCGTGAAAGTTGCACTGATACACATTTTTGGCTTTAATATTTGTATTGTGTGTTAACCGTTTTATAAAAGCAATAAGGTACTCAAGGCTAGTGCTGTATCGTGAATAAGTCACGGCTGAAGGGGTTGTAGGCACTTCGCGTCGTGCCTAACAATGCCCTTCAGCCGTGATTTATTCACGATACAGCACAGCCTCCTCTACCTTATTGCTTACTTATATCATAAGTTGCATGATATTATTTGCATTTAACATTGTCTTTTCCTTGCTGTCTCTATCAGAACAGACCTGTGAGCCATTTTTGGGTTGTGACCCTCCAGAGAACCACCGCTCTCCACAAGTGTCGGAACGGTTAGGATTTGGCAGAAGATCTCTGAAAACAACAAAGTGAGAAATGTGTCCTTCATAAGGTAATTTATCCTGACAGGCAGCAGTAAAACTGAGAAAGCGGGAGAAAGAGGAAGATAAGTGGGGGTGTAAAACATACTGTTATAGCCAAAGGCTATTTTTATCAGCAGTAGGGTGAGACACTGGCGACCGTGTGGGATAATGGCAGACCTTATAATCAACAAAATTTATCAGAGGTTTTTGAGTACTTACTTACGCAGTGTATCGAAATGCTGTGGTATTTCAGCAAGACAAAATTTATTTTATATTTTTAAATAGTATTTTGTAAATATATATATATCAAAAAATTTTCTTATGAGCCAACCAAACTAAAAAATGACAATTTTTCTTTTTGTAATGGACCCTGTACTTTGGTCACTAATAAAAAACTAGAAGAATAATGTACAACAACAAGGATGTGATTTTATCTATTTATTAATAAAAGAGTCATCATGTTAAGATTTGGCAGTTGCTTATCTGCATGTGTCAGCTTTTCTAAAGTTAATAAAGCATGAACCAGACAAAAACTGGAAAAACAAACCCACCTAAACAGTGACTTTATAGCAGATGGCCTCTAAAGGTCTGGACACATGTGATAGGCATTAAAACACTACAGGAGAGGACAGAAAATTAAAACAACATAAAACAAACCTTATATGGATTCTTTTTTTTTTTCTCTCTCTCTCTCTCCCTTTAGGTCTTTTACTCACACAAAGCTACAGCTTGAGAGGACTTGGAATACAGTGCACAAGTTATAGACCACTTTTTTTTTTTTTTTTTTTTAGCTATTTTCACAACTTGGCAGTCACCATTTATGAAGTACATTTTGACAGAATTAAAACTTTCCTCTGAGTGGTTTCTTTAGCTGTGCATTGTGCAATAGAAGCATTCCATTAAACATAGAGTTTTAATTTTAAACACATATTCAGCTGGTGTAATGTAGAAGTAAAGAACATGCTCAGACAGACTGGGGAGGGAGGGAGTCGGGTTACAGTGTGTAAATTTGTCTGCCATTAAGTAGGCGTGCTGTGCAAGTGCGGCTCAGGCGAGATTAAACCAGATTTAGGGGACTGTAGAACCTCTCATGTGGGTCATTTGCCAAGGGAAGCTGCCCTACAGACATGTGTCAGAAATCAAACAGCGTTACATTTGACTACATTAATGGATTTCACAATAGTTTATACAAATCTGTCAATAATCTTTATAGGATTAGTTCACTCCAAAATGAAAAAAATCATTCCAAACATGTTTGACTGTTTCTTTTTTCATGTAAAAGTTTTGAATAATGTTCGCTCTTTTTCATGCAAACGATGCAGAAGCAACATAAAAGTGGTCCAATTGGTGTGATATACATTTATATGCAAGTCATATGATACTGTAGTTTTGTGAACTACTGAAATTTGGGGCCAGATTTACTAACAGCTTGCGCCAATGCAAACCCTCTTTTAGTGTTAAAAAAATACTGTCAGGATTTACTAAAGAAAATTAGCACTGAAAAGGCGTGGACATTTTTTTTTTTTTGGTGGTTATTTTTCCAGCTGACCTTATTGCATATGCATTTTTTGGCGTTTCTCTTTCAGATGCAAAATTTATGGGATATTTACGGTAATTTACTAAGGTTTGTGCTGGTAAATTTACTGGAATGTGCATTATTTCACACCGAAAAAAAGCATGTCTTTTGATGGTACCCATTGTATGGAAGCTTGTTTCCGCCACTGAATAAAAAATAAAAAAGATAATTGTGACTTTTTTATCTAGCAATTCTGACTTCTTTTCTCAGAATTGTGAGATATAAACTCGCAATTGAGAGTTATAATGTCAGAGTTGTGATATACAGTATAAACACAATTGTGAGAAATAAAGTCAGGATTGCGAGTTATAAACTCTTAATTGCATGTTGTAAACTCACAATTGCACGTTATAAACTCACAATTGTGAGAAATAAAGATTTTTCCTCGCAATTGCGAGTTTATATCTCGCAATTCTGACTTCTTTTCTCAGAATTGTGAGATATAAACTCACAATTACGAGTTATAAAGTCCAGTTCTGAAGAAAAAAATACTGATTTTTTTTTTTGTCAGAATTACAAGTTTATACATCACAATTCTGACTTTATAACTCACAATATAAACTCACAATTGCGAGGAAAAATCTTTATTTTATAAACTTGTAATTCTGAGAAAAAAGTCAATATTTAATATATAAAAAGTCATACTTTTGATATCTCGCAATTAACGACTTTATAACTCGTAATTGTGAGTTTATATCGCGCAATTCGCACAAAAAAAAATCAGAATTGCGAGATGTAAACTTGCAATTGTGTGAAAAAAAAAAAAGTCAGAATTGTGAGATAAAAAGTCGTAATTACCTTTTTTTATTTTTTATTCAGTGGTGGAAACAAGCTTCCATACTATTGACTTCCATAGTATGGAAAAAAAATACTATGGAAGTCAATGGGGCCCATCAACTGTTTGGTTTGTGACATTCTTCAAAATATCTTCTTTTGTGTTTAGCAGAAGAAAGAAATTCATACAGGTAAATTTTTGGGTGAACTATCCCTTTAGGAGGTTATTCAGCGAACATCCTGACCTCTCCCTTTGCTTTTCTTGGTATATTCATTAGAGCAATTATTCTTTTGTGTTGGATCTTTTCAATGAATCGTTGATCCACTTCACAACACTGGTCTAAATGACTAAATATTAGGTTTGGATTTTATTAAATTGTCTAAATAAATAATAATGTTATATATTCCATATACCAAATCTTGACTTTGTGATTAACAAGCCTCACTTACATAACATGACTCAGCAGTTTTAGTAATATGTGTGTCATTACATCTCAGCACATCTCTGTTTCAGCTCTCTGGACTGCCTCCAAGTAAGAAAGGCATAGTTGGATGGATCTGTAGCATGACCTGACAAGCACATTTGCTTAAATGTGGTGAAAAGCATCTGAGTTTTCAATGAACCTTATTTCTGTAATAAGCTCCATTCCACCATTTCAGTGGATATCCATTGATTCAGCTCAGTAAGGGTGACTCAGCATTTTTCATTGTCTGCCTTCAGCTAGAATACTACACAGAGGATTGTTTGCATAGATTTACATTTACAATTATGCTTTTATCCACAGTATGATCAAATACTGTAGTGCTACCAGTTTAGAGCAACTTTCTATTTTAATAATGTGCCGTTTGGGAATCTTGAACACACCAACCTGACAACCACATTCAACACACACTATCTAGGGAACATGTTGCCGCACATATTCTTAAATAACCTTCTGTAACCCTATTCTCTTTGGCTTACACTTGCACTGTGTTTTTCTGTACTTTTCTGAACAATACAGTCTCTGTGTTAACACTATACAGTGGCTGAGGAGAACGAAAAGAAGGGTGCCAGCCAGGTTTTCGAGATAAACGTACAATATCTGGTTTCTCCGCTGATGCCATTCTGGTGCTTTAATTCACAAACTCTGTGCCCGGGCTTGCTTTCCCATGACATGGAAACCTTCAGCATTGTATCGAGCTTTTCTTCCTTTCCCTGTTGTAAAAGGTCATGTGACTCTCAGGTCATTTTACCCTGTTTGCTTTGTTTTGCCAGCACTGCACCTACTGTAACAGCACTAAAGTACAGCCAACTGACATGCATCAACACATAATACTTTGTGTTTTCACCACGCACATTTTAACAGATGATAATGTAATAATAGAAATGTATTAGTACTGGTTATATAGTCACGTGATGGCGAATGCTGTATCGTAGGCAATATCATATATAAAGGAATTTTAATAGTATAGATGGTCTTGTTAATATTTACAATTAATGTTATAATAAATTATTGAAAGGTGCAGTAAGCAATTTCTGAGAAACTTGATATTTGAAATCACCAAAACAAACACACCCCCACCCCAAAAGGATCATCTTTATAGCTCCGCCCCCAAATTCATGAACATGCTATGCAACACTGGCACCTCCCCCTAATGAGTGGACACGCCCCTTACTGCTGATTGGCTACGAGTGTGTTTTAGTGCTTGATCCGATCCACTTTCAACAGCGTTTCTCAAAAATCACTTACTGCACTTTTTTAA
Source organism: Mylopharyngodon piceus (assembly GCA_039654765.1). Lineage (NCBI taxonomy): Eukaryota > Metazoa > Chordata > Actinopteri > Cypriniformes > Xenocyprididae > Mylopharyngodon > Mylopharyngodon piceus. The sequence continues at coordinate 6,292,311 of CM077447.1, forward strand.
TAAAGGCAAAGACTATATAATAACACAAGACTCGTCACCGGTATTGTTTTGAATGGGAGAAAGTGCAACGCGCAACATGGCGGAATAAGTCCCGCCTTCTAAATAAGAGCCAATCGGCGATTGGTAAAGTCATTGCGTCACTGCAGTGGCCGTTAGAAGTTCCAGTTCCTATAGAAACAGTCAGACACGCACTTCCTATAGAGATGCTCACTTAGGACTGCGCATGCACATTAGCTTGATCCAGCCTGAAAAATACAGTTTTTTTTTTTGTCATGATTTGAGCGTTTAGAAACGAAATTTATGAGACAGTTGTTGTCAGATTTCATTGGTGATTTCAAATATTAAATTTAATTGAAAGCTTGTCAAACAGCTTTGGAGAATTTGATGTTTCCCCATTCAAAGAGATGCACTTGCAGCTGCACTTGCATGCCCGAGAGGCGTTTCAAAGATGGCCGCCGAGTGAAATGACTTGTCTTAAAGGGATTTGTTTGATAAAGGTCTTTTTTAAGCATGAAAATATCACTTCTCTATTATGTAGCTAAATAGATTTTTTTTTTTCCAATTTAAAAATAAACTTTAGCATTTTTAAAATTATTATTATTTTTTAAAGATTTATTTTTGCCAATTTTTGCCTTTATTGTGATAGGATAGTATAGAGTGGATAGGAACTAAGGTGGGAGAGAGGGAGGGGGATGGGATCGGGATAGGTCCGCGAGCCGGGACTCGAAACTTGGGTCGCCCGAAGCGCAACAGCACTACATGTCAGTTCTGCCCACGAGGCTATCGGCGCCGACTTTAAAATTAAATTTTACATTTTTTAAAAGCAGCAAAGATATTCAAATACAGAAAAATATACTAAGTAAAATAAATTTTAAAAAAAGTAAGATTAATAAAATAACCTTTATATAAATGATTAAATAGTATTATCAGTAATTTCTTCTTCATTAAAAAGTTTTACCTAAAGAACGATACTTTTTTTAAAATAAAATGTTTAAACTCAATTTATTTTACACAGATATAGCAACAGCTGCTAATACAGATTTCATGTATTTATATCTATATTTCCCATTATTTTTTAAATAATAAAAAAAGCAAATCAGATGAAAATGACACTGCAGTTGTAAAATGACTCAGCAACATTCTGAGCAGTACAATAAAATGAGATGGCAGGGATATAAAAAAAAAAAAGCCTTCCCCATGCACCTTCAGATTTGCAGCGTCAGTGAAACATCTGGGAATCTTGCTCAGATCTTCTGTAGAATCTGAATGCAGACAGAACAGGTTTTCTCTAGGAGGTCAGTATATGGAGCCAGACGGGGCAGTGGAGTTTATTCAAGGGCATCAAGGTCATGGCGTCTGTGACACGCACAGAGGAGAGAACCAGTGTGTGAGCGAACGCTCTGTTTTGAGAAAGGAGGCCCCCTGCCTCGAACCATCCACACATCATCCTCTCTCGCCGTATGGATCTCTGGCACTCAAATCTCTCTCTCAATATCTGTGGAATGTCGTGCTTCTGTGAAGTACGGTTCACACAGTCTAGTACAGAGAAGATGAACCTTATATAAGCAGACCCTTAGGTTTCAAAAAGGGACCCCCGATGAGTGCGCTAGCACTGTTTATAGAGTGTAGACTGCTCTTATTAACGTAAAAGCTCTTCTCATAAGGCACTGCACCGGAAAAAAACCTGTTTAAAGAAAATGATGGGTTTTGTTTATTAAGGATAATCTGACTGAAATGACTCTGGCTCCATGCGGAGACCTCAGTCTTCAGCATATTTGATTACTCACTGTGTGAGGACATGAACGAAGACCAGGTTTCTGCTAACAATGAGATACTGTTGTTTTTTTCTGCTCTGCAAACATATTTCTTGGCAAAGCAGTGAGCCAGCAGGTTGGGTATAAAGGTTTGGGTCAGGTATTTTGATAACTCAAAGGCTGAATGTGGAATGGGATATACTACCGTACTACTCCCAGCATTTCTTCCATATAAAGATAAGGCAGAAATAGTAAGAGTAGTATGCTAGTTTTCAGCCAGTATCCATGTAGGGCAAGTTAGTCCACTTGGTGGCTCCTATCTAGGGGAATCTCCAACACAATTTCATGGCAATTCTAACTATTTTATGTTTTGGCGATTTGGTGGGAAATTTGAATGATCTCATTTGTATGTTTTCGTACATCTGCTTACACCCCACTGAGGGTTAGAAGGAAAAAAAACCTATTAAGAAGGTGGGAAAGGCAGGACTTTTGTTCCTTCAGGTGTCATACTGAGGGGCCGTTTACACAACGGCAATTTCAACTAAAAACTGAAAACTTTGTATGCGTTTTGGCCATTCATTTAAATGACAACAACGTTTTGGGGGCTTAAAAATGCAAACTTTTGAAAACCAGTTTCAAAGTGACAACGATACTATTATCGCCTCATTGTAAACCACAAAAACGCAAATTTTGTGTAAACGGTGACATCATGCGCATGCGTATTACGTGTTCAGTCTATAGGCGCATGTTTCTTTACAAAGTGACATCGCCAACTACTGGCCTGGCATGAATAATTCAGCGGTTTTTTTTTGTCATTTTCAAAATAAAAGTTTGTGTTTACATATGTGTATATTTATTGTGTATGTGTATGTGTATATATATAAATATATATATATATATATATACACACATGCATGTATATATTTATCAAAAAAATATATATAAAATATTTATATTTATATATAATATAAATTATATATACATATAAAAATATATATACATGTATGTATTTATATATACATAATAAATATACACAGTATGGACACATATTATGTAAATACAAACTTTTATTTTGGATGCGATTAATCGCGATTATGAATGTTATGGATAAGACACAGACAGAAAAACGATTATTGCATCCAAAATAAAAGTTTGTGTTTACATAATATATTTGTGTGTACTATGTATATTTATTATGTATCTATATTATATATACATAATAAATATACATAGTACACACATTAATTTAAACACAAACTTTTATTTTGTGTGCGATTAATCACGATTAATCGTTTGACAGCACTAATTTTAATACGAGTGGTCCACATGTTCAATGTGAAAACTTTTATGAAATTTTACCTCAATTTTACCTTTGCTAATTACCTCATTTGCTGTATGCTATAGATAAGACACAGACAGAAATATCTCACAATGTTCATATAACACCAACTAAACATAAGTTGATGAGTTTGTTACATTTTGTTACATATAATAAATACTTAAGCCACAATTAAAATGTCTGAATGTCATTGCATTAGATGCAAAATATTAAATCAATGACTTCTGCAAACAACAAATGATGCTAAATTATCTTAGAGACAGCTGCCTTTTAAATACACTTTTTATCAGAATGTTTTTTTTTTTTTTTTCTTCAAATTATTTTATCCAATACTTTTAGAGGATGTATGAAGTTCACCCAGCACAGTAACCACAGGTGTAGTTCAGCACATTCATAAACATGTTTCACAACCAGAAAATGTCACAGTACTTTTTGTCTTTGTAATCTTGACCATTATATCTAGTATTTTATCATTTTAAACCTATCAAATTTTTATTTATTAAAACATGCTTGTGCTTTTTTATTTTCTTTTTTAAAAATAAATGCCACTTGGTTTGACATTTATTTGTTTGATAGTATAGTTATTTAATGACATTCATACAGTTTAAGTGTCCAAATAATTTTGAAGGCCACTGTATATTATATAAACTTTTATACGCTAGCCTATATCCACAAATGTCAAAACCTTTTTGCTGGGTCTCAAAAGAGGATATTAGAGAAGTATCTATATTTTCCAGCTCATTTGCAAGCACGCCCCGCCCCGCCCCATGACGTATTGGTAACCTCCTCCTCTCCAAGGCGCGTTTTTACACCCTTCATTTCCACGCTGCCAGCAGTACACGAGGAGAGAGCAGAGACAATCAGCTCGCACCAAAGACTCCTGAGACTTTTAAATTCACTCTCCGAACATCAGGATACCTTCAGATAACACAATGACGGAAGAAAAGATCTCCATAGAAGATGTAAAGACTTCCAACGGTGAAGCGCACGTAGGGGACACAGCCGTCGCCAATGGCTTGAGTGACCGCAAGACGAGCGAGCCGGAGACCACCGGGCAAAAGCTGAAACGGATCGCCATGGCCAATCTGCTGGTCATCCTGACGGTGTCAGCGGTCATCGTCGGCGTGTTCATCGGGCTCGGCGTGCGCAGCGCCGGGTTGAGCCGCACACAGATCATTTACTTCGGGTTTCCCGGGGAGCTGCTCATCCGCCTGCTTAAAATGATCATTATTCCTCTGGTGGTCTGCAGTCTGGTGTCCGGGGCTGCCAGCATTGACCCCAAAGCCCTGGGCAAGTTGGGCGGCTGGGCGATGCTCTTCTTTCTGGTGACCACTTTGATCTCGTCGGCTATCGGCGTTATTATGGCGTTCATTATACAGCCTGGTGCCAATGACGGGAAAAAACTATCCATTATCACTCAGGATGACAGCGCTGTTCCCGAAGCCAAAGAAGTCATCGATTCGTTTTTAGACTTGATAAGGTAAGTCAACAGCTTGACGTCGTGGGTACCCGGAAAGTAATTGTGGCTTAAATTGTTCCCCACAGTTACGCCAATAAACACGTGTTCGCACATTTCGCGATTTTGATTCGGAATTAGTCCGACAGTTTTGCTAACTCTTTCAGTTGTTAAATTTCTTTTAAACGAATAAACTATGACATGTATGGTTATTATCTAAAGCAGTATCGATGTAAGTTTCGTGAACGAACAGTTCGGATCTTTTCCATGATTGAGCCGGTGCACAAAAACGTACTGAACTGAATAGCAGACATTTTAACAAATGAATCGTAATTTACAGGCATTTTATCAACACTCATACCAAACAAAGTTGGTATTAATAGCATTTTATTCAAATACAAACACATTTTAAGCTGGGGCAGACAAAATTACAATAAACACCACTATTAAAACACAACTCAGTCGTAAAAAGCATGTGCCTTGTTAAAATTTTAGAGCATATAATGTGCCAGCGACCACCATATTAACCCTTTTAAGCTAACTTCGAAAGAACCGATTTGCGGAATCTGCCAATGCCAGCTCAGCTTTGCTAAACAGGAAGAGGAAAGAACAAATTAAGTAAATATGTCAGCGAACAAGAAAGGGTAGATACATTTTTGACGTATTATGTAACTGGAGTCAAAAAGTTGTCCAACATATGTTTAAAAACGCTACTGCTATTGTCTAGATAAACTGAATCAGAGCTGTCACCCACATGTATAGCCTGAAAGGCGTTACTGCTCAGGAACCGCCTTAAGTATGCTATGTTTTTTTTTTTTATAATCACCCCCTTTTTTTTATAAATAACGCCACTTATTGTTGCACCGACTATCATAAATTAATTTAGCGACATTGTTTTGACTATCTATAGCGTGAGCTGCGTTACGTGGATCTACATGTGCTGTAAACGAACACTTGAGTTGCATCAGCTGCGCGCGTCACGTGTTAATCCGCTCTGAAGAGGATGCAGGTTGATGGTCAGTTTATAGATGTGGCACTTAACCCATTCCCTTTTCTTGGTGTGTGGTTTGCTTAACTGAGAGAGTAGAATTTTTCGAATTTTTTTTAGCGTTATATGATAGACCGAGGCACTAGTAATTAAAATAAATACACATTTTTAAAGAAAATATGTATTTGTTCTTTGAACAGAGGCAGACATCTCTTGCATTCCATAAGCGTGCCTAAAACCAACTATGGGTGGGTTTTGGGGTTTGGCCCTGTTTGTTGTGCTGTAAACAGGTCAAATTTCATCATGTGTTTTACAGAATGATGTGAAGAGGACATTCTGTTCTCATTTACCTTCAAAAACAAGTAAACAACAACCAAAAAGACATTTTTGTGAAGCGTTTGTAAACCTTCTCACAGCTACACGACACGCTTGTTAATAAGAATATTTACAAAACGTAAATATTTACACTGACACAAATTAGGGTGACCTGACCCAAGAGAAACAGGGCTTTCCTGTTTTTGGTGGACTGTCCTTGGAAATGTCACTCGGCCCACAAAGTGAGAGATGAAATGTTCTGTATACCTTTGCTTTAAAAAAAATCATACAAAAATCAAACATCGCGCACAGTCATTTCAACTTCATACTTAATCTTATTTACTTTAATTGTCCCATTTTTAAGTAATGGATGAAAACCACTTCATTGCGGTTTATATCATTTCAGAAACCTGGTCACCTTAAAGGGATAGTTCACCCAAAAATGACAATTCTGTCATCATTTACTCACTCTCAAGTTGTTCCAAACTTGTATGAGTTTCTTTCTTCTGTTGAACTAAAAAGAAGATATTTTGAAGAATGTTGGTGACCAAACAGTTGATGGTAGCCATTGACTTCCATAGTAGGGAAAAAAAAAAAAACCATAGTAAAAATACTGTGGAAGTCAATGGCTAATTTATTTTGTGTTCAACAGAAGAAAGAAACTCATACTGGTTTGGAACAACTTGAGAGTGAGTAAATGATGACAGAATGTAGTGACAGAAAAATGTAGTGTTTCTTTCCTCTCTTTAAGTTTATAGCAATTGATTACGGATTCTGGTTTCAAGACTAAAGGAATAATGGTTGATAATTGTTGAGGGTTTCGATTGCTAACAGTCGTGCATTCATTCCCACAATACCGAAGGAGCTAAACGGCCAAAGCCTGTTTTATAACAGCATTGAGGCTGCTTTAGGTTAATGCAGTTTAATAACTTTTAAAGTTTTTCACTGAAATTGTTTGTTTTTTTCAACCATAACAGACAAGCTATTTTACTTTCCATGTGCTTCCTTGTCATTTTCTTGTTTCGTACTTTTGACAAATTCCTCAGAATACAGAAGCTATCGTTCAAAGGAAAAGGTTCTTGTCTACAGGTGTTGCGGTTCCGAATTTAAAGCTAACTGAAACATTTGTAGTGTTACTCTTTTGTGTCTCCAGGGCAAGTCAATGAGGCAGCGTATGCTTGCCACATGAGAGCAACACGCACGTGCAAACTCATGCAAACATTAGGCAGCTGATGTAGCTCGTGTCATCCATCAAAGGGTCTTCTCTGTTGGGGTTTCACTGTGAAAAATCCTGCCATACAATCACAAGGACCACCGTGGACCCTGCTGATTTCACACTCAGACGGTCTTTCTGTTGAAAGTCTACAAACGGCACGTTCTAGCATCTGTTTTCTAAGTTTAAACTTGTTTCAGCTGTTATCTGTAGTTGTGTTGCCTTATCAGGATTTAAAGGTGAGACCCTGACAGCATGTGGTGGAACAAGCCCTAATTCCCCCGTATTACGCAAAAGATGTAGTTTATCTTAAAAGTTCAGTGAGTCTTGATGTTGTAAACCTATGTGACCTTCTGTGGAACACAACCAAAGTTTTGAAAAATGTTCACACTGATCTTTTCCAGTGAATGAGCCGTTGAGCGCCAAAAGGGACCAAAAACCAAAATAATAGTGATCCGCACAACTCGTGCGCTAAATTTAACATGTTTTCAAGCCATATTGTTTGGTTTGTGTTGAACAGACTAGTGGTCGACCGATAGTGGATTTTACGATAACTAGGTTGGACCATGCTAGTCGATAACCGATAGTTTTTAAAATGGAGAGTAAATGAAAACAAACATAACACATAATAGTGTTGAACTTTATAACAAAAAAACATAATGTACTGTACTTTTTAAATATAAATATTAATATATTTATTATACCTTGATCATTCATGTTAGTTCATAGTGCATCAAAGAGATGCAACATAAAAATGTATTCGTAAATGTTGAAATTAACAAATGAACAATACTTTTATTAACCTTAGTTAATGTTACAAATGGACAAATGTTACCATTTCATATAAATCCAAATAGTCATGCTTATAGATGGCCATCTTTAAACATCTACACAAAGGCCATAGCATTGAAATTAGATGCATATGTATATTGTATGCAGGGTTGCCAGGTTTTCACAACAAAACCCACCCAACTGCTACTAAAAAACTAGCCCAAAATGAGCCCATTGCATTCTGGGGGGTAAAATCTGCGTTTCTGGAGGGTAAAATTTGTATTCCAGGGGCTACATATGTTATTTGGGGTCGCAAAAACCCACAGCAACAGTTTTAAAGTAGCCCAATTCATTGGAAAAACCATGGATTTGGCAACACTGATTGTATGTATACTCTCCTATTTTATTTGCTTTAATTTTTAGATAAAAAAATAACAATATATATATATATATATATATATATATATATATATATATATATATATATATATAACAAACAGTGACGATAAAAAAGGAACTGAAGTTGGATGTGTTTCTGATTTAATGTTTCTTTTGGCTGCATGAATATGCCAATTTGCTTTCTCACGTCTCTACTTTTAAATATGCAACTTAGCTGGATAACGAATGTATAAAAGCGACCAGCTGGAAATAAATTAATGCAAACATATTGTAACAAACGTGATATTAAACATTTGGGTTGGACCTCTCAGTTTCAACGGAAAACATACTGCTGTTCTGTATTAATGCAGCATCTAGTCAACAAATGAATTCGTTATCTGTGTTTTAAATCTGTATCTGTCTTGTGTGTCAAAACAAACTCCATGAGGCGTCAGTGATTTCACCTCAAGAGGTCGCTCTCGTACTGTATCATGACATCAATGGACGCAACACTGAAAAACTGTTGTTCCAGCAATTGGTTATTGGTGCCGATTAATCGGCAGACCTCTAGAACAGACTAAAATTTAAGTAATTTCACTAAAATATTGCTTGACAGCTAAGGTCACCATTCACTTTCATTGTATGGAAAAGAGCAGCTTGAACATTCTGCAAAATTTCTTTTTTGTGTTCTACTGAAGAAAGCATATCAGATGCATCATGGAATGTCATGAGGGTCAGTAAATGATTCATTTCTGGGTGAATTGTTCCTTAAATCCATTAGTGCATGTTTTGTATACAGTGAATGTGAAATTCACACTTTTCCCCCAGCATGGCCTTTTTTGTGTAAACTTTGTGAAAGTTTATTTTAGACAGGGCAAAGTCAGAGTGTAGTTATATTTATCTGTTAATAGTTACTTTTAATATGTCAACAAACACCGGACTTGAGATAAATCTTTAAGCTTTGATAAGGTGTGTGCAGTGCCACGTTTCAATAAGGTCCTGTTTGACGTGTGTCCCTTTTTACACGCCTTTGTAGAAAGAAGGAACTACAATCACGCCTATCAGTCATACTTTGAATGCACTGAGTCATTAAATTGTTGACATATTTGTCATTGCGTGGTATTATTAGTTGTAAATGATGCCTAAATAGTGCTTGTCCCACCCAGCTCACTGGGATTTCAATGCAACGCTTTGGAAACCTGTGACAACATTTGAGTGCGTCAATAATCAAATATTTCAATGGTGTAAACTGGTCATACCAGTGTTGCTATGCAAGTTCCTCTGGTGTGTTTGGGTTTCATTAAGGCTTTTGCATGTATTTTAAGTTGTTGCTGTCCTCTGAATGTTCAGACAAGGGAAATTCGAGTAGAGAACGACCCCTGGCATAGGTGTTTGGCAGTGACCTGCTGTCTGGGAAGCAGCCTGTTGCACAGCACAGCAATTTTGAAGTTGTTCTTCTCTAGGTTTTCCAGTCTCATCTTGCTTGAGCTGTATTATTTTACGATGGCACTCGTCTCCTCACACCTTCCAGGCTTCTTTAGGTGTTAGTGAGGAATGATTGCGATTTATTGGAAAGGTCCCTATGGGCAACAGATTCCATACGTGTTCAGAATCAAGTCTGTAATGGTGCTTTTTACTTGCCTTTTTTTGAAGATGTAACTCAAGCATAGCTGTTTTTGCGGTTTCACTTGGATAAAAAGTGGCACATAGGTCATTAACATCATACCAGGCATTATTTTTCCACCCAATTGAAGACTTCCTTTTTTTTTTTTTTTTTTTTTTTTTACATGCACACAGACCATATTAAGGTCAGGGATACCGGAATATTCCTGAATGTCTGTGTTTGTCATTAATCCCTATCTCCAGGCAGGTCCTAGTGCTCGTCTAGTTCTTCTCCATTGGAGGGAACGGGGTTATAGGGGTAGAAGGTAATGTGTGGAATTGGGATTAGTGGAGGGATGTAATCGGACTAAATAAAAAGTTATTTCTACATCAGGCCGCTCAGGGATTGGCTGATCAGGACTGTGAGGATTTTTATTGCCGGTGGGCTGAAACTGTGGCTAGAATTGGATCTTTGTTCTCTCACTACCTTGCTCTGAATAGTGTTTGCTAATGCCCAAAATATACTTCAGTTTTGATGTGAACGCTTAGCTTATACATACAACCAAATGCATAGCCTTTCAAAACAACAGTACAGTGTTGCCACCTTGTGAACCAACTAATTAGTGCAAATATCTTCAAGGCACATGTGCGTACAGTACGCTTGTAGTACTATGCTGATATCAACATTTATGTCACATGCCCTAGTGAATGCGTAAAAACTTCAGTATACTTTGGGTTTTAGTCACTGCGAGATATGAAAACATAAACTTCTGACATTTAACTAGTTAGGCTTTGTTTGATTTAATTGACTGATTTATTTATATCTGGTTTGAGAGTATGTCAGTTATATAATTCCTTCCTGTCTTCTTTCAGAAATATCTTCCCATCAAACCTGGTATCAGCTGCCTTTCAGTCGGTAGGTTTAACAAGATTTGGTTTAACATGAAAAGCAGATGTGTTTAATATGTGACACGGGATTATTAGATGATTCTGAACATTGTTTTCTTTACAGTATGCCACTGGTTACAAGTTTGTGAAAAATGACACCAACTCGACCATCTTCTCCATGGAAAAGGTACCAAGTCCCAGATTTACCCTAGGATTGTCTTGAAAGTCCAGATTTTTGTATAAATAATAAATATATTTCTAGAAATATATCCTAATATAAAAACATTTGTTTAAAAAATATTCTATGAATACATAGATTTTAAATATATATATGGGTCAATGACGTGACGGGTCATTTTTTTTGTCCAAAGGCCTTAATAATAATAAAAAAACAAAGATATGACTTCCAAAGTATGTAAGACGGTACAGCTAGATCTCTTTTATTGAATCCAAAAGGTTTTAATTATATTTTGCTACATAAAGGTATAAAGGTATAAAGTGTCCAAAGGTCATTCGGTTTAACCGTCCAAAGGCCAATACAGCCATTTCATTTGTGATTAAAATATCTTAAAATGTAATAAATGTATATATTTTTTTATTCTGGCATGATTTTATGACATCATATATCAACATAGTGCAAAATTGGATTAAAATTATGTGTAGAAGTCGTTGCTTTGTTATGAGAAAGAATGTCCGGAAAAATGTAATTCGGAGTATATAAAGGGACCATTTTGGATCAAGTCATCCAGTCAATATCATGTGATAGGATGTGACATCATTCAGAAGGACCACATGCTTGTGAAGCAAAGTAATTAACTCTCTTTTAACTATTTGAAAAAATTAATGTTTTCACTTGCTCATGCGCATGTCCCAAAACATCAGGTCATTCGCTACAACCGCTATAAAACATGGAAAATGTCGTAATATTTTAAAAACTTGTACTAAATATAAAATGTTTGATTGTCATTTCGTTAGCTAGCTATCAAGCTAACTAGCTAGCTAGATATCAGTCTGTTAGCATTGTTTGAAAATATCGTCATTCGGTGTAACCAAAAGTGTCATTTGGTAAAACCGAAATTTTGGTTAAACTGAATGACTTTTTTGGTGACACATTTTGTCCATCTTGAAAAAATTACAAAAGTTGTGTTAATTCATTATAAAAACCACATAATCTCATTGTTAACACTTAATAAAACTTCAAAATCAATTATATCTCCATTTTTTTTAATTTTTTTTTTATACTTTTAAAAACCTTATTCGTCAATGACCCATATACGTATATATAAATATTCAATGAATTTATTTTTTTAAATTATTTAATGCTATTTTTTTATATTCAAGAAATGTATTATAAAACGTACAAATATTAGTGGTTTAATGTCTTTTTTTTTTTTAAACTTTTCTTTTTTTCCCCCCTTGAATTCAGCCATTTATGTCTTTGATTTTAGGTTCCAGTTGGCGCAGATGTGGATGGCATGAACATCCTGGGTCTCATCGTGTTTGCTATGGTGTTTGGGGTGGCTTTGAGGAAACTTGGAGAGGAAGGAGAGATCCTTATTAAGTTCTTCAACTCTTTCAATGAGGCCACCATGGTGTTGGTCTCCTGGATCATGTGGTAAGGGAACGTCATGTGCTTTTATTGTGTTTAGTGATGTTTGTTCCCAATTTGTTGATCACCATATCTCAATGTCTTCCTGTCTGAAGGTATGCACCACTGGGTATTATGTTCCTGGTTGCTGCTAAGATTGTGGAAATGGAGGATGTTGGCATGCTGTTCGCCAGCCTCGGGAAGTACATCGCCTGCTGCGTCATTGGCCATGCCATCCACGGTCTCATCATCCTCCCGCTCATTTACTTTGTGATTACACGGAAGAACCCCTACACTTTCTTGCTGGGATTGGTCACCGCTTTGGCTACTGCCTTTGGAACCTCATCTAGGTAAATGAACAGCACCTACTTGCACTCTTCAAAATAAAGGTTCTTATTGGCATCTATAGGGGCTTTGGCACCGGGTAGTTATAGGAGCTCAGATATAGGAACTAGCCACCAGGGCAGCCCCCCGAGAACTAAATGTTATTTTAGGACCATTTTTCTGGTTGCATTCGCACTCCCAGTAGAAACTCTGAAATGACAAAAGCCGTCACTTACGTCCTGCCGCTCTGGTTGTTGAATTTTGATGGTGCTGAGAACGGCTTAGCTGGAGCCTGAGCACACAGCACTCACATTCTCCATCTTCATCAGTCTATGATCTGTTTAACACTCCAATCTCATATGTCTTAGATAAAACTGTTAAACAAAAAAGTAAACCGTATACAAGAAAGTGTTATTGCATTTGCCATGTAGTTGATGCCCATTGTTGCTAGCTGAGGTGAAATACATAATCATGTTTCACTTGGTCCCTTCAAAATCGTGTTGGATTTCCTCCTTAGCTTAAAGGTTGAGAAGTGCCTGGACGCCGGCGTCGATCCATCTGTCAGTGTTTTCCATGTTCGTGGAGTGTGTGTGTGTGTGTGTGTGTGTGTATGTGTATGTGTATATATATATATATATATGTATATATATAAAATATAGGCTATAAACTGTTTACACACACAGCTTTTTAAAAATGGTAGGTTCCAGTGTTTCGCATGTGTTCAGCCAATCAGCGTACACTTACGTCAACTGGTAGTTCCTGTTGTGCTGGGTTAGACCCTACTCTGAAGTAGGAGCTAATTTATTTCCCCCAAAAGGCGTTCATAGAATTAAGATTGTGTCCGGTTCCTGTGGTGTGAACACGCCAAAAAGTGGGTACTTCCGCTATTAGTTATAGGAATTATGAAAAAGTTCCTCCAGTGTGAAAAGCCCCTTATGGGATCATGATGAACTTTTATCTGAAGAACATTTTTTCACTATAAAGATCCTTTTGTGCAGTGGAAATGTTACATGAGACGTCGTTTTTTTTATCAGGACAAACTTTTAAGGACGCGTTTTGAAGATGGACCCTCAAAAACATACAATTTTTATCACAAATACATTTAAAAAATTGTATATACAATTGTCTTTTATTTGTATTATATAGCAATAAATATAAATAAAACATCTATGGCATCGCTACAAAAGCGTCCTTTTAGAACCTCTTTTTAAGACTGTAAGTCTGTATAAAACCTGGTATTTACATCCATCATGGATCCGAACACAAGTGGTCTGCTGAGACTATCACTCCTGGAAGTATCATGCACCACAGCTGTGTCTCCTGTGACCACTTGTGATCAGATTCCTAGATTTGATGTATTATTAAACCAATTTAAGTTTGATTACTCACCTTGTTTTGATTTGATTTATTAAATAAGTATTGCATATGCATAATTAAGCAGGAAATAACCATCAGCTTTTCTGATCAGCTCCGCCACGTTGCCCCTAATGATGAAATGTGTGGAGGAGAACAACGGTGTGTCCAAGCATATCAGCCGCTTCATCCTGCCCATCGGAGCAACCGTCAACATGGACGGAGCTGCCTGCTTCCAGTGTGTAGCTGCGGTGTTCATCGCTCAGCTTAACGGGATCCCACTGGACTTTGTCCAGGTCATCACCATCCTGTGAGTTCATTGGATGTCTTTTAGTCACCTCCGTACTCTGCTTGATTGGAAGACGTTTGTAGACTAACTGATTTTTTTTTTTTTTTTAATTTTTTTTATCTCCTTTATAGCGTGACTGCGACGGCGTCTAGCGTGGGAGCTGCTGGGATCCCTGCTGGAGGGGTGCTGACGCTGGCCATCATTTTGGAATCAGTGGGGCTGCCCACCAACGATCTGTCGCTCATCTTGGCTGTGGACTGGCTTGTGTGAGTATCAGGCTTAGATGTTTTTGTGGGTTAAAGAGAAAGATGGTGTGGTAAAACTGAAAGGATAGCTGACAGGGAGGAGAACAAGGATGGATTATATTATGTTGCATCCTCATTCTCATTTTTTAAAACCATGAGGATAATTATTGTCTGTATTTTTTCTTCATTTAGCGATCGCACTTGCACCGTCATCAATGTTGAAGGTGACGCCTACGGAGCAGGTCTTCTGCAGTATTTCGTGGATCGCACTTCCAGTAAAAAGGAGGGAGTGGAGCTAAGTAAGGTGCGAGTAGAGAAAGAAGACCCCGCCTCCAGGCCAGAAAGCTCTCCACTCATCGAGAAACAGGGAAACTTTGAATTGGAAGAGGTGGCTGGACCTAAACCCTGTGACAAGGAGTCCGTTATGTAGATTTGCACAGTATTTCAACAAACTTTACTTCCCTACCTGCCTGATCTCACTAAATCAGTCTCTGCATCTACGCAGTGACCATGGGAGAGATGCTGGTTTAAATTAACACAGGACAAAGACTACATGCTTTTGACCCTCCTCTATACCCAGCTCTTATGAAAAGAGTCTGCCAAAACTTATGCACATTTAGATGGAAAAATGCTTGAACAATTATTTATTAGATGGTCAGATATTTTGGAGCTTTTCTCTTTTTAGTCTTTTTTTCTTTTTCATTACTCCTTTTAAATATACAAAAAGTCAGTCCGGCCTTTTAAAATTATCTTATTATTATTATTATTATTATTATTATACATGCCCTGATAGTTCTTAATATATGGTCCTAAATTAAAACTCAGATTCTCTCAACACCTTTTTCATGCAAAACATCTCTTTAAAAAGCCAAAGTACCCACAAGAACCTCTGCATCTTTCACTGTCTAATCAACACACAAAATAATACGCTTTAGGTGGCGTGCTGTTCCGTTATGGCGTTTTGAAATACCTCGTTCATGCTGATTCCCTTTAAAACACCTCAGGCTCCTCAGATGTTGGTCCATCTAACAGGTGCTGATACCTTCACTGAACTCAGGGGCCAAAAGAAAGGTGTAGGAAGCCTGAACTTTAACCTTCAACTCACAGTTAAGAGCTGACATCTTGCCTTCTGCATCTTTGTCTTTATGCAGACACCATTATGTTTTGTTGCGTCCTCTTTGGGGTCAAGTTGATCAGACATGAACACTAGCAAGTTATGTCTTGTGTCTTAAAGCTGCAAGGCTGTTCAGATAAGGCTGTGGAAACCTATTGGTGAGAGAATTCTCTGTGTGCTGGTTGATAAGCAACTATCTGAGGTCAAGAGGTGTATTTGTTCCATTTTGATCAGTTTCAGAAGAAAGCCATAGATTAGAGCATGAATCCAGACTGGAAGTGAGATTTTGGATTCTGGAATAATGCTTCTTCATGGGGTGTAGGAACATGTTAGATGTGTTACAAACACTATGTGGACTTTCTCTGTTTTGCTCTTTTTTTTGTTTTTTTGTTTTTTGTTTTTTTTGTTGTTTGCTTAAAGAATTTGTGTAAAAAATATTGTTTGCATATCCTTTTTTTTGTTGTTGTTGTTGTTGTTAAAAAAAAATACAGAAATGAATTATACAATTTTGTTTGCTTTTTAAAAATGTACTTCTAGGGCCCGTTTCAGAAAGGAGGTTAAGTAAAAACTCTTGAGTATGTTAACCCTGAAATGAGGGAAACTCTGGGTTTTCCGTTTCTGAATGGGAGGTATGTCAAACCTGAGAAAGCAGGTTAAGTCAAGCCTGTTTCTGAAAGAGAGGTAACTTATACTCAGAGTCAGTCACCTAACCTGGTCGGGAGCAGGTTTTCTTCGGTAAACCCAGAGTTTTCTTCGGTCTCCTCCCCCTTTTTAAAGTGCAAGTGATGTTTAAATAGTTCACTCATTCATTCACACTGCAAAAATGCTTTTTGTACTGAGTATTTTTTGGCCTATTTCAAGTACAAATATCTAAAAATACTTAAATCAAGATGGATTTTCTATATAAGAAAATGATATAAGATATTTAGTCTTGTTTCTTGGGGGGATCTAAATTAGGTGCATTTTACTTAAGTAAAATTATCAATATCTGCCAGTGTGGTAATAAAAATAATCTTAATGCAAACGGAAAACCAGATTATTCGGAGTGTCTATTACTAAGTGCAAATTTACAATAACTCCACCCACCAATGTCAGACCAGGTTAAAATTTAGGAACGTGCTTATGGCTGCAGTGGTGTAGGCAGTATCGTGTTGGGTGCGGAGAATTACTTTGTGACGCGATTGACAGGGTTCGAATCCGCCTTCTGCCGAGCTCGCTCTTTTCCCTTTCCCCTTTTCCCATCCCATATCACATCAGAAAGGCATTTATTTTCAATAAAAATTAAGAAAATGTTCTAAAAGTGGAAGCAAATTGCCTAACGAGTGTTTAATAATGATAAAATCATTTACACTGTTATTATTGCATCCTGTTAAATTATTATTTTTTTTCTTCTTTTTTTGCATGTGGGATACCATGAAAATGAATATTAGTTCAATAACTTACCATTCTACCAGTTTTCACCTTTTGATATTATAACAGTGATACGAATTAAACTTGCATTGACTCGGAAGTATGCGGACGTCCTTTTGTCACGTGCTGTTGCCATGGTGAATCGTAATATCGGAGCTCCATTGATGATGGCTTTTCATAGTCGTGGTGCACGCGCTTAACTCAGAGTCAACCTACTCAGAGTCGATTGAACTAACTCAATTCAACTGTTCTGAAACAGAAAACTCAAGAGTTTCACATTTCAGGGTAAGTCAACTCAGAGTTTGAGTTTTAACTCAAGTTGGTTGAACCTCCTTATTGAAACGGGCCCCTAGTTTTTGTTTGTTTTTTTGTTTTTTTATGCATGTTATTTGGAGAAGAGCACAAGTATGAAATGCCTGCCATTTTCTGAAGGTATTGAATTTTATGAGGAGGAATCAGGCAGAATATTCTGTTAATACAATTTACTGGTGAATGTTTAACTGTAACTAGCATTGAACCGAATTACTTTATTCTAAAAATTTTTTTTTTTAGAAATGTTTTATATATGTTCAACCTAAACACACCAGCAGAAGGAAAGTATCGGGTGACAGGGTGCAAGATGTTCGCCAGCGTACTGTATGTTGACCAAATGTTTGTCAATGATGAGAAGAAAGTCGACATAATAGCTAATTTCTGTAGAAATCACTTAAGTTTGACTCGCAGTTGATCGGTGTGCAGTTAAATCCGACCAAAGATAAACATTAATCTTTTTTTTTTTTTTTTTTTTTTTTTTACTCACCAACATTTTTTTTTAGGGTGTTTGATGCTTGTAATCTGTACTATTATCAGTCTATCATTTCTTTTCTGTTCTGTTAGTGTTCAAGATGTATTTCAAATCACATGTATTATTTAAAATCATACATCTGTTCTGCTGACTGACTTCACTCCATTAAAAGCCTGCAGTACGTGCAGTACTGTAAAGGCTTTTCATTCCAGGTGGCTGTAGTGTAGCTGCCCTGTTGATGCGGATATGTGTGGGTTTAATGGGTGGTTGTATCATAAATGGTTGCTTGATGATGTCATCAGCAGAGCCAAAGAGTACTGTTAAGTGAACCAGTGAATGTACTCCACACTGACTGCAGAATAAAGACCTTTTTTTTTAAATAAATAAACTGTGATGTTGTCTGTCTGTCTTATGAGTTCCCAGCTGACATTACATGGTGGGGCCAATGTATATGGGCCCCAAGTGGGTTTGGGGGCTAATTCAGACAGGGCTAACATGGAAACCATAGATAAACCTGGTGTACAGGCTGAAACAATCTACAAACCCATTTGGGGCCCATACTGGGGCTAATTTACACAGGGCCAACATGAAACCCATGGACAAACCCATAGAACCCATGTAAAAAAAAAAATGCATTTGGGGCCCATACTGGGGCTTATTCAGATAGGGCTGACATGAAACCCATCCACAAACCCATTTGGGGCTCATACTGGGGCTTATTCAGATAGGGCTGACATGGAACTCATGGAAAAAAATGCCTTTGGGGCCCATACTGGGGCTAATTCAAATAGGGCCGACATGAAACCCATGGACAAACCCATTCGGGGCCCATACTGGGGCTAATTCAGATAGGGCTGACATGAAACCCATGGACAAACCCATTTGGGGCCCATACTAGGGCTAATTCAGATAGGGCTGACATGAAACCCATCCACAAACACATTTGGGGCCCATACTGGGGCTTATTCAGATAGGGCTGACATGGAACTCATGGAAAAAAAATGCCTTTGGGGCCCATACTGGGGCTAATTCAAAAAGGGCCGACATGAAACCCATGGAAAACCCATTCGGGGCCCATACTGAGGCTAATTCAGATAGGGCTGACATGAAACCCATGAACAAACCCATTTGGGGCCCATACTAGGGCTAATTCAGATAGGGCTGACATGAAACCCATTGACAAACCCATTTGAGGCTCATACTGGGGCTAATTCAGATAGGGCTGACATGGAACTCATGGAAAAAAATGCCTTTGGGGCCCATACTGGGGCTAATTCAAATAAGGCCGGCATGAAACCCATGGAAAACCCATTCGGGGCTCATACTGGGGCTAATTCAGATAGGGCCGGCATGAAACCCATGGACAACCCCATTTGGGGCCCATACTGGGGCTTATTCAGTATAATGATGTACATATTGGGTGCCAGAGGATTTTTCAACTAACCAAAGGATAACCACTTGTTTGGTTATCATATTTCTTATTGTCTATGTCATATTTATTTTACAACTCTCTGGAAGACTGGCTGCTGATTTCCTATATATAGCTGTGCTAGTTTCTCATATCAATCCAGTCTTTCTTCTCACATAATTTCAACTTGAATTTAAATTTCATGACTCAAATGTCAGTGCATTTATTTATTTGGAAAGAAGCCCTTTAATAAGCGTGATAATGTATAGTCAGCCGGTCATTATCGCAAAATAAACCCCTTTAAGGTGTTACAAGGCTCCTTAGCTTCTTAATATCTCGGTTTGATTTAGAATGAATGAATTATCAGAATTAGAATGAAAGAATTATTGTTCAGCATGTTTAAAGACTTCATAGCCTACTGCGCCACCTTGTGGTTCATTTTACAGTAACTATATTTCCACTATATATTGTCCTGCAACATCCAACACCATGAACACCAAATTAAAAACGCAAAAGTAATTCCATGTGGTTCATTTCCAGACATTTGTAATGCATTGACATGTTAAGACACAGCAAGTGGTATATGTTGTTTTTATGCATTTACAAATGTAATGTACTATAGTGAACATTACAAAGTACATTTGTGAAACACATGGTGCCAAAACAAAATCAAACAAAACAAGAAAAGAAAGGAAAACAGTTAAAAAGGAGTTCAATTCAACAACAATTTAGGTAAAACAGTCTGACAGAAAAAAAAAAAACTTCAAAATTTAAACATCAAAAGTGTGAAGTTTTTTAATCATGCAACATATTTATATGAAAACTAAACAAAACAATTCATATGGCATAAAAAACAACATCAGTCTAAATTATCTGGTGCAAGTATCATTAATAAAGTGAACAGGTGCATAAAACAGTAGCTATTTTTCCGATTTACCCACCTTCTCTTGCATTCCAGCCTCTTTCAACATCAGCTTACACGTCTCGTATGTCAATGAAAACATCCTACACTCTACAGTTCATAGTGGTATAATGATGACCATACATTTGAAAAGCGGCGAAGTCATTTTAAGGTTTTAATGAGCTGCCTGGGTTGTTTATTAAATGGTTCACTTGTGAACCTACAAACATGAATCAGTTTTCCATGATGCAGGCTTTTTTAAACGTGTGTTTCTCTGGCAATCAGTTTAAAAATTCTAACTTTTGTTTTGTGTTTAATTGCTATAGAAATGGATATATTAATATCATGTATTATAATCAAAAAAAGCCATGACCTTTACACCATTTTGACATTCCTGGGATTCAGCAGTGTAGAAATTACATACTTAGACTTCCAGAACTTTTATTACTATTGTAACATACAGTATATTTAGACTATTTAAAGATTTATGACTCAGCAGACCACAACACACACATATAATAAATAAAATTGGCAAGAAATACTAACATTCAAGTGTTCAGATACAGACAGAGACATTTAGTCTGGTAGTAATACTATACAAAGTTCAAAATGTCAAAAGATTTTCAAATGTCAGAAATGCAGTATTACGCAATTGTGTCACATTGAGTTACTGCTTGCTACGATCCTAACATGCGACTCTTGTCCAGCCTTTTCTTGGAAGGGTTCGGGTACTGGGGATTCTCAATAACCCCTTCCCCAAACTTGAGTTCCAAGAAGGCACGGTGGTTGTTCGGACCATAAGCAGTGATGCCAGCAAACGGCAGTGGCACCAGGGGTTGCAGGAAATGTTCTGGGAACTCCACATCTTGTTTGTGCTCAGTCCAAGTGTCCCTGGTCATAACACCATTACGGGGGTAGAAGGGCCACAAGTCTACATGTAAATGGTTTGCTTCACTATACTGCACACGGTAGAAGTCACCCTCGACCGCTCGCTCCCACACATAGCCGTTAGCATCCACCAGTGAGCCGGAGTCCAAGTTCTTTAGGTAGTCGCAATTCGGAACATCCTCCAAGTAGATGCCCAAGTCTACATCATAGTCCCATGGGATTACGTCCTGGTGTCGGGCAGCTCCCAACAAAGAACCCCCTTCCAGCCAGTAACGCACGCCAGAGCTCTCCAGGATGTTGACAACATATTTAGTGGTCTCTCGGAGGGCGCGCAAGCAGCAGGGTGGAGTCCAGCGCTCTACGTAAAGGTATTCCGGTGTGTCGTCACGCACTGTGCCGAAACATCGTGGAGTCTCTTTACTGCAGCCAAACCACTGATCTCGACCATCAGGCAACACTACACGCTTCAGGCCAAAGCTGCGCATGAGGTGATTGGTGGCATCTTTCAGGCGACTATCCGCCTTCCACTGGTTGTGTGCAGAGCTAAACAGCGGCCGATGACTGGCGGAGAACGAAGGTCCCTCCAGGAGCTTGACCTTCCATCCCCGCAGAGAAGTTTGGACAAACAAGGAAGACATCAGGGGGCGACCTAAAGGAACTGAGAGATTGAAGAGGTCTTCGGTACGGATAAGAACCACGGCGTCTCCCTGCAGGGCTGTGCAGACGCTCCCGCTGCTCCCTGAGGCCGCAGGGGTGTAGGTGGCGGTCCATTCCCGCAGATTAACCCGAAGGTGCAGGCACTGCACAGCCGAGCGGGTCAGCACTGGAGCAGCAACCAGTCGGACCGGCCCGCCACCTTCCCCTTCCAGCTCCCGAATGAGACGCTCAATTTGTCGGCCGTGGTCCAGCTCCACACCATCTGGAACTAATAAAACAAATTCTGTCTGCACGTTGAACTCGGGACGATGAGTTTGTGGAGGCTGGTCAGGGCTTGGCGACAACACAAGGAGCCGGGCTCCCTCGGGAAGAGCCAAAGGAGGGTACGGTGGACTTTCGGCTACAGCAAGGAAGGGCAACTCTGGTCTCTGCCGCAAAAAAGAGCGAGCAACATCACCAACATAGTTCTCAAAGTCTTCAAATTCGCGAACAAGGATTGTGACGCGTGGGCCACGCACGTTGCCCTCAAGCCCTACCAATTTGACGCCTCCAACTATGCTTCCACCAACCAGATTACCCATAGCTCCCAGTCCTGGCACAGGAAGAGAGGCTTTCTTTAAGCCCTTACCTTGTTCCCGACGCTTCTCCATCATCTGCTGCTGGGCCCGCGAGACATAATATAGGATGAGCAAGTTCAAAATTATTGCTCCAGTTAACAGAGCCTGGCAAAAGCTGATACGCATTATGGCTCTTATTGTTATACGCTTTTATGGCACATACAGTAAGTGAAATCTCAAACAGAGAGAGGACAGATAATCTTGACTGTCATAACTTGTCCAAATTCCTAAAATCTTGAACATTAACATTCTGGTTTGGTCAAAAAGAAAGCAAAGTGGAAAGTGTTTGAAGTAAATATTTGATGAAGCATCTTCTGCGACCAGATCAGTTTCGGCTGATTCCTTTGTGTCAGCTGATTCCATCCATCTGATTGGACAGATTCCATATTCAACTCGAATGCCTTTAGTTCACCATAGTCCATTAACGCTATACATGGAGACAAAAAAAGAGAACATTTTAATAAACATTTAATAAGCATATCAAAGTACAAAGTTGTTTGAAAAATCCAGATCAAGTTTGTATTACAAAAAGCCTATTAGTCATCATTACTAAGTCTAGCCAACAAAGATGACCTAGAAATACGCTCAAATCTGCTGTCCCAATTAGAGATGCAATCTAGATAACCTACATTCATGTATTTGAAAAACTCTCATTTGATCACTTGAGACAGGTCCCTATAAATATAGAACATTCATCCAAAATTAAACCTAAACAAGCTTACAATCATCGATTCATGTAGATCTATGTAGCCTCTGATCTTAAAAGCATACACATATTCACGTCTTCATTATGCAAAGCGGTATAAATCACGATTGTGAGAACTAACATTTCACGGCTGATTCAACATTTTCCTCATCAGCAGATTGTCTGTACGGTATTCTTGCAATTCTTCCCCATGCTGATTCGGAAATGAGCAAAGGAAGCCTGAGAGAAGATCACAATGTGGCAGGAAGCTACACTACTGGGTCGCTTCAATCAATCCCATAGAACGAGACCGAGCGGGTAGAATGACAAATGACGTAGTACTTCAGTTCTCAAATGGGCGGGCTTTAGCGGTAACATAGGTTTAAAAAATATTTAACGCTTTATTGTCTATTTTTAACTTGTGTTATCTGTAAGCAAGATTATTTTTTACTTTATTCATTACAATTTTTATTTTATTTTTCTCTGCAATTTTGTAATAAGATTTTATAACAAAAACAAAGATTAATTAAATTCGAATAATACATTATAAATTATAATATTCAGTTTCGCAAATATATCGAAATATTTCGAAAATATAGAACATAAAATATATTTAGAACAGACAACGTTAAAAATATAAAATATGTAATGACGCGACATTGCCACGTGATACATTTTACTTTTCTCACCACTTGTCAGGATGGACCAATCACAGTCTTTGTGATGACTGGACTCGTTTTTTTTGTTGTTTTGTTTTTTTTTAATAATTTTATAGATTTTTGGGGTGATTTTTATTTTTATTATATTTACGTTGTAGCAGTTCTATATCTTGTCTACTATTAAAAAAAAAAAAAAAAAAAAAAAAACCTCG
The DNA here is from genome assembly GCA_039654765.1 of Mylopharyngodon piceus. NCBI lineage: Eukaryota > Metazoa > Chordata > Actinopteri > Cypriniformes > Xenocyprididae > Mylopharyngodon > Mylopharyngodon piceus. The sequence continues at coordinate 6,316,149 of CM077447.1, forward strand.
AGATTTTAATTGTCTTTTGATCTTATGGAGCCGCAAAACGCCCCCTTGCGGAAGCCTGCTTTATGACCCATAGGGAGGAGCGTTTGGAGCCATTCCGTGGTTGGAGTGGACCACTATTTGGCACTTTTCCGTGTGTGTGAGTACTCGCCTATCTGTATCGGGCAGGAAAACGGGAGAGGGCTTCGGTGGAGACTTCAAACAACGGGGTGGCTTATTCTTCTGTATTTCCACCTCCTGGCTCCGGCGACAGCTCGAACGCTCTGATGGAGGCGGAAAGATCCGGCGGGGTGGCGGGCGGAACGAATCAGAGCCCTGCAGGAAGCGGAGCTGGGCGCAATCCGAACGGGCCGAAGGCTGTGCTCGGTCCCGCTCCCACCGCAGCAGCCGCCGCTGCGGCCGGGCCGATGGCTGGATCTTCCCAGCAGCGAGATCCGCAGGACGGGGAAGCGGGCCTCTCGTTGCCCGGGATCTTACATTTCATCCAGTACGAATGGAGCCGCTTTCAAGCCGAGAAATATCGCTGGGAGGCCGAACGAGACGAGCTGAGGGTAAAACAGCGTTTCTTTAATCGCTTGTTTTGGTCTCTTGCAGACGGATTCCTTGAGGAAGAGCACATTTACAGATAAGACGCAGGAGAAGTCACGATCGCCTGCTGTTATTGTTGATCAGGCGTAGTTTTGGGATTACATTGGGTTTACGTATTCCTCTGATGTTATTCATAGAAACAGAAGCAGATTTAACTGAGAAATGTTGTCCTTTTGTTGAATAGCCATGCCCACCTAAGGATCGGAGTCGATTCTGGTTCCGATTCATCTAAACGATTCTAGTTCCGTAGCGCTGTTCTTCTAGTACTTTTTGAGAAAGGGAAAAAAACTATTCTTATTGTACTTATTTACCGCTGTCAGCAGTCTGTCACCTGATTATGAGATCGTTTGCCTTTTCAAAATCAATCCAACAATTGGTCGTAACTATTTGTTCAATATAAAACTATGTAATTATAATACTACATAATACAAATTTGAAACACATAGTGCGAATCTAGTACACGTTGTCATATGAACAACCAAGTCAGTTATTTAAATCTTACGCGATATCATAACACAGTAACAGTTTTGCATAATTTCGAGTAGGACATGACCAACTTGCGGTTCAGTAAGTGAGTTAAATGATTTCAAGAATTGAAACCAACTCGTTGGTATGTGTTTTGATTCTTTAAAAAGACCAGGCACAAAAGATTCATCCAATACTCGAACGAAATACACTGGTGTAGTTGTATGTTTTTGATTCACTAAAAAAAAAAACGCCTCATAGGAGTCATTCGTGAGTGAATTGGACTAGACTTGTCACGCAAGAAGTTAGATTTACTAAAAAAAAAGTAACACATAATTAGTAGGCTACTTGGTTCATTTCTCAACCCTCTACGGACACATTGAAGCTCAAGTCGCCATTGGCTAGTACATTTTTTATTTTACTCGCCAGACATGCGAGTAATGCAAATAAAAATAAAAAATCTACATAAATTTAATATAAAATATAAATATAAAGTGTACATTTCAAATACTATGAAAGTCAAGTAAACAGTCTGTAATAAAAAAACAAAAACAAATAATCTACTACAAGCAAATAAACTACAAGTAATAGCACAAATAAAAAACAGAACAAAGATGCAAATGAAATAAACGGTGCTTTTCAGGTAGATCTAACAGTAGTTACAGATTAGGTAGATTATATACAGAAATTCAATAAAGTAATCAAATGTAAAATAACACCGTATAGTCTTCACTGTATAAATTAAATATAGATGAATCCTTATTAAAGTTACAAAAATTATTCAGTCAAGAGCATTGAGTGAATTTTTTTGCAGTGAGTCTGTTGTTTGATTAACATTAAAAACGCAGACAGCAGCCAAAATATTAGGCTAATGCAAGGATCCAATATACTGATACTGTACACGAGTTTTATTTCTCAACTGTTTACCTTCACTTAAAGGGGTGGTTGATTTAAGATTTCACTTTAACTTTAGTTAGTGTGTAATGTTGCTGTTTAAGCATAAACAACATCTGCAAAGTTTCGTCGCTTAAAAATTTACAATGCAAAGGGAGATATTTTCTTTTACAGAAATCGCTGTTTAAGGACTACAACAAATGGCTGGTAGGGACTACAACGAGCTTCTTCCCGGGTTAGCGACATCACTAACCCTAAAATTGACGAAACCCTGCCCCCAACAACATGCAACAAAGGGGGCGAGGCCATATTGGGCTGCTTTAGAGAAGAGGAAGAGTTGTTGTAGTAGAGTGCCGTCATTTTACGCCGGACTGCTTCACAAACGAGGGTCAATTCAATGCTGGATTTGCACAAAAGATTAACATGACGGCACATGCTAGTCGATGAGTTTTCAACAACTACATAAATTTATCCACTAACCATTCAGAAACTTCCAGATGCGTTCTAAAAGTTGTAACTTCTTCCTGAGTCTCTCCATCAGTGTCCGACTCCAGTTTGAACAATGTAAGGCTGAACAATCATCTTTTTGGCTGCGTGAGATTCTCCAGCTTTGTTGTTGTTGAGCAACTGAAGCGTGAGCTGTTAAAGCTCTGCCCTCTTCTGGAAAGCAGGCCGGGAGCAGAAGCTCATTTGCATTTAAAGGGACACACACAAAAACGGCGTGTTTTTGCTCACACCCAAATAGGGGCAAATTTGGCAAGCTATAATAAATGATCTGTGGGGTATTTTGAGCTGAAACTTCACAGACACATTCTGGGGACACCAGAGACTTATATTACATCTTGTAAAAGAGGCATTATGGGTCCCCTTTAACACATAGTCGACTATCTTTACTAGGATCCTCGCCAAGACGGGCATTTTGACATAATTTTTGTGTGAAATTGTTTAAGTGCAAGAAGACTTGAAAGAGAGCTCAATTTAGCAGCCTATGCTTCAGATGTACAGTTTGCGCACACGAAACTTCACACAGCGCGCTCGAGTCATCTTTCGTGTCTTATTACACTTGAATGTTTAAAAATGACAAGGCTTAAAAACGCCTGCCGTGTACATGATAAACTTTCATGACGACGCAGCACTGGTCTGATCGGGAGAGTGACCGTTTTGTCAACGAGCCCTGCATGTGCTCTCTGTTTCTCTCACAGTAGCTGTGTCTCATTTCGAAAGCTGCGTCCTTTGGAGGTCGCATTTGTCGGCCGCATACATCTTATTTCAGAAAAATTTATAAATTCATTATAAAATTGACCGTTGTTCCTAGTGAAGTATAAATTGTTGTAATTTCTTTAAGACTTTGTAATGTAGTGGTAAGTTTACTTTAAATAAAGCAGCCTCAATGACGTATGCGGCCAACAAATGCGACCTCCAGAGGTGAGGTGAGACTTGAGAGAAAGCGACAGAGGGCGCTCTCAGCCAAGCGACGGTGTGTAAAGCTCAGCAGGCAATGAAATTATATCTGCGCTAAACTTATTTTTTGCCTCTAACTCAATTACAAGTGACTTCAGTCGTACAATTTACTAGGCTTTGGCTAATTAAAGACATTTTTTAGTCGCCTCTCGTGAAATTTGGTCGCATATGTGACTGATTTACTCGCGTTGTTTCTAGTCGAACATGATGAAAGGAATACATTGCAGTTCAGTAAGTGAGTCAGGTTAATTCACTAACCACCTGACTGGTACATGTTTTTAAAGGGATCATTTTGATTCACTAAAAAAATGGGCTTACACAAGCCATTCGATCCGACAAAAATTAAAAAAAAAAAAAGTAATTGCTACTATTATGCTACTAATTATTTTGCAACCAGTCCGATTCCTGAACAAATAGCCTATTTCAAGATGAACACACCTATTTGTTCAGGAATCTGACTACAATGGTTGCAAAATAATTAGTTGGATTCAAGTCATTTGTTCAGGAATGGTACAATGGTTGTGTTGTAAGTTTGTATGTTTCTGATTTACCAAAAAGAAGTGGCTCATAAGAGTCGTTCATTCTGAAATTGGACTACACTGGTTGCGATATTAATTATATTCACTAAAAGAACCAGTTCAAACAAGTCATTTGTTCAGAATTCAGGCTTCATTGGTTGTATGTTTTTGATTCTCCAAAAAGAATCGTCTCAATTTTACTGATTATTTCTTGAAGTGCACCCCATAGTCCATCATGATTGCACAAATTATATTTCTATTACACCACAATATGTTTAATCAGAATCAAATCAAATGACAAACTCATTCGTCTTTGCATTTGTAGATTTAGCCTAAGTATAGTGGTGTTTATGCTGTACAATACACGTAATATCCTGTCCTTCGCACTATTGAGATGATTTTCTGTTATTGTCTTAGATCTTTCTCGTCCATGGCATTAAGTGCAAGATAATAGAATAAAGGCAGTTCTGGAACTCCGTCTGACATTTATTTGAAATTTAAATTCCAAATAAATGTTCTATTAATTGACATTGAGTCACATGACCCATTGACTGCTACTTCTTTTGTAAATTGTGCAGCTTCTGTCCAAGACATGACGTAATGCAGTCCCGCTGGAGAATTAAAGCAAGTGCTTTTTTCAGTCCCAAGAGAGCCGATCTGTGTGTCCAGCACAGAAGATGTCAGAGCAATTTCGTCATTTAGTGCTGTTATTTATTACATTACAATATGTGAAAGATGTATTGCTCTAGTTATTTTAAATGAAACCTGGAAACATAAAATCTATTAGAAAAGCTTGCACTCGCATCAAGAACATATTAGAGAGGAGAAAAAAACGTAAGGATTAGGGATTTGCTTCCAATAAAATTTGCTTAAACCGTCTTTTCTTGAGTCTGGACTCCCCTGGCCTAGTTTGCAGCAGATCTTGGCCTGAGAAAAAGCTTTGCGATTAAGTGACCCCATTCAAACAGTGCCTGTAGTAGATTACATAAGGAGTTGCCAGTGTGTGCTATAATAGGACAGGCCTTGTGGCTGTCATGGACGACTTGTGTGTGTTCTTCTGCCAGACCTCTTCTGGACATGCCCGTGGAAATGTGCACAGGCTTCAGGGACCAACTGCTAGGTTTTCCATGTCACACACACATTGTTTTTGACCTGGCCTATAAAAAGTGTGGTGAGGGACAGTTGTAGTGTGTGACCGTAGCTGGTTTGCCCTGCTGTGGGGCGTCATGTTCCTTGATGTTTTTATGTGGGACACCTGTGCTATTGTGTTTCTTTTGTGACAGGATCATTCAGGTATGGCGTCCTCTGAAGCAGGGGTATCATTAACTAAAACTGTAAAATATAAAAAGTTTTAAACGAAGCGAAAATTTGAAAGCACTAAAATTACTAACTGAAATTAAATAAAAACTAATGTTGTACTAAAACGAATACTGAAATAAAAATAAATTAATCCTAAGTAGTAATATTAAAGAGGACGTATTATGCTTTTTTTTTTTTTTTTTTTTTTAAAGTTTTCAGCTTTCTTTAGATTAATGTTGCTGTTTGAGCATGAAAAGTTCTGCAAACTTACAAAGCACAAAGTCACTCCAAAGTGAACTCCCTGAAACATCTCGATTGTAGTCTTGAGTTTTCTTCCAGGGACGAACACGTCAGAATATTCCTCATTTAAATAATTCCCACCTAAGGCATACACAAAATAAAGGGGCGAGGCCTGGTTGAGCTATAGTGTTTTGAAACTCACAGTTAGGGTAAGGGGCGTGACATTTCTGAAACATGTTCGAAGCAGTTGGCCGGTTACAACACGCTGATCTAGTCGACCAATCAGAGCACATTTTGCTTTTCGGAAGGAGGGGCTTCACAGAGACCGGAATTAAACAGAGCGTTACTGACAGACTGGGAAAAGAGGTGCTGCAACAATGTCAAATATATACAAAATAATGTGAACACCTGGGAAATAGGCAATATTTCCCAGGTATTTTACCAAAATTTGCCTTTTAATACAACTTCCAACATTATTAAAAGGATAGTTCACCCAAAAATGAAAATTATCCCATGATTTACTCACCCTCAAGCTATCCTAGGTGTATATGGCTTTCTTCTTTCAGCCGAACACAATCAGAGATTTAAAAATATCCTGGTTCTCCCAAGCGTTATAATGGTAGTGAATGGTGGGGCCAGATTTTAAAGCCCAAAATAAATGCATCCGTCCATCATAAATCTAATCCATGCAGCTCCAGGGGGTTAATAATATCCATTAAAACTTTATAAAGTAAAATAATTAGCTTCTGCCAGAAGACCGTACGCATACTGCGCAAGTTGATTTGCACCAAATGACTCTCTGATGCAATGTAGGAGTAGCGTAAGCTTATGTGTAAAGGAGTCAAAACAGTGGCGGGAATCCATCCGTCACACACACAAACGATCTGCTGCGTGGAGACGCGCGTCTGATGCCTGTGATGGGCAAACTCGCAACTATGACGAGAAAAAAACGATATGCGTGAGGATTCTGTCCTTTTTAGGGTCTCATCTTCCTGTTTTTGGTTCATTTACATGTCTTTGGTCCGTGTTGAGTTCATATCATTCGAACCGCCCCAGAGTTCGTTTGGAAGCGGACCGAGACCCATCTTTTCAGCGGTCTCGGCCCGCTTGTTTGGTGCGCACCAGGGTTCGGATGGCAGCGTTCACACATGCTCAAATGAACCGCACTAACAGAGCAATCGCACCAGGGTTCGTTTTAATCGAACTAAACATGACAAGTGTGAACGCACCCTTAGACGCCTCTCGCGGTTTAAACAAATATGGCTGGGCAACAGACTCAAGCTCCTCTTCTCTTACTCTTCCATCGCAAATCAATGCGTACGGCCGTCTGTCGGAAGCTAGTTATATTACTTTATTAAGTTTTAAATATGGAGGATATTTTTAAATATATCTCCGATTGTGTTCGGCTGAAAGAAGATAGCCATATACACCTAGGATGAGTAAATCATGGGGTAATTTTGGGTGAACTATCCCTTTAAAATAGATTTATACAACTTTTGAATAGTCTCCTCTCCAGTTGAATGTCGTCTATCAGAACATCTGCCAGTTGCTCCAGAGAAGGAGGGAATCTGCTTCTCACTCTTCTCTCCAAAACTGCCCCCAGTAGTTCAATAATATTCAAGTCAGGTGATTAAGCTGAGCAGGGCAGATGATCAAGTTCATCTTGGTGCTCCAACTGTCCAGCTTTTATGATCATAACATCATCTTTTTCACATTTTAGCAGTGGTGTCTCTTTCATTGATGGCTTCTGTGGTTCGTTTTTGTGGACTTCAGGGTGAATATTGAGGTTTGCTGTCTCTTTGCTGCAGTTGTTCTGTGTTGTTTGGACCCAATCCTTCTTAGTGTTTGACAGACCCTATTATTCAGTTTCGGTTTTTGCCCTCTATTCTTCTTCGCTGATAAAGTCTTGCCGTTTTATGTGTACACAGTCATAATCATTAAGACTGTTGTTCTTAAAACACACAACAATTGGGTGGGTATGGTTACAGATGCTCTTGGTAAATGGGCACGGATGATTTTCCTTTTTGTACGTCTGACAAGTCGCCCATTTCACACACAGCTTGTACTAAACCGCTGTAAACCACTTATACTGCACAAACTAGAGAATATGGACAACAAAAAGATAAATAAAAGATCATCACAATGTTTGTATTTTTCACTGTAGCCTTCACAAATGATATTAACCCCTATAATAATGGGTGTTCACATTTTGTCCAACCCCGATAGGGTAATGCTTGTTTTCCTGCTATCAGCATTATTAACCCATCAGCATCCAGTACTAGAGCTGTCCATTTTATAATTAGCCTTATGTAGTCAGTAAGTATTTATCAAGCAATATGTTTGTCACAATCACGACTCTTGCATGTAGTTTTAATGTCTTCGCCACGTACAGTCAGCAAAATATTCGTGATGTGATTCTTTACACGACAGATGCATAGGTAAGACAGCCAGGTATCTTCACCTCTGTCAACTCCCTTAATGTCAATATAACATTGTATTGTCAATACCTTTTTTGCATATAAGCTTCACCAAAGGCTGAAGGCCAAAGTTTCGCCCAGCTTATTGAACAGAAGTGGTATAAAAACACTTGAATAAATGAGTTCAAATGGGTTCATATACTCTTAAAAGACTCGTCCCAGAAAATGTCTGCTGCTCCATTTGTTGGAGTGAGTCTCAAAGGGGTGCTAATGTGGGGAGAGAGAGAGTTTGTATGTGCCCTTGACCTGTTCCCACCCACAGGAAGTCACAAGAGGGACGGTTTGCCACATAAATGTGTCTGTGTGATAGTAACGGCCTCTTCCTAAACCGTCAGTGACCAAAAACATTGTGTTTTGTTTTTTTTGGTTTTTGCAGCACAACACTACAGAACTGAGCTCAGTAGTTGGAAGTGTCTCTGTTCAAGTAGAAGTATTAGATTTACTATTCTAAGAATTCATATGTATGATTTTTTTCCTTTTCTGCTAGTGCTGAGAATAATTATATTTTGATAGGTCGTGATGTGTAATTCCCAAAGTATTTCCTTGATTGACAATGATGTCAGATGCACAGTGACAAGTATCCCAGTTTCAAAGGCCGAAAACATGGGCAGTTACTTGCCTTTGTGAAAATGTCAAAGTGCTCCAAAGACCTGCCATAACAGGTTTCCTGCCCACACCATGGCAACCGCAGTCGAGTCGGTCTCCATGAAGACCTGTGCCAACTTGTCATGCTTTACTTTTCCTGCAAGTCAGCCTTGGAGACAGGGAGTGATTCTGAACAAATGTTATATATGGCTTGACACGGCCTACATAATGATATTAAAAAAGCTCTAATAGAGAACAGGCTGGAATTGTCCTTGTTTGGGACAAAAACTCACCTCTTCATGATTTTAGGAGTAAAGCATTTTGTAGTTCCTCACATTCAGCTTGAACACAAGTCAAGATAGGCTTGCTTGCTAAACAGATTTCTCGCTGTTATAAATGAAGTTTTGTTAAAAATAAATAATAAGTATTGTTAATAATACATAGTGGTGGTAGTCATTATATAATAAATAGCTATTATAGCATTTTTTATTTAAATCAACATATTCAGATTTATTTATAATTTTTTACATTAAAAAATTAATTTTAACACAACAACATAATAGCTATGTATATTGTTTCTGTATTTATTAATCTTAGATCTATAAATGGTATAAAGTATTATTCATGTTGTTAATGTAAATAATTATCATAGTCATTTTATTATGGGTAGTGGTGGTAATAATAATAAATAATTACTATTTTTATTTAAATCAACAGATTTATTTAGAATTTTTTACATTAAAGGGTTAGTTCACCCAAAAATGAAAATACTGTCATTAATTACTCACCCTTATGTCGTTCCACACCCATAAGACCTTCGTTCATCTTCAGAACACAAATTAAGATATTTTTGATGAAATCCGATGGCTCAGTGAGGCCTCCATTGACAGCAAGATAATTAACACTTTCAGATGCCCAGAAAGGTACTAAAGTTATATTTAAAACAGTTTGTGATTACAGTGGTTCAACCTTAATGTTATGAAGCGACGACAATACTTTTTGTGCGCCAAAAAAACAAAATACGACTTTATTCAACAATATCTAGTGATGGGCGATTTCAAAACACTGCTTCATGAAGCTTCGAAGCTTTACGAATCTTTTGTTTCGAATCAGTGGTTCGGAGCGCGTATCAAACTGCCAAAGTCACGCCCCCCAGTGGTGAACCATTGAAATTTCGAAACACTTATGATGTAACGAAGCCTCGTTTACTGAAATCACGTGACTTTGGCAGTTTGATACACGTTATATATATTATATTAATTATAGTTGTTAATCTATAAATAATATAAAGTATTATTATTGTAAATAATTCATGTATTAGTTTTAATAATTGTATTAGTGGTATTCATAATATAATAAATAGTTATTATATAATATTTAATAATATTTTTAATCAACAGACAGATATTCAAATTTATAATATGCTGTACATTATGAACTGATAAAAATAGCTATTTATATTTTATTAATTCATAAATAAACATATTAAAGGGTTAGTTCACCCAGAAATTAAAATTCTGTCATTAATTACTCACCCTCATGTGTTCCAACCCGTAAAACATTCGTCCATCTTTTTAATTAAATCTGAGAGCTTTTTGTCCCTCCATTGACAGCTACACAACTGACACTTTCAAGCCCCAGAAAGGTAGTAAAGACATCATAAAAGTTGGAGATTAATATTTTGTAAATAAATTGGTAAATTATGTTTTGTTGCGCAAACAAAAATCTCGCTTGACTTCATAAAACTGAGGTTAAACCACTGGAGTCACATGGATTACTTTAATCATGTCTTTACTACCTTTCTGGGGCTTGAAAGTGGTAGTTGCGTAGGCTGTCAGTGGAGGTACAGAAAGCTCTTAGATTTCATTAAAAAGATCATTGTGTTCTGAAGATGAATGAAAGTCCACGGCTGTGGAACGACATGAGGGTGAGGAATTAATGACAGAATTTTTGTTTTTGGGTGACCTATCACTTTAAAGGTATTATTATTATGTAATTTTGTATGTGGTGGAGTCCAACGCCTATACAGTTCTGTTGTGTGAGGTACACTGATGGTGTGGGGGTGTGTGACTGCTTTCTGTGAAAACAAGAATATGACTCTGCAAACCTGTGTGCTGCTGACCAACACAAATCACAATTAGAGATTTATTTACCTGCAAGCATAGATTCAGTGGGCCTTAAAGCAGCACGTTTTGTCATTTGTAATAGAGACGCATGCAAAATAATCGGTAATGATATAAGTCAAAGCCACAGAAGGATGCTCCGTTTAAAAAAAAAAAAAAAAAAAAAAAAAAAAAAACACAGCTGACTTTGTTGGTAACCTCAACTTGACATCTCTAATTGATGTGGGCTTTACGGTGAACTCTAGGGGGCAGTTGAGGCCCATTTTTATTTATTCATCTCTGTTTTCTCTCTTTTCTAAACCACAGCTGTCTGGAAAATGAATGGTTTTTGGTTTCTCCTCCTTTATAGTCTCGTTTCTGTCAACATATTTGACTTTCATGACTCTGGTCAGTGCTCGGTCAACAGCAGTCTAAAATAAAGCTTGTGGAATTGCAGGCCTTTAGTTAACCGTTGCCCTCAGAATGTCATTGGTGGTGGCACCATCACGGAGCTTCAGCATATAACCTTTCATTTTCTCTCAGATGTATCTGGTTTGAATCTGTACCATATTTATATCTTTGTCTTTCTCTCTGTGTCTGTCTTCCTGTGCTGTCTCAGGCTCAGGTGGCGTTTCTGCAGGGTGAGAGGAAAGGTCAGGAGAACATGAAGCAGGATCTGGTGCGGCGAATCAAGATGCTGGAATACGCTCTGAAACAGGAGAGGTGAGCCCCCCCCCCCCACACACACACGCAGGTTTGTTTTGCTATCTTAGTGAGAAAATTCCATAGGCGTAATGGTTTTTATACTGTACAATCTGTACATTCTATCCCCCTACACTACCCCTACCCCTAAACCTACCCATCACAGAAAACATTTTTACATTTTTAATAAAACATTGTTTAGTATGTTTTTAAAGCTATTTTAAATATGAGGACTCATGAAATGTCCTCATAAAACATGTTTACGTCGTAATACCAGTGTAATACCCATGTCATTATACAAATTGGTGTTCTCCTAAATCATGAAAACAAGCACACACACACACTTACACACACACTTGTATATATGGTTTACGGGGACTCTCCATAGACGTAATGGTTTTTATACTGTACAAACTGTATATTCTATCCCCCTACACTACCCCTACCCCTAAACCTACCCATCACAGAAAACTGTCTGCATTTTTTGAATTTCAAAAAACACCGTTTAGTATGTTTTTAAAGCCATTCGGTTTAGGAGGACACAGGAAGTGTAAACCATGTTTACGCTGTAATACCCATGTCATTATACACATTTGTGTCCTCATATATACAAGAACGCACACACACACAGAGATGAGCTTCTTCAGCTTGCAGTATAATGTGAAACCACTGTTCTGTTTTTATTTTTTTTATTTATTTTTTTTTTTTGTCTCTTTGTTTTTGTTTAGTTTTTTATGTTATGCTCTGTTGTGTTTTTGTTTTGTTCTTGTTTTGGATTTTTTGTTCTGTTTTTTGTTTTTTTTTTCTTTTTTATGTTGTTGTTTTTGGCTCTTTGTTTTTTAGTTCTTTTTGTTATTTTGTTTTGTTTAGTTCTTTTTATGTTCTATTGTGTTTTTTTCATTTTTTTTCTTTTTTTGTTTAGTTTTGTTTTATTTTAGTTTTGTTTTATGTATGTTTGTTCGTTCTTTTTGTTATGTTTTATTGTTTTTGTTTTGTTCTTGTTTTGGATTTTTTGTTTAGTTCTTTTTATGTTCTATTGTGTTTTTGTTTCATTTTTTTCTTCGTTTTTGTTCAGTTTCGTTTTATTTTTTTGTTCTTTTGTTTTATTGTTTGTTTGTTCTTTCTTTTTGTTATGTTTTATTGTGTTTTTGTTTTGTTTTTTTGGTTTTTGTTGTTTTTTGGTTTTGTTCTGTCTTTTATCTTCTATTGTGTTTTTGTCTTGTATTTTTTTCATTCTGTGTTTGTTTTCATTCTTTTTGTAATGTTTTATTGTGTTTTTGGTTTGTTCTGTTTTATGGTTTTTGGTTCTGTTTTGTGTTTTTGTTTTCTTCAGTTTTTTGTTTCATTTCATTATTTTTGTTACGTTTTATTGTGTTCTTGTTTTTTTTTTTTTTGTTTTTTTTTTGTCATTGTGAGATTTGAGGATGTTTCCATGAGTTTGTATGATGTTAATCATTTATATTCTCATCATTTTGATCCCAGGGCCAAACATCAGAAGCTGAAATGTGGCACTGATCAGAGCCCTGGAGAGAAGAAGCCAGAGACAGAAGCTGAACCAAGTAACAACCTAGAAAGAACCTATATCAAACACATACACATGCTATGAAACGTAGTCCGATTCATATTTTCCAAAACATGTTAATCATACTCAGATTTATGAGAATAAATACTATATGCTGTTGGTTATGTTTTCTTGATTAGTGACATCATTCTGTTTCTCACAGTACCCAATGGGCCTGCAGATTCAGACTCTGAGCCAACCAATCAGATGCCTTGGAAGGAGGGCCGGCAGTTATTGCGCAAGTCAGTGTATTTTTCTTTGCATTAATTCTCAAATGTATTTTTCAAAATGTTGTGCTGACACTGTGCGTGTGGTGTTTTTGTGTGTGTTCATGAGCAGGTACCTGGAGGAGGTGGGATACTCCGACACCATCTTGGACATGCGCTCCAAACGTGTTCGTTCCCTGTTGGGTCGCAACAGCCCAGAGGCAAACGGGCCTCCTCCCAGTGAACCGCCCGCAGAACCAGAACCTCGTGGAGGAGGAGAATCACTACTAGTGCGCCAGATAGAAGAGCAGATCAAACGGTTAGAACAACATGTTGTATCATACATATATATATATTAGTGCTGTTAAAATTAGCACGTTAACGCATGTGATTAATTTTTTAAGTGGTAATAGTACAGAAACTTCTCTCTTACAGGCGTGCTGGGAAAGAGACTTCTAAAGAACGGATGGGCAGCTCTGTCCTGGATAAAATTCCTTTCCTTCGTGGCTGTGAGGACGACGATGAGGATGACAGTGATGAAGAGGAAGACTTCCAGGGCATGACTACAGACTGCATTGATGGACGCAAAAACAAGAAATCCAGGGGCAAGGTCAGTGTTTACATGAAGATAAGGCCCACACGCACAGATCCTGTTTTGTTGCTCATAGCGTGTCGTCTGTATGCATGTAGATGGGCGGAGAACCCATGACCACAGATCTTGACCCTGAGGACGAGGATGATGAAGATGATTCTGAGGACGCCCTGGGCGAGTTTGATTTCTTGGGCTCAGGAGAGGAAGGGGAAGGTGCGGGAGAAGCTCGCATATCTGGAGACGGCCGTGAATTGGGTATGGAGGCCCATATGTTCAAAATGTTTTAGACTACTAGACAACTCGTCATTCCTGCATTGTATTTTTGACAGTGGATGTGAGGGTTTCCCTTTATCGTCACGCTGTGACCGCTCATTGTTTTCTTTTAATTTGCTTTTGTTTGTGACTTCCTGTTGATAAAATCTGTTGACAGGGCCACCATTTTGTCTTCACGTCACTGCACGCTTGTTTGTTCCTCTTGATATTCCCTTCACCTATTCCAAACATGTCATCATACCACAGGATGCATGACTGGCAGCAGTTGATTTTAGTTTTTTTCTGTCTGCTGGTTTGTTTACTCCTCTTACTTCCTCTGCCAAGGTTCAGAGAACCGCCGGAACAAGTTGCAAGGCATTATGTCAGATTTCCCCCCCAAACCCACTCCACCTCCTACTATCCCAGGGCAGGCACGCTCCAGTGAAGGTAAGAACAGCCATTCGGCTCTCTGAATCCCAAAATGATCACCTACAATAATAAAAGCTTAATATTTTCAACTATTTGCTCTGATTAAAAGAGTAAATAATCAATTAATCAAACCATTAATTTATTCCAAACATTTATTGTTGCTAAGATTAAAAATATTTGATACATGAATTTAAATAAAGATTATATTATATTATATTATATTATATTATATTATATTTAAAATGTCAAATGCATAGTGGGATACATATTGCTCAGTTGTATGTTGTAAATATTTTTGCATTTATTTAATCTGTGTAATCATTATTCAAACAGACAATCATTGTTGCCAAAAATTTTTAAATATTTAATTCATGAAGTAAAAATATTGTTAAAAATTGAGGCATTTTTCCACATATATTATGTTATGTTATATTGTATTATATTATATTATATTATATTATATTATATTATATGTGACCCTGGACCACAAAACAAGTCGAAAGTCGCACGGGTATATTTGTAGCAATAGCAAAGAATACGTAGTATGAGTCAAAATTATCGCCAAAAATCATTAGGATATTAAGTAAAGATCATGTTCCATGAAGATATATTTCCTACTGTAAATATATCAAAAATTTATTTTTGTGAGTGGATATGCATTGCTAAGGACTTCATTTGGACAACTTTAAAGGCGGTTTTCTCAGTATTTTGATTTTTTTTTGCACTCTCAGATTCCAGATTTTCAAATAGTTGTATCTCGACCAAATATTGTCCTATCCTAACAAACCATACATCAGTGGAAACTTATTAATTCAGCTTTCAGATGATGTATAAATCTCAATTTCAGAAAATTGACCCTTATGACTGGTTTTGTGGTCCAGGGTCACACATTATATTATATTATATTATATTATATTATATTATACTTTATATTATAATATATTTTATTATATTATATTATATTATATTATATTAATCTCAGTGACATCATTTACTCATTTTAATTTTATCAGTATGACAGTAATTAGTAATATTTATTTGCATTTCTTTTTCTTTTTTTTTCTTTTTTTTTCAAACTAGTCATTGAAATGGACATTTCAAAAGAATTAAACCAGAAATGCTTGTGTTAATGATTTGGACTTTATAACTCTGTCACCATTTTTTTCAAATAAAAATAGTGTCTAGAGACAACATTTTAATACTGGCAAAATTCTAATAGGCTAAGTATATTTTTTTTTATATTCCAATTTCAGCATGTTAATTGTTGTGTGTCTGTGCTCAAGGGGGCGCTCTTGGCTTCTCATCTGATGTCTTCATACTGGATGCGGTTGGAGGAGGAGATATGAACCTCGGAGAGCTGGCTGACCTTACTGTTGCCAACGACAATGACCTCACCATTGACGTTAGTGTTATAAGTAATCTCCTCCCCAAATTAGTGTTTGTTTGTTTTTTTTAAGGCATACCAACATATACTACTTTTGGTATAGTAGTAGTACCCTTTAAAATGTTTAGTGTTGGTTTGCACTGTTTCACAAACTTTTAAAAAAAAAAAAAAAAGTATTTACTGTGAAATTAGCAGTATGTTAGTTTTCTGTTGTGTGTATGAATTACTCATTTATTTTCACGTCTCATTTTAGTTGCAGGAAAGTCGAGAAGAGTTCAAGAAAACGTGGAACCCTCGCTTCACACTACGAAGCCACTTCGACGCCATCCGAGCGTTGACCTTTCACCCCAGCCAGGCCGTGCTGCTGTCTGCCTCTGAGGATGGAACACTCAAGCTGTGGAACCTCAACAAGGCAATGCACTCCAAAAAGTAAGAACCACATCCTGACGCGCCACACAAAAAAAGATCCTTATTTCACTGCCCTCTTATGTTGAGTATGTCACTATAATTGTGTTAGTGTGGGTGTCTCTAGAAGTATATTTAGAAATATTGATCCATAAATGGTTCTTTTAGCGCTGTGTGCTAAAATGGAAGCCTCTCATTTTTCGCTTTCACAGAAATGCAGCGCTGGACGTTGAGCCCATTTATACATTCAGAGCACACAGGTGAGTGGGACAGGTTTATAATTGGACTGTGATCTGGGGTACGTCCACCTGAAAATGAGACTAACATATTCTGCCAAGTGCTTAAAGATAGTTCAGCCAAAAATTAAAATTCTGTCATCATTTTCATTTTTGGGTGAACTATCCCTTTTAAGACTAAATTATGAGTCTAAAGCTCTGTTATAAAACCTTGTGGGCTGCAGCCTCTGATGTCATCAAATGCTGTTCATTAGGTTTTGCTCATTTTATTAACGTTGTATTTAATAATGGCGTTACCATTGTTTTGTGGTCTTTGAAGTACCTTAGATTACAATGTAAATGAAAATGTATGGAAATCAATCAGCACCACTGTATATATCAGAGGACCATGGTATTACAATCTGATCACTTTATCATAGTACTGCCACAAAACTTTTTTGTTGTCTTTTTGTGTGTGTGTGTGTGTGTGTGTGTGTGTGTGTGTGTGTGTGTGTGTGTGTGTGATTTTTAGTGGTGCTGTTCTTTCTCTGGCTATGGGGGAGGAGGGAGAATCATGCTACAGCGGTGGTCTGGACGGCACCGTGCGAGGCTGGAAGATTCCAGACCTTAATGTGGATCCTTACGACAACTATGGCAAGTCTACCTAATAATGCACTTGCAAGTTACACAATGTCACTCAAAAACAGATGTGTTTATATTACCGTCCACTAGAGGGCACTGACTACAAATGAATTTGCAGACACATTGGACAGAGCTAGACAGAAATGTTGTGTGTAAATGCATTCAGATCCAGGCGTGGAGAGCAGCGTGTTGTCAGGGCATGAAGACGCAGTGTGGGGATTGGCTTACTCCTCCAGCCTGAAGCGTTTGGCCTCCTGCTCAGCAGATGGGACTGTGCGGATTTGGGACCCCCATAATTCCTCACCGTGTGTGTCTGTTTTCAACAAGGAGAAAGGTGAGGAGGAGACCTTGTGTGTTTGGATTGGTTTTCTTTCCTGTATGTCCCTCTCACTCATTCTCTCTCTGTCTTTCAGAACACGGCACTCCCACCTCGGTTGCCTTTGTAAACACTGACCCATCCCAGGTTGTTGTGTCTTTCGATGGGGGCGAGACTCTGCTTTATGACCTCAACACAGAGCAAAGCATCATGGTCCTGGAGACCCAGACTAAGGATGGTAAGCCCCATCATACAGGAACTGACATCTAGCAAAATGTCACTAGTGTTAACAATCTGTGCTTATCAGTGAAATGTTTTATTTTTTTATATATATATATATATATGTATATATATATATATATGTATATATAATGTGTGTGTATATATATATATATATATATATATATATATATATATATATATATATATATATATATATGTATATATATATATGTGTGTGTGTATGTTTTGGAAAAGTTCATGTAAATTAATTTAAAAAAATACTTTTTTAATTTTTCTATTAAATAAATAAAAAAGAATATAAACATTATGTAATTCTATTAAATATACATTGAATAATTCTCATATATGATTATTATATATTATAAATTATAATGCATTTATTTATTATGTATTGGGTAACACTGTACAAAAAGGTCCCATTAGTTTACTCTAATGCATTACCTAACAATGAGCAATATTTTTTTTTTTTTTTTTAATAAAATTAAAACTAGCTCAGGTCCATTAAATAATATTAATAGATTTAGATTTTAATAATGTATAGGTACATGTTGAAATTAACTAAGATTAATAAATGCTTTAGAAGCATTGTTGGTTCAAACTAATGTAATGTTAGTATCACTGTATATTGTTATATTAATATTATTATGTAATATTTTTGTAAAACATTTTAATTTATATTCTTTACTAATTGAATGAAAACTGCCATTTTGGAAAAGGTCATGTAAATGAATACAACTCCTTATATAATTATTCATATAACTAATTTATTCATTATTACAGTATTTATTATTAATTCAAATAGATTTATTATATATATGAACAGGCATTATTTCAAAGTATATCACAATGGATGATCAAATTCTTGACCTACGTTGAAAATCATATTTCCACGCATCATGTTACAGAAGTAAAATGGGTTATGAATGCAATTTAATGTTGTACAGTAATAAAATATTGTGTTTTTCTTTACCGTCCCCTGCAGGCAGCGAGCTGATTAACCGCGTGGTCAGCCATCCTTCCCAACCGATTTCCATTACAGCCCACGAGAATCGTACCATCCGCTACCTGGACAACAAGACAGGTGTGTGTGTGTGTGTGTGCGTGTGTATGTCGAGAGCTTGTAGCAATGTTGATGCCCATAATAACACTCACTGCATATTTTCCAGCTGTGCACTGTGGGAACTGTAAATACACCAGCAAAGCCATTTGACTCTCCTATAGTGCAGTCACAATAGACCTCTCAAAACAGTTAAAAAATAACTTCCGGTATAAAAAATCCTCAATCGAATCGATGCCAGACACCAACCTTTAAACAGCAGTTTATATAGCAAGAGCACTTGAAGAGAAGAGAATAACATTCTTGGTGTGAAAGATTAGCCCGTGAAGAAAAGACATCTGGAACGTGAACCCAGTGGTGCAGTACCTGTGGCTTTATTTTCAGGCACATTAGGACGCTTTTATTGATTTTTGTGGATACGTGTCAGCAATGGAAATTGTCTTAAAGGGATAGTTCACCCAAAAATGAAAGTTCTGTCTTTATTTACTCATCCTCAAGTTGTTCCAAACCTGTAAAAATTTCTTTGTTCTGCTGTACACAAAGGAAGACATTTTGGAAGAATGTTTGTAACCAAGCAGATCTCGCCCCCCATTGACTACCATAGTATTTTTTTTTTTCCCCCTACCATGGTAGTCAATGGGGGGCAAGATCTGCTTGGTTACAATCATTCTTCCAAATATCTTCCTTTGTGTACAGCAGAACAAAGACATTTTTACAGGTTTGGAACAACTTGAGGGTGAGTAAATAAAGGCAGAATTTTTGGGTGAACTATCCCTTTTAAAAAGGATTTAGAATTTAGAAACACAATCTTATTCCATTGGTTGAGCCAGAACTTGGAATATCAGACCACTCAGAAACAATATATCAAAAATGTCCCACATGACCTAATCGTTTTCCTACTTCCTCTCGCTGTGGCTACAGGGAAAGTGATCCATTCCATGGTGGCTCACCTGGATGCTGTAACCTGTCTTACCACAGACCCTAAAGGCACTTACCTCATCTCCGGCAGTAAGTAAATTTACACGAACATGCAGTGTGTGACATCAGCGAACAAAACAACAAGCCATCTGAAGCCTCCCAAACACATCCACGTCAACAGACCATTCTCACGCATATGTGAAAGTTGCCAACAATCTATCTTGTGTTTTTTGTTTTTCTCAGGTCATGACTGCTCGGTGCGCTTGTGGATGCTGGACAATCGCACATGTGTGCAGGAGATCACAGCACACAGGAAAAAACACGATGAGGCCATTCATGACGTGGCCTTCCACCCCTCGCAGCCCTTCATCGCCAGCGCTGGGGCCGACGCGCTCGCTAAGATCTTTGTTTGATTTTCTCACTGGTAAATGCACATTCACACACATTAAAACTGGATTATAAGTTATAAGTTTAAGGTTCTGTATGTGATTTTTTTTTTTTTTCCCCTCCCAGTATAAGCAAAAATGTATATCATGATATATTTTATTTGATAGTTAAACATCTGATATATTTTTATGGAAATGTGGTTAAAAAAACAACAACATTGCAGTCCCTTGTGAAAAAGAAGTGCACTTAATTGTATTGAATGCCCACCTGTAGTGTACTTTAAATCTTCAAAGTATATTTTGTTAAAAACCTTTAGTTGCAGAGAATATATTAATGAAATAAAAGGCTACTTAAGTGTGCATAGGAAACGCACTTAAGTACACTTATAAAAAGTATTCTTCGTAATGTGACATTGTTTTAAAACATTTTAAATATAATTTTTAATCATGTTATTTCATGCTTTAAAGAAGTACACTTATTTTGATCAGTATTAAATCATTAATTCTAATTTTGACTGTAGTGTTATTCAGTATATTACATTTAAAGTTAGTACATACTAAACAACTTTTCAATATTTTGAATTTAGGCTGCAGTACCAATTTCAACCACTAGCTGTCAATATTACATACCGCACATTTAAGTGTATATTATTTCCATAATAAGTACTCTTTTTAAAAGTATATTAAACTGTACTTCTTTTTCACAATGGAATGATACACATTTATCAGTAAATAATTAAAAATTTTGTTGTCCTGTGAACAACCACTATGTGGATTTAAGTTCCAAAATCTGAGAGTAATGATCACATGCAGTTCATTTAGTGAAGGATTCCTTATTTGAATGATTCGAAGCACTCACTTTTGATCGCAAGTCTCTTTGAATGATTCATTAAAAGAACAACCCATTAAAGGATTAGTTCACTTTCAAATGAAAATTACCACAAGCTTTACTCACCCTCAAGAAATCCTAGGTGTATATGACTTTCTTCTTTCTGATGAACACAATCAGAGATATTTTAATAAATGTCCTGATGCATCTGAGGTTTATAATGGCAGTGAGCGATACCAACGAGTATGAGCTGAAGAAAGTGCTTCCATCCACTTCCATCCATCATAAACATACTCCACACGACTCCGGAGGGTTAATAAAGGCCTTCTAAAGCAAAATGATGCGTTTGTGTAAAAAAAAAAAAAAAAAAATCCATATTTAACAAGTTACAAAATAAAATATCTAGCTTTTGCCAGACCGCCTTTCGTATTCAACTTATGAAGAAAGTGTAAACTGGCATCGCGTCAGTTAAGCTTTTTTCGTAAGTTGAATACTGAAGGCGTAGGATGTAGCGCAAGTGTTTTGAACTGCGAGAGGTGTTACACTTTCTTCCTAAGTTGAATACAGAAGGTGGTCTGGCGGAAGCTAGATATTTTACTTTCTTCAGCTCATACTCGTTGATCCCGCTCACTGCCATTATAAAGCTCGGATGCATCAGGATATTTATTAATATAACTTCGATTGTGTTCATCAGAAAGAAGAAAGTCATATACACCTAGGGTGAGGGTGAGTAAAGCTTGGGGTAATTTTCATTTGAAAGTGAACTAATCCTTCAAAATGACTTGTTTGTGAATCAGACTACACTGTTAGTGATCTATGTTTTTGTTTGCAACCATAAGGACAACTCAACATTTTTTTGCCATTATTTTACATTAAATCATCTTTCTATCTTCAGATTTAATTGACTAGCATTACTCAACTCACATTAACAACTTGAGTAAATCACGATTTCTTTTTCTGTGTCGCTGAAGATTCAGCAGCTAGTTGTCCTTAAGCCGTGAGTCCACCAAAGCATTTTTTCCAACTGTTTTTAATAGGAGTGCCACGTTTTTAAAACGGCATTAACAAGACAAGCCGCTGAGCGTCTGTTTCACACTGAGCATTGTGCGTTTTTTACCGGTGGCAGAGTTGAAGAAAGTTCAACTTTGAGTAAAATGCAGTGCTCATCAGAGCATTATTATGTCAATATGGTACAAGATTATCCTATTCAAATCAATGTGATAAATGAGTTTAGTCAAAAATAATCTAAAAGTAATCAAAAAGTAGTCAGATTACATTACCAGATTGCATTATTAAATTTTTTTTGTAATCATTAACTGTCTCTTTTTACCCAGCCATCCAATCACAGTGGAGGAGGGGCAGGGCAAATACACACCGACCAACTGTCACATTCTGCTTGTACAATGATAACAAACAACAAAAAGCACATCTCTTAACCCAAAACTAGTGCCAGAGCAAGTGCGTTACATTGCGTCGACATTTTTATATACAGAAACAGCACATATAGCGCCCGCAGCAAGCAGTTTTCAGAATAGCCTAAAAACGCTTTGGTGGAAACACGGCCTTATGGTCTAATTCAGTTATTTATGTTTGCCGCAAGTTATCAAAATGGCTAAAATCATTTGCAGCACCTTGTTTCTTGTCGTGTGTGCATGGGAACGTGTGTTCATGTGAAACCTGCTGCCATGAGCTAATTTTTTGCTTTTATCTCTTCTCAGGGGAGCCACCCTCACTACTGGGCCAAAAGAGTGAAACGCCGAATATCCGCACACACACACACACACTCACACACTCACTCAAATGAGGGGAACAATGTTCTACACATCACTGCCTGTGTAAAAGGCACACAACTCAATAACCCATCATTTTTTTTTATGCCTCACGTTGTAATACAAACTCTATCGCTTTCAATACTAATGAGTTTGCTGCTCTGGTCCTGATTTCAGTTTTAGACGACACTACTAACAATCTGCACAGTGTGTTGCGAAGGATGTCCAATCTGTTGACGGATGGACCACGCAAACACACACCTTAACACAACACACACACCCTGGGTTTTAATTTCATGCTCGGTTTAGGTTGAGGATTTGAAGGCTCTCGGTAAACAAGACATTACCCAAGCCTGCGCATTTTCTCAATGTAAATTGCATTAGTGCTAATCTGTGAATTAATGTCCTCGCGTAACTGTTGCCTAGTAACGTGAGGTGATCGATGCATTTCATTCCAAAGACCGCTTTAGATGAGTTTTTTTTTTTTTTGGTTTCGTTTCAGCTGCGAAGTACAACACAGCTTTACCTTTAGCCTCACAGCTAAGAGCCTTAGTATTTCAGCCTTTCATAATCACTTCCTCAACACATTTCATTCGTATGACGAGTACACCTTGAACTAAAACCAAACACGTGTATCTGCATGTGTGCGTTCGTGACGGTGCCAGCACAGGCCTTTTGCAATCACCGTCTTCATTCATATCCAATCAGGTGGCATTATTCGTAATAGTCAGGTGACTGTTGAGTAGTGTATTTATTGTAGTGTTCGATATCAGTCGGAAGACTTTTTGGGAAGATCTGCAGTTGGATGAGTAACTACTTTCTGTATATAAGCAGGATGCGCTGTACATAGCACACTTGTTTCACAACCTTGGTGCTAAGATCTCTGAATCAGGGACCTGTTCACGACGAGGGTCGTAAAGTATCAAATCTCGGTTGACCCCTGCCATTCCTCTGAATCATCATGTACGGTTCTTTGGCATTTCAGAAATACAGCCAGTGTGTCGGGAATTTCAGAATACATCTGGTGTGCCGAAGTGGCTTTTAAGGTTCTGTCAGGGTATTTTTAAGACGATAAACTCTATATCCGCGCTAGAGGATCTTCGGTTGACGATTGTTTCCAATAAAAATTGAAACAAACTACAAGTTCCAGTGTTTAAGGACAGCTGTATTGTCGATTCTTGAGTTTTTGGACATTTGTGATCTTGACCTAAGTTCTTTTTTTAGCAAAGTGAAGCTTGAAAAGGCGTTTTAAG
Organism: Mylopharyngodon piceus; assembly: GCA_039654765.1. Lineage (NCBI taxonomy): Eukaryota > Metazoa > Chordata > Actinopteri > Cypriniformes > Xenocyprididae > Mylopharyngodon > Mylopharyngodon piceus. The sequence goes on from CM077447.1 coordinate 6,339,934, forward strand.
TGACAAGAAAACTAGTTCCCTCAGTTTACGGTTGATTTACCAAGAAGGTAAAATTACAGTGGTGGAATGATTTCAAAAAGTCCACTTGATGGGACATGTGCCCTTAGTTAAGCCAAGATAGGAGGTCTTTGGTTTTTGTTGGCTAAGCAAGGAATCAAAATGCAACTCTGAAACTTGAGGGGGGCACCAAGGTGAGATGAAGAATCTGATCTTTAGGTTTCTTCGTTGGAGGGAGCCTGGTCTTGGGCTCTGGAGATCGAAGGTCACATCATGTATTAGCCAGTTTCCGTTTTGCAGGGTTTATTTTTGTCCTTTACTGGTTTTCCGTGGTCGTAGACAAGTGGCTAGAAGGCAAGTCAGAAGCGACAGAAAGACTGATGGGCCATAAAGAGCGCTTTAGCATAATGGAGCCATGTCAGTCCTTAACCAGACCGCCTCCGTCTAGAATCACTCCATCCATCCAACCCAGAAAATGAGGTTTCCTAGTTGGGGGCTTGGTCTTTGGCAAAAAGCGGTCTTGATTTGTGAGTTGGCAAGTGTAGAAAACCTCTTGGAGTGATTTTATTAATGGACAAGGTTATGTCTTGTGTCCTTTGTATAATGACGAGACCACTGTTTCATTTTGGGATGTTCGCCCAGTCAATGAATGTCACATAACCACAGACTTGCGTTCAGTGGAATCTCATAATCTTTTGCTGCTTACCTCTTTTCCTAGAGACTTCGCACTGCACACTAACGGTTAGCTTTATGCTACACTACACGTGTAGAATAACACAAACAGTTCGGTTCATCGACGGATTGCTGCATCGTTAAGTTCTCTTCCAAAGACTGCCGGTTGCATGGGTGTTTAGACGAGTCCTGCTGTCTCTTTTGTACACCTTTTTCCGCACCCCTCGATGCAATACGAGTCTTGAAATTACAATGACAAAACACATTCCTTACCGAGAGAGGATGAATCTGTGTATAAAAAAAAAAAGGAAAGAAACAGAAAATGTTTATATGTTTGACAAGCTGCCGATGCAAACTGTAAGTTTCCCGTTTTCTCACATATATGCTTTTCTTTACTAGACATATTATCATTATGATTACTAGTAATAAGGTGTAAGACGACAGTAGTACCTTTTTTGCTAGGCTTAAGAATTGCTTGTGATTGTGTAAAAGCCTAAAAACTGAAAATTGTATGGAAATTTAAGAAAAAAAAGAAAGAAAATGTTTCAGTCCACAGCCAAGGTAAAAAGGACTTTTTGTTATGTGTTTTTATTTTTTAATAGCAATTTATCACTGTGTGATATTTTGTACATCATATTAAGCTGTATTCAAACTATATCCTCTAACTACAAGGGATAAAAAAAGACCAGCCTTTTATTTATTTTGTTTTATTATACATATTTTTGAACTGCTTTCTAGCTTGTATCAAATTACATCTTTTTCATTTTTCCTGTTGATTTTTCTTCTTTTTTTTTCTATTTCTTTTTTGTTTACTCTGCAGGTCTTGTGTTGTATGTCATAAAAAAATCCAAAAACAACTAAATAAAAACATGGTTTTGTACAGAGATTTCATTCTTGTCTGGTCTGAACTCTTTTGTCTGAGAAAGTGTCTTTGGGTATGCAGAATTTTAACTAATACTGATTTTTTTTTTTTTTTTTTGGATTGATGATCAACATGTTTGGGGTCTGATACACAGTAGGTCACCTGGTCTATATGAGGATAGTCAGAGGCCCTGTTTCCACCTGGTATTAAGATACATTATGGTCGATTGGATCACAAGTGGACGAGGGAGACATACCCGTTTCCACCTGGTATTTTAGTCCACTTTCAACCACTTCTGTCCTGATTTCTTCAAGGGGAGGGTCTATGGGCGGGTAAATGTATGGGTTTTTTCCAGATCTTTCAATCTAATGGACAAAATAAGCTCGAGCAATTTACATATGAACACGCACGGAGACAATGGAAAAACACTTAGAGAGCATCAGCTTTCGTTTCTGCTCTGATAGCCGTAATACCACGCCGAACGCTGTGAAGAAATTAGAAATGGTGAGAGAACATTGTGCTTGGTGCATTTTTTGTCTTCAAACCAAACTTGGGTCTTCAGCCGACAAAGTTTAAATCCCATCTGGCTAGCGCACTTCCCATAATGTTTACACATTAGGTCAGTAGACAGAGAGTAGGAGGTCTTTTGCGGCTGTTCGAACACTTTTGACCACATGAGCGTTTCCACTGCGAATTCAATCCGGTCGGATGCGTTTTCGACTACCTTTGGATTTGGTCAAAAGTGGACAAGCTCAATATTTTTACACCCAATTTACACCTGTATTTAGCGTCATCCACTTGTGATCCGATAAACCAAAGTGCTTCTTAATACCAGCTGGAAACAGGGCCAGGGAGTCAGGTATTTAATTAAAGAAATAAAATCATTAAATTAATTTTGTAAACATAGTACAGAATGACCATTTATTGAAACTAAGCTGCAAAAGTGACTCCTGATTAATTTAAGTCAAATAAGGACCAACACAAGAGCGCCCACATTTCAATGTAAGCAAAGTCTCTATTCTGAAGTTTACATAAACATTTAGCAGATTTGCAGTTAAAATGTACAGTCTTTCCTGGAAAACTCTCCAAAAATACTGACATCTCCACTATAAAGGTCTTTTTTGAATGAGAAAATTCCCTTCCCACAATACCTGCCACAAACTAGCAATAGCAGGCAGAAAGTCATTGTTCATGGATATACTGTAATTAAAGCATTGGTGAATTTTTTTTTTTTTTTAAAAATTACAGATTCCATGACAATGTCGATTGGTCGATTCCACCACAAAAACGTGCCCCTTTAATCTGAAGGATTAGAGAGAGAGCCGAAAACCCAGTTTTCAAAGATGTCTTGTGCAAGGGTCTAATTTAGTAGAAAAACAAAAAAGAGAAAAATGTATTTTCAAAACATGAAACAATAAGAATATTTCCCTTTTCTAGGAAGTTGAAATGTAATTTTTCACCACATTTATTGTTTAAGCTAGCAAACACTTTTTTTTTTTTTTTTTTTTGATTTGAGTTCTCAGAGTTTTGTGACTAATGCAATATTGTTTCTTAACTGTGAACTCACACTCATCCATTCAAGGGGAAAAAATGCAGAACTCCCACCTTTTGTAAAGTTGGTCTGGCTGCAGGATCACACGTGGGCTGGTTATTTAGTTGTGTTTATGCTACACAGATCAGATATTTGGTTGTCATGTGGGACTGGGCAAAGAGAGAGACAGAGAGAGAGAGAGAGAGAGAATGAGTGACTGAGAAAAGAGTACAAGTTAGTGTGGGGCCCCAGGCAAAAAGAAGAGGACAAAGTTGTTCCAGGGTGGGGGAGTAAACAAGCCAAACTGTTACACAAAGAGAGAGACGTAAAAGTTGAGAGGGAGGAAAGAAGGTGTATGTGGGACTGGGAGGAGACAGAAGTGGATATGCATGATCTCATAGAGCTTCTCATTTACAGCTCTCCTTCCTGCTGATTGGCCAAAAGATCTGTCAGTCACCTCACTTCCTCCTGGGCTCTGCGAGGTTCAGACAGCAGGGAGGCAGGGGGAAGAGGGAGTGTCCTCAGTAGTTTTCTCACTGAGGCACAGCAGACTCAACACGACAAGAAACTGAAACACAGCCTGACTTGCAAAGCAAGCCTAACCAGGAGCTCTCTCCGGCTTGTTTGCTGTATTCGGAGGCCATCTTGAGCAGACGGGCGTACTGCTACAGGCGTTTGTTTTGCTTTCTCATTTGTTACAGTTTCTTTTATGTCACCAGTGTGTTTCCTTGAAGTTTGGACGTGTCCCTCTTCAAAGTTTCTTTGGAGTCGTGAGAGAACAGGAAGCGGGAGAAGGAGGAGGAGGAGGGGCTACTTAGTTTGAAAGCTAAACTTCATCTGCATTGCTCACCTGCTTCTTCTCTGGAATGAAAGCTGTATAGAGGACCTTTCTGTGAAAGAGAGGGCGAGAAGAAAGAAAAGCTACTTCCTGGAAAGGGATCAGTTGTTTTTAAGCTCTAGGAGAAACGGGACACACAGCAGGGACGGCCACTATTGATGAGCGAGTGACTGCTGGTGTGTGTAGGTGAGTTTGCTGCCTCACACTACCCAGTCTTATCTCTCTCTTGACTGTTTTGGACTCTTCAACATGGCCAATGTCAGTCCCTTCATGTCTCCGGGACCCATGTCCCAGGTCTTCTTCCCCCCGGGTGGCCCATCTCCACCTGGGTCGGTGGTGATGCAACAGGGGACGCCGGTCTCTGTCCACACATCTCAAACCCCAGGTTTCGCTACAGTGGACATGGTGGTTGCCCCCGGTCCCGGCGGGGCATCTGGAATGCCGTCTGGGCCTCCGGCACCAGCTGGTGTCTCCTTCATCATACAGATTGGGCTGACTAGAGAGTCTGTGCTTCTTCCTCAGACTGCAGAACTGGCCTACGTCAAACAAATTGCTTGTTCAATTGTGGATCAGAAGGTAAGCACCACCCAGTGCCTTGCTACTGTATGCACTAGCACTTTTGCACAGCTCAAACGGAAGTTAAAAAGTTTTGAAGATGTGTGTATGCCCTCAGAGTTTGTGTATTATGTTCTCCAGAGTTTGTCTTTTCTAGAGCAGTTTATATTTGGAAATTTAGTGGTTTACCTTGGGGACTGCTGAAATTATTTTCAATAAAACCCAGACTTCAAAGATTCGTCATTGTATTTTTTGATAATTTTAAATAGAGTAAGAAGGGTGTCCCCCCCTCCCCCCAATCCTTCACACCATGCATGCCAAAAATATTTATTACGTAACACACTGTGACCACAGAGATATGCAATGTATGCAGAACATGCTGTGGTAACGTACGGCAACTCTTATCCAAGTTGTCCGCATAAATATCCCACTCTGACCTCCGTAAATTGCTAATGAAGGCACTGATATGTGAACTCATGGAAGATTGGAAGGATAATTAAAAAAGGTTGCATATGTCAAAACATTGTCCATTAAACTGAAAACCTTCAGGTAGTCCATCTTACTTGGGTTGGGCTAAATCAAGCCCTTGAATCAAAAACTCAGATGCACGTAATGTCCTAGTCCAGTCCAGAACCCATTTCTGCACTAATGGGACAAGAAACAGGCCAGCCAATTTGTGACTGCCCTTACCTCAAATCTGCATTAGGACCTAACAACAGATTTTATCAGCCAATCAGACTGTGAGATGATTCGATTATCAGATTTCCATGCTCTGGGCAGTGGCCAGGGTCAGCTTAAATGGTTCATTGGGAAGAGATTTTTCCAGGAAGCATTTGTAGACTAGCACCATACCAGTAATCATGCTTTGCTCAAAGCCCCATTTAGAGAGCTTTGCAATCACTAGTTTGAATCTCAGGCTTGAATTCTGTCCATGTGAAGGTATTGAACTGTACCTATAGGAAGGTAACTTGTTGCAAAAGTTGCCTTGGAAGGGAACCTACAGGTGTAGTCATGTTTTAATCCTCAAAAAAAAAAAAAAAAAAAAAAAAAACACTGACCATCACTAGGCTTTTCCCTTGAACTCACAAATCAGATGATTACAACAAGTCCTCTGTTGTGTCCTTTGGATTGGGAGATTTGTGAGTTTGGCTCCTACCCTCATCTCCCCTTGGCTTCAGGCAGAGTGAGTCACAGTGTTCCCTCTCTGTTTATTCAAATGGCTCCCTCTGTTCCATAGGCACTTTTTTCCATTCACTTGGAGGGTAATGTGGCGGCATCACTCAATTCCTCCCCCTAGGCTCAATTTATCTTCTTCTAGGACAAGTTTTCCTTTCCATCAGTCTCTAAAGAACTGCAAAATTGTTCTGCCATCTATGTAATACATAAATAAAGCATCTATAGGGTATAAGGCAAGGACAGTCTCCATTGATTGGGTTGTCCCTTTTGTTCCTTGCCCAGCCTATTTTCTCTGCTGGTCCAACACGTAAGCAGTCCATTGTCCGTGGGATAAAGAGGAGGAAATGAAGCCTGTTTCCTCCCAAAGTAGGAGGCCACAGTGTGTCCTCCGCCTCTGAACCGCTCCCTTGGGCTTCCTCCAGGAGTTTGTTTTCTCACTGCAGGTTCAAAGACAATGCAGTTACTTCCATCTCTGCACATCTCCTTGTAACATACCTTCCCTTCACATATAGCTGTTTTTGACTTTCTTTTGAGTTTGAGCAATGACTTTTTAAAAAGAAAAAAAGAAAGTAAACGAGGTGTTAGGAGGAGTGTTGTATGTGGTTGGCAACAAAATAGGTGTCATGGTGTATACAGACTGAAAATGAAACAAATAGTTGGGGGTTAAGTCACGTCATCTTCCCCTAGAAAGGAATGTGTGTGGCTTTATCTAGATCCCTGAAGGAGTGCATTCTTTGGAATGCCCGGATCACACCATCAATCTCCTGTTCACCCACCACTGGCCTCGTAGGCCTGGGGTGTTAATACTAGAAAAAGAGCAGATTTGTGGTTTCATTTTGAGTGGTTTGAACAAGTTGGCAAGTAATACTCTGTCCTCTTTAATATACTGTATAATTATAATCACAGTGTGCAGCAAGCATGTGAGCCAGTTTATACTAAACAGAAGAAAGTTAAACAGTACAAAAATGTCATTCTTGACCTGTGTACCAAGATACTCATACACTGGACTGCGACCAGTGTCGAACCAAGGTTATGGCCATCATAATTCCACCACACTGTAGATCCATTCTTGACCTATAGGTTAAAGAGGTTGGATATCAGAGGGTGTTTCCCCACTCCTGAGGGAAGAGGACTTTTTAGGACATTCATGTGGAAATATCAGCAGCTGGTGTAAAATCACTACTTGTTTGTTTTCTTACAAATGTGGCCACTATAAAGCACACAGTGTCTGGTATCAGGGGAGTCACAGGTAATTCTGCACCGTGCAACTCCCATGTACTATAGTCCTCTCACTCCTGCTCATTTGCATGGCTGCGGAGAGTCTTTGCATGGAAGGACCGTATTTCCTGGTTAAGTTACCGCTTTGCACCAGCCACCATTTGACTATACAAAACACACATTTGGTCGTGTGCTTATCGTCAGGAAATGAATGACAAAAGAGAAAAGACAAGAGAGACAATTTTCGACTTCTTGTTTTGTTAGGGATATATTCTTATGAGCTGAGCTGAATGCTGTTTTGCATTTAATCTCAATGTCGAAGATTTAGATAAGAGTTGCTGGTCCTTAGATAAGAAGAAATCTGCTCAATTTCTTCTTTGATTTGATGTAGAGTGAACTCTGTGTTTGATCACAGACTAATTTAAGTTTGAAATTAGAAATGTAAAAAAGTATTTTAATTACAAAATAAATAAATGAATAAAACTATGGTGTGGCAAATGTAATGGCAATTCACTGGCCCCAATTACAAGATTAGTTAATGTGAAATAGGCATTTCTTGCCTGAGACTTCACTGTCAGCACCAAACAAAAACACTTTTTCAGGTGCAAAATAAATAAAATAAAATAAAATAAAATAAAATAAAATAAAAACATGGTGTGGCAAATGTAATGGCAATTTACTGGCCCCAATTACAAGATTGGTTATTGTGAAATAGGTGTTTTGTGCCTAAGATACTTCACTGTCAACACCAAACAAAAACACATTTCCAGGTGTCAAATATAATGGGTTTCTCAGTGGTACTGTACAGTTCCAGCGGCAGATCACTTTCCTCAGACAGGATTTTCAGGCATACACATTTACTCTTCCTTTATAGTTTTCTCCATTGTGGATTGTGGAATATGATTATGGTGCATATACTGCAAACTTTGATAAAACAGCCTATTATTTTAGGCCACACCAAAATTTTTATATTTATATTATATTTATTTATTTTATATTTATATGTAAATACCATTGTGAAAACCAATGAATGGCGATCATGTACAATGGTGTATGTCAAAGTACTGTAAAATTATCATATGCTGTGGCGTCAATTCACCAAAAGCCAAGGTATGGTGAAGTCTGATGATGTCATCAAATCTTACTCCCTCGAAATGACCACAAGTGTGTATGTGTATATGTGTGTGGTGTGTCCAAAGATGAATCATATCTTTGATCATAACCAAGAAAATTAGACAGTTATAGACCACTGTTTTAAGAATGAAAGACTTTCAAGTACTTCTCACAACACTTCAAAGACCAATTTAGATGTTATTTTTAATGTGATGACCAAAAACAAGTTAAACTACAAGTTTCACAATGAAAGAAAAACTAACACTTGGTGAAATACTTGGTTTTAAAATAACAAAAATACACAAAATTACCACTATAATCAGTAGATGGCTGCACTTATTGGCTTATTAGCAATTTTCACTCCCTAACTTTTCACTCCCTAAATTTTTCACACCTTTTGCTCTTTAATTTAATTTGTAGAGATTATCAAATCACTATTATAACATTTAAAAAATCAATTTTGTCTATTTTTGTCACTTTTTGTACTGAAGTGTGAAGAATATATTTGCAGGAAACAAAGTCACAAAGTCTCATGAAAAACAAAAACTTTTCTTCAAATTGCGAATGAAATTAGGCAGCGAGTAAAGACCGCTTCCTTTATAATCACTGAAGCTGTCGGTCCAGTGCAAACTTCCATTTTAATCAATGACTGACTAAACGTCACAATGAATCTTTTATTTACATCGTCTCCGCTTTGTTTGTTATAATGAGAGGATTTGTGCATATATAACTTAGTAAACTTGCCCTATACATAAACTCATTTTGAGCGATATTGAGCGGATTCTCACTACCGTTAACTTCCGATTTGTCATTATTTTCAACAGAAATTCCTGTGATTAGCTACAATACTCAACACTACAAACTCGTGACATGAATATAACAACCAGATTGCTTTAATTTACTTGCTTTTCTCTTTTATTACACAATTACAAATTATGTTACACATAGTAATATAACTGTTATTCCTGCAATAAAAATATTACTTTACACTGACCAGCCGCCATACCCTGCCATAACCAATTGACGCCCCTGAGCATGTGATACGGTCGTTGTACCATAGTACAGCCACAGTAAGTTTGTGAAAGAATAATGACATAATGCATACTATGTGACATATATTAGCTTTCACTGGTCAGTTCAAAAAGAGAAAACAAACAAGTTAAGAACAAAAGCAAACTTTTATTTTTGTCTAGCTGGGAGTTGGAGGTTGGAGGTGTGTCCAGATTACTCTTTCAGTATGTTGGGTGCTCAATTATGAAGTCACAGATGGTTTCTGTTACCCAGGGCAGTATGGCTCAGCCATTGCACCATAGTTTCCACCAAAATACCACAGTTAACAGTGATTGTTGCTACAATAAAAGTGTGCTAACTTGGTGTTAGCACAAAATGAAACAATTCTTAAAGCTTCTTAGAATGTTTGACGAATATCTCGTAAATTTATTATGAAGCAGTAACAACTAGAATTTTACTAGAGCGGTTCTATAAGTAGCCGTTGCAATAATAGGGTGTTGTGGCTAGTTTCCAGGGTGTTGCTAGATTGTTATGCTGTTCTTTATTTCTTATTTACTGTACTATAGATGTCTATATCATGTTTAATATTTAAAAGCCATACTGTGCAAGAGCTTCCAACAGACCTGCAAAAACTGATCAATGACAAATGACATGGTCCCTGTTTTTTTATTTAGCACACGTCTATTAGTTCTAAATAACAACATTATATTTAGCTAGTTGGATGTTCACTCAGTTCAGCACACAGACACACAAACACTGCTCTTTGTAAGGCTTTAATTCCATAGTTGGCACACCTTTTGGTTTTGAAATGTGTTGTTTAATGCCATGCTGTTAGTAAATCAGTATGTAATTAATCCCATTAGGATTATATTCTTTTCAGACCAACCATGGTTTGTAGTTGGTTTCTTTAGAAGAATGGAGATTTTGTGTTGTAATACAAATCAAAGCAGCTTAACTTCACCATAAAAAAAAAAGCATAAACGAGTGGAACGAGGTGTCAAGACTCTCATGTGCTTGGATTGACTGTAATGTAGGACGGTGTAAACGTTAGACGTGGGTGGAGTGTGCATGCGATTTTGGAGAAGGTGGAGCAGTGTGTTAGTGTGTGTATTCGTGTAAGAACAGAGGTTTTGTGTTTAGTGTTTCCAAGCCGGTTTGCTGCAGAAAGTTAAAAGGGTGGGTTACCACAGTGGGTAAACACATGATCTCAGGGTGAGGAGAGAAGTCTGGTTCCAGTCACACTGGCAGATGAGTATTTATGTGTGTGTTTTAAATGCTGAGCTCCCTGTTACTGTCTTGAACAAAAAAAGGACAGTAGTATTACCATGTTTTTATGGACATGTACCATGGCACACTATGGTAATCATTCAGAGCCATTGTAACTATATCCCTTGTGAAAAAAATCACTTTTAAAAGGAGTGTTTATTACAAAAATAATATACTTTAAAACAATATAATTAAGTATGAACTGAATATTAACTGCAAGTAAATGAAAATAATTGTATATTAAATGCAATTATCTGAATTTTAGAGTGATTTTTTTGACCCACTGAAGTAGCACTTTAAAAAGTATATCTTTATATGCCATTTAATAATTTTATTGTCTTTGAAATATGGTTAAAATGTACTGCCATAAAGAACTTATATCATTTAAATATATTTGTAATGATGAAGTTGAAATTTAGTACACTTATATTATATAAATATATATTAACCTTAAATGTATTATCAAATAACACACTACAGTTCCAATTCTAATCGAGTACTTTACATGGGCTTTAGTATGTTAGTCAACACATCAACTTGAAGAAGAAGAAGAAGAAGAAGAAGAGAAGAAGAAGAAGAAACTTTATTGTCATTATAATAATAGAACGAAATTTGTTTAGTAGCTCTCAAAGACCAGCAGCATCGAAAAAACTAAAAGTAGAATCCACATAGTATAAATAATTACAATATAAATATCACAGTATATGCAAGTAATATACAGTGGAATTGAATAGTGCAGACAACGCAGTGCAAACAGGTATAGCCAAAGTATCAGTACATTAGCAGCAACGCTTAAGTGTTTAACTGTTCAATTTCCAGTCTCCCACAAGTATATTTGTGTATATGTATGGGAAAAGGGTGTGATACATGCTACAGCTCTGGGGAAAAAATACTATACCCTACTGAAGGTAGGGTAGGCAATGTTTTTCATAAACACTCTTTGTTAAGGTTGAAACTCTCTTTACATCCTGATAGCAATCCATAATAGAAGTGGTCTAAATGTTAAAAACAAATGTACATATCTTCTGTTCTGTGTAAGTCTCAGGACCAAAAAATCTTCGTCCAATCATTGAATTTGGTCTGAATGCAATATGTCCTACCTGGCTGTCGACATGTATTTGCATACCTCCGCGCACCCTGCTCGCGCAGACATCACACGTCATCACCGCGAACATTGTAGAGTTGTACCGCCGCAAGCACTGCAAACAAACATCAGCCGCCTTTTACAGTTCCTCCTGATCCAAAACATCGAGCTTATGATGCATTCACACCATGTCGTAACCGTAATTAAGAGATGGCAACCCGTGACGTTCTACCCGAAGCTGTTCATGTCCCCAGACTCGAATTTATGTGTTTCTATGGCAACACTGTCAACACCGAAATGAATCTACAGCAGTATAAGCAAAGTCCCTTTAAGACAAGTCATTTCACTCGGCGGCCATCTTTGAAACGCCTCTCGGGCATTCAAGTGCAGCTCCTATCTCTTTGAATGGGGAAACATCAAATTCTCCAAAGCTGTTTGCCAAGCTTTCGATTAAATTTCATATTTTAAAATCACCAACGAAAACTGACAACAACTGTCTCATAATTTTTGTTTCTAAACGTTCGAATCATGACAAAAAACGGTATTTTTCAGGCTGGATCAAGCAAATGCGCATGCGCAGCCCTAAATGCGCGTCTCTTGTGTCTCATTTCGGAGGCACGCGTCTGACTGGTTCTATAGGAACCGGAGCTTCTAACGACCGCTGCAGTGACGCGATGACTTTACCAATCGGCAATTGGCTCTTATTTAGAAGGCGGGACTTATTCCGCCATATTGCGCGTTGCACTTTCTCCCATTCAAAACGATACGAGTGATGCGTCTTGTGTTATTCTAAAGTCTTTGGTATAAGTCAGAGCTCTGTAAGTTGTTTACGTTCATTATTATTGTTCATGTGTTTTTAGAGCGTACTGAAGGGAGGGTGGGATCTTATGTTTTCAAAGCTAGCTTGCTATTGCTAGCCTCTCCAAAATTGCCTACCCAAAACTTTAAGTGTACTTTTTTTAAAGCATGACAAACATTGATTTAAAATGTACTGTTGTGTAGATGTGTACTTAAGTGCGTTAAAAACATATTCATGAAAGTTAACTCTCTTTAAGTAAATTGCCTTAAATTGCCTTTTATTTCATTAATATGTTATCTGCAGGTACAGTTTTTTTAAGTACACTACAAGTGCACATTTCAAGTACACTTATTTTACACAAGAAATATCAAAGTTCCATGATAGTATTAGCATCAGATAGCCTACCATCACTGTATCATTTTATCGACACATTAAGGTTCTTTTATGTGTGTCTAGGGTTAGGAATCAAAAAATACAGTAGTTCTGATTTCATGCCGTTTATGTACTGATTCTTTTCAATGAATTGGTAAAAAAGACTCAAGAATCAGTGACAACTTCTTCAAAAGTACTAAAAGAATCTCATGAATTTATAAAAAAAACTTTTCAATTCTCATCCCTACTTCCATTTACATTCATTTCTATTTTTTTTCTGTCCAAAGTAATAAAATCCTGACTATGGCTCTAGGGATCAATGTGGCATTCCTGTTGGCTTACCTGCCTCAACACCCTGACGCCTGGGCCACAAAAGACCATTTCAGCACGCTGGAGCACATACTCATTTAGTCCCCTCGCCAAGTCCCCTCTGCCCCCTTCTCCCCTCCGCTTGCCAGCCATGCCTCTCATGTTACCGTTCGCTTGAATAAAAAAGGGCTGCTTTGTTTTCCGAGCCCTTGCTTCAGCCCTGGGCTGTGCACAGAAAGTGAGTTTGTGGGCTTAATGAAATCACTCTGTCTGTGTGTGCGTGTGTGTCTGCAACGTGTGTGATTTTTGCATCTAAACCAACATGTTGAGTTCAGGAGGTAGACGGATCCGGTCCCACTTTCAGACACTGTTGTTTTTGTTGTCACTGTGCATTTGAAGATTTTGAAAGTGCTTCAAAATCACATTGACTGTGTTAAAGGTAGGGTAGGTAATTTGTTTTATAAACACTTTTTGTTATACTGGTTGAATCTCTCTTCACATCTTGATAGCAATCAATAGAAGTGGTCTAAATATTGAAACATGTACATGAGTCATTCCACGAAACCGGTATGATTTGAGTCCCTCTGACCTTTTTCAGTGTATTTTATCTATTGGGTCACCAAAATATATTTTTAAAAGCTTTTTGTATTAATAGAAATGTCTCCTTTAATAATGTTTAAAAACATGACATACATTTTATCTTTATATTAGTAATTATTTTGTTTTTTTTCAGTTGACACCACCTATTTTGTCATGTCCCTCAAGGCCTTCTATGTAAAAGTGTACTTGGGATATGAATGATAAAATGCGAAAAAAGTTCATACATTTTGCCATTCCCATAAATATCCATCTGTGCTTTTTTGCTGGTAATGTTTTTTACTAAGTAAATTCATGATTATTCATTAAAATCTCAGTAACCCCTCAACCCCGTTACACAAACCATTCTCCCCCTATAAAAATAATGAGCCGATACTTATGTGACACCATTAATAGGAAGTGACATCATAGAAGTCTTCTGAAAAACATTGTGAGCAGACACAGGCAAGTTACCACCTTCTTTAATAATTATAACTAAATTATGTTGTGAAATTGTGCTTGTCAAGCTTAACGGCTCAACCCCGTTACATCATTTAAAGATAGAAAACTATTACTTGTGAAAATTATCTTTGTTATTTCAACATTATTCATGATTTCTTAATATCATGCATGCCATGTGCTCTCCATTTATTCACTAGATTTAGAGCAGTGGCCAATTTGGGCAAAAAATCACAACCCCATCACACCTACATTTTTATTATTACTATTATTATTATTATTATTATTTTTTTTTTTTAAGTTTATGAAAAAGTAATTTAAAGTTTGTTGAACTCTATCTGAAATGTTCAGAGCAATCATAAGAATACTGATTTTAGTTCAAATTCTGAAGTTAAGCCTTTGAACAAAAATGATGAGGTTGCTGTCACAAAAAGTGCCCATTTCAGGCTTTAGTATAGCAAAAGTGTGAGATTTTATGTAACTTTTATATATATTTGCAATTACTGAATTAGTGTAAGGGACATCTGATTAATATGGAAATTAATAATAGGAAAATGTTGATTTTATCACAAATACATTTTATAATAATATTCAGAGAGCTCCCATAGTGTCCATAACTTAAAATAATGACCAATAATAATAGGGATTTGATGCCTGAGATGGGAAAATATGTTTTTCTGGAAGTTAAATATGTCATTAATGTTGTGGGGTGTTCAGAAAAGTAATACATTTTGGTAAAAAATCTAAAAATGTGTAAGTCCAAATCGTACCGGTTTCGTGGAATGACTCACATATATCTTCTGTGGAAGACACAGGACCAAACATTTTTCGTCATGTTGACCGGCAGGTAGGATGTTGTCTCATTGCATTCGGTCCGATGAATTTCCTCCCTTGGCAAAGGGACGGCGTAATTTCCTCATTATCTTCAGCTGGGATGTTCCCGTGACAACGCAGCACAGTGTCCATCAGCAGATGTTGCTGTTTTAACGTCATAATTCTTTTTTTTTTTTTTAGCCTAACTGTTGCAAATAAACAACATACATTTTATATTTTAAAAAGTTTTTTTTTAAAATATGCTATATAATATATAAAAACTAATATATATAAAACTTTTAAAAATATAAATTGTATATTTATTTATGCCGGCGCTGCATTGTCATGGGAACATCCCAGCTGAAGATAATGAGGAAATTACGCCGCTCCCTTTGCCAAGTGCATTGCAAACGGCTACATATGGCACGCACGTGCCCTGCTCACTTCAAAGTCCCCACTTTAAGGGCTTTGCCCTTCAGAGGGAGTAGGGCATGATAGGGATGATCACTTCCATTTGGAATTTGCCTTGTGAACCATTCGGTACGAATATGCGTACCGTTGCACCCCTAATGAACATGAGGCTATGCAGAGTTGTAGACAGACAGTCACAGAGCGACAGCAACCACCTTTTATAGTTCCTCCTGAACAAAACATCGAGCTTATGCTGCGTTCACGCCATGTCGTAACCGTAATTACGAGATAGCAACCCGTGACGTTCTACCCGGAGCTGTTCACGTCCTCCGACTCGGATTTAAGCGTTTCTGTGTCACCACTGTCAACGCTGAAATGAATCTGCAGCAGTCAGGCGGTACAAGTCAGAGCTCTGTAAGTTGTTTACATTCATTATTATTATAATGTTAATGTGCTTTCAGACATGAGGTAATTTAACGCCATCTCTCGTCTTATAACACTTTGCAGACGCTGCTGTGTGCGTTCATGTGTTTTAAAGGAGGCGTGGCTTTGGAGAGCTCTCTGAAGGGCGGGATCTTGTGCTTTCAAAGCTAGTTTGCTACTGCTAGCATGTCCAAAATTGCCTACTCTACCTTTAAATAGAGCAAAATTGATAACACAACCTAAATTAATATTCAAGCTCTGTTGATAGTATATGCTGTTACAGAAAATTATTTTGGCTCATCCCTCAGTTACAAAAACAAAACTTGTTTACAGTAATACACTAAAAGTTGTAGGGTTTTGAAGGCAAAAATGTGCATGATACATTTTTTTTGTTAAAAAGCTTTTATTAATTAATCCATACCAAAATGTGTTGTATTTTAGCTGTAGTTGTCTGAATGGTCTTATTGTCTTATCTAGATGCACTTCTGGTTATGCATTCCCAGCATAATTTCCTATGAGTGGCATTAGTTTCATGGAAAAGTGTTGCACAGATAGGCAAACCATGTAGTTATGTCCCTTCTTGACATCTTTGCTCACATTTTATGAAAATTACGGGGTTTACTGGTTTACTCATGAGAATTTTGACATAACTGTATGGACAGGGTTGGATAGTGACTCTATCACGCTATATTTAGCTTGTATAAACTATGTGTGTAATTGTAGTTAACAGTTTTTCTAGTATATAACTGCCCCTTAGACTTCCATTTTAAATGCATAATGTGTAAACACACTTTTTGTTGGTTTTTACAAACCATGACGAGTCAAAATAATGTCTGTAGCGATAGACAGCATGCCACAGATGCTATCAATAAAGTTTCATTTAACCTGGAATATTATGGTAATTAGGGTTCAATTTGGAAAACATAAACAGTCTGGTTTATTTTAGCTATGGTGCTCATGTGAGTGATACAAGATCAAAGTCTTAGACAAGTATAAGTATATGTCTTAGGCACGTTAGTATTTTCACACAAAAAAATGGTTTTAAAAGGCTTTACAGCATTTCACAAGTGCCTACAACTTTTCACAGTACTGTAGCTTTGGATTATTACAATTAATGGCAACGATTAATGACACACTACAGCAAAAGATATAAATAACTGGTTTAAAAGCATTTTTTTGGGTGAAAATACTAACGTGCCTAAGACTTTTGCACAGTATCGTATATCAATTATAATGCTGCAGCAGTAGTTTGATAGCACTGTTAGTATGAAAGTATCATTGGTATTTGGACTAGTCCTGCAGGCTGCCATGCTCTACGTAATGGCCCTAGCCATGTGTGGAATGTAAATTTGGCCTTTACACCTTTTTCCATTACACAGATGTTCACCTTTGTTATTATATTTGTGCTATCTACTCGTGACTCAAAGGAAAGTAGTCTTAAACCACATATACACTAAACTAAACAAAGAATCAGTACACTTGGTACCTCCACAAACCTTTCCTTCCTTGCCCTCTTGAACTTGCAAGAACACAAACAGGAAGTCAGGCTCTTAACCCTGATATTCTACATAAACATCACAGGAGTTTTACCATGTCTGACAGGCTTACTGATCCGTGGTATGCTATTGCTTTTGCGGTAGTTGAGTTTATAAGAAAACCCCATGAAGATCCAATGAAATGGTTTGACAAACACAATTGTGTTTCCCGTCAGGACGTATTTCCTGTTAAAACAGGAAGTTGGGGCGGAACTTATCGAAGGGCTCTTTCTGTTTTGAATAGTTAATAGCTTTTAGTTTACAGCCATCATTTGCTACATGCTATTGCTGTTTGTAGATGAAATTTGAAAGCAATTCTTTTTTGTTCTAGAGATCGTCTTATTAGAGATATACATACGTAAATCATAAATATGTTTGCTATATTTTCCTGGATAGAGAGATAAAATGTAATAATGGTGTGTATCTGCTAGAAGTTTGTTTTGTTATCTTTTTTGAGTGCACCAGCATTAGCTTGCTAATAAACCTAATAGATTTATAGTTTGGCTAAAATCCATGAAACATTGATTTTACAGGGTCTTTGATTGCTTTTACTTCCTTATGAAACAATGTACTTTTATCTCCCCTTCTGACAAAGAACTCTACTTTAGGATACTTGCAAAAAGAGTGCTGATTATGTAAATAATATACTTAAGTGCAATCCAGTTTACCAGACGCTAAATGTGCTTAAATAGCGCTGTGCTGTGAGTATTTATATTGACTTGCTGCCAAGCGCCAAAAAGTGCATCCTTTTATTCTACCCTTGTAAAAAAAAGTACACTTTGGCATGCTTTTGAATACACTAATATACTTAAGTGTGATCTGAATGTAATGTTTTTGTACACTTAAATGCATTTTAATTGCAATTCAATGAAAAAATGTATCAAATAGCACTACAGTTAAACTCATAATGAATTACTTTACATGTGCTTTAGTATGTTAGTCAGAACATCAAAATACACTCTAAATGCTGGGTTGTTTCAGCCCATGGTTGGGTCAAATATGGACAAACTTGGGTTTAAAAATTTCATTTAAAAATGTAAAAACCAGCAGTTGGTTTTGTCCATTTGACCCAACTATGAGTTGAAACAACCCAGAATTTTAAGAGTGTAAGAGTACTTCTTTAAATCATGACAAAAGATTATTAAAACAGTGATTTAAAAAAGGCTATAAAGTAAAAAATTAAATTTGACATTATTACAAAGGGCACTTTTAAAAATGTACTTAAGAATCATAGTGATGAAAGTGTACTCTCTTTAAAGGGTTAGTTCACCCAAAAATGATTCAAAATTCTGTCTTTAATTCCTCACCCTCATGTCGTTCAACACCTGTAAGACCTTCGTTCATCTTCAGAACACAAATTAAGATACTTTTGATAAAATCCGATGGCTATGGCTCAGTGAGGCCTCCATTGACAGCAAGATAATTAACACTTTCAGATGCCCAGAAAGCTACTAAAGACATATTTAAAACAGTTCATGTGACTACAGTGGTTCAACCTTAATGTTATAAAGCGACGAGAATACTTTTTGTGCACCAAAAAACCCAAAATAACAACTTTATTCAACAATATCTAGTGATGGGCGATTTCAAAACACTGCTTTATGAAGCTTCGAAGCTTTACGAATCTTTGGCAGTTTGATACATGCTCCGAACGACTGATTCGAAACAAAAGATTCGTAAAGCTTCATGAAGCAGTGTTTTGAAATCACCCATCACTAGATATTGTTGAATAAAGTCGTTATTTTGTTTTTTTGGTGCACAAAAAGTATTCTCGTCACTTCATAACATTAAGGTTGAACCACATGAACTGTTTTAAATATGTCTTTAGTAGCTTTCTGGGCATTGAAAGTGTTAATTATCTTGCTGTCAATGGAGGCCTCACTGAGCCTTCGGATTTTATCAAAAATATCTTAATTTGTGTTCTGAAGATGAACAAAGGTCTTACGGGTGTGGAACGACATGACGGTGAGTAACTAATGACATTATTTTCATTTTTGAGTGAACTAACCCTTTAAGTACACTTAAGGAGCCTTGATTTGATTAATATTATATTATCTGCAAGTACACATTTTAAAAATATAATTTTAATATATAAAGTACATTAAAAGTGCACAGTAAATACAATTAAATGAACTTCTTTTTCACAAGGATAATCTCTTTAACTGGTCAGCTACTTTACTAGCTGTTCAGATTTGCATAGCAAAGAACTCCTTTAGTTTTTGCGTATGCTGTAGGGGATTGCCTATTGTACAAGTGGACAATAGGGTGGAGGAATAGAAGAAAAGAGTAAAACTCAGTAGAATAGAATCTTTTATGCTATTGTGCTCCTACTGACCTCAGTGTTGTATTTGTTGTGAATCAGCTACTGACATCACCCGTTTATTGCGTCATCTCTTGCGACGGGGAATTCTCTTTCATTCCTGTCTCTCAGGTTGTTGAACCGTGCCTCAGAGAAAAAAAAAAAACTTGGCATTTCTGATGACATCACGCGACCCAAAAATAACCTTACTTGCGAAAAGCATTTGTTCCATCACGCACAAACACAAAGGCTGATGAAATGCCCGCACTGAGCCAAGCATTTGTTGGCCTCTAATGAGTGTAGCCTGTTGACGTCTTTACACAACAGTTGCCATGCCATCATTTCATTTAACATAATATCTGCCAAAATCCTTGGGAAGTTTTTGTTTTAGCCATTTAGCTAGGTAACAGAAGACTATTTCGAAGGTGATGACGGTGGACGGCATAAGAAGTTGCAGCCAAGGGTGTTGTCTCAAACATTGTATTATGTTGTTCATATTATGTTATTTTTAAGATGAGCCTTTTGACTGTCTCTTCCGAGTGCTATTTGCAACATTTTAAAAACATATGCATGCCTGCTGTCCAAACATTAAGCAGCCACAGTCCAGTTTCTGTTTATTCAAATTGATATGGTCACAATGGAACAAATGCTTATAGGAGAACTGTTTTTGAAAGGGTTATCTTTGTGAAATGGAAAGTGCATAAGCTGTACTGATTGGAAACAAAACATGTATGTTGCAAACAATCAGCCATTGTTCCTAATATTCATTCAATCTGGTGTGCCACTTTACACAGTAATCTCCTTTTGCTTCATACCTACCCTTGTGAAAAGAAGTGAATTTTAGCATACTTTTAAAAAGTGCTTATAAAAAGATTATATAATTGCGAACTCAATACCATGTTGTTTTTAAACACTTAATTGCATGTTAATTGCAATTAATTGAAAATGTATTATCGTTTAAATTTATATTAAATGCAATTAGCTGAAATTTTGAGTGCTTTTTTGACCCACTTATGTAGGACTTTTATAATTACGTCTATTGTGAAATATGGTAAAAGTGTACTGTTGAATGTACTGACAAGCATTTATTGTAAACTAATATACATTAATGTCATTTCTTTTGAAATGTGTATGTTATGTATTTAAATGCATTTGTAATGATGTTGCAATTTAGATGTTTTGGTAGCACTTTATTTTACAGTCCATGTACATACTATGTACTTATTACAGTTAATAACTGGGTAATAACTAGGTACTAACTCTGAACCTAAACCTAACCTTAACCCGTGTAATTACCTTATATTACTCAGTATTTTCTTAGGTAAGTACATATAAGTACACATACATACTGTAAAATAAAGTGCAACCGAAGTTTTAAAATATATTAACTTTAAATCTAATCTTGAATAGCACACTTTAGTTAAAATTCAAAAAAAAAAAAAAGTACTTTACATGTTTTTTAGTATGCTAGTCAACACATCAAAATAAGTGTACTACTTTAAAGGATGACAAGAAACGATTAAAACAATGTTATAAAATGTACTTTAAAGTAAATCTTTTAATTTGACTTACAAAGTGCACTTATTAAAAGTGTACTTAAGTGTGTGAAGAAACATAGTCATGAAAGTGTCCTTTCTAAGTGGCTATTAATGTTATTAATATTGTCTGCATATTCAATACAAATTAAGCACACTTCTTTTTTTACAAGGGTACTTCCACAAGAGTACAACTTTCTTCCACCTGCACAGATATTATTTAAAGTTGACTAAAAAATAATTGCTAAGCCCAATTTTAAAAATGTTACTAAACAGTGCTAACTTAGCAACTGTTGCTGTCTGCCGTTTTCTCAGATATGCTTTTACTGTAATGTAAGTCTATGGAGGACATGTGTGTTTTGAAGTTTTTTTCCTGTAAATTATCCAAAATATGGTTAAATATTGTTGATGGGCCACTTATAAGAGTGACACAAGGTACCCACAGAGGTTCTTAGTGGTATTTTTTTTCCCCCTTTTCCAAATTTCTATGCATTAAAGTATGTGTCATAGGCTGAGTTCGAAATTGCATACTCTCTTCAGTAGGTACTTATCTTTGAATAATATATATAATAGTATAATATATAGTATAATTCATATAGTATGAATGTATGTTGTATGAAGGTAATCCATATATTCAACATTCTCCATGTTGTCATTATCATGTGATCTACCAGCATCAGTTGCGTCGCTTTACCGCCATTCATAAATCCTCTCCCATGGCCTCATGGGATAGTGTCCATCGTATGCTAACTTCATGATCTCACTGGAAGTAGTAGGTCATCCAGGTACTTTTTTCCCTACTCTTTTATGAGTACTGTGAATTCCGACATACTTCTTTTGTCAAATACTGTTTTTCACCTACTATATAGTAGGGAAGTATGCGATTTTGGGCGCAGCCTACGTTCTTTCAAAATCAAAAGTGGAGTTCAATTCTTATTGAATCTCATGTGCGATTTTCACGGTTTGCTTTATGTAACACAAACATTTGGTTTTGATGCCATATATCATTTTGAATTCAGATGTAGTTATATGGGCTTATTGTCCACTGTGTAATTTTTTAAAAAGCTACTTCTGTGTTATGTTTCCAACTAATATGCGTGACCTGTGGTAATAATGAATACCCGACTCAGAGGTATGAATTTCAGGTGCACTTGAAGGCAGAACCCTAAATGTCACCTACTGTAGATCAAACTTAGACAATATGTTACAGAAAACTTTAATGTAGAATGTCACAAAATCTGGCTCAGTAAATATGATGTCATATGCATTGTTTGTTTATTTGCTTTATATTGGTCGACTGTAGTAATTACTGTGCAAATAGTGGCTTTAGCAATTATATTGCCATCTGAATAGGTCATATAAGCAATTACAGCTTCTGGCACGATTCACTGAGTATGAGTCTGGTATGACTGTATAATCAATGATGTCTGTGCAACAACATAAATCTTTAGAGCTATTTAGGCCTTGTGTTTGTGAAGCTTTGTTTTTGTTCATTGATAGACTGAAAGAGAGTATTGCAAATAGTTGTAATATTTCATTTAATATGCTTGTGGCATTTTAGGCAGCAGTTTCAATTACAGTTATCTGTCCTCTAGATCAATTCAAAACGACTATCAAAAGAGAAGGTCTCGCTTTATTGACTGCAGTGCATCCGAGTGCTTGATACACAAAAAGACACATTTAACACTTGTCTTCAGTGCTTAGGACTGTGTGAACTCTTCTTTTCAAGTAAAGAAGCAGTACTGGGCATAAAAAGCCACATAAACCGTGTGTGTATTGTAAACACTAAATATATATGAAAGGAAATGGCGGTGATGATGAAAAGCGGAACCTTACTCTAATAGTTCATGTTTCTCACTTCTCTGTTGCTATTTTTGACCCAGATTCTCATGCTCTCACACAGTTCTCTCTTGGTTTAGCTACCCAGTCGTTTTTTTAAAAAAATTTTTTTACCTGCTATTAATGTAGAGGTGTTCAACCTCAAGGCCCACATGACCCCAGAGATGTACAGTAGATGAGGTTGCAAGAGACTCCTATAAATAATAACTTCTGTAAAATATGTCCAGCTTCTCTTGAGCTTAAAATATTACAAAATGTAGGCTACAATGTAAATTTGAGAACCTAAAACATGGGTTCCAGACTGAAAACATCTCTATTAGAAATAGAATAGAAATCTGCAAGAGCTAATATAAATTGTTCTCAACAAAAAAAGTATGAAGTAAAAAATGCGAAAATAGTCTATTCTTATGTTGCCGTGGTGCTTTTGAATGTGGCTCTCTGGTTGCACAACGTCTCTAAACACTATAAAGCAGGTCTTTGAGTCCTGAATTGGAGCAATGGGCATTTCCATTACAATTAGTTGATGTTTGGATAGCACACAAAGGGCAATCTAAGGAAAAAGTGACTTCTCGTTCCATTATTAAGGAGTTTGTTTGTAAGAACGAGGCCTTGACGTGTGGGAATAATAACAGACTGAAGTGGGTCATGGTGTTGCAAACATTCATTCTAAAACTGCTGTGGCCAAACTGTGTTCGCATTGTCAAACCATGGTCTTGGTCATGTGACCATGTTCATATCACAGAATGAAGCCACAAAGTGGTTTAAGGGGGTTCATAGATGAATGCAATATATCTTATCAGAGACGGCCTTTGCAATTCATAGGCCCGTTTCAAAGACAGATGGAGGCCCCCCAGTGAAAAAAAAAAGACAACAAAAACATTGTGACTGCAATTACTTTATTATGTCTGTTATTTAACAATGTTATCTCATATTTAACTCTTAATGGTTTATTTGTAAACGCATTCAGTCTCTTTAACCAAACCAGAGCAGGTTACAATCAACAAAACAACGGTATGGAATCTTAATCACTCACTTTATCAACCACCAGTAGGTGGCAGCAAATTATTGTCTTAACGAGTGAATTTACACGACAACGATGTACTAAAAACGGAAACGTTTTTCCTTTGCATTTTTCATGTGCAGACGACAACGTTGTCAAAACGTTCAAAAACAATTAAAAATGCTGTATTACGAATGCTAGGCCAGTAGTTGGCGATGTCACTTTGTAAAGAAACACTATGCGCAAAATTTGTTTTTGTAATTTACGTGGAGACAATAATGGTATCGTTTTCTGAATTGTGAATTTGTGAAAACGTATTTTACATGTTCAGTCTATTGGCAAGTAGTTTTTTTTTTACAAAGTGAACTCGCCAACTCGCCAATACAGCGTTTTTAATAGTTTTCGCAGATCTGTGCAAACGGGGATTGTTTTGACAACGTTGTCGTCTGTACGCAAAAAATGCAAAGGGAAAAACGTTTCCGTTTTTAGTACATCGCTGTCATGTAAATGTATCCTTAAAGACTCACTCGTAAAGACAATGATTTGCTGCCACCTACTGGTGGTTAAGTGAGTGATTTAGATTCCATACTGTTGTTTTAGTGATTGTAAAGTTTGCTTCTTACCTTTTCAGTCCCCAAAAATGCCATTGTTGTGTAGATTAACGGCCAAAACGCATAAAAAGTTTTTTGATTTTAGTAGAACACAGTGTTGTGTAAATGGCCCCTTGATCATTCATTCAAATGATTTATTCAAAACAGCTGATTCATTCATGGACAAAGCAAGTGAGTAAATCGTTAGACTGATTAGTTCAAAAACGCAGATTCATTCCGAAGCTGAAATCACTGCTGCTTGGAGATGCGCAATGGCCTTACTGTGGATTTGTTTGGAACTATTTTTGTTGGCAAAACAGAGCAAAAATGGGGGCGGGGCACTTTTTTGAGTGAAAGTGTTGCGAGGCCTGTTTGAAGTGTAACGGGTGAAACATAGCAAACATATGTGTGCATGTCCATATGTCTTTTACTAGAGGACAAAGTTAAATAAGCAAAGTTAGCAGCATATCAGTAAATAAATAAGTAAATAAACAAACAAAACAAACTACAGTAGTGTACTAAAGTAAGTACGCTGAATCGTAGCTACCATTAAAGTACCATTGTATATTACAAAGTACTTTGGTATTAACATCTGATTATTATTGTTATTAGTGTATGGATTATTATTAGTGTTAAAAGACTAGAACTTCAATTTGTGCTAGTGTTACAATTACTTGTTTTATGTTAGCCTACTAGCTGTGTTAGCAGTAACTGCTATTTGCAGTATTAAAAGTAAACAAATTTAATGATGAAAAAGTTTTTTTTAATTTTCTCAGAGATTTGAAACATGTTGACAGTCACATCTACCTGTTATTGGACATAAAGGCAACTAACAGTGCAAGTGAATTTTTTTTTTTTTTTTTGTGGATTGTTCACTTGCAGCTTCAATGTCTGCTTCACAACCTGAGCTACTTTTAAAAAAAGCTAGTCGCATTGGGAGATTAACGGTGCAGTTTATTTGATACTAGATTTTTATTAGAAGAAGCTGTTGCCAGATCTGTCTTAAATCCCTGGAGCACACTGGGGATCACCCTTTATTGGCATTTGATGGGTAATACGAGGAGGGAAAATACAGTTCACACTTGGGAGTGCAAATAAATGTCACTCATCTTTATTGCTTTCAGTCAGTCCAGAGATTTGCAATATTACATGTTAGCAGAGGGCATTGGCTATTTATAGCATGTGGTTTCATATCAACATGCTCATGTCTAGTGAGACAACACAGGGTCAAAGTCCTGACGGATGTTGTGAAAGGTGTTTGTGTAGACTGCTCTGTGAAGAGAAGAGAAGAGAAGAGAAAAGAAGAGAAGAGACGAGAAGAGAAGAGAAGGGGGCAAAGGTTTCCATAATTCATCAGAGTCATAATGGGCGCAGCCGCCTGAGACCATGTGGGAAACACGATCCTAGTCAACACAAAGCACCCTTAGAAACACTGCGCTGTCTCCAAGCAAAGCCCAGGGAATGGCAGATATGATTGCACCAGCGTCTATTGTCTGTGCCACTGTGCAAACATGCATAAGAACAATTGAGGATACATATGTAGCTGAGCGATTTGTGGCTGATAGTTTGGCCTAAGGGCCATACTGTAAAATCCCACAGTGGTCTGGAAAAACATATTATTTGCTGCCAGTTTAATTGGCAAATAAAATGAGAATTGGGTTATACAAAGTAGTAAGCCGCAAGTGCTTGTTGTAGTTAAAGTATGCAGGCAATTGAATGACGCATCTTATATTTGAGTGTATTATTTTAGACCATCAAGCTTCTTATTAAAAAAAAGAAAGAAAAGAAAATATTCAGATTAAGATATTTACATGCAATCTAGGCTCATTGGAAAAACGTGCCTCTACCAACATTTTTGCAAAACTCCAAAAATATACCTATACATTCAAGTCAATGCAGTTTCCAGGTGAAATGGACACTAGTGGCAGTAAAACACCAACAACTTTTGCTCCTTTTCACACAATTTATGATTACAGAGGTAGATTATCAATTGATGAAGACTTATTTTCACATGGTTTATGACCTCAAAACCATAGTGCATGAACTAATGAACTTTTAGAGCCACTAACCAGACATTTAATTTTCAAACTGCCATACACAAACTTTGCCAGATTCATGTTCATCCTGAACATGATTTATGTAAGAGGCCTTTTTGTTACTGCTCTTTTTATTTACCAATTCTAGGCTACTCAATATATTGTCATTAATGCACCTAAAATCCATTCCCTATTCCGGTGCTTCCAACTACCATGCATGACATCTATGTGCCATGACTAGAAATATGTACATTTTATAATCTGAATTTATTTTTTCAAAAGTAATAAATATTAGTTATTCCACAAATATAACCCTGAAAAAAAGTGAATTGTACAATTCAGCACATCAATGCTTTCCTTTACTTCTTGCCAAGTGCCTCAAACAACTCTTGCTAGTATCTTTTATGTGTTTGATTCCACTAGCCTTCCAAACTTTAGCAAATACAGTAATTAGTTCTTTCTCAAAAGTGCTCATTGTAGCAGCCCGTACCATCAGCCAATCAGATTAGAGTTTGTCATTTTTTTGTGTTGAATATGCATAAGGCGGTCAGTGAACAAGCTGTAGCCGTTCTGAGACTGTAACAGTTTTATACTATAGTTATAATGGGACCGAAATAATGGTTTGACTCATCAGCCATTAAAGCAGAAATAATATATATGTGAAGCAGCTCCATTAATTGCAGACAGATTCTGAACAGACTTTGCTCATTTTAGCAAGAGCCTCAAACCACTGTGGGACCATTTTTGCTTGAGGCCGCCTGCTGCTGTCAAGTATGTTTAGAGGCTGGTTAGAAGTTGCGGTAGCAGGCCGGGTGTGGACTATAATCTTTGGCAGCAGCTCAAGCCTCTGGAAATAGACAAGATGGAGGGTTGTTGACTTTCTTGTGGAAGCTTCAGGCAGAGGGAGGGAGTATTTTGGGCGAAAGGCAGGGACCTGGGTCCGTCTCTTCCTCTGGATGAGGTGGAGGTTAACCACATGTGCTCCTAAAGGAACACATGGGAATCCTTAGGTGGTTCTGGCAGTGGAAAAAACAGGAACTGGGTGGAAAGGTGTTGTTTTGGGTATGGAGTATAGTAATTCTTTATACTCTTTCTCTTTCCTTTTGTCTCAGTTTGTTTCTTCCTGTCTTCCGCAACTGTGGGGAGCTTTGAAGCTCTCTGATCTTGTGTATGGGTTTTGTGTTCTCACACCCCTCGCTCTTGTGCTGTAAATGATTTTTCCATGCTCATATCACAACATCAACATGATCCCCTGCCGGATTGGATTGTACATTGTTCATTAGAATGTCAATGAATGGAAAGTCCCACCAAAACTCCACATTGAATGCAAGACCAGCGCACCAATTCTGGTTGAACCTTAAACCTGGTTTTACTTATTTACAGGATTCTTTACGCATGAATGCACTTTTGAGTGTGCGATGTGTGTGTGCGTTAACCTGCAATCACACTAGACTAGGATGCGAAATGTCTACGGACACTGCGACCGTCGTAATATGACTTTACTCTCTGCTGCGTCTTTTTTAAAAATATAATTCAACACATAATACATCCAAAATGTATTCTTCTTCACTTTACTGCAATACTGCAATCCTGCAGATTTAAAGTTTGTGTTCTTTTAGTTCAGCTAAAGGCCGCAATATACTTCAAGCCAAGCGAAATCAAAGAACGAACTTGTATGACATCATTTCAAATGAAATCAGGCCAAAACAACATTCGTTTGAAGTTCTTTCCGTGAAATCGAAACACCTTGCCAAAGTAAACTTTCAGGAAAAGTTGCTCTGGCTGGAAAACACATTCAAACTACCATTGGTCTGTGGTGAATTTTTTTAATAGGTAGGTGTGGCTCTGAGGCTCCGCCTTCTTTGACATGGAAATCTTTTCCGGTTCATTTCTTCTGTTCAGTCCATCGAGGTCAGATGCGAGGAAAAACATGAACACACAGGAGAGCTGCTTTATAACAGAAATTGAAGCTCTATTGAAATTCTTATTGAAAGAGACACTGGCACTGTTTTTTCATGTTTAATATTGTAAAGCTGCTTATTTTAAAGCAATCTATTATATAAAGTTCATGCAAACATATCCACATCAGTATGGTCAGATGCTTTCTTAACTGCTGGTTTCTCACTGCTGTCAATTTGTTGGCTGCTTGTTTTGTTATTGAGAGGAAAGCATGCAGCATATATTTACATATTCATCTTTGCAATGATATACTGTTAGTGATCACCCCGATGCTCCCCACCATTGTCAGGATGTTCACTAACACTGTATCGTGGCAAAGGTATTTCAAACATCTTTTTACCCCTAATAGAAGAATGAAAAAGAACTTCGTCGTCAGTATATCAGGGCGTTAAAAGATCATCCCATGACGTATCAATCTTCTACTGGTCACGTCTTCACGTGATACGAGTTCACCAAACTTGAACTTTGAAACGCCGCAAAATTTGCATGAGCTTGTGTTTTCTGTCTCCCACATTCGCATGCGTATGAATGGAAATCAGTGGAATGAAAAGTGTGGATATTATCCTTGATTCCATGTTCCACAGTGGAAAATCCAATTGACTTTCTCTAGTGCTACTCGCACACCCACAAAGACACAAGACGAGGGCCCTTCAGAAAGAGTGAGGCTGCTGTTGTGATGGCTTCCAACTCACTGAGTTGTATGACATGCATTGAAATGGGAATTATAAAGTATTCAGGAGATCTGCTCCAACGATAAGCCTCTATGCATTTGACTGACATTATCAACCCCACGTCCCACACTCCTTTGACCTGCGGTATGGGGCGGCTGTATCTTT
Source organism: Mylopharyngodon piceus (assembly GCA_039654765.1). Lineage (NCBI taxonomy): Eukaryota > Metazoa > Chordata > Actinopteri > Cypriniformes > Xenocyprididae > Mylopharyngodon > Mylopharyngodon piceus. The sequence continues at coordinate 6,369,048 of CM077447.1, forward strand.
TTTCATCCTTGTTGTTCCTTCATCCTTTATATGTAACACTGCACCTATGTCATGCTATTGACTCTGCCCAGCTTTCTCATTTCGAAGTCGGTCCAAGTTGGCTTGTTCAGGTATAATCTTCTCATGCCAGGTAGTTGCTTGGTGCCAATTGGGATTTCACTCTACAATGATTGGCAGGCGATGGCTGTAATGCAGAAGTGCTCAGGTATCACACCCGACTGGCTCTCAGGCTTATATCTCAGCACACTCACAGCTGTCAGCCTGAAATGAAAGGCAACCAACCAGATCACATGCTAATTAGCCCAAATGGGTTCTGCGCGACACTGCGTTGGAATCCCCCTGCAAGATCTTCATCAAAGAGCTGTTTTTCTGCTGCTCTACATGCCTGGTGATCAAAAGGCTTTGGATGTAAATTATTTTTGTAGGTTTAACGTCACCATATGGTTTTGAAAATGCTCCAAGTTGCAAATGAAAGTCCTTAAAGGGTTCATGTCAGATGTTTTTGATCATTTATACTTATAATGTTAGTCAAGGTTTTCATGCCGTAAAATCAGTGGTAATGTAATATTACATAACCATTTTCACCTTCTCGCTGACCAAAGTAAACTTTCTCTTTGCATCTAAAATGAGATACCAAGTTTTACATATGGGCTATTAGCTTTCTGTCTGATTCAGTAAGGTTTGTAGAAAACCGTTCTTCAATAACAGCCTCTTTACAAAGGTATAATTGACATTGTGACAAAATAAAATACAATTTGATCCACTGTTAAAGGCATAGTCCACCTAAAAAAACAAAACAAAAAAAAACAAAACATTTTTGATTGGCCCTTAGTCTAATTTTGTCCCGCAGACCTGGCAACCCTGATTGGGCCCCATTGATTTTCTTTGTATGGACTGCGCAGACATTCTTTTTTCATGTTCCACAAAAGGTTTAGATTAGAACAACATAAGGTGAGTAAATGATGCCCAAATTTTCCTGTTTGGACAAAATGGATGACTAGCATGTGTAATGGCAAAGGCAAGAACCCGCACAACGTTTGGCAAATTTTTCCTATGTTTGTTATCGTTAGTTACATACTGACTGGAAAAAAGTTTCATTACTTCTGGTGTTTATGCATAATAGTAGGCTATATATCCTGCTGCCTCTTTTTGGACAGTCAAAAGTTCAAGGAAAATTAAATTTTTCTTAATGCAATTTCCTAAAACAACACAAACAACATAAAACCTCTAAATCCATTCAGAAGAATTACGGCAGCTCTCAACGCAGCAGAGCTACAAAAATTAAAAGCTCTTCTCTGCAACAACAGGAAATCTTCAAAATGCAGCTGGCAGAAGCAAAAAACAACATCTCTCCCCCCCCCCCAAACTCGACGTGCAACACTTGCACAAATAAGAGAGGAGTTCCCTGGTGGGTACACCTGCAAAACTGCCACCATTTTTACACCATCAGGAACCCTTGCAGATGGCTCTTCAGTAACATAATGACCAGCATTCCCAGTAACTCACCCCAAAATGCTGGATTCACCATGTTTCTCCATGAGCCAGATATCTATGAAGGATGTTGTGGTTGAGCTGCTGTAGTGCAGTGACGGTTGCTGACAACAGGAAAAGAGAAATATTACATTAGTGAGGTGCAGTGGATATGTATAGATGCGCTATAAAAGAGGCTAATAAATTTATCTTGCTTTCTTTGTTTTGTCCAGTTTCCTGAATGTGGCTTTTATGGGATCTATGACAAGATCCTCCTCTTCAAGCACGACACCAGCAGCAATAACATCCTGCAGCTGGTCAAGGCAGTGTCAGATATCCAGGAGGGGGACCTTGTGGAGGTTGTTCTGTCCGGTGGGTAATACAGTTAACCAGCAGCTCAAAAAGCATTCATATTTGCAGCAACAAAGCTAGTAGAAATCATTCATTATCGAGTTTTGATGATTTCTGCTGACATGAGTGACTGTTGGCCTGTTTCCTCCATTTTTCCATTTTTCCATTTTTCCCATTTCACATTACTGTAATTTGAATGAATTTGATTCTCATTATCATTCTTGTTTTAATTTAATTAAATTTTAAGATGACTTAATAAATATGATTATAATAATGTTGTGTCATACTACAGTAATAAGAATATAAGGAGAATCTAAAATAGTACTAAAATGACTAAAACTGAAACTAAAAACATTAAAAATGACAAACTTAAAATAAAAACTGAAATATGAAAATCAAAGGTAATTCAGAAAATATTATTGCTATATGATATAAATAATGCTAAAATAACACTATAATAATGAGAATTAATAACTCAAAAGTAAAATATTTAAATGCAAAAAAGTCCTCCTTTTCTTTATGCCGAATACTGCATGTTTTATTCAATTTTCAGATGAAATTTGACCAGTCACACAAATTTTTTTTTTTTTTTTTTTTTTTTTTGTATTGTAAGATTTACCCATACAGAACAACACATAGAGATGTTATTATGCTGTGACAAATGGAAGCACTAGAACATGAATCCACAGGCTTTGCATTCTTGTGAAGATTGTGTAGAGTCCTTTTAATATCAAAGCGCCTTTCAGAGGCAAAAACACAGTAGCGAACGGATATAAATCAACAGTATATGACACAAAGTCATTTTTCTGAAAGTTGTCACATTTATCTATAATGTTAAAATGGCTGTAAAGTCAATAGCCAAAATCTGAACAATAGCTTTTTGTCACTGCATTGAAAGAATAGATTTGACCGGATTAGATCATATCAAAGTCCCATTCGGCCAGTTTTGATCATTTATCTGGTAGAGAAACTCACACAAGCTCCAATTATTTGTGAGCCTGATGTCCGAGAGCCAAAGTGGAAGATCAAATGTAATCAGCATAGAAGTGTTTTGAGAGGATGTTGAAATAATAGATTTGATAGAGCTGTATCTCTCACTCCAACTCACATGGCTTCAGACGCTGCAAATTACGTAAATGTCCGAAATTTACATAAGAATATTTTCAGATTTAGACTCAATTTGTTACCTAAAATCAATGTCCATTTACTGCACATTAAACAAGGTTTGAATGACATTTGATTTTTTGTTGCTTATTCCGCAGCTGCTGCCACATTTGAGGACTTCCAGATTCGGCCGCACGCATTAAATGTGCACTCATATCGAGCACCGGCTTTCTGCGATCACTGCGGTGAGATGCTTTTCGGCCTGGTGCGTCAAGGACTCAAATGCGATGGTGGGGACTGGTTTTGTATTCATCATACTTGTGTTCATTCAACCATAGCTAAATTTATTGTGAGCGGTCATGTGATTTTATCCATGATCCATCTAATATGGACTTAAGCATGTCCATGGATATAAGCCAATCAAGTGTTCATTTTTTTGCCCTCTCACTGTCTCCCCCTGCAGGCTGTGGACTTAATTACCACAAACGCTGTGCCTTTAGCATTCCCAATAACTGCAGTGGGGCGAGGAAGCGGCGGCTGTCCACCACATCCCTCACCAGCAGTCAGTCTCTGCGTCTGTCCACCTCAGAGTCCCTCAGCAGCATCAACAGCAGTGTGACGTCTGAGGATGCCAGCCTCATACGATCGCACACCCAGATGGTACAGGACACATGAACACTCAGTTTCATGTTTCCACAACATTTTTATCAAGAAACATACTGTATGTTCTTCAATAAAAGCAGAAGTTGTTGAGGGCACAAATTAAAATTTAAATATAGTCACTTTGGATGCTGAATGAATACATATAAAAATTCTACATCCTGATTTCAAGTGTATTTTTAGATTAAAAATTTCAATTTTTGTAAAAAATGTATCGCTGTCTTTCAGAATTTTAGAATTTTCAGATAATTTAAATATGTTCTGTTCATAGTTTGTTCATGTTAGTTCACAATGCAAATACAAATCTTGATTTCAATAATGTATTAGTAAATGTTGAAATTAGCATTAACAAAGATTAATAAATGCTGTAGAAGTGCAGTTCATTATTAGTTCATGTTAACTAATGTAGTTAACTAATGTTAATTATTGAACCTTACTGTAAAGTGTTACCGATATTTCATATAATATCTGTAATATAAAATGTAAATATAATGTTGGTCTCTCTCCAGCCCCGCACCCCCAGTGAGGCCAGGCGCTTTTACACCGGGCGGCCCGTCCACCTGGACAAGATCCTCATGACTAAAGTGAAGGTCCCGCACACATTCGCTGTTCACTCATACACGCGCCCCACCGTGTGTCAGTACTGCAAGAGACTGCTGAGAGGACTCTTCCGCCAGGGACTCCAGTGCAAAGGTCTGACAGTCCCACTCAATACATCACCCTGACTTCACAAATTGGTAAAACAGAACAGTTGGGAATGGGATTTGTTCATGATGTATTATTGAATTTGTAATTTTCCTGCATATTGACCCATACGGATATTGTACTGAGGTGATCAGATTTAATTTGCGGTAATGATCAGTTGACTGCCCGTTTATTATGTGGCTACTCACCAAATTAATAAATAAATGCATGAACATGAAATATTGAAGTTGAAATATAAAAGCTTAAATTATTTAATTATCTTGCTTTTAGATTCATTTAAAATAATCTACAAAAAAGATATATAAAAATAGATGTTACAATACTTATACTACCTTCCAAAAGTATTGGGTATATTTTTATTCAGCAAGGATGACAGTAAAGGCTTTTACATTTTTTTCAAAATTAAATGTTTCTTGAGCATTAAATCAGTCAATTCAAGTCACATTTATTTATATAGCTCTTTATACAATACAGATTGTTTCAAAGCAATAATTAACAATTTAATGATGCAAACAGAGTTCAACTCTGCTGTAAAGCAGCTCTAAAAAGACAATAGTAAACAGTCATTATTCAGTTGAAATCAGTTGAGTGTTGATTTATTTCGGTTCAATAACTGTGTAAAGTACATCAATTATGAAATGAGTTCAATTCAGCTATAAAGCATCTCTACAGAAAAGTGATATCATCATTCAGCTAAGTTGAATGTCCAATAGTGTCAGTGCAGTCAAATCAGTATTGTTGTTGAATATTAAGTGTCCCCAACTAAGCAAGCCAGAGGCGACAGTGGCAAGGAACCCAAACTCCATTAGGTGACAGACATGGCACCTAAAAAACCTTGGCAGAAACCAGGCTCATTCGGGGGGCCAGTTCTCGTCTGGCCAATGAACGAACATGGTGTGATTATGATTCAGGCTGCATCACAAGTCAGAAGTCAGATTGTGGATCAGTAGCATTAAAAATATTTCATTCAGTTCCTTCTGCTTGAAGATCAGATTCATCATGCTGGTATGGAGGCGAAGCTGGTCATAGGGGTCTGTGCAGTGGACTTGTCTGGTTCTTGTTGTCTTTGCTGAGGATCTGTGCCGATGACTGTCGTGTCGATGAGGTCTTCACAGGGGATTGTTCTAGTAGAAACAGTCTCTGCTGACATTCAGGGCTGCGATGAGGTCTTGTCTAGGTGCAGGTACACCATTTGATCTGGATACGACCCGGATCTGGCTGACTACGATAACCTCGGGATAGGATGAGACAGACAAGACTAATATTAGCATAGATGCCATTCTTCTTATGATGTATAGATCTGGTGTTACGGGAAGTGTTCCTTTTTCCGAATGACCTAATTTATGCCGCCTAACAATCCTTTAACAGATTTGAATTATAGAAATGTGATAATGTGTTATGTGTATGCCAGGTTAGAGATGTGCTTTTAGTCTAGATTTAAACTGACAAGAGTTTGTCTGCTTCACAAACAAGGCTAGGAAGACTGTTCTAGAGTTTGGGTGCTAAATAGGAAAAGTATCTACCGCCGCAGTCGATTTTGATGTTCTAGGTAATGTATGCAATGTTTAATAGGGAGCCAATGCAGTGACAGAACTGGGTTAATATGGCCATATTTCCTGGTTCTAGTAAGAACGCTAGCTGCTGCGTTTTTTACCAGCTGGAGTTTGTTTATTAAGTGTGCAGGGCAACCACCCAGTAGAGCAGTAGGTCATGAACAACTATTTTTTCTGCATTTGTCATTGAGAGTTTATGTTGTAATTTAGATATATTTTTAAGATGGAAAAATGCGACTTTACAGAAATGTGGCTTTCAAATGAAAGATTGGTATCAAAGAGCACACCCATATTCCTAACTGATGACAAAGACTTGACAGAGCAGCTATCAAGTGTTAGACAGTATTCTAGGTTATTACGTGCAGAGGTTTTTGGACCTCTGTTTTTTCAGAATTAAGTAGTAGGAAATTACTAGTCATCCAATTTTTTACATTTACTATGCATTCGGTTAATTTTGTGAATTGATATGTTTCGTCAGGTGCAAAAAAATATAGCATAATATCAGCGTAACAGTGAAAACTACTGCAATGCTTCCTAATGATATCTCCCAAGGGTTGGATGTACGGGGTGAAAAGGAACGGTCCTAGTACAGAGCCTTGTGGTACTCCATACTGAACTTGTGATCGATATGACACCTCTTTATTTACTCCTACAAATTGCTATTTCAACCAAGGTGGACCCAAGATTATTTATAAAGCAATCTAGTGGTATATGTGATAGCAGTATAGGTATAGCAATATAGTGGTAGAGGTGATAGTTCTACCATATTTGTAACAGGGAGATGGTTTTGCAGCCTTGGCTAAATGGAGTATACACGAGACTAGATAATGAAATCAGCATATTAGAATGATTTCTGAAAGATCATGTGACACAGAAGACTGGAGTAATGATGCTGAAACTCCTATACAGGGTTGCTGTGGGTCCTTAAAAAGTATAACAAAAGTCTTAATTATTTTTAGAGGTCTTAAATTTGGGGACGGAAAAACATAGTTCCTGCGATACAGATATGTGATTATTAAATTTCAAAAGGCTATGATTCAATTAAATAAATGTGAGCACTGCACCTTTCAAAGTCAAATTGCTGTTGCATGTTCAACAGGATTGCTGTTTCAGAGCATTTCACAATCAGTGAATACCGCACATTTATGCCTAACAATTGCTTATGATATATTATATGTTGTAGATGGTTGTAAGAGTGCTTATTTATGTCTTTCATCATTTTAAAAGCAAGCAGCTGGAAGTAGTAAAGCGTAGCCTTTTCAAAATAAGAGTTCTTGTGTATTTTGGGCTTGTTTATGATTAAAAGTCCCTTATTATGCATCTTTTTTTCCTGGCTATTATTGGTATTTTGTTTACACAATAAACAGTATCTGGCATTTAAATCAGCGCAAACTATTGCATCTTCTCTCTAGGACACCCCATCACAGGAAAGAAAGACTAAGAACATTATTTAAACTAGATTTATTAGTATCGGCACAATGATTTTTTTTTATTGCCTTTCTTCAAAAAAAAAAAAAAACTTGGTCTCAGCAAAATCCAATATTGATGGACCTCTAATTCGTGTGTATTGATGTATGAGAACATAAACCAATTTCAATACATATGTAAATACTGAATAAAACATGTATTGAGTATTTAAACTTGCAGCTACCCTGTTTTGCAGTTGAATGTGAGCCTCATCCTATTTAATTAAGTAAAAGAATTTGAGATAACTGATTTATTTTTAAATTGTATGGGTTTGTTCTGTAACGGCATACAATATTAATTTTATTTGTGGCCATATTGTAAAATTGAGGCCAATTTTAATTTTTATTATTTGATTTGCAAATAACACTTGTTTTATTTCTTTTAGACTGCAAGTTCAACTGCCACAAGCGATGTGCATACAAGGTCCCAAATGACTGTTTGGGGGAGACTCTTGGTAATGAGTGTGAGAGAAACATTGTTGACATGATGGAGATTGTTAACACATTTGGAATATTTGCACCGTGTGTTGTTTTTGCAAACATGCAATTATTGTTTGTCACTTCATGCTGCTTGTATGTGACTTTTTTGACCTCTTTCTCATCTGTCTTTCTCACAGACATATTAAGTCCAAGCACAGACGCAGAGGTGCCGATGGACTACAGTAATGAGTATTCTGACACTGATAAGTCTTCTATGATGGACGACTCAGACGAGGCCTGTAGTATCCCCGGGTCTTTCTCCCCAGATAGCGGCCAGGATGGAGCCAGTGGAGACCAGAGGTAGTTTGGCAGGTTTTAGACACACATAGACAAAAATACAACTTTGTCTGTTCATAATAAACAAAATGGAGTGTCTATTTACACCAAGTGCAAATAGACCGCCTTGTTGGCAGAGGCTATTTACAATAACTCCGCCCACCAATGTCTGGTTGAGCCAGACAAAATTACAAAAGAAACATCTGATAACAGGAGCAGTGGAGTGGAGAGTAAGGGTTGTTCACATGTTGCATCTAAAAACATGTGGTAAACGCCAACCGTGCCATTTTCTCCTTCTTTCCAAAGCGTTTGGGAGCTTGCGCTCTCTTGGTGTCTGCCATTGCTAAGCAAACCATGAGCTGCACTCTCCATGATGACGAGGAAGTTTCAGCAAAGTATAAATGGATTTCCAGCACCGAAAATCCCTTGTAGTAGCTCTGCTACCAAATTTATTTATGGAGAAGAGAAAAAAAAACAGCTGTTTCTCCGTCTTGGCTGAGCTTCAATGTTGTCATGAAAAGGGTGAATTTGATTGGTTGGTTCAGTGCAGTGCGCACGTGGCATTCTGAAAAGTTAGGATTTTATCATGCGGCATAGACGTGCCTGGAAAAAAGAACGCGTCACACTGCATGATCATCATAACGGCGTCACTCTCTCACTCTATCCCAAGGGTAGCATGTACAGGGTGAAAAGCAACGGTCCTAGTACTGAGCCTTGTGGTACTCCATACTGAACTTGTGATCGATATGACACCTCTTTATTCAAGTCAAGTCAAGTCACCTTTATTTATATAGCGCTTTTTACAATACAGATTGTTTCTAAGCAGCTTCACAGTGATAACAGGAAAATAATGCAACAAAGTTTGTTTTGACTGTACAGCAGCTCTAGAAGAAAATAGTGTCATTGTCCAGCTTAAGTAAGTTCAGTGTTAATTCATTTCCATTGTAAAAAAAGTTATAGCAAAAAAGTAAAAAAAGAGCCCGCTTGCCGCATGTCTACATTTAAAATAACGAACTTGAGCTTGCAAAAGACAAGGCATGTGAACGGTTAACATGATTTCACCAAGTGCAACATGTTTCTGGTTCATGTTAGGTTAGGTTTAGGGGTAGGGATATGGTTGGGACTAATTTCAGGACAGGAATGTTGTTTGAGGTATTTAATAGGCCTATAATAAAATTGGAATTAGTGTAAATAGCATCTATCATTATTTACACTTAATGTAAACAAATTGCGTCTGTCTAAACAAAATTGGAAAGTATAGTAATATTTTTATGGCTTATACAGATCTTACACAACAATTTGTAGTCATGAAAAGGTCAAAATAAAATGAGATAAAACATCTCTATGGAGCCCTTCACTTCCAGTGTGAAAATTTGATCTGCAACTATGCATTTTTTTGTCTCATACTGTAGGTCAGTTATTCTGTTTCTCTCTGCGAAAAAAAAAAAAATGACCGACCAATAAGATATAAGCTTTTCACAAACTGTTCACAGGCAGTTGATGCTGCTTTGTTGTGTTTCTCTTGGTATGAATAGACTTTATTCAAAATACAATTGCCTACGTACCTCTACTGTATGTCTGTCACACAGACATGAACATATGTCCTGACTCCTGACTGTCTGCTGTGATGTCTCTCCCCAGTGCTAATATTCCTCTGATGAGAGTAGTGCAGTCCATCAGGCAGACCACACGTCGCTCTAGCACGGCCATCAAAGAAGGCTGGATGGTGCACTACAGCAACAAGGACACACTGGTACTTCTTCTTACTGCTGGCTGACCTGAAAGGGACAGTTCACCCAAAAATGTGTATTATTCACTCTCATGTCATTCCAAATCAAAAGCAGAAATCAATTATCGTGTATTAATTAAAAAAATCAAACTGTAAATAAATAATTTCTCAAATTCACAAATAAATAGATGTATTTAATACTTCAATATTTAGTTGTTTAATATGATTTTCAGTGCATCATTGATTAATTTTAATTATTTTAAATGCTATATTTACATATTTATCAGTTGCTTTTCTTTATTCTTTTGCCAAATGCTTTTGTCTACACAATTTGACCCTTCGCAAAGACCCGCCCCCCTTAGTTACTGTTGCTTTGTCCGACAAGCCATGGCGCTGTCACGCCACACAGAGTGAAAAATACATCGCGGAGCAAAGAGGACACTGACAACACATCGACAGACAAGACAGAGCAAGTTTCTTGTGATATTAAACAAAGTTCCAGCTTTCAAATTGTGTAATTCGAACAATAAAAAACGTTTTGTGGCTTTTTAATGTGTCGTGACAGATTGCTGTAGCGCCTCAGCTCAAGCGGCTCGTGAACCGATCATCTCTTCCTACTAGTTAATTTATAGCATGAAATAAACATGAATGAACATGAGAAGGAATGTTGTTTCAAACGCGGAAAGACGTATATACACCATTTTTCAAGTTCAAGTCCACCGAGGTTAATCTTCTAACTCCTGACTGCTTTGTCGGACAAAATGGCGGATTCGGCGTTATGATTGGTTAGATCGCTTGTCAATCAAACTAGCTTTTTTAAAATGCGGTTTTTATGTTGCCTTTAAAAATCAGGTATTAGTTTATTATTTTATTACATTTAACTGATATTTTAAAGATGGACAACATAAACAGTTTTAAATCTGTCTGTCAGTTTGAAAAGTCATTTATTAATTTTTTTAAGCTTCTAATTAATAATGGATTATTCATTACTTCAAATGATATAGAGATCTGTTGTTGACTCTTGCAGATGAAGTTATCAACCAACACGTTGACAGTGAGCTAATTTAATACATGTTTAATAATGCATTTATTTATTTAAATATTTAAATATGTATTTAATTATTTAACTTTGAGTAATTTGGCACTAGCAGTGGTAGTTTTTAATATTTAATATTAAATAATATATATTTATTTTATATATTTATTTTGTTGTTTTGCATCTTGAAACCCCCAGTCCATATCACTAATTATCTGAAAAATAGTTACAAGGACATTCTTCAAAAATTTGTGCTGTACAGGTTTGGAATGATAAAAGATGAGTAATTGAAGACATTTTTGCGTGAACTATTCCAGAGTTTTCTCTCTAGTCTTTACACTGTCCTTACCTCACTTCCAAACATCGCTATTGATATTTCTTTCTGTGTTCTGCATCAATCTGCACACTTGCACTATAATATCAGCAAATCTTCAGCTTTTAAATCACAGCCTATTCTGGGTGTCCCTTGCAGGATTATTATTGGAGTGGGTATTGATTTGTAAGAATGAATAGCCGTAAATGTCATTCATAGTGTTCGATGCTTCTAGACGAGTATTTCCACAAAGAATGGGGAAAAATTGGCTAGGCATTTTCTCAACATGGATATATTGACCTGTTCTCGGCCTCCTGTAAAACTTCTCTATTTCTGTGTAGCATTTTACTCCTCTAGCTTTTTCGTTCTAACTTTCCTCCTGGTGTTTCTCTTGCATCCTCCTTTTCTCTTCAGCTCTGTTTACCCTTCGCTTTCTTCCTCCTGTCTGCTGGGGTGAAGCTGACCCCCAGCACCAACTCCTTGTTGACCTATGACCTCTGACTTCTCACTCCACCCTCCAACAGAGGAAGAGACACTACTGGCGCTTGGACTGCAAATGCATCATCCTATTTCAAAACGACACCACCAACAAATACTACAAGGTATAATCTCCATTTATGGTTTAATGACTGTTTATTGACACTGTGAGCTAAAGTGCACATGAAGAAGGAGTTAATGCGTGTGTGGAAATGCCACATTATGTTATGCATTAAGCATTCACAGTGACAGATGAAGCATGAAAATTCTGGGTTCATGAAATAATGCATTATGAATGGTTTTCACAAGCTATTTGGTCATTGAGGTGACTACACATGTAGAATTACCTGGTTTGATGTATCATTTCAGTTAATTATCGTAGATCCTGCTGTGAAACTAACCTCTGTGCACTATGTCTGAATGATAGAGGGTCTAATTTGCCTCTTTTGTCTGCCTCTGCAGGAGATCCCGCTCTCAGAAATCCTGGAGGTACGCCCGGCTGGTGACTTCTCTCTCGTACCTGCTGGAACCAGCCCCCATTGCTTTGAGATTATGACGGGTACCATGATCTACTTCGTTGGCGAGGACCCCAACACCACCCCGTCCCCGTCATCCAGCGTGTCTGGCCTGCCCATCTCCATCACCCCCAGCAGCGTTGCGCCCAATAGCGGGGTGGGACGAGAGTTTGCCAAAGGCTGGGAGACTGCTATACGTCAAGCCCTCATGCCAGTCATCTTCCAAGACAACCCTCCAGCAGAAGGTCACACCCCTCACCGTAAGTGAGAAAAGTGTGATAGTACTTACATAACCATGATTCCCATGCGCAATAGGGGGAATGTCAGTGTATGAAACCTAAACAAATAATTTGGTAATGTGGAGAATTTAGTTCTCGGTCAGTAATATATGATTTTTATTTGGACTATTTAGAAATACACAGATCAGACATAACATTATTACCACTGACAGGTGAAGTGAATAACACTGATTATCTCTTCATCACGGCAGCTCTTAGTGGGTGGGATATATTAGGCAGCAAGTGAACATTTTGTCCACAAAGTTGATGTGTTAGAAGCAGGAAAAATGGGCAAGCGTAAGGATTTGAGCGATTGACAAGGGCCAAATTGTGATGGCTAGACGACTGGGTCAGAGCATCTCCAAAACTGCAGCTCTTGTGGGGTGTTCCCGGTCTGCAGTGGTCGGTATCTATCAAAAGCACCAACAGTGGGCACGTGAGCATCAGAACTGGACCACGGAGCAATGGAAGAAGGTGGCCTGGTCTGATGAATCACGTTTTCTTTTACATCACGTGGATGGCCGGGTGCGTGTGCGTCGCTTACCTGGGGAACACATGGCACCAGGATGCACTATGAGAAGAAGGGGAAGTTCTGCTGGGAAACCTTGGGTCCTGCCATCCATGTGGATGTTACTTTGACATGTACCACCTACCTAAGCATTGTTGGTTGTGGCCTCTTTCAGCAGGATAATGCGCCCTGCCACAAAGCAAAAATGGTTCAGGAATGGTTTGAGGAGCACAACAACGAGTTTGAGGTGTTGATTTGGCCTCCAAATTCCCCAGATCTCAATCCAATCGAGCATCTGTGGGATGTGCAGAACAAACAAGTCCGATCCATGGAGGCCCCACTTCGCAACTTACAGGACTTAAAGGATCTGCCGCTAAAATCTTGGTCCCAGATACCACAGTACACCTTCAGGGGTCTAGTGGAGTCCATGCCTCGATGGGTCAAGCCTGTTTTGACAGCAAAAGGGGGACCAACACAATATCAGGAAGGTGGTCATAATGTTAGGCCCAATCGGTGTACATAAAAAATGCAGTTCATACAACAAACTACTTTAATCGAAATTATCAATGATGAACATGCTTTCCATTTCTAAATGAAACAACTTTTTTTGATAATTATTGTAGAGCTTTAAGTAAAAAAATGTCTAAGTGGTCTAATTGTCTGAACATGTGACAATTCTGAAAGGCTGAAATTCTGAAATATGTAATGGTATGGCTAAATGTTTTATTAATATATATTTCTTTTTAAATAAAATAAGCAGTGAAACAATTTTATTTTGTTTTATTTTATTTTATTTTAATGTCAAATGAATGACCCAAAGAAAACAAAAGTCAAGATTTTTTTAAAATTGTTTTAACTTGAAAAGTATCTTTTACTCTCACATGTATTTATGATGCAATAAAAGTATTTTAGTGCTTTTTATTTGACATTTTTAAAAATTAAATTAAGTCATTAAAAAATGATATAAATATTTTTAAAAAATGTTTCATACCAACATGAATACAAAAATTACATTTCTAAGAACTTGGAATATACGTTATTATTTATTTAATTTATCATCCTAGACACTTCATTTGTCATTGTCCCTTATACGAGTATAATACTGAGATTATAAAGTGAGGCTAATTTGTTTATTAATCTTTTTGACTTTCAGGGCAGGCATCAGTCAGCATCTCTGTGTCTAACAGCCAGATTCAGGAGAATGTGGTGAGTGAGTGATCTTGACCTTTAAAGATGCAATACATAGTGTGATGATAAAGATGATGACAAAGATGATTATGATTATGATAATGATAACTATTAAGATAATGATGATGATGTACCCAACAGGACATTGGAATGGTGTACCAGATCTTTGCTGATGAGGTTTTGGGTTCTGGACAATTTGGTGTGGTGTATGGAGGTATGTCTATGACTGCAAACTGGATTTTTTTGCTTTGTGGTTGCTAAGGTGTTTAAAAATACTCCAAATCTCTTATCCTAAGTATGAGCACTAGCAAGCATCACTAATGAAATGCCAGAATGGATATTTAAAAAAGATGCTACATATACAAATTTTTTCCCAACCCACACAGGAAAACACAGGAAATCTGGTCGGGATGTAGCCGTGAAGGTAATCGACAAGCTTCGGTTCCCCACCAAGCAGGAGAGCCAGCTGAGGAATGAAGTAGCCATACTGCAGGTGACCAGCAGGGGGCGATAGAGAATCAGTGATCTCATCACTCATGGAACTGTGTGGCTAATGAGTGCCATTGTATTGACTGAATGATAATGAACACATTTCACACAATGCTGCTGTTTGGCCTCTGATTGTGAGGACACCTAACATGAGGTCATGAATGCAAATAAGCGACAACAATGTGACTCACTCAAACGCATCTCTTTATCTTGTCCTTTCTTTCTCTCTCAGAGCCTGCGACACCTGGGTATAGTGAATCTCGAGTGCATGTTTGAGACACCAGAGAAGGTGTTTGTGGTAATGGAAAAACTTCATGGTGACATGCTTGAGATGATTTTGTCGAGTGAGAAAGGACGACTTCCTGAGAGACTCACCAAGTTCCTCATCACGCAGGTCAGCACTGTGGTTAGAGCATAAAACATGCTTCTTAGAAGGGCCGTTTCTTAGTAGTTAAGAGCCGTTTACATCAAGAATGATAACTGTAAAGTTTTAATAATCATTCTAAAGGCCAAAATCAATAAATGTAACGATAACTATATCAGCATCCAAATCAACGCACATTACCATTCTGTTTATTATAAGGCTGTGCTACAGTTTTGTCATCTGCCACTTTAAATGCTTGAGCTCTTTAAAGAAGGATCGATTCTGATTGGCTGTTAATGTTTTTATCATTCATCAGCTGAAAGACATCGTTCTGAAAGTGATTCCAGTGATATTGTTCCTTTGTGTCATTATTATTATAGTTGTAGTGTGGCATCTGTTATTCTAATAGAATTAAAGGGATAGTTCGCCAAAAAAATGAAAATTCTGTCGTCATTTACTTACCCTCAATTTGTTCCAAACCTGTATGAATTTCTTTCTTCTGTTGAACACAAAAGAAGATATTTTGAAGAATATGGGTAACCAAACAATTGGATGGGCCCTATTGACTTCCATAGTAATACTTCCATAGATAATAATACTAATGGGTCAATGGGGCCCATCAACTGTTTGGTTACCGACATTCTTCTTTTGGGTGAACTATCCCTTTATGGCTTGTTCACATCAAGTACGATCACTATAACTATTATTTAACTATTATTTATCAAAATGTATCCTCTACATGTAACAAATGTAAAATCTCAGAAGGTACACTGTCTGATACTTTCTGGTCATGTCATAAAATTTGGCTATTCTGGCGGGGTATATTTGAATTCCTCTTAGAAGCATATAAAATCAATTTGGCACCTGAGCCAAAAATTGGCATTTTTGGAGATACTTCAAGTACAGGAAATAAATATTTATCCCAGGCTGTTTCATTATGCATGATCTTAGCAAAGAAGGCAATTTTACAGAAATGGAAATCTGAGTCTGTGCCCACATATAAAATTTGGCTCAGAGACCTAAGTAACGTGTTACCCCTCAAAGAGTTGAGATGTAAGTTAGCAAATAGACCTTAGCAAAAAGACATTTGTAAAAAATATGGAATCCAATAAAATCATTACTTAATCTTAATTTATAGCTTCTTAAGGGCTAAGTGGTCAAGGATAGATGTGTGCTTCGACAAGTCTTAGATACTGTCTGTTATTTTAACTAGGAACTATAGTACATCTGACAATTAGGTTAATAAAGATTGTTACCGCCTTTTGTTTTAGTTCTTCTTAATGTCAAAGGGAACAAGTGTTTAAGTGTCATTCACAGTTTTAATTTCCATTCTTATATTCTTTTTACTTTAGTTATTCAGTTAACTTATTTCCACTGACGTGTATGAACAGACGTATGTGGGTTGTTGCAAGTATGTAAGCATATGGTACGAGTATGTGAGTATGCATGGTCATGTATGTGTATGGGCCAATGATGTGACGGGTAATTTTTTTGTCCAAAGGCCTTAATAATAATAAAAAACAAAGATATGACATCCAAAGTATGTAAGGTAGTACAACTATAGCTCTTTTATTGAATCCAAAAGGTTTTAATTATATTTTGCTACATATAAAGGTATTTTAAAGATTTTGAAGTGTCAAAAGGTCATTCGGTTTAACCGTCCAAAGGCCAATACAGCCACTTCATTTGTGATTGAAATATCTTATAATGTAATAAATGTATATATTTTTATTCTGGCATGATTTTATAACATCATATATCAACATAGTGCAAAATAGTATTAAAATTATGTGTAGAAGTCATTGTGAGAAAGAATGTCCTGAAAAAAAAATTTCAAAATGAATTTCATTGATGTCATTCGGAGTAACCAATATAAAGGGACCATTTTGGATCAAGTAAAATAGTCAATATCATGTGACAGGTTGTGACATCATTCAGACACCTGCAAAGGACCACATGGTCATGAAGCAAAATAACTAACTCTCTTAACTATTTGAAAAATTCATGTTTTCACTTGCTCATGTGCATGTCCCAAAACATCAGGTCATTCGGTACAACCGCTATAAAACATGGAAAATGTAATATTTTAAAAACTTGTACTAAATATAAAATGTTTGATTGTCCTTTTGCTAGCTAGCTAGATATCAGCCTGTTAGCATTGTTTGAAAATATCGTCAGTCGGTATAACCAAAAGTGTCATTCGGTGAAACCGAAATTTTGGTTAAACTGAATGACTTTTTTTGGTGACAAATTTTGTCCATCTTGTAAAAAATGACAAAAGCAGTGTTAATTGATTATAAAAACCACATAATCTCATTGTTAACACTTAATTAAATTTCAAAATTAATTATACCTCCATTAGGTTTTTTTTTTACACTTTTATAAACCTTATTCGTCAATGACCCGTATATGTATAAATGTGTATGTATGTGGATATTATTAGTATGCATTCTTATCATGGTAATTTTATTTATTCATTCATTTTATTTTTTTATTTTTCCTCACGTTTATATATTCATACATTGACATGTCTTTATTTACGTATTCAGTCACTTATTCATTTACAATGAGTACAACATGTATGATTTGCACTTGTATAAATGATGCAGTGTGAAGTCTTGTTTCTGAAACTTATAGTAGTTGAACATGTTGTGATCGCTATTAATGGTGCCCCATTATGAAAAGCTAAAATAAAGTATTAAAAAACATAACTATTAAATAAAGAATAATCATTCTAATTCATTGAGAATAACACCACAGCTATAATGATAACACAGAGGAACGATACATTTGGAATCACTTTCAAAACTATTTTTTTTCCAGCTGATGAACAAAAAAACATTAGCCGCCAATCAAATCCAACAGACTTTAAAGAACTCAAGCATTTAAAGTGGCAGGCGGCAAAGCTGCAGTGCATGCTTATAATAAACAGAACGTCATCGTCTGTTGAGGTGGACGCTAATATAGTTACCGTTCTTTGTTTTGATGAGCAACATTTTTTTTTTTTTGCACCAATATCTTCTCTCTAGATTTTGGCTGCTCTGAGGCACCTTCACTTCAAAAACATAGTGCACTGCGACCTCAAACCTGAGAACGTGCTATTGGCATCAGCGGATCCTTTCCCACAGGTCAGAGAATTCACCAAGTGCAATTTTAACATGTCAGCGCCCCGACAGAGAGGCATGGGAAACAGTTTCTCTGTTGCATAATGCAAGGTTTTATTTCTCCTTTTTTACCCTTTGTTGACTCTTGTGACATAACACTTCTCCCTACCCACGCTGCATTTTCATAGGTGAAACTTTGTGACTTTGGTTTTGCTCGTATCATTGGAGAGAAGTCTTTCCGCCGTTCTGTCGTGGGCACGCCGGCTTACTTGGCCCCTGAGGTCCTCCTGAACCAGGGATACAATCGCTCTCTGGACATGTGGTCTGTTGGCGTGATCATGTATGTTAGCCTGAGTGGAACGTTCCCTTTCAACGAGGATGAAGACATCAATGATCAGATCCACAATGCCGCCTTCATGTACCCACCTAACCCGTGGAAACAGATCTCTCCTGAAGGTGCACTTATAATATTACACCAAATAAATACAAGCTCCTCATTTGTTGTACAATAAAATGTTAGGTCAAATTAAGAATAAAAGTATATGAAAAGTTAAAAGAGCTGAATTAAGAACATTTTGCGTGGCTATTCCTGGAAATTTACTTCATAACAACAAAAAGAAATTCGATGCATTAAAAGCAGGCTGATGGTTGAGTCGCTCCATCCGCCTTTGATTTTCTGTCCGCTGCTGTAAATCATTTAGCTCCAATCAATGCAGATTTTGTTTGTGTGATCTCCGTTTCTCCATAGCTATCGACCTCATCAATAACCTGCTCCAAGTGAAGATGAGAAAACGCTACAGTGTGGATAAGAGTCTCAGCCACTCCTATCTGCAGGTAATGCCAATATCAGACCGGCCACATTCATGCTATTAATGGCTCTTACCATGAAAAGGGTGCCGGATATGGCTTTCTGAGAATATTGTGTTTTCTTTGTGCTCTTAAAAAAATAAATTAAAAATAATTTTGAAATAAGACTTTCTGCCTATATGAAGAGGTCAGATAAAATTTAACATGTGCTGTTATATTTTAAATAGTGCTGTCAAATCGATTAATCATGATTCATTTACATCTAACATAAAAGTTTGTTTACATAATATATGTGTGTGTATATATATTATTTATATATATTATACATGTCTGTGTGTGTATATGTATATACACATTTATATATATATATATATATATATATATATACTGTATGTGTGTGTGTGTATACACAGACAAGCACACACACACACATTAAGGGCCCTACTTTAACGATGTAAGTGCATGGTCTAAAGGGCACGGCACAAGTGCATTTAGGCACTGAATCCACTTTTGCTAGTTTAAGGACGGGAAAAATGGTTGGCGCACCCAACGCATGGTCTAAAAGGGTTGTCCCTATTCTCTAATGGTAATGGGTGTGTTTTAGGCGTAACGTGCAATAAACCAATCAGAGTCTCATCTCCCATTCCCTTTAAAAGCCAGTTGCGCTCTCACCATGGCGGATTCGCTATTTACTTGGCGGAATTTGCAAGCGGAAAAACTGAACGCTTCTCTAACGAGGAAACAGTCTGCTCGTGCATTTTGCGCCATTGACTTTAGACCAGGTTTCAGTTGGTCGATGGCGCAGTCTATTTCAGTTGCTTCAAAATAGTAACGTGGCAACAGGGTGCCTGAACACATCTCGTTTTCAGACCATGGGTGCACAAATGGGCGCAAATGCATTTGCTATTTAAACAACATGGCGCAGGACATGAAAACAGTAACTGCGTCGGGCTGAAACTAGCAAAAAACACTTGGCGCCGCATTGCTCGGTGTGTATGATAGGTCCCTATATATATATATATATATATATATATATATATATATATATATATATATATATATATATCTCCACGCACACATAAAAACACAAACTTTTATGTTAGATGTGATTAATCGATTTGACAGCACTAATTTTAAAATTATATATTGATGTTTGAATCTTTATCAGCCCTCTAGCTAAAAGGTGTGCCTAAATACAGTTAAAAAAATTAGTTTAATTATTTTCTGGCTATAAACAACAACAAGAAAAACATCTGAACACATTTTAATAGAATCCTACAGTTTAAAGTAACTGATAAAATAAACTGAGTAACAGGTTTGAAGGTAACAGGGTTACAGATTAAGCCATTTCTCCATCTACTCTTCTAATAAATACATATTTCCCATAAATTACAGATTTATTACTGTTATTTTATCTATTATATTTATTTTTTACAATTGTTGTAATTGTTGTTATTTACATATTGTTTATAGGGGATGATGTACAGTCAGTCAGTTGTCAACTCAAAATAAATCCTGATAGAACATTTAGGAGACCAACACAGTGTTTATTTTAACATTTTTTATTACCTTACTTGTAGAGATGGAGAAACAAGCACAGCTATATCTAGGAAACTAAGTAGGGAATTGCCTGGATGAGCAGTCAGTTTGATAATGTTGCTATGGACAATGGTCATTTTTCAGAAATACATCACTGATGAATGTAATGACCAATCAAGATCAAGTATTCCTTTATATTATATTATATGACATTATATTCACATGAATAATTGAAAAAAAGGTCCGTAATTACGTTAAAGGCAGAAGAAAAAAAAAGACGAGTGAAAAACAACCCCTGAGATGACAAAATTTAAGTATGGATTTGCTGTAAAAGAGAGTTTTATGTTTGAGGAGCAAATTACATTAAGGACAAATAAGCTCCCTAAGTAAAGCGCTTTTAGACACCGCAAAACAAAATGGATCATCATTAGCAGTGGCGTCCTCCTGTCTTTATCATCTTCTTACGTGCCCCCCCCCTCCCCCACCCCCCGTCTGCTCTTTCAGGATTACCAGACCTGGTTGGACCTCCGAGAGCTGGAGTCAAAGCTCGGGGAGCGTTACATAACCCACGAGAGCGACGACAGCCGCTGGCAGCAGTACGCCCGTGACCACACGCTGCCCTACCCTCCTCACCTGGTGCCCCCGCCACCTGCGTCCGACGATGACGAGCAGGAGGGCGCGGAGGACGCTGATATGCAGGGGCTGACAGAGCGTGTTAGCATCCTTTGAAGAAGAAACCGACATGGCGGACGAGAGGAATGAAGAGAACCTGCCAGAACTTTAGCAACTTTTAGTGCACCACGAGCGTAGGATGGAGGTAGTTATGTAGCCCTCTGTATGAAAGCGTAGCTTTGTGTGTCTTTGGTGGTCAACAGCAGGCCCTCTGAACTCTGACCTCCTTCAGCCAGAGGACTGGCGATGACGTGTTTCTGAGATGAAGATATTAAGGTCGAAAAAGAACTGTTTGGATCCTAGCACAGTCGAACTGTTTGTTATAGGCCTGTGCGAAACGTAAGTTTTCAAAATCGATACACCGGCCAATCTGTTTTAAGGAAACCCTTATTTAATTTGGCTGGTTTTGGGTTCGCCTTACGCAATTGGACATCTTTCTTTAGGTGCGGTCACATTTACCACTGTTCAGCAAATTTCCGTGAGCAAAATCCAGTCATTTCAATAGGAATCAACGCAATCAGGAATCTTGCATGAGGGCGAAAGATTTTCCCTCACAGAATTCGCAACGAGTTGGTCACACAGATTTGCCATGTTTTCCAACAGAAAGCTGCTTAGTTTGAAAGTGACTTCTGTGTGAGCAGTGCTTCATACATTGTTTTTTTTAAATATATTTTTGGCCTTTTTTTTGACAGTACAGAGAGGGGGATGGGATCGGCAAAGGACCTTAAGCCGGGAATCGAACTCTGGTTGCCGGAGCCACAGTTGCGCTATACAGGGGTGCTTTTCCCAAAAGCAACTTTAGCTAACGGTCGCAAGTTCTGTCGTTGCCAACATAGTTGAACGATTTGGAGTTTCCTGAAACCATAGTTCCAACAAACAGCAGACAGCGTCACAAACTAACATGGTTGGAATTAGAAGGGGAAGTTAGAAGAATAGTTTATTATAAAACTGACATGTGGACTTAAAAAGATCATGGCATAGATAGATCTTGGGCATAATAAGCTGACGTATGAGGGAACTCGCAGTTTATCAAACCTCAAATAAAGCAAAACGACAGGGAGCAAAATCCTGAAGTAGCCCTCAGTTCGTTACAGCAGCATGTAAAAAAAACAACTGGACTCCAGGAAGCGAAACTTAGATTTGCAGTTATCATTTTGTGTCAGTATGTTGAATTTTGGGGTAAAATCATACCCTGTATATTCTATTGTTATATATTGTCTTGACAACTCATCAATTACATATTTATCATCTTATATTCTGCATAATTGGATGTTTTTGAATAAACACTGACAAAAACTATACAAGTTTTAGGGCTGGACGATATGACGATATATATATAACATTGATATAAGTGATCACCAGGATTTAGACCTACCTATATTGTATTTATGAAGCGTTCACAGGCAAATTTTCTTTAAACGTATTTCCTCGGCGTCGAAATCAGGCACATATAAATGTCAGGAAACATGATTCCTGGCTGCATGTCAATATCCATGGATCACTGGATCTTTGGTAAGTTGTAAAGAACACTATATCACTTCCAACCTTTACTTTAAACTGATAACCATTTGTTTTCCTCACATTTTCACAGTTTCCCCTAATAAATTCAGTCATGCAGCAGTTTTACCACTCAGTCCGGCTGAGGGCGCGTGTTCCGGCGGGAAAGTGGCGTCAATGCATACCCTCTCTATTGTTGAAATAATGTGGTTTAAACAACAGAGGTGTGTCCGGTTTTGGGAAACAGTCTTGACTACTGTTGCTAGTTAGTTTCTACAATGATCCATCGTATTATGGTGCTTAAGCAGTGAGGTACTTCGTTGAATGGGAAATTCACCCCTGTATGTTGGAGCACTGCCCATGTGGCTATCGGCTCTGACAACACATTGCTACACTATTGACAACAGACAATGGACCTTTTTACTAATGGGCGAATTCCAAACGGCGTTATTGCCACCTTGAAGGGCACTTCGGGAAGGGGATGCCGTTTGTAGGAGCGTTCCAAACGAAAATGAACAACTGAATCCCTTCACAGGGCCCTTCCACAGGTCCGTTAGTGAAGCGATGGTCACTTCAAGGAAATAATTTAATCATTTATAGTCATGTTCTGCCCTTCAGAGTGAGTAGGCCATAGGGATGCTCACTTCCGATTGGAATTTGCCAAATGTGACCGCACATTTAAGGGGACATGTTCTTGTGTTCAAAAACAAAATGGAAGAGAACTAAATGCAAGATTGCGTGTTTATAAAAGTTTAACTATTTTTTAACTCAGCACAGTATTTTAAAAACTCAACACTTGTTGGAGGACGTTGCGAGATGTGACACAATGGCCAGAGACTTTCCTCTGAATGTGTATTTTCTGTCACGGTGCTTTGAATGCGATGAATTAAAAGACACACAGCTTTTCTGAGATGGTTTTTATGGTCTAAACTGTCTAAAGGTGCGTTTACATTTACATTTACAGATGCTCTGCAAAATGCCACGGGTGAAATCCAGTCATTTAATTAGTAATTCATGTGATTAGGAGTTTTGTGTGATGACGAAAAAGTAACCCAAGATGATTCCTCTCGTGTTTAAGTTGGTCACACGAACAACAGAAAGCTGCTTGGTTTGAAAGTAACTGCATCTTCATACATCTCTACGCTATTGACAATAAATAATGGACCTTTTTTGCCCACAAAATTTTGACAACAACTTAACTGCTAATTAAAGCACAGAAAAAATCAAATAAGTTAGTCAACCTCATTAATCAACTAGTCGACTATCGTGACCCTTCCGTAGTTCGTCATACACAACAGACTGACATCAAGCTATGAATCCCCAGGTCTGACGTCTTATCAAAAGAAATGTATCAGTCATGATACAAAATACGGCGAGAAATACGTATCTATTTAGTGGCTGGATTTTTTTTGGGGGGGCGGGGTTTTTTTTGGTTTTGTGTCCTGTGACCATTAGTTTCAGATCCATTTTTACATATTACTGAGAATCTTGTCATCAGTTAGGCCTGCAGGTGACACTTCCTCTGAGAATAAACGTTATCTTGTGAGGACTGATAAGCAAGGGCACAGAGACTACCTAGACTGTTCTCAGATCAGCAACGGGCTAGTTCAACTGATCTTCACTAGTGGAGCTGTACTGGTGTATTATTACTCCTAACTGACCCTAGACCTGAGCATTAGGCTGCATGTCACTGAGAATTAGGTTTGCTTGAATCTTATTGCTATGAAGGACTGTTTTGTACACATGTAACCTTAGAAATTGTTATGTAGTTTGTGGAAGGGAATGTCTGAGCATTTCCAGCAGATATAATAAACATGGTGATACATAAATCTGTTTAAATGAATCTTCTTAAATCCTGATGTTTGAGTTGAATTCTTTTTATCCTCTTTTCCTGATTGATTCTCAGAAGAATCTAGCAGAAACAAGGGCAGAATGATAAACATAATTTGAGAACTTCAATACGGTTTATGCTTTATTGACAGCATCTGTGGGCACAGAAAACAATTTCATCTTGTTCCTCGGTTTATAAAAAGCAAGTTTGAGTAATGCACTTACAGTGGAGAAAGGCATTCAAGAGGGTTTCAAATATTCATTCTTATACCATTATACAAAAGTGCTGAAGTGTTGTTTGAGCTGTAAAGCTGTCTAAATCATCTGTGTAAAGTGCCCCTATTATGCTGTTTTAAAGGTTCTTAATTTGTTTTGGATGTCTCCTACAATAGGTTTACATGCATCCAATGTCAAAAAACACTTTTCTCATATACATTGCAGCATCACCTCACCTCAGTCTGAAAACGGTTTGTTCAAAGACTTACGCTGTGTCTGAAATCAAATACTTCCCTACTATGCAGTATGTGAAAAACAGTACACCAAAATAATATGTCCAAATACATAGTATTCGAAAAACAATAGGGGAAAAGTCCCTGAATGACCTACTACCTCTGGCGACATTCTGAAGTGTGCATTCGATGGACACTTTACTATCCCATGAGGCCACAGGAGGGGATTTATTAATGGAAGTGAAGCGACGCAACTGAAACTGGTAGGTCACGTGACCGTAACAAAATGCCAGATGTAGTATGTCAGAATTTCATTCATACTACTCATATTCATACTATGTAGAGCAGGGGTGTCCAAACTCTGTCCTGGAGGGCCGCTGTCCTTCAGAGTTTGGCTCCAACCCTTATTAAACACACCTGAACCAGCTAATCAAGGTCTCACTAGGCATATAGAAACAAGGCAGGTGTTTTGAAACTGGTTGGAGCTAAACTCTGCATGACAGCGGCCCTCCAGGATCGAGTTTGGACACCCCTGATATAGAGCGTACTTTTTTAACAGTCGCGAAGTAAATTTAAATGAAGTACCTACTCAGTATGCGAGACTACTCTGCTCTGATTGGTCAGATGGCCCGGTCTGTTGTGACTGATCTACCACTTACAGCGCATGTTGGAAAGGTATGCCCATTACCATATCTGAATTTCAGCTCTGGATCTTCCTTGTATGCACAGTGTTAAAGGATTAGTTCACTTTCATATAAAATTTTCCTGATAATTTACTCACCCCCATGTCATCCAAGATGTCCATGTCTTTCTTTCTTCAGTCGAAAAGAAATTAAGGTTTTTGATGAAAACATTCCAGGATTATTCTCCTTATAATGGACTTCAATGGCCTCCAAACGGTTGAAGGTCAAAATTATAGTTTCAGTGCAGCTTCAAAGGGCTTTAAACGATACCAGAGAGGAATAAGGGTCTTATCTAGCGAAACGATTGGTCATTTTCGAAAAAAAAAAAAATGTAAATGTATATGCTTTATATAAACAAATGATCACCTTCCAAGTGCTTCCGCCAAAACCGTACTTTCATATTCTTCAAAAAGGTTACGCTGTATGTCCTACGCCTTCCCTATTCTACTTACGGAAAAAATGTAACTGGCGCTGCGTTCGTTCCGTAAGTAGAATAGGGAAGGCGTAGGACATACAGCGTAACCTTTTTGAAGAATACGAAAGTACGGTTTTGGCGGAATCGATTCTTTCTTTTGGGACACAATAACTATTTGTAGTGCACTTTGATCTTTGAATTTTTACATTCACAAAAAGCTATATTACACACTACATGAAAGGTAATGTTCGAAATACCTACTGTTCTAAGTGGTCAAGCTACTAGTTGTGCGTGACAAATGTTAGGGAAGATGGGCAACGACGCCGCCCTTTTCAACAGAGTGCACTTATTGCTAAACTGTAACATTTAGAAAATGAGGATCTTTCTAAAAATCAAACCAACCCCAAACTTTTGAACAGCAGTGTAGATGTTTCAAAAGGTCCTGAATGAAACATTACAGTATTTTAATGTGGTCACATTTGGAAATACAATTACTATTCAAATTAACAATTTAATTGTCCATATCTATCAAAGGTGTGATTAATGAATGTAATGTAAGATGAATGTGTATGCATTTCAAACTGTATTTATCATTTTTTCTGGTCCAGTACCTAGCCCCTTATAGGCTACTTCAGTTAGTGCATTACTGTAAAAACAGTTTTTACAGACTAATGAACCAGTCAAAATCATTTTATGTGATAATCAACAATATGCCACAAATACTGCTGACAGAGTTTAACCTCTTTTGAACCCATAAGTGACAGCTCAAACTAAAATTATATAAGGAATAATTGATGACGGGACATTGAATTCTTAGAAAACAATGCACACCTTAGGTGGTAATGCATTACACCTCAGGTGTGCATTATTTTCTAAGAATTCAACGGCCTGGAGTCTATTATTTTGCTTATACTACGGTTACCACACCTCAAAACACTTTTCCAATGTTGTATTTCAAGACATTTGTCAGGTTTTTGTCCTTAAAACACTCTTGTGTGGGACTAATTTCTTACGCATCTCATCCTAAGCCTCCTTTGCTAATTCCAAAACATCATTTCAGAACTAGTAACAGAGGCTTGAGCCTTGATAGCAGAATAATACCGTTGATACAGTTATTATTAACGCAGCTGAGAGAGAGCATGTGAATTAGCCTACCTGAGTCTAGTGCATCTCTGACGGCAGCAGTGTCTCTACTAATAGCGAAACTAAGTTTATCTACCTCAAGAACCGCACAGTTATTACCTCGCTGTTGAGAAATGTCATGTAGCTTTTAAGTTGCTAAACTATTTTACTGATTAATTCGTCAGAGCAGCGCTGACAACACGTTTCTGTTTGAGTGTGTGTCTACGTGTGTACGTTTGAAAGAGAGAGAGCGGGAGAGACTATGCGCTTTCAGGACACAATAAAACGTATTTTGTGGCAAAAACCATGACAATAATTTGTCGTTTTCATCCTATTGTTTACTATATTTATTTGCATGGTCGGCGTCGTTGTGGGTTTTGGCTCTTTTGCTGTTGTAGGCTGTAAGGACCTTTTTGAAATAACTGAAAACATTTGGTGAAGTGATATGGAACTGTAATGCGGTCAAGACCTGCCTAGAACTACTTTAGCCGTGCGTTTCCCTAAAAATAATTGCACGCCTTAGAACGTTGTTCAACCAATCAGATTCGAGCATTCAACAGCCCCATAGACCTTATATAGCCCCGCCCCTTTTCAGCGTTGCACTCGTTGTCTTTTGACTTCCGGTTTGCATTTCCACAGCGACCTTACATTTATGAATGAACTGCTCGTTTTAAAATCTTCCCGGTCTACTGACATTTGTTAAGACATCTGCTTTAAACATTACAATGCAATACAATACAATATACAGAGCTACCGCAAAAACGGAAGTTCAAAGACAATAAAGATGGCGGCGCGCTTATCTAGCGAAACGATCGGTCATTTTCTATAAAAAATAAAAAATTATATACTTTTTAACCACAAATGCTTGTCTTGCACTAGCTCTGCGATGCACCATGCATTACGTAATCACGTTAGAAAGGTGTCGCCTAGGCGGAAGTACTGCAGTAGGGCAAAAAACTCCATCTCATTTTCTCCTCCAGCTTCAAAATCGTCCAACATCGTTGTTTTACCTTTTTTTTTGTAAAGGGTGTTTGACTTAGTCTTTGCACGTTCGCTTTGTAGACACTTCCGCCTACGTCACGCATTACCTTTGTAACGTGATTACGTCATCGCAGAGCAGTGCAAGATGAGCATTTTTGTTAGAAAGTGTATATATATATATATATATATATATATATATATATATATTTTTTTTTTTTTTTTTTTTTTTGAAAATGGCAGATCGTTTCGCTAGATAAGACCCTTATTCCTTGTCTGGGATCGTGTAGAGCCCTTTGAAGCTGCACTGAAACTGCAATTTGGACCTTCAACCCGTTGAACCCCAGTAAAGTCCACTATATGGAGAAAAATCCTGGAATGTTTTCCTCAAAAACCTTAATTTCTTTTCAAATGAAGAAAGAAAGACATAAACATCTTGGATGACATGGGGATGAGTAAATTGTCAGGAAATTTTAATTCTGAAGTTAACTAATCCTTAAAAAAAAAAACATTACTGTGCATCTTAAGACAAAAAAATGTCACTGACATATTTTAAGATTTGTCAGTGCAAGTTGCTTTCAGTTAAAACAGCTCAAACATGCATTTTACTAGGCTTAAGCCTTGTCTGTGAAAACCAGGGGCAAATGTAATATGTAATTTAGAAACCGCTCTGTACTCTAGAAATCAGTCATTTAGTGAAATGAATGACAATGCAAACCAAGAGAAACAAGAAGCATATGAACCAAAGTAATACTGTAATGAACTCAAAACAGTGTGTACTCATATAAGAATACGTCTTATATACGAGTCTCAATCCTTCTCATTACTGGCTCAGTTATAGTCAATAATGTATGAAATTCATTGAAAGGTCAAAACACCTTTAGAGAAATGTGAAGCCTATACCTTTTTATCAAATATAGGTGAACTGCTTTACATTTCCTAGTGGAACATAACCTTTAAATAATTAGTTAAGAGAATGATAGGTTTAACTTAATTTCCAAGAAATATCTGATTTTCCAGAGTGCCTCAGACTAAGAAACAGTAGGTGGTTTGGCTTAAGAGAAAATTTTGTTCTAGAACCATGGCTTGGGGGTGGGGGTGGGGAAAAACTTTAATTAAGCTTTGATTCTAATCAGGTTATACTGATGGTGGAAAAAATCAGGGGGAAAAAAAATGACTAAGTGCTCATAATGCAAATTATGATTTTATTCCATTACAGCAAGTGCAGAGAGCATGTAGACTATAGTTTCTGTTTTGTTAAACAGGAAGTTGTGGCATTGTGTAGACGTCTGAAGCAAACTGTACCTTCAGTGGAACTTTGTCATCTTCTGCTGTTCACTGCCGTGTCTGGAAAAAGCTTTTACTCATTGCGGTTCTCCATCACATGCACCTCAAAAAAAAAAAAAAAAAAAAAAAAATCCCGCAAGTCCTAGCCTAGCATCTTCCTGTAAACATGTGTGAGAAACGTTTTATCTCTCCTCCCCTTTCTCCCTCTCAATTCATCTCCTCTCCATCCACTCAGTGCGAAGTGCAGCGGCCGAACCTGCTCTCACAGGGTCACTTTTGATCATCTCTGGGCAGGAAGCAATACTGAAGTGCATGACACCCTCTTCATGTCTGAGAAACTCTTTTCTCAGAGGTCACGCGGGACTGCAGCTGGACTTGAGGACGTTCTGGGGCTGAGCTTGTAAAGTTACACTGCTGGGATTGGGTGAACACTGGTGGAATTGGAGGAGAACATTTTATCATTTGCTGTGTTGATTTGGAGGTGAGATTCTCTCATTTTCTGGGCTGGTTTCAATACATGAACTTACAGTGGAGAATGAGTGTGTGTGTGTGGGGATATAAAATCAGAGGGTGGACATGCTTGCTTGTTTCCTCTGCTATAGATAGTAACTCGACCAATGCAGTTGTTAGAGACTTGATCCTAGTAACTTAAAATGTTTACAACACTTGGATACGTATTTGGCACATTCAGTGAAACGGGTGCCACTTCAAGTATGTTAAAGAGATTTTAAAGTTTTTTGTCTGATAGTATGTACAAAAATATAGTATTTAATAAATTGCATTGTGGCAAAGCATTATGGGAGATAACTATACATTCTAAAAGGTAATATTGTTGACAGTTATTTTGATATTATATCATTAAACTATGAGGTGTTTTAGAATTCAATGCTGATGTTTCTATTAATAAGAACTTTAATTTGTCACTTACAAAATTTTACTTGTCTTTTTTCGATTTTCTATTCTCTTTCTCCATCTATTTGTGTTTATTTATTTAAAAAAAAAAAATAAAAAAAAAATACCTTGCTACGAGCACTTTACTGATGAAACTATGACTTGACACGGCACTTACATACTGTTGTACTCATGTTGATTTGATTGCTTCTACTATTCTCATTTGTAAGTCGCTTTGGAGAAAAGCGTCTGCTAAATGACTAAATGTAAATCTAAATGTAAATGTAAAATCATGCGGTAACAGGGTTGACATTTTAAGATTCGCTACTGACGATAATAACAAACCGCAAGATGAAGGACAGAAAAAGATCAGACTTTCGGCTTGTCTTTGAAGAGCTCTTGAAAGAATGATGTTGTAATTATGATAGTTTTAACAATTAGTCATCAATGGAACAGTACTGGAAAGGGGACAAAATATGATGGTAACAGGGTTGATGCAGAGTTTGGAGGCATAACTTAAAGTCTTTTAATGTGTGTAATGTATTATTAAAAAGACTTGAAGCTGTGTCTCCAGGCTCTGTATCAACCCTTTACATTATCTTCAGAGAAAAAAAAAGGAAACTGTGTCAACCCTGTTATCATATCCCCCCCCCCCCATTAATAAGTAATTCCATTAATATTCCATTAAGTAGCCTAGTTATTAAAACTGTCATAACATCATCATCTTTTCAAGAAGTAAACTTTTTTTTTGTTTAACCAGATTTGTTACCATCATATATGTAGAATTAAAACAAAATGCTTTAATAGCTCTAATAGCCATTTTGTATCATGAGTGGAGTGCACAGTTCCAACCCCCAATAGGTTTTTAAATTTAAAGTGCTTAACATGGTAAAAAAAAAAAAAAAAAAAAAGATGCAGACTAGTCTGATTTTTATGTGTAATCAACAATCTCCTTACTGCATGACCCATGGCGTTTTTTTGGGTCATATGTCTCTGCATTGATTTAAAGGTACACTATGTAAGATTTTTGGATTAAATCCAAAAACCACTAGAACAACGGGTAACACTTTAGTATAGGGAACACATATTCACTATTAATTCCGACTTTTCCCTCAATAAATTCCTAATTTACTGCTCATTAATAGTTAGTAGTTAAGTTTAGGTATTGGGTAGGATTAAGAAAGTAGAATAAGGTCATGCAGAATAAGGCATTAATATCTGCTTACCCTGACAGCAACATTAGCCGCTTTTCCACCGTCGGGCCAAATGGTTCTCATTGCGTAACAGTTCCATTCCATTCCGATCCGGTTTTATTTTCCACTGTGGGGCTGATAATGGCCGCTCTTTGAAATGTAATATAAAAGCCTCAGTCGTTGCCTTGACTTATGATATGAGATGTAATAACGGCCGCGTTATGGAGGATGATTAGATATTTCTTTTAATTTTATTATTAATTTAGTTTACGTCATTCCTGGCCGTGAACGGTTTGTAATCGTGCCGTGCCATACCAGGCTCCAGTGGAAACACAGCTGGAACCGTTCCTTGCCAATCTAAGAACCGTTCAGCCCGACGCTGGAAAAGCAGCTATAGTGTCGGCCTAGATCCAGCCCACATCTGGTCCGCGTGTAATCCACATATACTAGATGTGGGCCAGATCTGGGCCACGCTATGTTGCTGTCTGGGTAATAAGTACTAATAAACAGCCAATGTTCTAGTAATATGCAAGCTAATAAGCAAGTAGTTAAAATACCCTAAAATAAAGTGTTACCGAACAACATTATATATTTTGTTGACTTGTGTACTTACAGTATCACAAATGTTTCCAACAATGTTTAAATCCAGAGAAATCAGCTATTTTAACCTCATAGTCTCATATCAGCCACCAAGTGAACGCACAGAGTAACGCTGACATAACTTTCAACACACTCACACATATTTTTAGTATGATTGTTTTGACCAAGTAAAACAGTGCAGATTCAGTGTGTGTTTGCCTCAGGATGGGAGTTGGCTAGGGAGCGATTATGCCATTCAGAGTGGCTGCAGGAGATGCAGCCCACCACTCTTCTTTCCAGACCACTAGCCTGAATCTCAGGGGTGCTCATTAAACCTGTAATTACAATAGCAAAACAAAAATAAAGCACATTACATAAGCTAAGGGAAAGGAAATGGACAGGAACTCTCCATTAAAGTAGATGATTATGTGTTTATCAATACTGTACATTGACTGAGGAATCCAGCATTGTCCCTTCCTTCCTTTCTGGACAAAAGCCTGAAAATAACATGCTCAGATTTTGAATAATACTATCGCTAACATTTTGAGAGCAAAAAATCTGTTAGAACATCCCTAACGCATCACAAAAAAAATCACTAATGCGCACCATCTTGTGGCCTTTGCTTTATTGAACCCTGAACACACAATTTTATAGTAAAAACATGCAGTGAAAACAACAGCTGTTCCTTTAAGGGAACGCCAAATGTTAACTGCTTTTTTAATGTTTTTCAGCAGCTGTATGAAGTGCACTTAACTATATTGACTGTGCACTTGTAGTCAACTTCAGATATTAAAAATATATATTTTTTGAGAACGGCAGATGTCCACTTATACTGTAAGTGCACTTTGCTATAATGTCAAATTAAAAGTTTTACTTTAAAGTCCATTTTAAATGTTTGCTGTTTTAATAAACTTTTGACGCAGTACACTTATTTTGATGTGTTGACTAAACATGTTGTTACAGTTATGGTTGTAAGCATACGCACAATGAGGAAGATTCAAAAATAACAGTCTTTTAAATAAATCCACAGGCAAGGAAATCCACAAACTGGTAAACAGGAAACACAACCACACATAGCACAAATGATACCGGACAACACTGAACTGAAAACACAAGGCTTAAATACACAGACAAACTAGGTGGTGATTGAACACAGCTGAGTGTGATGATTAAGGTGATCAGTAACTATAGTGACAAACTAGTGGCAGGAAATGGTACAACACAGAAGTCCAAAACAGAGTGAATATGTAACACATGTAAAGTACTTGATTATAATTTTAACTGTAGTGTGTTATTTGATATTACATTTAAGGTTAATACATTTTAATGTATTTGTATAATTATAATTGCAATTAAATAATAACATAAAATTAAGTGTGCGAAAAAATGACATTTAATTTGGACTAAGTATATTTTTTCAAAGTATATAATTTCTGTAATAAATACTCTTAAAAATGCTACAGTGTACTTCTTTTTCACAAGGGAGTCAGCAGGAACACAAATCAAACCAGATGATTCATTACTCATATGATCTGTTATGGGATTTTCATGTCAAACATTCTGTACTTGGAAAATGTTATTGTAAAGTACCTGTGATTTTCCTCGCTAAACTTCTAGGGTAGAGTCCCTTTTGTGGTTTGGCTCATGTGATTTTGGTTTAAATTCATTACTTGGCCTGTGTCCATATTTGTAATCTCTGGTGTGTGCCTACAGGTGCAAAACCGAAAACATCGTCATGTTTGACGTTTAAAAGCGTCAGAGCATCAGAGATACACGGCATATGTTGGGGTGGGGTCCGGTGGGAGTTAATTATTCTTTAATATTTCTTATGTTTTAAAGTGAAGATTACATTTTAGCAACAGTAAATAATGTGCAGTTTCTGTTTGGCGAATCGTGATGTTAAATTCAACCACAACCTATAGCCTAATCTATAAATGGGCACACCACTTAGTCGGTGACGTAAATCAGACATAAAAAAACGTGTTTTTCATTGTGAAATGACAGTATCATTTGCATAGACTTCACAACAAATGAATCAGCACATCTTCATCATCGCTTATAACCTTTAGGACTATTCGGCACTATCGTCATTCACAGCAGAGCTGAGGGGAGGCTGTGTGTGATGCAGCTTTCAATTTTTAATGTATTGTATGGGGGACTGTTGTGTATTTGCTGGTTCAATCTAATTCTACATCTAAAAGTCTTCTTTGAAGCTTTGAAGAGTGTGTGCTCAGGTTACCCAGCTATCGATTTTTCCTCTGTTTTGCACGGGTAGGGTAAATTGCACACGTTGCTTAAAAACCGTTGGTCAGTTAGACCTGAATTGAATTTAAGCATGACGCACTGCTGGTAGGACAATCACTATAGCAGCTAATGTTGTTAGTACGGCTGTGTTTGATATTGGCAGATTAAGAAGCCCATTAAGAACTCAAGGTCTCTTGAATGAAGCAGACGTCTGTGAATACACTGCATTTTTAAAAAGCTCTTTGGAACTTAAACGTTTTACACGTCTTTGTTTGCAACCACTTATTGTGTACTCTGTTTCAGCTATTTTTAGAGTTCAGATCCACAAGAGCATCAGTTCAATTGTAGAGGTTAGTGTGCTTAAAGGGATAGTTCACCCAAACATGAAAATTCTGTCATCATTTACTCACCCTCAAGTTGTTCCAAACCTGTATGAATGTCTTTGTTCTGCTGTATACAAAAGAAGATATTTGGAAGAATGTTTGTAATCAAGCAGATCTTTTTGGAGTCACTTCAAAAAGGGAAATACAGTTAGGCTAAGTGTAACATGTGCAGTGCAAATCTGTCATTAGGCTACATAAAATTATAATGATATAATATAACATCATTATAATTGTGTGCTTGGGACATGGATTTTTTGGTGAGACTTTTGTTTTTGTAATCAGGCTCTCAAAAATGATATAAAAATTTGGATTTAGGTTTATCGGCCAATATATCGGTTATCGGCTTTCAAATATAAAGAATTATCGGTTATTGGTCAAAATTTTAATATCGGTGCATCCCTAATTTCAATGAACTCAAAATTTTAACCAGGTAACTTACTTTTTTGAGTTAAACCAACAATTCTTTTTTTTACAGTGTAAGTAGTGCACTTTGTAATAATGTCAAATTAAATCTTTTAAAGTACATTTTAAATCATTATGTTTTCATAAAATAAAATTGTGCTGTTGTGTGATGTGTTGATCAACATACTAAAGAGCATACAAAATACTTAATTATAATTTTTACTGTAGTGTTATTTGATATTGCAGTTAAAGTTATATTTCAAATGTACTAAATAGCAACTGCATCATTACAAATGTGTAATTACAAATAGGCCTATATTTAAATACAGAGTTTCAACAAGTTTCAACAGAACTGTTTTTAAAGTATATTTTAGTTTATCATAAATTCTTGTCAGTACATTTGACAGTACACTTTATTTATTTCAAAGACAAAAAAATATGAAATTACATATTTAAAAAAAAAAAAAATGTACTTGAGACCTATAATTAAGTGGGTCAGAAAGCACTCTAAAGCTTTTAAGCCAATCGCATTTAATCTAAATTTAAACTATAATACATTTTTATTTAATTGCAATTAACATGCAGTTAAGTGTCTGAAACACTTAAAGGAGCACTATGCCTTAAATTATTTGGATCTGTTTATATGAAACTTGTTTTTAGACATCACATTTATGTTCTTAGCACATGCCTGCTAACATTACACAAATCACACTGGTACATGCAGCTGAGAGTAGAGGTGCTTTCCTGTGCAAAATCTGCCTCCATGATGCTTTGGTGTCATGAGTGGTCGTTTGTTTCCTTGTCAAATGTCAAATGAGCCCACCTTATTTGCCCACCACCGTCTCATTTTGGTCTGACATTTTGGTCTTTAGATAAAGCTTGGTGAAAATGAGTACGATCCAACCTTTTTCTGTGAATCTGCTGTTTTAAACAGTTTGTCATTCATTCATGTCTGTAGCAGAAATTAATCAAGATGAGATTTAAGACTAGGAGTATAATGAGCAATACTAATAGTGATGAAACAAGAACAGGATATTAGTAGTGCATGTGCAGCTAAAAGGTTTTTTCCTGCTGTATGAAGAGGTGAAAAACGTGACTGTGGTTGGGGTGTTAACTTTTCACCCAGGTCTTGCACTGAAGAGCAAGAATTGAGGAGCTGCAAACCCTTCATGTGTGGAGACTGGCAGCTGTATAAGTCGGCAACAGTATCTTGAATTGAATCTGGCAACAAGTGAAAAGACTTTCCAAAAGTTAAAAACAAGCTGAGCAACAACCTTTAAGATGAACTCTAGGGAATGTGCAGGTAGTGATGAAGGAGTGTCTAGCTGTGAAATGAATTGAGCAGCACAGACATGAACCTTATGGAAATTGTAA
The DNA here is from genome assembly GCA_039654765.1 of Mylopharyngodon piceus. Lineage (NCBI taxonomy): Eukaryota > Metazoa > Chordata > Actinopteri > Cypriniformes > Xenocyprididae > Mylopharyngodon > Mylopharyngodon piceus. The sequence continues at coordinate 6,405,459 of CM077447.1, forward strand.
AATGCTATGAATAGCATCTTTCCGAGAGAATTCAAAGTGTACGGCTCATCACTCAAGTGTTAACGGAGAAAATACATGGTATATGTGCAGCATTTGAACAGATGTAAAGGCTCTGCTGACAAATATTGATGATGTCAAAGATCTGTGCAGGCAAAAGCGGCTGGAAACCTTTCAAAATACCAGAGTTGAGGCTTAAATTCATTATAAACCCACTCAGTCCAGGCACATTTTACAAAACTTTTCTTTCCCTGCCGGTTCAAAAGAACATGTTTGCTCAACCGTGAAATTAAGTTTAACACCAAGTGTGACATTTTGCCTTCAAAATCAACAACATATCATAAAATATATAGCAAACAGACAAGGAAAGAATTCTGGTCACAGAGTTAACAGATTACTTTCATCCTTCTGAGTTGATATCTGGGTAATATTTGTGTAGTATTTGAGCGTTTATATACAACCTTGTCAATTGCACTGTAAAAAGTAATACGCTATATCTACAGATTACAAGCAATATTATTAATTAAATTCAACAAATAGAATTGAGTTAGAATTAATCAAATTAATTCCTTAAATGTCAACCATTTAAAACGAGTAAAATTTAAGTAAAATTTAAACAAAAAATATCTGAATAACAGACAGACGTAAAAGATGAATCAAGAACTATTTATTTTTTGTTGCCAACATTGAAGACACCTGATGATAACAAGCAGAATCACTGAAGGAAAGAGAAACACAAGAATTAACAGAAGCTTTGATGTTGATGCTGATTTTATTGAAAATGTTTGGTCACCATTATGGTGATCAGTGTTTCATTTAGTTGGGCAGTTATATTTTTTTATTTTCATGTACAAACCCGTTTCCAAAAAAGCTGGGACACTGTACAAATTGTGAATAAAAAAGGAATGCAATGATATAGGAATGCAAAAAATATTGAAGTTTCAAATTTCAATATTTTATTCAGAATACAACATAGATGACATATCAAATGTTTAAACTGAGAAAATGTACCATTTTAAGGGAAAAATAAGTTGATTTTAAATTTCATGGCATCAACACATCTCAAAAAAGTTGGGACAAGGCCATGTTTACCACTGTGTGGCATCCCCTCTTCTTTTTATAACAGTCTGCAAACATCTGGGGACTGAGGAGACAAGTTGCTCAAGTTTAGGAATAGGAATGTTGTCCCATTCTTGTCTAATACAGGCTTCTAGTTGCTCAACTGTCTTAGGTCTTCTTTGTCGCATCTTCCTCTTTATGATGCGCCAAATGTTTTCTATGGGTGAAAGATCTGGACTGCAGGCTGGCCATTTCAGCACCCGGATCCTTCTTCTACGCAGCCATGATGTTGTAATTGATGCAGTATGTGGTCTGGCATTGTCATGTTGGAAAATGCAAGGTCTTCCCTGAAAGAGACGACGTCTGGATGGGAGCATATGTTGTTCTAGAACTTGGATATACCTTTCAGCATTGATGGTGCCTTTCCAGATGTGTAAGCTGCCCATGCCACACGCACTCATGCAACCCCATACCATCAGAGATGCAGGCTTCTGAACCGAGCGCTGATAACAACTTGGGTTGTCCTTGTCCTCTTTAGTCCGGATGACATGGCGTCCCAGTTTTCCAAAAAGAACTTCAAATTTTGATTCGTCTGACCACAGAACAGTTTTCCACTTTGCCACAGTCCATTTTAAATGAGCCTTGGCCCAGAGAAAACGCCTGCGCTTCTGGATCATGTTTAGATATGGCTTCTTTTTTGACCTATAGAGTTTTAGCCGGCAACGGCGAATGGCACGGTGGATTGTGTTCACCGACAATGTTTTCTGGAAGTATTCCTGAGCCCATGTTGTGATTTTCATTACAGTAGCATTCCTGTATGTGATGCAGTGCCGTCTAAGGGCCCGAAGATCACGGGCATCCAGTATGGTTTTCCGGCCTTGACCCTTACGCACAGAGATTGTTCCAGATTCTCTGAATCTTTGGATGATATTATGCACTGTAGATGATGATAACTTCAAACTCTTTGCAATTTTTCTCTGAGAAACCCCTTTCTGATATTGCTCCACTATTTTTCGCCGCAGCACTGGGGGAACTGGTGATCCTCTGCCCATCTTGACTTCTGAGAGACACTGCCACTCTGAGAGGCTCTTTTTATACCCAATCATGTTGCCAATTGACCTAATAAGTTGCAAATTGGTCCTCCAGCTGTTCCTTATATGTACATTTAACTTTTCCGGCCTCTTATTGCTACCTGTCCCAACTTTTTTGGAATGTGTAGCTCTCATGAAATCCAAAATGAGCCAATATTTGGCATGACATTTCAAAATGTCTCACTTTCAACATTTGATATGTTATCTATATTCTATTGTGCATAAAATATAAGTTTATGAGATTTATAAATTATTGCATTCCTTTTTTATTCACAATTTGTACAGTGTCCCAATTTTTTTGGAATCGGGTTTGTATAATTCTCCATCAAAATCATGGCACATGCAGCTAGTAATACTGGGATGACATTTTGTTACCCATTTTGTTTTTAATTAATTACCAGGCTTCCCGCAAGCTGTTATTTCTGATAAGAATGACTTTGCAACCTTTTGTGAACCTTGATTTTTAGGGGAGTGTAGTGTGTAAATAGATGAATGAAATTTCCCTTTCATGTAGCCTATAAATGAAGCAAGACATGTGTCTGGTAGTATAACTATTGTGAGTGAAAGTCACATTCATACTGCAGTGGATTTTATTTGTTGCGCAGGTGTTAACCTGAGACACTTTCACTGACTCATTGCTGTTGGTCTTGGCTGCATTGCATCTTTACATAAATCAAAATTTTTTATTCAAATCAAAAATTTTATTTATATAGCACAATAAGTACAACAGTAGTTGGCCATTGTGCTGTACAAGAGGATAAATAAATAAATAAATAAAAAAATATATATAAAAAACAAAACACAAAGCAATAATAAAGGGAGTTTACATCGAAAACACTAATTTGAAATCAATCTTTACAAATCAACGTTTGAGAAAAATAAATAAATAAATAAATAAATGTTAAAAATCAAATACAGTTGTAGGCCTGAGAGAAAAAGTACATTTTCAACTTAGATTTAAATTCAGACTCTGTGGATACTAGTCTTAAAGATAGAGGAAGACTATTCCACAATTTTGGACCAATAATAGTAAAAGCACGGTCACCCCTCGTCTTAAGCCTAGATCTCGGAACCATCAGCAATCTTTGATTAGATGACCTTAATGATCTAGCAGAGTTATTTAATTTCAAAAGTTCAGAGAGATATTTTGGAGCTGATCCATTTAGGACTTTAAAAACAAAAAGCAGGATTTTAAAATCAATTCTATAGCAAACCGGCAGCCAGTGCAACGCTTGTAAAATTGGGGAAATATGACTAAATTTCCGTGTCCCAGTCAACAGCCTGGCTGCTGCATTTTGGACCATCTGAAGACGACTAATATTGGATTGGCTCATTCCAATATAAAGAGAATTACAATAGTCAAGTCTCGATGAAATAAACGAATGGATCACTCTCTCAAACTCTGCAAATGTTAGAAAACTCTTAGCCTTAGATAATAGTCTTAATTGGAAAAAAATAGATTTAATTACAGCATTAATCTGTTTGTCAAATTTAAGGGCAGAATCAAAAATAACACCCAAGTTTTTCACAGAGTGTTTTACATAAGAGACCAAATCTCCCAGGTCACCATCAGAATTTGCTGACACATCTGTAGGCCCGAAAACAATAACCTCAGTTTTGCTCTCGTTTGGATGCAAAAAATTAAAAGAAAACCAAGACTTAATATCAGACAAGCATGCTGGTAATGAGCTTAAAGCTTTTTTGTCGTTTTTCTTTAAGGGCAAATAAATTTGGGTGTCATCAGCATAAAAATGAAATGACACCCCATGTTTAGAAAGAATAGTCCCCAAAGGAAGCATATACAACGAGAACAAAGCAGGGGCCAGAATGGAGCCCTGAGGGACTCCATAATCCAAAAAAGATACAGAAGAAGAGAACCCATCAAGACAAACAGAAAATGTTCTAGCATTCAAATAGGACTTAAACCAATTTAGAGTCCAACCTTCAATTCCCACACATTGTTCAAGTCGTGAGATCAAAATTTTGTGGTCCACAGTGTCGAAGGCAGCACTTAAATCTAAAAGTAAGAGTATCACAGAATCCCCTGAATCAACAGACAACAAAATATCATTAAAGACTTTTAGTAAAGCTGATTCAGTACTGTGATGTTTTCTAAACCCAGATTGGAATTCTTCAAAAACACTATTTAACTCCAAATGACTCAGAACAACTTTCTCTAAGATTTTAGAAATAAAAGATAAATTGGAAATAGGTCTGTAATTTGAAAGAATGGTTGGGTCAAGGCTAGGTTTTTTAAGCAAGGGTTTAACGGTTGCATGTTTTAGCTATTTAGGAACAACACCTGTGAGAAGAGACTTATTTATTATAGCTAAAATGCTAGGCCCAACAACATCAAAAACCTGCAGCAAAAAATGGGTCGGAAAAATGTCACGTAGACATGTGGTAGGTTTAAGCTGCTTAATAATATCTTTAAGTGAATTAAAAGAGACTGTCTGAAATTCCTTAAAAGGTGAAACAAAGAGAGAGAGAACAGATGGATCATAGCTTGAAAATACAATGTTCTGTCTTATATCAACAATTTTATCTGTGAAAAACTTTAAAAAGCTGTCAAACATAGACGTAAAAGGCAAAGTTTTGAGCGTCATGTATGTTTTTCTGTTCTCACTGAAACCACAAATGTTCTGCACCTTGCAGCAACCGGAAGTTTGTGGTTATCAACTGGAGTCTGCATTTTTAAGAATATTTCTGGTTATGTGCGTGATGTGCAATATAAATTCTCTCATTTATTAGAGTAGAATAGTTCATTAGCGCATAGTCTGAGTCACCCTTTCAATATATTCATTTTTCACACGTCATTGCAATTACTACATTAAAACTCCACAGATTATTTATAGAAAGGACCTTTTTAAACATCACTATATTGTGAACCATGATAACATGATAACATGTGCATCAACAATAAACAACAGCGACAACATCTGCGGTTAACCGCATTACAGTTCAACGAGAACTCTAACTCTATTGTAAAAACGTAAAGGTCAGTGGTTTACCATTCTTTCAAATGCTGAAAGGACTGATCAGCTTCTGTTATGCAAACTGACAAGTAGCTGTACAGTATGCTTTAATAATGCTCGTGAAACTTTACCATGTTTTTACAACACTAAATGCAGCCACTTTGTAATGTTGTAAATTCAGCCATACAGTCTATTAACCCTTACGAAAAAGAAGTATACTTCAAGTTCATTTTATGAAGGATACTTGAGTATGTTTAAGTATATTTTTAAGTATACTTCATGTAGTAAGTATACTAATATCAATGTACTAATAGTAAACTTGTAAGTGTACTATTTTAATACTGCTTGAGACTAAATAGGCCCAATTTAGTATACTTTAAGTGTACTATAATTGTAACAGTAATAAACTTTAAGTGCACAACTAATTCACAACTACATTTCTCATTTGTACTGCATCTGTACTACAAGTGAACTTGAAAGTATACTAGTAGACTACTATTTTAATACTTGTAGTACACTTTTTTGGTTTGGTTTATTTATATAGCATTACTAAAAACAACTGAGGTTGAGCCAAAGTGCTTTACAAAGTATCAATACAAAAATAACAAACAGATGATAATACAAGATACACGTATAAACAAATCAAACATCATAGACACCACATTTACCCCATACAAATTTAACTGTTGTAAGCTGCCAGAACTAAGTGAGCTTTCAGCAAGTTCCTGAATACTGATAAGGACGTAGTAGATCTAATAGATAAAGGCAACTCGTTCCATAATCTCAGTCCCATAACTGCAACTTTTTGAAGGTGATTTGTCCTTGGTACTGCAAGGAGTTTTTGGTTTTCTGACCGCAGTGCTCTAGGTGGATTATAAGGAATCAACAGATTAGTAAGGTACATGGGGGCCTGATTATTTAAAGCTTTGTACACAAACATTAAAATCTTATATTTGACTCTAAAATGAACAGGGAGCCAGCGAAAATTTGCTAAAACCGGTGTAATGGATTCAAATTTCTTGACCCTCTTTGAGCCTTGCCGCAGCATTTTGCACAGATTGCTGTGTCAGGGATGCGGCGGAGATGCCACAATAGAGAGAATTACAAAAATCAAGATGTGATAAAACAAAAGTATGAATGACTCTTTCGAAGTCTACATTTGATAAAAAAGGTTTAGTTTTTGCTAGGAGACGCAAATTATAAAAGCAGGCCCGTACCACTGAATTGATTTGCTTATACGTTTTTAATTTATCATCTATAAGGAAACCTAAATCTCGTACCGACGTTTTACACTACGGTGCCAACGGGCTCGAATCTAAAAGGACCTTGGCAGAGTCATTTGACTGGCCAAAAACAATGACCTCTGTTTTGTCTTCGTTTAACATTAAAAAATTTTCCAACGGGAGTAAAATAAAAAAAATAAAAAAAGCGTAGAAGATAAAATAGACCCTTGTGGTACACCCCACAAAAGGCATTTTTAGTGGATGTCGAATTTCCATAATTGACTGAAAAATATCTATCACTTACAAAGGATTTAAACCATTTCAAGACCGTATCTTTTAAACCTACTGTGTGTTCCAGGCGAGAGATAAGGATATTTATTATGGTCAATCATGTCAAATTCTGTGCTGAGATCCAGCAGCACTAGAATAACAGCATCTCATTTATGTAGAGCTAAAAAAATATCATTTAACACTTTCAACAGTGCCGAATCTGTGCTGTGGGCTGCTTTAAACCCAGATTGAAATGTTTCTACTATAGAGTTTCCATTTAAAAATGAAAGCAATTGTTGGAAAACTACTTTTTCTAAAATTTTCGAGACAAAAGGCAGTTGTGAGATAGGTCTATAATTCTTCATATCACTTTTTTAGTTTATGAAAGTACACTTTGAAGTATACTCTGAGTAAACTAGTAGTTTAGTAGGCTATAGTTTTATACTGCAAGTATACTTGTAAATTTTCTTTAAGTGAACATAACATCACACTTATAGTTTACTATTTATATATTATTTTGCACTTTAAGTATACTACTAAGTATAGTACTAAGTAAGTATACTACTTGTTTCTGTTTCTTCTTCTCCTGTGTTTTGATCCGGAGATTCTGTACTCTTTCAGAAGATGTGTAATAATGCCCCCTACCGTATAACAGTGAAAACACTGATAGCATGAAAATTCAGTCAATGGCGGGGAAAGAATAAAGTAGATTTGAAGTAAATTCCTACGTGCACCACAATCATTCATTCATTGATCCTATACGACCACCAGTGGACTAGCCTACACAAAAAATCAGATACTCAGAATTAGGAACATATTCTACATATCATACATTTATAAATCAATATTTTCAAACAATGTAAGTTTACAAGACTACAAGTATACTTATAGAATATTTAATTATACTTTTAAGTATATCTCGATCAAAAGATTGAGTACAAGTACAGGCCAAATAAACTTAGACTTTTCTGTCAGTATAAGACAAGTATACTTGAGTGCAATTTTATGTATATTTCTTTAGAAGTATATAAGTAGACTGAAAGTATACTTTCTTATTTTTAGTTTAAATTAATTAAGCACACTTGAATAAACTTCTTTTTTTAAGGGAAAAGAGTCATCCATAGTTGTATTTGTGGTGGTTACCAAGGTCTGAGTACAAATAATACAGTTAAACTATGCAACAGTAAATTATGCAAGGACTGTGGTAAATTTAGCTATTTATAGCAGGTTGTGCACAATTTTCAACTGAATTGAGATTCAAATCAATTCAGATTCAATTTATGTATTCTATTATCAAAAGATTCAAATTTTAAAGACATCTTGAAAGCAGTATGTGGTTATCTGATGGTTGAGTTAATTGTTTTGACAGAGAATAAATGTATATGTATAATTTGATGTAATCAGTAATACAACAATTCTGATTATTTTAAATGAATGGCATTTCATGTAGAATTCACTAATTGTAACCAATGAATTAAATTTAAGCTTTCTTTGTGCACGCAGATTATGATGAACGCAACACTCAATGCAAGCAACTCATCATGTGTGATCATGAACCCGTCGGCAGGTCACCTGCTGATGTCTATCTACATCATCGCCTTCGTCCTGGGACTGCTGTTCAACCTGGTCACCATTGGCCCCATAATTCAGCAGATCTGCAGAAAGAACATTCTAGGGATCTACCTTCTCAGCCTGTCTGTCTCGGATCTCCTGTACATCCTTACCATGCCTCTGTGGATCTATTATTTAAGCAACAACCACAAATGGACCCTTGGCCAGGGACTCTGTAGTCTGGCTGGCTTCTTTTATTACTCCAACCTGTACATCAGCATCTTTATCCTATGCTGCATCTCCATCGATCGCTGCCTGGCCATCACCTTCCCTCTGAGAGTCCAAGCCTTCCGGCGCCAGCGCTATGCCTGGATCATCTGTGGGCTGGTCTACGTTTCTGTCATGGCCTTGCACTGTTTGGTGCTGTACCTGGACAAGCTGGAAGATCCCCTGGATGACAGCGACCAGAGGTGCTACGAGACCTTCCCCATGACAGAACGCATTGCGATGTTCAACCTGATACGGGTCGGAGTTGGCTTCCTCTTGCCGCTGGTGGTCATCACGATCTGCTACTGGTTGATCTCAGCCAAGGTGCAGCAAAGTAGTGGGGTGGACGAGCAAGGCAAGCGCAAAGTGAGGCTTTTGTCAATGGGAGTCATTGGCATTTTCTCTTTCTGCTTTGCACCGTACCACATCCTCCTGATGATACGATCCATCGCTTTCTTTTCTGTTGGAGATCAACGAAGCTGCTACTTTGAACAAGCAATGTATTTACCCTTCACTTGCTCCCTCGGGCTATCCAGCCTGAACAGCATGGTGGACCCAGTGCTTTATGTTTTGGCGAGTAATGGAGCTAGGGAGGACATGAGGTTGTTCTGTTGGAAAAACAAGCAGAGACAGATGACAGCAAGCCTTCTTGTTGGTTCCAAGTGGAAGACAAGAGTAACAAACTTGAGTTAAAATCAACCTCAAAGTAGATTTGTGGCTGACAGCACAGTGTATTTGTACACACTGTTTTTGCACCCATTCAAGAGTAGTGCAAATCAGTACCCAGCACAAAATCGCCCAAACCGCTTGTGCTGGCACAATTTTGCAGATGGGTTCTGAATGTTAAGATGTGGAGGGAGCAGCATAGGTGCCGTACTTTTCTGGAACTCCACCACTGCGATCCAGACAGCTGAATCAAATGTGTTCGACTAATGTGCTTGTCTGGATTATAATGATTTTCTTTATCATTCGATGAATAATTGCCACCATGACTGTAATGCTTGCTTTCTGCAAGGCAGTTTTTGGTAAAAAGCACCAAGTTGTGTGAGCAAAGCTCATCTATAATAAGCCTAATTTGCATAGAAATCAATGACATGTACTGACAATACTGATGCTGCAGCATTTTTGTGCATTTAGCTGGTTAAACTGGATTGTGGTGGCTTAGTGAATAATAATATTGTGTTTTGTGCTGAAATACTGTGCAAAAATGACTGTTTAGGGAATTAGCCACTTTATGTAAGTGACCAGCTCATTTGAGTCAGAGTCAAGATGGAAACCAGCGACCAGTTTCATAAAGACAGTCACTAAGACCGAGTCAGACCAAATAATTTTTCGGGTTCAAATTAGACCAATCTACCTGTTTAAGTAACTTACTAAAAAAACGTTATGACCAGTCTTAAAAAAAATCAGATGACTAACTCTTGATCCTTAAGTCCTAGTCTAAGAAAATATTTTTATGGTTTTAGTCTTGGTTCTCGATTCAGAGTTTATGAACATATTTTCATAGTTTTGGTCTTAGTCCTTGAGTCCGAGTCCAAGATCATATTTTCATGGTTTTGGTCTTGGTACTCGATTCAGAGTTTATTTTCATGGTTTTGGTCTTAGTCCTTGAGTCCGAGTCCAAGATCATATTTTTCATGGTTTTGGTCTTGGTCCTTCAGTCCGAAACCAAGATGATATTTTCATGGTTTTGGTCTTGGTCCTGGAGTCCGAGTCCAAGATCATATTTTCATAGTTTTGGTCTTGGTCCTTGAGTCCGAGTCCAAGATCATATTTTCATAGTTTTGGTCTTGGTCCTCGATTAAGGCCCGGTTTCACAGACAGGGCTTAGGCTAAGCCAGGATTAGGCCTTAGTTCAATTAGGATATTTAAGTAGTTTTTATAAACATACCCTAGAAAAAAACATTGCTGGTGTGTATCTTAAGACAAAACAATGGCAGTGACATTTTAAGATATGTCAGTACAAGTTGCTTTCAGTTACAACAGCTCAAACATGAATTTTAGTCTAGGACTAGCTTAAGCCTTGTCTGTGAAACCGGGGGTTAGAGTTTATGATCATATTTTCATGGTTTTTTGTCTTGGCCCTTGACTCAGAGTTTATGTACATATTTTCATGGTTTTGGTCTTAGTCCTTGAGTCTGAGTCCAAGACTAAATTTTCATGGTTTTGGTTTTGGTCCTCCATTCAGAGTTTATGAACATATTTTCATGATTTTGGTCTTAGTCCTCCAGTCTGAGTCCAAGTCTAAATTTTCATCGTCTTTTCTAAACATTCATGGATCATTTGGACTCTGTCTTGAACTCAGCTCTCTTCTGGTCATTGTCCTGACTCAGACTCGAATTAACTGGTCTTGACTACAACATTCCTGTCTGCAGATGTTTATTTTTTTAAACTCAGACTCCGTTTCATCTATTTGTGTGAAAAGAGAAAAAGGAATAATTACTTTGCTGTTTTATCTGAGATGGGGCGTATGTCTGTGTCTTTACGAACACCAAGAGGATGTTTACAAATTATGGATTTGCAATGGAACAGAACCTGAATCTCTGTCTTTGAAGGACCCTTGAATCACTTGAACTTTCTATGTGAGAGCTGTACTCAGCCCAAGTGTTGTTATTGTGGGATAAAGCCTCGCTTGTTAGTCCTGTTTAATTCACAGACAACTCCCTGTAACGTACCGTTAAACCAGATTTAGCCATTAAAGATTTAATCTGGATGTTAAAAAACAACCTGTTGCAATGTAAGCAATTTCAGTGCTCAGCATGTTGCTATTCTCTCTTCTTAATATATTACGCTCAGCAAAGCCACATTTTCACTCCTGTAATTTACCAATGACGCAAAGAAACTAAATTATGAAATAAAAGAATTGCTCTGATTCTGACTCTCATGAAACATTTAAGGAAGTTATACTTTCGTTACAGCTCTTTAAATGAAGTTAAAATGAGGGGGTGGGATCATCTACCGTCAGCTTAATCATGATGCTTCTGAAAAACGAGTGACCCATATCACACCATCAAGTGTTCTAAAGCGCTGATGACGAGGAGCGCTTGTGTAGTATCTCTAACCGTTATCGCCCACAATACACTTTGTACAGTTTTGTTCCCCCACCTTCTGCTAGCATGATTGCCTCTATAGATGAGTGGCTCTCGTGCGACTGCAGTCTTCTGTAAGTCTGTGAGCGAGAGTGGCCTTCTGCTCTACTGTAAAATGCCTCAGACCAACTGAATGGAGTGATTTTGAAGTGTGAGCGAAGCAATGAATTGCAGCTTTGAGTACCTGATCTGCAGTCTGAATGGTTTAAATGACTGCTCGCTTTCACCTATCGCACCAGACGCCGCCGTGTCATCCAGGGAAGATTGAAATGGGATGCGATATAGTGTCAGAACTTGCCATCCGCATATACAGGCCAGAACATTTCTGCATGATTTACAAGAAAGCCACATTCTTTCTTCATAATAAATGTATTGCATCACAATAGAACTAATGTGTGCTATTCTGCATTACACAATGAAGCTGCTGCTGTCTCACCACAGCAGGAAGTCTGGAGGGATTTAGAGAACGAGAACAGCACAGAACACTGTGTCTGCTTTCCTCCACTCGAGCAATTGATTTGCACCTTCCTGAATGCAGACAACAGATGGAGGTGAGAGAGCACGCACATGTAAGAGCTGCGACCTGGCATTGCATCAAAATGCAAATAATTGATTTTGTGTAACTAATGGCTGAATCTCACGAAAACATGTCTGGGTCACATCCCCCCCCCACCCCTAATAAAAAGAAAAAAGGAAAATCAATAAAGAAATGAAACATATTACTTTGAATGTATGTGTACGCATACTCTATAGGTGCGTTCACGCCATATCGTAATTACTGTAACTACGAGATTCTGGCTCGTAAAAAGTGTTCACGTTCTCGTAGAGCTCGTAATTACAGTTTGTAAGCTGGGAGTTTTCTGAAAGCTCCCACGTGTACCAAGTGGCTGCTGTACCACCTGACCACTGTTGATAGTGGTGCCATAGAAACGCATAATTCCCAGTCTGAGGACTTAAACAACTCCGAATATAACATCACGTGTTGTTATCTCAAGATTATGGTAATTACAAGGTGGCGTGAATGCAGCATATTATACAATAGTTTGGGGTCGTAAGATTACTAATCAAATTTGCCTTCAGGAATTTATTCACCACTTTCAATGACATTCTGACAGTTACTCTAACTATTATTCACGTGGCATCACCACAGAGCTCGGAATGACCTTTTGGACTGAGAACCTCATAGGGACGTCTCAGACCACACCAAGTGAAATTCATTGATCCAAAAATAAGAAAAGAGGTTGTCAGGGTTGTTGCAGTTGGGATCATACACCTCATTATTATTCTCTCAATAAGTCAGCCTCTTTGTCATTAAAGCGCCTGGTGAGACAAAGGGATTTTGGAATCCATTAGTGACTCTAAATGAGAGACCAAGAGATTTTTTGTCTGCTCAATAACCCAACTTTTTCCCCATGCAGGCCAAGGAGTATTTGATATGGGATTGATAATTTATTGTTATGCAGCAACAAAGGTGTAATGTTTGAGTGAGTCTCATTTACAACAGACATTTGGTGAATGTCTTAATAAGAAGAGACTACATTAGCAATAGAAAATAGCAATTCAATGTGTTTTTGATTTATAATTTTTGATATTGTTGAATTTTGCTGAAACATATTTTTGATCTGAATTTGCTTATTTTCCCATTTTGCAGATAGTAACAAGTATAAATATTATAGACAGACCTTTATATAAATGGTTAAAGCTGTTGCCATATTTAGCTTACTATCATGCTTTCTGTGGAAACCTATAAAATTAGTAACACTAGACCTCTGAACATGATGTTCCATAAAAAAAATGGGAATTTTCAAAAGCCAGTGGCTTATTTCTATGATCATGCTCCTTAGTAGAATAATCTCTAGCATAAAACAAGCACCCTATTAGTCAAAATGAAAATAATTCCTGCAAATATTGGCTCAAAGAGCACAATAGAAAGTGGTTAAAAAAAAATAGTTCATGCACTCACCCTCGTTCTGAAAAAAAGAAAAAAAAAGGGAAATGTGAGGCAAAATGTCCTGGCCTGCTCTTTTCTATACAGTGAAAGTGAATAGGGGCATGCATCCTGTCAACCAAAGCTGGGCCATGTGTAGCAATGATGGCATAGCATGGATGATGGCAAACAACATGAGGACCGATCGTCCAGTGATCACGTGGCCCAAATCAAGTTTGTGATAGGGCCACATTTGGGGTGCTAGTTCTGTGCGTACCCTGAGATAAAATCCTGCAGGCGCCCCTGATAGGAAATATGTTTATTTTATTCAATATTCATACATTTTTGTTGTTCAATGAAAGAATCGATTAAAGTTGTACTCAAATCAAAGTCAAAATTCCCCATCTTAACTTCCCATGGAAAGTTTCTGGAAAGTTTCCAGAAATTTACCGGATACACCCTTTGCCCTTTATTCGTCACCCTTTATTTGTCACCGAAATGCCGTGTGGTCGGGTGGTGTACAGAGTGGATCAGGATACAATTTTCACTGACTAACAACTTCAACTGTACTGTGTACCTCACGCAAAACTATTGTATACCACCAGAGAGTACTTCAGATACATCGTCGTTTGGACTACTTTGGTACTGCTTTCTAACATATTTGAAAAAAAATGTTGTAATTACACTTGCATTACACAAATGTAATGTATCTGTTACATTTTCCTTTAGACTGCATATGAAATGGTTAGAAATGTACATTTTAGCACCCAAACATATCAAAAGTACATTTTTGTAGATGTAAATTTTACGTACAATACCCAAGTATGAAACCAGGCTTGTTTTTTTATGTACAAAAATAAAACTTTTTTGGATTTTTTTTTATTCTACAGGTACATGAGTTATGGTTCTTATAGTTGAGTTTCAATGTTGTACTTAAAGGTGCAATATGTAATATTTTTGCAGTAAAATATCCAAAAACCACTAGGCCAGTGTTATATATTTTGTTCACTTGAGTACTTACAATATCCCAAATGTTTGCAACTATTTGTAAATCATGAGAAAATTGCAATTTTAACTAAGGCTCCGGGACGTGTGAGGAGTCACCTGTCAATTGCGTCATACCCGCGTTACCCTCGGTTTCCGGTTTTATTTTGTAGAAACCATGGAAACACCAAAGATGCTTTAATATATTACATGTTTTAATAGACAAGGGAACAACTGTTTTGATATATTTATAGACAGAAAATGAGTTATTGTTATATAGCTCAACACGTTTAGTCTTATTGTTTAAATAATGTTCTTGATTTTTTTGTGAGTACCATGATTTTACCATGCCTCAGAGAAAAACACTATTTTGTGAAGTAGCTAACATAGCATAATCAGATGCAGCTTTGTTTTTATTAACAGTAATACAGAATTTTCTCCATCATACAATACGTTTTAAAATTAATTGCATGAAATTATCAACACAGCCCATCCAGCATTTAATATGATATTCTAAAATCGATATAGCTTACTGCAGTGTGTAATAGTGTCTCACCGCAGCCACCGAGTGAACACACAGAGTAACGTTATAACATTTTCAACACACTCAAATGTATCTAATATGATAAACAGAGCTGTGTTACCTCATACTCATGACCAGAAAAGCGGAAGCGGTGCCGGCGACTGTGGCATAATAAAAGTTCCGCTGTTGGTGAGGCGTGTGTTGCGCAATCGCTCCAGCGGCCTCGTTCAGCTCCCACAACACTCGGTCCTGCTCTGCTTCATACTACAGTAACGTTAATAATCGCATCCATGAACATTATTTCTTCCCGAGTCCTATCCCGATTCTTTTGGACCGTCCGTTGAGATGAAGACCACATGTCCCAAGATTCCTCTCTCAAACTTGGCGTCATCAAGCTACGCCTTTGTTTTGAATAGGCCTCTAGCGGACAGAATTCTTACATACTGCACTTTTAATTGCCATGATTATGTTTACATACAGCATTGGCAAAACATTATTACACAAAACAAAAAATGTCAAATAAGAGAAATATACAATAGGCCTAAAACAATATGATTCTGTGTTGGCAATTGCATATGGGCTAAATAAGGCTCAGGTGTGGCTCAGTTTTGGGATTTCTGGATAAAGACTGTTGATATGGTTTACTTAAGGATGTGAATTGGTACCAGTATTAAAACTTGTTCTGGCCCAGTTCAGGGCTGGTTATGGGTTATTAATTGGCTGAGACTTCTTTAATCCAGATCTAGGCCATCCAAGGACTGTAAAGCGGCAGACGACAAAAACTACAGCACATGCTTTTGATAAACAGAATGATATTGTGCGTTGGTGTGGATGCTAATATAGTTATAGTTATCCTTTATAGTTATTCTGTTCGTGGTGTGAACAGGCCTTTAGATAAGATACCTTCATAAAACATTTTATTTAGCGTCTACTCAAGGAAGATGGGAAAAACCAAAATACATTGACTCTCTGGTAGAGGACCTTTTTCATTCCATTCCAGCTTTTTCCAGAAGCATTTTTCTGCTATTTGGTAATGGTTGACCCAGTGACACCTATTACTGACAGGTTACAAAAAATGGACACTCTGTCTCAAAGACACACAGCATGAGCCCTTGGTAAGAGGGAGCAATCTGTTCCCATCGAGCAAATCATACAAGTTATATGTGAGAAATATGTCACAGAGGCACCATGTATAAAACATAAGGACTTGAAAGCCTTTAGACCATTAAAGGACAATTCACAAAAATTAAAGTACTGTCATCATTATGTCTTTCCAAAGCTGTAGAACATAAAAAAGAAGATGATTATTTTTTTTAATTTAAATTCTTTTAGACTCGTCTTTTGTGTTCCGAGACGCCCAAGAAAGTCATACAGGTTCGGAACGACATGAGTGCGAGTAAATGATGACAGAATTTTCTTTTTCTGGGTGAACTATTCCTTTGAAGATAACTAATTTGGTTGCTAATTTTAATCAACCAAGCAAAATTGCTACTGGTCGTGACAGGCAGTGATTATCATGTGTTTTTGTTGAACGGTATGGAAAAGACAGCTCTTTAAATGTGAAATCTTTGCCACAGCATTTAAAAAAGCACAGTTTTTACTTTCAAAAATTGTGCAATCTACTGAACAAATATACATACTGTATACTGCAATGAAAAATTCACTTGGCTCAATCTGGCCTGTGCATGACAAATCTGTCTTTATTCACAGTATATTTGAATGTTAACGAAATGAGATACCAAGACAGAGCAAGACCTCTATTCATCTCTCCTCCTCAGAGAAGTATTGATTAAGGTTTGTTCTTTTCTTTATTTATTGAGCATACAGAGTACACAGAATACTAAGAGCTCCTGATCGTTTCAAAAATCTCCAGACGGCAAAGCCACATAATCATCTCTCAGATAATTACCTGATAATAATGCAATTTCGTATCGCACACCAGGAAAATAAAAGCGGTTCACATGTATAGGCCTACAGCTGTTCAAAGCCGTAATTTTTAAAAGCAAAATGCATACAGATTAGCAGCTGATAGCTGTGGATGTTTCCGCAATTTTTTAAAGCTGTGCAAATACAGCTCGCCTGTATTTCAGTGTCTGGTGCATTCTGTCATTTGTCTCATTCATTGTTATTTCCTCTTCTGAACGGCCTATGCAAATTTATGCAAATCCCTGCATGGTTTACCTTGGGAAATGCAGGGCAAACACTTGAAGTTTCTGTAAAATAAGTGCATCTGTAACTAGCTGACTACCCTGATTGCGGTTCACATTAAGGCTAAGAGGGCTTACAGCACAAATTGAGATGGCAATGAAACCGATCTGAAATTTTATGTGTGCGAGGGGTATTGTGGGTATTGAAATTTAAAGAGCCTTCCATCTTGTGTTTTTGAGGCCATTGCTAATACGTTTCTGTTTGATGTTGTTGTTATCACTGTTGTTATGGCAGCTGCCATTTAGGATTTGTACTTTGTGCAGTTCCCCACAGGAATATTGTGAAATGACAAAGTGATGCACTGCCAAATGGGAACAATCCAAATGAATATTACTTGAGTGGAAACTTAAAAATGGTTGCTATGGTTTCCCCGAAGCACCATTTCACCCCTGCAATGCTCACTTACACTTCAGCTCTTCGAAACATGTTGTCAGTACTGCGCCTGGAGTGTATTTTTCATGGTTAAAAAAGAGTTTAAAGTTAAGTGTGATTTTCTTTTGGCTCACAATGAATGCACAGGAGATTGAATTTATGAATGAAAGAATCAATCACTTGCTAGCTGGAACTACAGTTCTAAATCAAAGCCTTTTGTGCAGTTTTAGGACACTACATTCATGTTCCTTAAAGGGAAAGTGTCATTTTTACCAGTGTTATAAAATGAATTATGATATTATAGTGTTAAAAATACATATAACGTGCAGAGACAACTATATTGCCGCTGCTGGGTGGAAACCTTGTATCCTCATATTTCGTCATTATTATTTTTTTCATAAATCATTATTACAGTAGTCAACATTTGAAGTGGATCAAAACCTTTCATCAAAGTTGTCCTAAAACCTTCTTCTTAGGACAACTTTGATGATCTTTTCTGATCCACTTCAAATGTTGACTACTGTATTTGTCACCATTTATGTCTGTCAAATATTTAACCAATGAAAAGTATCAAAAAGCTTGTAACTAAACCTAGTAACTCCACTGAATCCTCAAACTGTCGGTCAACCCTCATAACTCCACCCCGTCTCAATCTTGAATGACTTTATGACAGTGACGATATGTTAGCTATTCTGTTCATTGGTTGATGACAGAAGAGACTGAAGATTGATGACAACCGCCAACTTTGGCTCAACCGATGGTGTGAATTTGGGGTGGGACTATCTGTTTGTCCAACCAACGTAAGATTTAAAAACAAGAGTTGTTTGTGCAGTTCCTGTTTGGTCACCTTAGTGAGCTAGAGAAATCACACAATTCTCTTTTTAATTATTAGATGGCATGGCAATTAATCAACACAGAACAATCAATCATTAGCGTATACAGTGTCTGTGTGTTCACGCCATGTCGGTATTAAAGGGTTAGTTCACCCAAAAATTAAAATTCTGTCATTACTCACCCTCATGTTGTTCCACACCCGTAAGACCTTCATTCATCTTCAGAACACAAATTAAGATATTTTTGATAAAACCTGATGGCTCAATGAGGCCTGCATTGACAACAAGTTAATTTACACTTTCAAACACCCAGAAAGGTACTAAAGATATTTTTAAAACAGTTCATGTGACTACAGTGGTTCAATCTTAATGTTATGAAGCGACGAGAATACTTTTTGTGCGCCAAAAAAAAAAAAAAAAAGACTTTATTCAACAATATCTAGTGATGGGCGATTTCAAAACACTGCTTCATGAAGCTTCGAAGCTTTACAAATCTTTTGTTTCGAATCAGTAGTTTGGCGCGCCAAAGCAAAGACTATAGAATAGCACATGACGCGTCACTCATATTGTTTTGAATGGGAGAAAGTGCAACGCCCAATATGGCGGAATAAGTCCCGCCTTCTAAATAAGAGCCAATCGCCGATTGGTAAAGTCATTGCGTCACTGCAGCTGCCGTTAGAAGCTCCGGTTCGGCTTTGGAGAATTTGATGTTTTCCCATTCAAAGAGACAGGAGCTGCACTTGAATGCCCGAGAGTAGGCATGTGACGGTATCAAATTTTCATGTTGCGATTAATTGCTGAAGCTTTTATCACGGTATACGGTATTATCACGATATTGAAATAAGTTGCAAAAAAAAGTGTTGTCATAGTATAACAGGTTTAAGAACTCTTTTTGTAATAACAAAAATAACTCTGAATGTTTAAATACAATAATACAATACACTGTAAAAAAATAAATCGTAAAAAATGGTCAATGACTGTCAGCTACGGCTGCCAAACAAAAACCTTAGAATTAAAGTAAAATATTATAATTTAAATAAAGTTAAAAAACTTTAACAGAAATTTTCATTAAAATTTTTCTACAGAAAAACACTGTTATTTTACAGGTATTCCCTGAATTATTACAATAAAACCCCTTCACTGTAAAACATAATCTTAAAAAAACAAACAAACGGTTAAATGACTTTCAGCAACGGCTGCCAATCAAAGTCTGTAAAATAAATGTAAAATATCCTAATTTAAATAAAGTGCAAAACACTCTTACAGAAAAAAACACTGTTTTACACATATATCCTGAACTGTTACTAACAAAATACATTTACTGTAAAATGTGAATCTCTTGTATTTAACCAGAAAGAGCATATATGAATGAATTAATGTAACTATATATTATTGCCTTTGAAATGAAGCAATATGCAGCATAACACCAATGTTTTCTGGCTCATCCTGGACTGAAGCACAGGCTCTACTCTCCAGCACAATGGTGACCCACAAAACAGATGATACAGAAACCCTTTAAATCCCAACAGAACATGAAACACTAACAGATCTCTCAAGATCTCAGCATCTTCACTTATTACAATCCAGACTTTATTTCATACTAAAGTTCTTAATGAGAATTAACAGAGGTTTAGATGTTGATGTTTTATTGAATAAAATAATAAAGTTTGAAGTCACCGTTCTGGTGGTCAGTGCTTGCTCTAGTTGGGCTCTTGACACTTGACTTTAATGTTAGTATTTCTCTGACTGCTTTAACTGTGTGTTTCTGATACATGTTTATTATAGCCAAAAGAAAAAAAGAAGCAACAAAAAAAAAACTCAGGTTAGGTGATGTTATAGTCATCATAAAGTGGTCTGATTCACTGATACCAGAGTCTGGTTTCTAACTGAAATGTTTAATATCAGTTGTAATTTTACATGCCAATGCTACTACGGTGCTGTGATACTTTAAACAATTTTATTAAACCATTATGCAGAAAATGTTTTGTCAAGGTCATGCAGACTCACACAGACATCAAGAATCAGCGTATGAATCTCAACAATAGTGACAAAAAACATAAACAAATTCAGATCAACTCACAACGTCACAAAACAAGCTACTAATGTCACAAAAAAGCTTTGTTGATTGTCACCATTGTTGAGATTCATATGTTGATTATTGATGTCTCCCAAAAAAAAAAAAAAAAAAGGCTGAGAACATTTTCTGCATAATGACTTAAAAATCAGAATGCCAGATTATCATAACATGATTCCACAATATCTAAATAAATAAATTAACAGTTAATAAACTCAGAAGCTTGACACTAAATGATATCAGCAAATCAGGCCACTTCACAATAACTATATCATCAATAAGCAACCAAAATCATCTGGTCAGAGATTCACCTGCACTTCCTGTTATAACAAAATTATTAGAAAAACACAGTTAAAGCAGCCAGAGAAAAACTAACATGAAAAAGTCAAGGGTCAAGAGCCCAACTAAAGCAAACGCTTACCTCCATAATGATGACATCAACATCTAAATCTGTTAATTCTCAATAAGAACCTTTGTATAAAAGAAATAAAGTCTAGACTGTAATAAGTGAAGATGCTGAGATCTAGAGAGATCTGTTAGTGTGTAATGTTCTGTTGCTGTCAGTCATTTAAATCAAATCAGGAAATGCCTGTAAAATAAAAGTATTTTTTAACATTTAAAGGAAATTTTTGTTAAAGTTTTTTGCACTTTTTTTAAATTAGAATATTTTACTTTAATTTTAAGGTTTTTGTTTGGCAGCCGTAGCTGCCAGTCATTGACCATTTTCTTTTCTTTTCTTTTTTTTTTTTTTTTTAGGATTTTTTTTAAAGTGAAGGTAATAATTCAGGAAATACCTGTAAAATAACAGTTTTTCAATTTATTTAAATTAGGATATTTTACTTTAATTTTACGTTTTTTGTTTGGCAGCCATAGCTGCCAGTCATTGACCATTTTTTTTTAGGATTTTTTTACTGTGAAGGTATTTGATTGTAATAATTCAGGAAATACCTGTAAAATAACAGTGTTTTTCGGTTTATTTAAATTAGGATATTTTACTTTAGTTCTACAGGGTTTCTTGGCTTCCATTCATTTGACCGTTTTATCATTTAACTGTTTTGTTACTGTTTAATTACTGATTATTTTTGTAATTTTACAAACATTTGTTTGTAATTTAAGAAAACAGAAAAAATACTGCATAAAAAATACAGTAAATTTTCTGTAAAAAATATGTGAATTACTGTAATTTTTCATTAATGTCATAATACATAACAGCTGAGTTGTTAATTTACATACATTATTTGTAATTTTACAGAGTTTTGAGTATAATTTAAAATAAAAGAAAATGTCTGTAAGAAAAATCAGTTATTTTCTGTAAAATTAGGATTTTTTTTTTACAGTGTACACAAAAAATATATAAAGTAACATTTTCAAACAGATTAAAGTGCAAAAGAATTAGGCTATAAAGAACATCAGGTAACACTTCACAATAAGGTCTCATTATTTAATGCATTAACTAAGATTGAGCAATAGCTACATTTGTTACAGAAAGTATTATTTTTTGTTAATGTTAGTTAAGAAATACAACTGATCATTGTTAGTTTTATCTCAGGTCCATTAAATAAGTTATTTTGATTTTAGTAATGTTATTAAACAGTAACTAAGAAATTAACATTAACTAAGAATAATTAATGCTTTATAAGTATTTTTCATCGTCAGTTTGGTAATAATGAATTAACACACTGTAAAAAATTGCTGTAAAAAAGCGGCCAAATTTCTACAGTAACATGCTGTTTTCCATTAAAGCATTATATACTGTAGAAAACAATGCATTCTGGGTAATATGTGACGTTTTCGAGAAAGTAGCCTACAGCAATATATCATGAATTAACAGCGCCTAAATTCGACACTCTGAGGCTGTTCCAAATCACACCCTATACCCTCATTCACTATTCCCTACATTAGTTCACTAATATAGTCCACTTGACAGAGTGAATGAAAACACGTGTGAATTCAGACACTGATGAACACCTGCTGTTAAGAAGCAGAATCAATGAAGGAAAGAGAAACAAGAACAGAAAAAGATGAAATCAACTGAAGATAAAAGAAGACATTAAATCTCTCAAGATCTGATTAAACAACTCCACAAACAGCATTACCAGCTTCACTTATTACTAAGCAGACTGACTTTATTTCTGTCACACGTCTACAGAAGTTGTTATTGAGAATTAACTGAGGTTTAGATGTTGTTTTAGTTTCGTTTGACGTTACCATGATGGAGGTCAGCGTTTGCTTTAGTTGTGCTCTTGACCCTTGAAATTTTAACATTGTTTTTTTTTTTTGGTTGTTATAGCTGTGTTTTTAAAAAAACATTTGTTATAGCAAAAAAAAACAAAAATGCAATCAGGTGATGTTAGCCAATTATTAATGTTAGCAACCATCATTTTATGGTCTGATATTGGTCTCATCGTAGTCTAACCTATTACAGGTGATTTTTTTATACTTTTATTATGGTATTTCTGTGATACTACACATAAGATCCATCAGTGCTGTTACAACCAGATAATATGAAGGATTTTTGAATACAGTTGGTGCTCAAAACATTTCGAACTACTGAAAGAGTCACACAGACATCAAGAATTGGCGTATGAATCACAACAATGGTGACAATCAAAAGCTTCATGCTGCAATGCATGCTGGGTACCAGCATAGTACAAAAAAAATCATCCATGACTCCCAGCATGCATTGCAGCATGAATAAATTATGCAGCTGAATTGCCTGGTTATTTTCTTTCAATCTTACTGTTTGCCTTTATTTTTGCTGTTGTTTTTGTGTTGACTTTTAGTAGTGTGTTTTATGATGTTCAGAGTTGATCTGTTTATTGTTTTTATTGATTGTCACTGTTGTTTTGACGTCTGACAGAAATAAAGTCAATCTGGTTAGTAATAAGTGAAGCTGGTAATATTATTTTTGTTGTTTAACCCTCTTCTGCTGAGATATTGAGCAATTTAATGTCTTCTTTTATCTTCAGTTGATTTCATCTAAGGCTGTAGCTGGAAGTCAATTGTAGTTGTGTTTCTGCTTGTCTTTTTTCTGTTGTTTCTTTTCCTTCAGCGATTCTGCTTGTTAACAGCAGGTGTTTGTCACTAATTCTCAATCATCACTTAATTAATCACTGAATTATCTCATTAACTTCAACACTGCTTCAGTGTTACTCTAACACTCTGTTGTGTGGACACATATGTGTTCATTAAACACTGGGGATTTTATTGTGGGGTTTAAAGGGTTAAAGGTGTAAGATGAAAAAAACATGCATAGTGAAACACTTTTCTACAGTACTAAACTGTAAATTAATTTTACAGCAACAAACTGTAGAAAGACAGTCATTTAGTTTTCTGTAAAATCATGAAAAAAGAGCAATGTACTGTAAAACATAACAGTCAAATTTATTAAATGAAACAAGTTTATTAGTGAAAGTTAATACAACTCAATAATTGATCAGAGTAAATGTTGAATTGAAATGGTATTTTATGTGTTTTTGCACTAGATGTTGGTGTTTAATGTTTTGTTGGGATTTAAAGGGTTTCTGTTGTCTGAGTTTTGTGTGTCACCATTGTGCAGAAGAGTAGAGCCTGTGCTTCAGTCAGTGATGATCCAGAAACACTGATGTTATGCTGCATGTTGTTTTATTTAAAGGCAGTAACTGTGTAGTTGCTGATGCAGTCTCTTAGCTAATTGTGATTGCACATGTGCTGTTGTTAGCTAGAAGTTATCTGCAAGAGATTTAAGCTGACTTGATGTTTCCAGTTTTAATGATTTTGTTTAATTTGGTTAAACAAAATGACTCAAATGAAATAAATTCAAGTGAATAACACGCTCATAAAGTTATAAATATTAGTTTATGAATTTAAATGGCAGTCAGACAATTTAAGGCAGTTGATTTCTGCAAATGAAATTAGTTGAGTTTTAATTGAGTGCATGGGATTTTTACAGCAACATACTGCAATGTAGATTACGGTAAAGAACTGTAAAATTAACAGTAAAGTATTGGCAACTTTTTTGCCAGTAATTACCTGTAAATTCACAGGACAATTTTTTTACAGTGCATGTTAACGAATGAAGCAATATGTCTCAAAGTTTTACTGAACAATAACAAATAATCAGAACATTTCTAATCATTGTTGTAGTCCAGATTAAAATATAAAAATGTTTAAGTTTGAAAATAAATAGCCTATTAAGTCTTTAAGTATTAAGTATTTGGTGCTGTGATGAACAACATTGAGATTACAAAAAAATGAATGGCAGTTTGAAGCATTTTAAAAACTTCGCTATAGCGCAGTTGCTTTGTTTGCGGGGTTTCCGGGGCATTCTGCTGTTCCATCAGCGCCCTCTGCTGTCAGAGAGTGAACGTGCACTTTCATTCAGCGCGTCTCTTTCACTCGTTCCGTCATGTGTTTCAAAATTTCAATGGTTCATGTGACTTTGGCAGTTTGATACACGCTCCGAACCACTGATTCGAAAAAAAAGATTCGTAAAGCTTTGAAGCTCCATGAAGCAGTGTTTTGAAATCGGCCATCACTAGATGTTGAATAAAGTCGTTTTTTTTTGGCGCACAAAAAGTATTCTCATCGCTTCATAACATTAAGGTTGAACCACTGTAGTCACGTGAACTGTTTTAAATATAATTTTAGTACTTTTTCTGGGTGTCTGAAAGTGTAAATTAACTTGCTGTCAATGCAGGCCTTCACTGAGCCATCGGATTTTATCAAAAATATCTTAATTTGTGTTCCAAAGATGAACGAAGGTCTTACGGTGTGGAACGACATGAGGGTGAGTAATTAATGACATAATTTTCATTTTTGGGTGAACTAACCCTTTAAAGAGGTCATGATATAGATATTTTTTATTATTTTAATATGTTCCTTGAGGCTCACTTATAATGTTAATAAAGTGTTTTGCACAAAAAAACAAACTGACCATCTGAAATGATCTGTTTTTAAGTGGAGGCTCCTTTAAGGCTTGTCAGTAAAAAAGGCCACTGTTATGATTAGATAATGTCATTGAATAGGAAACAGTTATCAACGCCCACTTGCTATTAAGTGTTTTGAAAACATTATCCCTTTAAAACATCATTTACAGACAAAGCATTATGAAATGAATAACATGATTTGCCATAGCTGCTGTCAGATCCAATTCAGCTGACTGCTTCAGTAAAGTGAACGCACATCTGTATACTGTATCCAGTGTAGAGACAGTGTCAATTATTATAATGGGTTCTATTTGCTTTTAACGCGACGCAAGCGTCTGACTGAAAGGCAGTGGGCGGGGCCTATAGTGCGACAATGTAAAACCATTCGTGGATGTGGTGTCTCAATCAGCTCCCTAGTTCAGTAATCAGGGCACTGATTTCTGTCGTTTTATGTAGTTTTTATCACGCTGATGTAAGTTCAAGTGTTAATTTTTTTTTTTAATAAGTTTGGTTTTAGTTATTTAATGCTATAAAAATGGGGGTGTGGCGTCATGTTTGACAGCTGTGATTGACAGCTTCTCTGAGCTAAGTAGTCACTGAGGCACCACCAGACTTTTTTCGGGATCTTCGGGAGGAGATTGGAGCTTTAACTTTAATTTCTACATTTCCATAACTGTTTATTTCTCACCGACATAACGAGTTGTTCTGCAGTAAACTGTACTAAACGATTCGGAGCGAGTGTGGGCGGGACCTTAATAGCGCGCGGCTCCACTTAAAGCTCACTACTGCGCAGACTCAGGTCCCGAATCAGCACAAGATGTCAGCGCCATAGGCCCTGTCCCAAATGGCACTCTAAACACTCACGGCCTTCCTACGAGTCAGCACTTTCGTGACGTAACATCGCTTTGACTGTCGGGAAGAAGTCTGCCGCGGAGCTCGCACCAGTGTGGGCTCAGCAAAAGTGCGCATCGAGGGCGCATATCGGCCGCAAAGGGGGCGCTCGCGAGCACCCTTCTGAAGCCTAAAATTGACAAATGGGACACCCTACGGTCTCGTGGACTTAACGGACACGCGCACGCGGCAGCCATTGTAAGTCCACAAGACCAAAAGTGCACAGAAGTGTGCCATTTGAGACAGGGCCTTTGTTTGCGAGCTACGCAGAGGACTTTACCCGGCAGTCAAAGCGGCATTACGTCACGAAAGTCCGGACTCAGAGGAAGACTGTGAGGGTTTAGGGTGCCAATGGTGGCTTCACTTTTCTACAATGGAAGAGAGTGGAGGTGGGTCGTCCATATTTTTTTTTTTTTTACAGTCTATGGTCCCAATGTGTAGTGAGGAAAGTTGTAAGATTTTGACTTGATTTTGAAAACGTGTTCATGTTTTCATAGAACTCATAATTACAAATTGTAAACCTCAATTTTTGGAGAGCTCTGACTTATACAACCTGACCGCTGCAGTGTCGGAAACACTAAAAATGCCAACAGCTTCAACAGTAAAATGTAGTTCATTAGTTATTTTGTAATATTTATATTTAATAATTCCAATAATTGATGGTTAATTAATTGATATTGTTCATGAAATTAAAATTTAGGCATACAGTAGTTTAACATAAAGTGTAGCTAGCACAGTTGGATGTCTAATGTCCTGCTACTGTAGCTGAATAAACTAAGTTAAATACTAAGCTGAATAAACTTTAAAAGTTTATTAGTAAGGCATTTGCATATCAGCTGTTTAAATATTTTTACCAAACAACCCCCCCAACATTTTTGCTCTGTATTAATGCATTATTATTAATGCATTTAAATTAAATGCCTCATGCTGCCTTTCATTTATACAAAAGGTGATGCTTGTGCCCTAATTATTTGCAACCAAATGAACCCGTTAATGAGTTAAATTTTCAAAAAAGGACACATTTCCTGACCTGCACACAAAGGGCTGAGCTCTTTTGATCTCTGAGCCTTGTTTTTCTTTGTTTTCCTTCATCTTGCTGTCCAGTTTGTGTCTTTGAGAACCATTTTAGTGTCCTTGTTAAGTCAAGAGGCGGTCAGAGAAATAAGAACATGAAATTTCACTCCTAGAATCCTTTTATCGCATCCCCTTGTGTAGCTGATTTCTTTCCAATTGAATCTAAAACAGCCAGATGTGTTTGACATTGGAACCAATAACAACAGCTGCTATTTATGAAACCTTCTGGTGCCGGCTTGCAGAATGTGTTTGTTTCCACCGCATGATAATACCTGCATCTTCAAGTCTGCTGTGTTCTTTTACCTATTCCTCTGCAAAGCTGCTCTAAGTCTAATGACATCATTAGACCCACACTCCCACTTCACTGATTTTCCTAATATGTTCTGCGGGAAAGTAAAATAGTCTATTTTTCTGGATAGAAAGTTTGGTCGATGATGTTGATATACCTCATGCTATATTTAGCAGATGTCATGTCTGAGCATTCTCATGGAAAAAAAAAAATCACAAAGGAGATATCTTTAGTATCTCAATTGAGACAATGAGTCATCAATGAGATTAAATGAAGAGATGGAAATTCACTTCTCCTGAGTCTCCTCAGTTTCAGAAGAAATCTCAACATCACAAACTGTGCACTTTCCAAAGATACCCAAGTGTGAAATATTAGCTGTGACTATATGCTTACTCATAATGCTCAACATGGGGCGACAAACTGTTGCTGCCTCTCACAGTTTCAACAAGGTCCTGGGGGTCTATTTGTCATCTATTATGAATCACGCCTATTAGCATTGTTGCTACTGCGCTCCCCATGCAAAGGGACCCACTGTATGAAATTAGGTGGTCCGGACATGTTGACTGCAAGGAATACACAAGTTCTTATTAGGAAACCTTTGGGTATTATTGGTTAGGTCCATTTTTTTTCTTGTGTGCACTGGGCATCTTGCCCCTGGTGTCCCTGTGCTAGGCTAGCAATCAGCGTTGGTGGCTAGATTTAATAATTAGCATGCAGATCCATTCGCAGGCATATCTCGCCTGACATAATTGTACTAACTTCTGCTTCATCCTTTACCTACTGTGCCTATGTATGTAATCACAAAATTGTATGTGCCTACATTCATGTGGAAACAGATTGTTGATTCATGTTACTTGTGTGCAAACCTGTTTTGCAAATACTGTCATGTAATATAAGCTTTCTAATAAACGACAAGACTCTTTCAAACACTGCTGAAATGTTTGCATTTTACTCACACATTTACAAGGTAACACAATTGCAAAAGGTCGCCCATAGTGACAGCAGATGTTATCTATTATGATTGCATTCACACAGGTTATAATCCACATTGTCATAGCATAGAATCAGCTAGTCAACCAGAACTACAAGACTGTATGCAGGATTTGTGTGTGTGTGTGTGTGTGTGGCTGTTGTAATTCATGTCTAAAGCTGAGTGCACACTGTTTGATTTTGTCCATTATTTGTACACGTCAGGGGTTGTAACATTTCAGGCTTTTTTTAAAGCACAGTATTACTACAGTAGTTTAAGGAGATGCTTGATTGTTTAATTTGTTTGTTTAATTTCAATTTCGCATACATCTTAAAGGGTTAGTTCACCCAAAAATGAAATTTCTGTCATTAATTACTCACCCTCATGTCTTTTCAAACTCGTAAGATCTTTGTTCATCTTCGGAACACAAATGAAAATATTTTTGATGAAATCCAAGAGATTTTTTTGGATGGGTGATAAAAAAAACCTTTTGGATTTAATCAAAAATATCTTAATTTATGTTCTGAAGATGAACGAAGGCCTTACGGGTTTGGAACGACATGAGGGTGAGTACTTCATGACAGAAATTTCATTTTTGGGTGAACTAACCCTTTAAGATGTATGCGAAATTGAAATTAAACAAACAAATTAAACAATCAAGCAACTAACTAACCCTTTAAAGGTGCAATGTGTAAAATTTGGGAGGATCTATTGACAGAAATGCAATATAATATACACAACTATGTTTTCAGTAGTGCATAAAGACCTTACATAATGAACCATTATGTTTTTATTACCTTAGAATGAGCCATTTCTGTCTCATACACCGCGGGTCCCCCCTCCATGTCAAGTCGCCATTATGCGCTGGCATGTTTCTACAACAGCCCTAAACGGACAAACACTCTACAGAGTGCGTTTTGTCACTATGTTGTTCTTCTAAATCGTTCATGTTTTTAGAGTCAGCTTGCATCGTCACTATGTTGAATAATTTTACCCAAGATCTCACCAGAATCACATCATAAGGCAGGAACACACCAAGCTGACGGTCGGCCGTCGGGCACTTTTTTCTCAGTGTGTTCCGCACTGTTGGCTGAAGTTGGTCCTCGTTGGTTTTTTTTCGGCCGATTCGACATGTTGAATCGGCGTCGGAGCTCGTCAGTCCGTCGGGCCATCTGATCATTCTGATTGGCTGTTCAGCTACTGCCACCTGCTGGTACAGAAAGGCATTTCATCTTACGCAGGTGCAGAACGGATGTGCTACTTGGCCGTTGGCTGTTGGTTTGGTGTGTCAGGGCAACTTTGGACCCAGACGCTGCCGACGTGAGCCAACCCCGCAGTCTGCTTTTGATGCCACTAGTTCGTCGGCGTCGGTTTGGTGTGTTCCTGCCTATACAGTCTGACAAGCAACTATCCAGATGCACATGAAGAATTTGCACAGTGTGTTTGGTTTTTAACCCTTTCACGCATAGAGGTCTTTACCGTGGACAGCTAAGTCCAAAAAGCATTTTCTTGCGTATTCATGAGTTTTGATGGCATAGTTGCACATCAGACTTTACAATGGACACTAGTGCATCATCCTATATGTTTCCACCAAGTGACAAGCTGTTGTATGTGAATTTTTTTCTCCAAACCAAGATGGCCGATGGCCAGTCAGAAATGCCAAGCTGCTCTGGAATATCAATCCATTCCTTCTATCCCAGGATACTCTTGCAGATAAAAAAAATGTTGTAGCATCAACTAAC
This sequence comes from Mylopharyngodon piceus, assembly GCA_039654765.1. Lineage (NCBI taxonomy): Eukaryota > Metazoa > Chordata > Actinopteri > Cypriniformes > Xenocyprididae > Mylopharyngodon > Mylopharyngodon piceus. The sequence goes on from CM077447.1 coordinate 6,435,775, forward strand.
ATCTAAGGAGTCATATCATTGTTAAATTTTCCAAGTATTGGTTTTAGATTGGGAGGAAATTCTGATTAATCATCTGTTCACTAAATTGGACATCATGCATCACTAGCTATATTTCAGCTACAATTCATACTATTACTGTGACTGTTGTTCTTGAAAATACTTAATCTGGAGTAACTTTTTTGGCTGTAAATAAATGTATTTGTGTTATTAGAATGTAATTTGCAGTTACATCAAAAAAGTAATGTGGTTAGATAATGTACATTACTTGTAATGCATTACTTTACTTGTTAAATCAAAAAGTAATCTGATTAAAATATGCACGTTACTTGTAATGTGTTACTCCCAACGCTGTTCATTTCAGATGAGATTGAAAAATCCTGATCGCTAGTTTTACCACAGTCTGAAAACATCAATAGATCAATGTAGATTTGGTTTTCTCAGAGAGGAGAGATACCATAGAAATGTGTCCATTTTGAACATAATCAGAATTATCAGCTAATAAGGGTAAATTACGGTGACCGGGAGGGGACATGTTCAGTTCACTTAGTTTTGTCGTGGCCACAACATATAAACTCGTGGGAACGTGATAATATGTCGTGGCCACGAGATATTAATTCGTGGGAACGTGATAAGTCGTGGCCACATTAACATATTGCATATTATATTGTATTGCGCGCGATGTTGCCTAGACAGCATTCGAATGAAGTTTATCAATAAATGTTAAAAGAATATGCCTTGTACATTTTTAATCCCATCCAACAGTCTTGTAAATCCATTTACTGATCGTTTATTTTTTTATTTAACATTTTTATATTATTATTAGTTAGGCTACATTTAGCTATTCATTGTAAATATATTAAATATAATTCCAGGTTGCTATGGTCACGCAGGTTGTTTACACATTTAACTCGTGGCCACGAGAAAAAATATATCGTTCCCTCACCATATGATCTCGAGGCCACGACATAGGGATGTTGTTACCTAGACAAAATGATCTCGTGGCCACGACTTATCACGTTCCCACAAATAATATCTCGTAGCCACGACTTATCACGTTCCCACAAATTAATATCTCGTAGCCACGACATATTATCTCGTTCCCACAAGTTTATATGTCGTGGCTACGACAAAACTAAGTGAACCGAACATGTCCCCTCCCAGTCACCGTAGTAAATCAACATACTCTGAGGGAGCGTGACTGTTTTCTACATAGTCTGAGTTGGGTTTCCACAGAGTTGTACCTTCACCGGTTGGAGAGATTTTTGATGGAATCACTTCCTCATGTTCTGATATCAAAGACACACGAAGTTCAACTTGTATGAAGTTTTTTGTCTGCTGGTCGAATGGGAAAAAACTCAATTGCATTTGCAATAATCGAAACTGTATTATTATTTTTTTAAATATATTTTATAGTTTTCACATTTTATATCATTTTATTCATTTGTTTGTTAAATACACACAGTATTGCTGTGTTATTCCTATAATATGTTTAATACAGTATCTCTTAGTTAAAACCAAAAACGCACACTGTCCACTCAAGTGGACATCTGAAAATCTCTTTGAAGAAGTTCAAATCTTTTTTCATCATTCAGGTTTTTCATGCCATAAGAGCAATAAAACACAGTGAAAAAGAAACCAATCCTGAATGAGGTTTTCATAATTCATGCATGAAAGGGTTAAAAAAGAAAACCATGAATAGTATGGCTTTATTTCTGTCAAACAAACACACACAGTGACATTCTACCATTAATTACCATACATCTTTTGGGTCACATACGCTTGTTTATTCATCTGAGAAAAGGTTTACTTGATGAGTAATGTAGTGTAGTGTGAATGCACTGTAGATCATCTAATTAAGTGTATCTCACACCTCCAGAGAACTGTTAGAATGAGACATCAATTCTCACAGCTCTCCGAGGGAAATGACAAAACCACATAATAGCAAAACAACGGCACTTGCTCCTGTGAAATTATCATCACTTTAGCTCCTGCTACTTACAAAAGGTCAGACTCACTCTGTTGAACATTTCGTAGAACTATGCCTATCTTCAGAAATGTAGAAGTGTTCCAGTGCGAGCTATGTGCCTCGTATGTGTCTTAAAGCAGAGTGTGCAGTCCATTACCAGAGGCGAAAGGCTGTCATTTGATTGAACTCTGACTGCCAGAGCCCTCTTGAGAGTGTCTGGACTTGAGAGTGAGAGGCTCTGAGGACGAATTTCCGAACAGTGATCTATATCAGACATGCAGTGATCCTTAGAGGCTTGAGAGGGTTTATAAGATGTTCTGCATCACTTGTTTTCTGACATGGCTCTGAGCTAAAGGGACAGAATTATCCGCTAATCATATAAATGCAGATATAACAGAGTCAGAAGGGACGGGTAAGAGGTACCTCAGCCAAAACACCTGACTTTTTTCTGGCTACTTGCTATTAGCAGAGAAAAAGAAGGAAAGGAATTGAAGTGAAAAAGAGCAGTCAACATCTAGTTGTTGTTTGCTGATATTCCCCTTGGCTGTGGTGGGTTCAAAGACAGGGTATTCCCAAATGGATTTACTCCTCCAGTAAAAGCTGCACTGTAAATGTGTTTAACATCAGGAGTTTTCATTCAAGGTCAAAGAGATGTACTGCAGGGAATCTTGAGCCTGGATCACTTATGTCCACAGTAACATCAAAACAAAGCTGAGAGCCTGAGTATTCTTTTTAGTCCTCATGAAAGAAAAGCCCACCAACAACAAAGCCTTCGTTTTCAGATAAGAACATTGAATATTGGCTGGGATACCTCTCCAGTGCTGCGAAACCTCCTTAATGTCTGAGTGCTCCTTCTGATTAGTCTGTGCATCTTCAGAGGCAGCTGTCAGGGACAGGGCTCTCAGGTGATTGGCTCTCTTTCACCGCTACCTCGGAGATGAGCGTCAGGCAGGTGGCAGGGTTGCGGGAGGCACAGCGAGAGAGTAGCTTCTGCCCACTACGTCTGCAGGGGCACAGGTAACCCCGTAGGTGCAAGCGGACCTTGCTGTGCAACGAGGCATAGATGAAGGGGTTGTAGCAGGCTGAGCTCATGGCTATCAGGTGGCAACTGACCTGCAGCACGTTGACGTAGCGCTTGTCCACAATCTGGAAGTCTGAGTCTAGATCCAGAAGGAGATTGAGGACTTGCAGCGGGAGCCAACAGAGGGCAAAGGCAAGCACAGACGCCACCAGAAGGGAGAAAGTCTTGCGCCGTTGCTTGCTCCATCGCTGCTGGCTTTGGGAGGGCTCTCCAGGCAGTGTGTGTTTGCGGAGGTGCACACTGATGGCACAGTAGGAGATGCTTACAGACAACAGGGGGATCATGTAGGACGCCAACAAGAAGAAGCAGGAGTAGAGTAGGCGCTGCCGTTCGGTACCCAGCCAGAACTCCTCGCATACTACCAGCTCCATGCCACTTGGTCGCAGGTCCACGTAGCGTGTGTGGAGGGAAGGGGGAGCGGCAAGGGCCAACGAAACTGCCCAGACGCCCAATGCCACTGCGCCACAGCCCCACACGGAGATACGCCTCCGTACCGGGTACGCCACCACCACGTAACGGTCCATGGCGATGGCAGTGAGGGATAATACAGAGGCGAAGACCGTTGCGCCTTGCAGCAGAGGAATAAGGTGGCACATTGGACGTCCGAATGCCCAACCACGTGCATCAAAAGCGTACGACGCGGTCAGCGGCACGCAACTCAGGCACATCAGCAAGTCCCCAGCTGCCAGGTTGCCAATGAAGAAATTGGTGGCATTGTGGAGCTTCTTGTCTGACAGAATGCAGGCAAGAAGGAAACTGTTCCCGACACCAGCTACAACAACAACCAAGGCGTAGAGCGGGATAAACAGAGGTTTGAAGCGCCAAAGCAGCTGGGTTCCCGAGAATTTATCCAGGGGGTCTGTCCGATTCGAAGCTCCGAGGGTTGCGTTAAAGCCAGCCAAAACTTGTTCCAGAAGAGGATCCATTTCTACCTGTGACAAAAACATTCATGAACAACAAAGACGGCCATCACAAGCACACACAGGTACACACTTGCTCAACTGTTAGAGATAAACTCAGTGTGAGATTGGCACATGGAAACACCGTTGCCATGCTCTTGATGGAACCCTTTTAAAGAGTCTTTCTCCTTCTGTCTTGATGAGACTTGAGCACCCTCTAAGCGCAAAGCAGAAAGGCTGCGTTTCACAGAACCAATTAATTGTCAAAGCTGTTTTTTTTTTTGTTTTTTTTCTCAAGGTGAGTCATAAAGTCTAATTACAGAGTTATTATTTAGTATTATCTAGAAGAAACTCCTAAGGTATTTACCTTTATTTAAAGCCACATTGTCTGGAAGATATAATTCATAAGGATCTACTGGTTATCAGGCCTTATGAATGGAGAAACATTTGCATTTATTGACTATAATTACTTCTTGAGTTTATATATCAGCCTCCATTACACAGAATTTCACGGTGTGATTATATAAATGCATGATTACAGTAGCAATCATACCACAGCAGATATGAGTGGAAAAGGCCATAATCAGCAATAATGATGATAATAAACATCACGTTAATCAATTAACAAGTCATTATCAAATTTCGCATAAATAATGATTTGCACTAGGATACAATGTGTTCCAAATATGCCATCATTTTGAACAGTGATAGAGATTAAGTACAAATAAAAAAACTGATATTAGTGTGTCATATGAGAAATGGTATCTGATGGTGGCATTAACCGCCAGTAAAGCTGTCAGGCAGCTGGTGGTCAGAATGAGACAAAACAGATGCATTAAATTGTTATAGACTGATAAAATTTGAATTGGTTTTTAATTATTAGTCAGGACTAAAGCAATTGAATTCAAACTTAATTGCTCAGTCAAATTGAATTAAATCCACTCTTTTATTCACTGAATGAATAAAAAGTGTTTGCCATTTACATACAGTTTTGAAAAGGCACATGCAATGTGAATGAAAAGCAAATGCGTGTTTGTGAAAGAAAATGAAAAAGACAGAGAAAGAAAGAGTACCTGATGCACAAATCTTGATGTATAGCAAGGTGCGGTTTTGATGTCCCTCAGTGTTGTTCCCCAATTAAGATATTGTTCATCTCCACATTTCCACATCCATAAATGATCCTCTGTGCCCAGTTTGCCATGCAGTAGTGTGTATCTGATGTCATTTACCACTGTCTCACAGGAGGAGAATGTTTAGTGAGGTGCAGACCACCAACCCAATGGTTTGTGGTGGAGGGGGGTGCTGGGGGCTGAGAGGGAATGGGAGAGTGCAAGAGAAAGAGAGAGAGAGAAGGGGGAGTGACTTCTGTCTTCTGTCACAACCGCAGTAAGACTGAAAAGAGACACGGTTCTCCCTCTGAGACCAACCTCCTTCTTTCTCTCTCTCTCTCTAAATGTGAATGCACACAGAGGCGCAGGCATATTCTTTTATAATAAACTCAGTGTTTAATCTCTGTTTGAGATCATTTTTCACTTTCCCAGCTTGCTATCTGTGAGCTGCTGATAATTCTGGAAATATCAGTGTGGCAATGCACGTGGTTGGAACTCTATTGCGCACCACACAGAATCGCATATAGATATGAATAAAAACAAAACAAAACTGGCGGTTGCTGAATTTAGCAGCTGGTTATAGGATTTTAGAAAACAAATATAATACTCTTAAAATACTTTTCACACTCTAAGTAGTTTAATTTGTCTACTAACAGTGTCCAAGAGTAGCCAATATGGATTAACAGAATTATTTTTTGCCATTATGAAATGTCATTAATATTTTCCACCTCACTATAATTTCCATCACATCTCAAATGGATTGTGTATATATCCTAAAGCACACGATTAAATAAGTGCATGTTTTTTTACTGTGTAATTGACAAATTGATATTTATTTACCTTGATTTATATTTTCTTTTGTTCAGACATTATGTCTAATATTTAATCATAAAGTTCTTCTCTGACACTATGGTCCACCTTGGTAAGTACACCAAGCACAACTTTAGGAAAAAAAAAAAAGAAGAAGAAATTTGGAGTTATTTGTTTGTATAGTTATGACACAACTTTTTATTTTATATAAAAAAATTATTATTATTTTTTTTTACCAGTGTTATTTTAGTATTACTTTAGTAAATATTATTATTTATTAATATTTTGAATTAAGTTTTTCATTTTAGTTTTGAGTCTTATTTTAGAGAACATTTTTTTATACAAAGACAGATTTTTAAAAGACAGATTATAGATAATATGTGACCCTGGATCACAAAACCAGTCATAAGGGTCAATTTTTTGAAAATGAGATTTATACATCATCTGAAAGCTGAATAAATAAGCTTTCCATTGATGTATGGTTTGTATTTGGCCGAGATGGAATCTGAGGGTGCAAAAAAATCAAAATATTGAGAAAATCACCTTTAAAGTTGTTCAAATGAAGTCCTTAGCAAGGCATATCCACTCACAAAAATAAATTTTTGATATATTCACGGTAGGAAATTTACAAAATATCTTCATGGAACATGATCTTTACTTAATATCCTAATGATTTTTGGCATAAAAAAAAAAAAATCAATAATTTTGACCCATACAATGTATTGTTGGCTATTGCTACAAATATACCCGTGCGACTTATGACTGGTTTTGTGGTCCAGGGTCACATATATTACACATTACACAGATATTTTTTTTATAATAGATTTTCATAGTTTAAAATGCTAGGTTGGGTCTTGGACAAGCTAAAACAACAGAATATCTATATAAAAGGCACTGTTATGTAGTTTTAATAAAAAACAACCCCTGAGGCATAAAGGAGCCTAAGTTGAAAAAGCACCCAGTTACACAGCAAAATGTCACCCACTGTAATATTTCTCCCTTCTGATGTTAATATAGTAGGTTAAAATTACAGACTATACCTCATATCTGTCACTGAATTTAACACTGTCATTAGTTAGAGAAAGATCACTACATCCATTTTTCTCCCTCATATTTCCCAGACAACCACTTCTGATCAACTTTTTATTCACTGTTGTAGATGTATTGTGATTTCCATTGATTGAAAACAACCCTCCTTGATTTTCCTAGCATGAGGAATGTTCCTTACTAAACCATTCAAAAAATGCTCTTGTGCCCAGAACAAAGAGAAAAAGAGAAAAGCTGAATGCCAGACACATAATTCCTTCTATAAGCATGACTCCTAACAGATAATCATCATTAGCCTTGCTATTTGCACCATAATGAGCAGGCAATAATTTGAACAATTTAAAATCATTCAGTCATACAGTCAAACTTCTTATGGTCTAATGTGGTTAAACGGTCAGGAAAGAATCAGAAGAATCAAGAGTTTTCATTTGGTGACGCTAAAAATACAAGTTTTTTAAAAGGAGGTTTGGGATTCAGGATAGATTTACATGCACAATGTGCAAATGCAATCTGAGCATGAAACAAATGTACTGATTATGTACTCTGAATTTCACTAAAATGAAAACTGATGTTTCAATGAATTCATGGAAGTTAAGTTTCCATAATCAGCTATCATTGTTTGATTACACATTTAATTCACATGAATTCAAAGTAAAGGTTTTATCTCCATAAAGGACAGCTGAAGTTTTGGGTGTGTTTTCAATTTGGACAGTTGAACTGACATAGAGTGGATGTGTTTGGGGTTGGCATGAGGCTAAACACAATTAATTACCATCTTGCTGATGCCCTGAGAAGGGTGAACTAAAAATGGCCAAAAAACAGGGTGAATAGAGTGGATTTGAAAGGTTAATTGCAGTTGTGCCTGTCTAAGTCAATGTCTTGGCATAGCTAGTTTTCTGAATTTGGCTGCGGGCAAAGCCTTTAGTGTAAGACAATCAACACTAATAATTTTATCCCTCGATTTTGACCTCTTCAGTCACCTGACCCTTGTTCAACCCCAGCGACTGCTTTCACACTGTGAACGGTGGTGTCATATGCGAGCTGTTGCTATTGCTTGACAAGGGGATGAATAAAGGGATAAAAGAGGGCAAATGGAAAAGTTATTCACTGGACGTAGTACTGGCTCTGGTTAAAACTCATTTAGTGGCACTGATTCAGAATCAGAATGCCAGACTCAGGCGTGACCTTTTTTTTTTAAAAGTGCAAGGCTCTTCAAAGCTCTTTGTGCAAGCCAGTCACAAAGGGCTTTGTGACGTATTTTTGAATGAAACAGGATATTAAACAAGAAAAAAAAAGTGTTTTATCTATTGTGAATTGATTGGGTTACAAAAAGTAATAATGTATCTTCCTGATACTTCTGTGGCAAGTATATTTTTCCAGCTACTGCAGTGGCCTTGGGGTCTCAAAGAAGGTCCACGGTGTTTAAAGAGACAGTAGCCTAATAAACCAGTATCTGTGATGTCTGTCATTAATGTTAATCAAAGAACAAATGTAACAGAGAAAATTGTAGCTTTAATAAGGATTAATCTATATTTTATTTATAATTTATGCAGTGAAGAATGTAAAGTGTTTGATAACAATTTCTGTACATTACCTACCTGTTAGACAGGGAGGAAGGCCACAGGTAATGGCATTTATCATTATAATGGGTTTATGTTTTAAGTTCACTTAAATGAAAAGTCTAATAAATGTTGAAATTGATAGCTTTTAGTTATACTGTAATGTTGAATGTCTATAATTAATGTAAAAAATTCATAAAAAGATGCCATTAAACAAATATTTAAAATATACTGTCTTTATGTTGTTTCTACATTAATTTGGAGAGTAACTGTGAAATTATTACAATATAAAAATATTAAAAAATCCAGTGTTTTTAACGTAATTACAGAAAAAAATGTGTGATTAATTAGTTAATTAATCACAAAATAATATAATATAATATAATATAATGAATAATTGATGACGGGCCGTTGAATTATTAGAAAATAATGCACATCCGAGGTGGTTGCAAATGTAAATATAGCTGCAAGCAGCGATGACGGGCCCACACCCCAGTGGCACCGCCACCCCGGTGGCTTCAGGGCAACTGTTCACAACAGGCAATATGTATTTAAACTGTGTAAATGTAAAAGAATTATGTCAAGATATGAGACTCTTCCTGTTTCCCTTTTTGTCATTATTTTAATCGCTCGCCATGGCAACACATTTGATATATCCAATATCCGTTCACAATTTAACATTGATGCGAATTTAACATCGATCAATGTCTTGCCACCATGTTCAGAAAGTTTGGTGTGAATCGTATGAATCCCGTAGGAGGAGTAGTTAAAAATTAAGAGCCTAATTATTAAAAAAAAAAAAAATCACATTCAAACCTAAATATCTGACTTCTTGCTGGTCAGAGCTAATAACTGTAAATTAGAAAGCTCAATGAGAACAATATATGTCCCAAGTTTGGTGACTGTAGGTAAAACTAACACTTTTGTCAAAAGGTGGCGCTACAGAGCTCTCCACGGCCGTTTCTAAGGCTTTGCCCATATCTACTGGCTGACCGCTCTGATGTGTGTGTCGAGTTTCATGTAATTTGAAGCATGCTAAGAGCCTCAAAAACACCCAAGAATATTATTAAAGTTTGGTGTGTTGCCATGGCAACAGTATTTAAGATATCAAAAATCCTTTCTCAGGTCTACACCTGCCCTGTTTTGACATTATACTGATGAAGTTTGAAGCAAATCAGGTAAAAATAAGAAGGTGATTTCAAAGCATTTTAAAAATGACACACTTCCTGCTGCCAGTTGGTGGCGCTATGACTTTTACTCACAATAGTCACATCCATGTGATCAGCCTCCTACAACCAACACATAGCTGAAGTTTCATCAAATACTGAGCTTCATATTAATACATGCAAGCGTGTTTGTGGACCAAGTTTTCAACCCCATTCAGGGGGGCGCGAGCCCCCCTGCCACACCCGGGTACCAGCTTCAGCCCGGCCCTAATGGCCACGGATTCTGACCTGTGTGCAAATTTTCAAGAGCTTTTGAGCATGTTAAGGGCCCCAAAAGTGCCCAAGAAATCGGGAAAAAATAAAAATAATAATAATCCTTACGAAAACAATAGGGCCATCGCCCTTTCAGGGCTTGGCCCTAATAATTCAATAGACTGGAGTCAATTATTCCGCTTATACTACAGTTACCACACCTCAAGATATTGTACAGATGTTGTATTTCAAGATATTTGTCAGGTTTTTGTCCCTAAAACGGTCTTGTGTGTAGGACTAATTTCTTACGTATCTCCATTGCTAATTCCAAAACGTCATTTTAGAGCTAGTAACCGAGGCTTAAGCCATTGATAGCAGACTAATGCAGTTATTAATGCTGTTATTAGAGAGAGAAACAGAGAGAGATTAAGTGTGTGTGAATTACCTGAGTCTATGGACCCTATCATACACCTGGCGCAATGTGGCGCCAGGTGTGACGCAAGTGTTTTTTGCTAGTTTCAGCCCGACGCAGTTACCATTTTCACGTCTTGCACCACGTTGTTTAAATACGCCCATGGGCGTGCTGGTCTATTTGTACGCCCATGGGCGTGCTGGTCTAAAAACAAGGTGTGTGCGCATTGCTATTTTGAGGCAATTGAAATGGACTGCGCCACTGACCAACTGAAACTTGGTCTAAAGTCAATGGTGCAATATTTGTTTTGTTATTTAAAGAGCGCGTTAGTAATATGCGCCTATATGCAGGTACACAACGCGCGTACACTCTGCTTATAAAGATTCAGAAACTCCCAAGTTACTGGTTTGAATACATCTAACAGAATATGTGTTCATGTATGAGTGTTTCAGTAGCTATTTATGTCAATGTGTAGTTGAAGTTGAAGTGGGTAATTTATGCACCACTATTGCGAAACCAAACAGAAAGCATTTTAAAAAGAAAAAAGACACACATCACCCCCGAGCAAAAACAGAGTTCTATAGGGAACTGGTAAAAAGAGCTATTTTAAACGCATTTCCATATGAAACAAACATGGAGCTGGGCAAAAATGTCACCTTCACACAAATACCAAAATTAGTTTTGTCTATTCAGAGGTATTTCAGGTGATTTCAGTCCTTCTGAGGTTTCATCATGCAGTCCAGTCAGTGTCAGCTGCATAAAATTGTATCTTTCTCTGTTCAGCCATCATGCTTCTTTTCCCACTCTCACATAAAGCGTCCTCTGACCCCCTCATGCTTTTAGCGTTCAGCATGTCTCAGTTTATTCATTCCCACTCACACAGGAGAAAAATAACATGGCGAGAACTTTGAAGGTGCTGCTCAGCAGTGAAGCTCCACTTCCAGTCGAAAAACACACAGAACTCAGAAACACAAGAACTTTAATTACAATAACCCTAAAGGTCCATTCACACCAAGAACGATAACTATAAAGATAACGATAAAGATATAGTTCTAAAAATCGATCTAAATATAAAAGAATAGCAGTGTCCACACCACAGTTATAGAGAAACGATATCGTTGGGATCACTTTCAGAACCATTGTTTTTTTCCAGCTGTTGAACGATAAAACACTGACAGCCAATCAGAATCTGTTCGAATTTAAGGACTTGCGCATTTAAAATGGCAGACGACATTGCGGAGAAGTTAATCGCCGAGGTCCAGAAAAAGCCACCACTGTTTGACAAACCCTCTTTTCAAGGATATTTCAAAGAAAATGTAGGCTATATATTGGAAAACAATCGGTCATACCCTCGGAATAAATGGTGAGAAGTATTAACAATGAGATCATTATGCCAGGCTAGCAAACAGTGTAAAATAAAATTACTTCAGGCATCCAGCACTAATTTCGACAACATTGTCTTGCTTCCTTTGAAGTTGCAGTGAAAAAGACTAGGCGTTGTTTTTATTCCACTATATTGACTTGGTCAGCTAAATCCACTGTTTGATCGATTACACTAGCTATATTCGCTCGAAACATACATCTGCTGGTTAAAGCCGTGTAAATGCAACAAGAACAGCGAAAACATGTTGTACACACTTTGAAACCGCAGCGTGTGAGATTAGAATAAACAGGCCGGATTGTGTTCGTTGGTGTGGACGCAAATATAGTTATCTTTATAGTTATCGTTCTTGGTGTGAACGGGCCTTAAGAGGGAATGGAGTATTCTTGTTCTTCACTCTGTGCAGCTGGTTTAAGATGTTTTCTGGTCTTTCCCAAGGATATGGCTTGAAGAAACAACCTTAAGGTCAGCAAATAGGACAAATTCTATCCCAGATAGCACACGCACTGTAAGATGTCTGTTAGATACTTCATCTGGAAAGCATCTGCTGTTTACAAACATCTGATAAACGTCTTTAAGATGTCAGTTTTACATACATTCTAAATCATAAACATCTTAAAGACATCTTCTAAATGTTTATTTGACATCTGACAGGAAACGTCCTATAGACGTATCGCACATGAGCAAACTCTAAAAAAAATACGTCTTCCAGATGTAAACACACACATCAAATAGACGTCTCCGAGTTATACGTGTGCTGTCAGGGATCATGAACATGTTTGTTACATCACAAAAAGTGGTTATCAGCATCCAGGAAGGTTTATGCTGTGCATGTTACACTTAAACAGACTGAGAGACATCCCTGTAACCTGATTGGAAAGCTGATCTGAGACTCTCAAACACTCCTCCTGCTTGTTGTCCAGATGGAGATCCATGTGTGGTCATGTCAAGTGTCTCAGTTTCATCCAGGACACTAACATGAAATTAATGGCACTTAAAAATGACATAAGCTGGTCCAGCTTCACATACATCAGATCAAGTCATCTATAATGTAATTTTTCCCAGAATCTTAACCGAAGTTAGGAAATTATTAGTATGCCATGAAGACCCTAGTTAATTTAACTCCCTTACTGATTATTGCCACCTGGTGAAATCTCTGGATCCAGATGGAGAACCATGTGAATGAGCTCACTTCAACCAAGGACCAGATTAATAAAAAAAAAAGGAAAAAAAGTGTTTTAGATTTAAGTTTTTCTACTTAATACACTACAACGTTATAATAGGCTACTTAACATAAATAGTTTGAAATTAGATCATAAGAAACTGAATGATAAATATTTCTTATTAGGATCTACGGTATATCTTATCTTCAGACCCTTGGTTGAATCACTTGTCCTGTAGCAATTAAAAAGGAACTGATTGTAACATAATAAACATTCATTATGTTAATGAACGGCTGTATTTGTAGAGATTAAACCATCACATTTTGAGGAATGCTCCTTTTTTAGATTTTTATTGAGAACTTGTTCGACTTTTATAGGATAAAAATGTTATAATGTAGGAACTGGTTCACTGTTGCACAACCTTTGATGTTTGAAATTCTATTACCAGGAGCTGAACATTTACAACAGAGCTGAGAGAGAGACGGTAGGGGATGTATGAAGTGTGGTTCAAAGGAAGCTGGACCAGGCTGTGAACAGGGATAAGGTTTTGTTCTGTTGCACCTTTATTTTGTATACACACTAGAAATTCAATTCTATTAGGTCTCCTCCCAAGTTTCGAACATTCTCCCCCACACAAAATGACAATGAACAAAATCTGAAAGTTTTTTTCAAGCACCATTTATTTTTTTTTAAATGCACAGATTTATGCATTTGTCTTTTGCACAGACCTTTGTTGCACAGATTTCTTTTTTCTTCTTTTTTTTTGGATTTTATCTCCCCTGTAAATAAATGTACAAAAAATAAATACAACAGTCTCATCATATGTCATATATGACAACTTTGGTTAGAGGGAGAGAAGATGTGGAAGCTGACTAACCTGGACTCTAATACCACTTGTTGATGCCAAAAAGCCTTGCCCTGTCAGTAGAAGAGAGAAAGGTAGCAGCATCTCTGGTCTTCCCGTGCTGATTGAGCTTGGGCGCGGCTGGAATGCCGGCGATGGATGGTAAAGGGTTTCCTCTGGCCACAGAATTCACTGAGTTTCTGATGTCGGGAAATAAAACACATTTTTGCCACCTCCTCTTCATGTGTCGGGATGGAGGCCTCATGTTAGGGATGAATGGAGGTAACTGGTTTGGGGAAGGGACCTCTAAAGTAGGTGTCATGGTCAGCCTTGTCAACATCTTGCTTTTTCGGCTTGGGAAACATTTTGATAAAATGTATTTAATCATTTGAAATTAAAAAAAATATATAAGGTATAGGCTACCCCTGTTTTCCCAGAAAATTAGTTTAATGAAAATGAATAAACATGTAGGCTATAGATTCTGTTTTTACAATGCACAATATATGTGACCCTGGACCACAAACTATTCACAAGTCGCACGGGTATATTTGTAGCAATAGCCAACAATACATAGTATGGGTCAAAATGATTGATTTTTCTTTTATGCCAAAAATCATTAGGATATTACGTAAAAATCATGTTCCATGAAGATATTTTGTAAATTTCCTACTGTAAATATATCAAAAATGTATTTTTGTAAGTAATATGTGTTGCTAAGCACTTCATTTGGAGGCGATTTTGTCAATATTTTGATTTTTTTGCACCCTCAGATTCCAAATTTTCAAATAATTGTATCTCGGCCAAATATTGTCCTATCCTAACAAACCATACATCAATGGGAAAGCTTATTTATTCAGCTTTCAGATGATGTATAAATCTCAGTTTCAAAAAATTGACCCTTATGACTGGTTTTGTGGTCACATATCCTTAATACTTAAAATATGAAATATTATAATGCTTTATGGCTATATGGAACAGATGTCCTAGATGTTTAAAATAAGCAAACGTTCAAACAAAAATATAAATAGAAGAATCCATTAAGATGCAATCTCGTGATATTGCTTACCTATTCATAGCGATCACAAACTTCTGGACTGATCTGAACAGCTTCACTCAGTTGAAACTCTAAAGGCGCATCATAACTATGGCGTCATAATGCGCCAATCTCTACTGCTGTGTTACTGCAGGCGCAGAGTTCAAGCAATACAACATTAACACAACAAACGCTTCTTACTGTGTATATCTTAAAAGAAAAAGAAAAAGTTTAAAATGACTGCATTCGTGTGTCACACACGAATGCGGATATTAAATGCGCAGAATTACCCTTATTGGATGACTGTACAGTGTAATATCATGTAGCCTACTAATGTGTGTGTGTGAACGCTCTATGAATAATACATGATTATTCTGACCTCTTGTGGTGAATTTACTCAATCGCTGGGAAAGATTTAAGTTGTTTAATAAGATGTTTTCTGGTTTTCATCGTTTCGGTTCAGTTTTCAAAAATAATTGTAGAATAAATTTTCTCTAAACTGATAAAAAAAAAATAAAAAAAAATCACTTTCAAAACACTTTCACACTCCTAAAATTTTCATTTGCTTCTGTTCCCGAATTTAATTAGAGAAAATAAGGGAAAGTTTTAATTTTCCATAATTTAGGAGATTTGGCTGGTCAGATTCTATAAAAAACAATCACAATCACGAAAATTCTATACTTTCCACTTAATAATTTTTTTTTTTTTTTTAAGCATTTATGTGAACATGCATATTTATTGTTAATAAAAACAGAATCACTGTCCCCAATACTAATGTCTTTGCCGCCAATGCTAAGCGTTTTAGAGATCAAAGTGCAAGAGTGACACTTTAAAGTTTAGAAATGTCATTACATTTAATAACGCATTAATTTATTTATCATTATCTGAGAGTCACTTTTCTACCAAAAGTTCTGGCAGAGCAGAAGGTCTTCTGTGTGGAGTTTGCACGTTCTCCCTGTATTGGTGTGGTTTTCCTCCAGGTGCTCCGGTTCAGAACAATCCAAAGACATGCAAGTTAGGTAGACTGGATACACTAAATTGGTGTGCGTGTGTTTGCACTGGGGTTGCATGAATTTCTCAAAGTCTCAGCATAACAAGTATTCCTTTAACAAACCCATTCAATAACATAAGCAATTTCACTCCTTTGCCCTTTCAATACCAAAACTATCCCAACTACCACACTACTATCACTAGGAAAGCATCAAATTTTAAGATCTCTCACTCTCAGTAATCTGAAACACCTGTCACAATTAATGAGCTCAACCCACATCGACCTACCGAGAAAAAGTAGGGAAAAATATTTCAGAAGAATTTTTTTTATTGATCATAATAAACCTTGTGAATTTACTGTATAGTTTGTATACATTTTGTATGCATTCATCATACTGCTGATGAAAAACAGGAATAAAGTGTGCCAGAAAATACTGCCCATGTAAAAGGTTTATGATGGGAGTGGCTTGTGAAACATGAGTCATCACGTGAGTGAATAATATGAGGGTTTAAAGAAATTAACATGGATCATCTGTAACCATGTAATTTAACAGACAAAATATGTTCGTTGTTACATTGACTCTTTATTCTTCATTTAAAAATCTGTTTTTGGAATTTCCTTAACATTTTTACAAAACATTACATTTTTTTTTTTTTTTTTTGATAAATCCACAACATTTATAAAAATGGGAAATCTACCATACAAATATGAAAAACAGAGATGAGAATGAGGAGGAGAAAACAAACCAGATTTTAAAATAGTTTTTAGTTGTATAGATATAAGATATAAGAGCAACATTTTCAATGAAGAAAGAGTAACAGTCCCATACTGGCATACATCATATTCGTAAAATATCAGAAGACATTATGCTAACAATGAGTATTGTTGAATTACATTTAGCTTTTTACATTTAACATAGGCTATTTAAGATGAAAACGAGTAAATATATCAGGAAATGGTCATAACACATTATTACAGGAAAAGGTTCATACATTTTTCATCAACTGGCATGTAAGTGATGAATGAGAACTTCACCTTCTGTCTTTTTATTGAGAGAAAAGTTCTATAATAGAAAACTGTTTTAACAGCTGAAGTGAAATCATGGATATAATATTGCTGGTGATGGGCATTATCACTCTGTAATGTGAAAGGCCTCTCTCAGGCTCTGTAGCGCCACCTCCTGAGTGATTTTCCCCCATGCTTCAGGCAATACAGCAGGTGCACACTGATATTCTTTAGCAAACCTACTGTTGTGCCTCATGAACACATACCTCCAGTAGACTGCAGCCCCATTATTCCTAGGATCCTCTGGGTAAATGTTCCAGTCTGGGTAGATGGACCGATACTCCTTAAAGGGCAGAGACTGGCCCCCTGTATGTCTGTTTTGAAACTGGTTTTGTCCTACAATATCTGCAGAGCAGGTGTTGTGGGACAGAGTGGTAGAGTTGGCATTGGTATAACACACTAGGCCTTTAGGTCGATGCACAATAGCTTCGTGCACTTGATGTTCTTTTTCTTCCAGGTCACATGGAGCTTTGCAGAAAGGACAACGCTTATCACACCCCTTCACTCTGTCGTATAGCATGTCCTCAAGTTTATTAGGGAGGTCATCAGGGACTTCAATGACGTCCTCATTCTCCATAAATTCCTGAGCAATTGATGAGGACAACACAGAGACTGATTCCTGTAGGTCTGAAAGGAAGTGCTCACGATGTGTACTTATATCAAACAAAGGTTCTTCCAAGATTTGAGTTGGCATAGTGATTTTTCCTAGACTCTCCAGGCTGATGCAAACTTTCTCCAGTAGTAGTCTAACATTGCTCTGTGCCCCACTACTAGATTCTGATGCCTGATTAATGCACCTCTTTACCCAATCAAAGATTTGGTGCATTCTCTGTTCTCTGCGGTCTTCAATCATAACAGAGCCTGACAGATGAGCTCTGATAAAGTTCTCAATACTCTTCCGGCTGAAGCTTTCATGGGACTGAAGATACTCATGGAAATTTTCAAAGCTGTCCTTTAGCAGCATTTCTTTAAGTATACCATAGTGGAACTTCTTTGGTGAGCTATAAAGCCGTGCATTTTTGTTCTGGAGCATGTCATCAAATATCTGTCTCTCCAAACTGCTGTAAATGAAGTCTTCGGCTGTTGGCTTGAGGCACAGGTTGGTGAAAGACTGAGCAGCTTTTTGACACTGGTCTCTTTTTCGGAACTGATATATGAAATTCAACATGTGCTTGTCCTTGGTCTCATTTAGAAATCTTTCTTTAGTTTCTCTTTCCCTTATGAGCAACTGCTGCACCTCTTGAAATGACACAAGTGCTTTGCTACAGATGTATCCTTTGATATCCGCTTCAAATTTGGGATTCATCATGAATGACTCACTTTTTAAAACTTCTAGACCCTTATCCACAATTGCAAGCAACTCCCTCATGTAACTGTCTGAATAGCACTCTTTGTGCTTCAGTTTTTCTGAGACTCTCTTGTCACAGTCTTCTATCAAATTATTGGTGAATCTTTGTGCAACATTCTTATTGTACTTCAATGTTTTCTTCATCTTACTACTCAAAGCAAAATGGCTAGTCTTCACTTTAAAGCCATTGAGTTGGTTTGCATTTCGGAGTCTAACATTTTGATTTTTTAGACCACGATTGCTTAGGTTTTTCTTTAGCTGCTCCATCATCCTTGCTAAGATTTCCTGGGTTTCTAGAGGGGGTTCCTTCATGTTGGATGGGATATTTTCCCAAACACTAACAAATTCACGTTCAAGCTCCTTGTCCTCAATCACACAGTCATTGTTTTTGCAGGTCTGCAAGAGTGAACGTAACCTTACCTCCAGGGCTGCTTCAAGTGATGTCAATAAGGCATGCATCTTTATTGTCATTTCATGGCGAATGGCAGCAGACTCAAGTTTCTGGGCAACATCAGATGTCATTTGCTCTTGAATGAGGTCTACTCTTTTGAGAAGGCATCCTTTGTAATTTTCCACAAGGGCAATATCAATATCCTCCTGCCTAAGGTAGTCCCAGAGACTTGCCTTAATTTGGTCTCTCTCTGTACTGATTTGGGTAGTTGCTTCATTCCTCAAAATTGTGAGTACGCCATCTGAATCCATACCTTGTCCATTTTGTGATGCTGATTCTTTTAACTCTGTTATGTGATTGTCCAACCCTTGAACCCAAACATCTAGTTGATCATTGAGCTGCTTCTCCTCCTGTACAAGTTTTGTGCAAAGGCCAATGATGGCATCAGCTGCACCTGTGTCTCCAAACTTTATGGCAAAATTTCCATTTTTCACTTTCTCCCATAGATTGCACATATACTCCATTAATGCACCTAAGCAGGTTGGCTGGCCATTTATTGCCTTTTCATGGAACATTGTCAACAGGCTTTTCTTTAGTCTGAGAACTGCATCACTGTAGATTTGATCATTTTGTGAAGTCACAGAATTGCTGGTCCATGAGCTGGACAGGTTATGGCTTACACCCCCTTTTTCACTTGTGAGAAGTGTTTCTTTTTTAGATTCATTTGGGAGCTCTCCTGCGGTAAGTACATCAATTACACAACTCATGATTTTTCCATCCATTCCTGCTTCTTCTGAAGCAACCTTAAAGGTAGTCTTCCTCTCCAAGTTTCGTGTGCAGAGAAGAACGCTGACAGCAATCTGAAGGTTGCTTCTTGTTACGTCCTGACCCTCAGCTGGTAAATCTACCAGAGTAATGTCACTCAG
This sequence comes from Mylopharyngodon piceus, assembly GCA_039654765.1. NCBI lineage: Eukaryota > Metazoa > Chordata > Actinopteri > Cypriniformes > Xenocyprididae > Mylopharyngodon > Mylopharyngodon piceus. The sequence goes on from CM077447.1 coordinate 6,455,218, forward strand.
TCCACTGACAAAGGTAGCCAGTTCAATGTCATGCACAAGACTTCCTCCTGCTTGGCGGTTCAAACCTTCTGTGTCAATCAACATCAGAAATTCACAGTCCATCTTCATTCTTAAGTTGTCAGGCAGGCTGAGGAGAAGCATGTACGCCCCTTTGATATGCCTTCTACCCCACTTTGGGAAGTTGGCGCCAAACATTGCAGATAAGATCTCTGCATTCTTAGAGTTGTGGAAACCTAAGATTGTCAAAACTCTCATTCGACTGAACTTTGGCAGCTGCTTGTATACCTCATACAGAACGCTGTATACCCAGTTCATGGGAAATACTGAGGCATCCCCATCATAGAGCTCAAGGGGAACTCCATACAAAAGTAGTTCAGCACCTACATACGGTAAGCGGAACATGTCATACAAGTCACTGTTTGGACCGCGGAAGTATCGTTCGTAGACCAATCCCATTTCTCGAAAGAAATGTTCAAGTCCAATGCAAGGTTCTTGCATCCATTCCTCATTTGTTCCCCTAAGATGGGACAGTGTATCCAACTGCGTAACTTCAAGTTTCACCCTCATCCAAGAGAGGAAAAACGCCCGCTTGGTTGTGTCAAATGAACAGAGAGCTGCAATAAAAGCTCTCATAGCTGTTGTTAATTTATAATCAAGCAGTTGCTTTATAAGATTTTCCTTCTCCTCTCTTAAACTCTGGGTTGTATGTTGCTGGTGACGTCCCTCCTCCTTCTCCAGCTGACACAACTGTTTCCATACCACACCCTGCAGGGGCAGCTGGTTCTCCAAATAGCTGGTCATTCCATCTTCAATTCCACTGAGGACTTCTTCAACTTCTCCGAATGCCATTCGACAGATCTCATCTTCATCAACATTAATGTCGAGGTCACTAGCCATACCAGCTGTACCTACAAGATTTGCACTGTGCAGGTATGGAATAAAGCGATCAAGAACATCTCTTAAGTTTTCAGCAATTTCTTCCTCATTACCTTCATAGCCATTAAGCATTGTTCCTTCAGGCATTTCTAAATCCTTCACCAGCCTTTGTTTAATTTTCTCATTATGATTCTCTTGGCCATCCTCTACTGACGTTGAGCAGTCGATTATAATCATGTGGCTTGTATTCTCCCTCCATGAGGTAAGCAGTTCTCGTTCCTTGGCACCAAAACTTCCGCAGAACACTATGAGGACTGCAGATGCGTAACACAGCAGACTCATCTGTTTTTCGCAGTTGGCTGCGTCTCCACGGAGATTAGCTACTAGCACAGGACGAGAGAAGACACTGTCATGATGATCTCCTGAAGGCAAGTTCCAACACATCTCCACCAGACCATCTGAGAGAACACGAGGCAGCTGCCCTCCATCCATACCACAGTTTATGAAGCACTCATTTAGCTTGTGTGGACCCCCAAGAACACGGTTGAGTACTCGAGATTTTGAGACACTGCAGCGACCTAGCCTCACTGTGGAGAGAAATGGCATCCTGGAATTGGCCATGTTCTTCATGATAGTTCCCTCAGAAGGTGACTTCCACTGACCCAGAACACCTCTAAATGGATACAGAAGCATGGTCCCCTTCTTTTCTGGGTAAACAGGTGGAAGATACAGAGGCACTGCAAAGTTGCACTGCAACATTCTGTGGGTGATCTCTTGCTGTAGGAAACTATTTGTTGTCATGTAAATGACAGCAACCAAGTCTAAAGGATTTATAGCACATTGTGAATTCTCATCCATGTCCAAACCGTAGTCTCCTACAGGTACCTTGCAGCAAGTGCTGCGGGCTTGGGGATTACATAGCCAGAGCCGCCGGAGGAATGCATTTGAGAGCTCTGTTGGGTTCTGTGGAAAGTCATCTTCAGTGCTTGGAGTGTTTACATATAGCATTGTTGTAAGATCCATAGGTGACACCTTTTCCCTGTGCAGGTCCAGCATATACAGTAAAGTATGCTTGTCCCTGTCAATTTCAGACACTAGAGAAGAGATATATTGGATGAAAAAAATCCATTGTGTCAGTGCACATTTTTAAATAATCCTGCAATATTACTGAAAGCTATGATATTAGCAATTTCTAAGAAGCTTGGACAAAAAACATGTTTATTAATGGGATGCTGGATGCTGAAGTTGAATGCATAACCCTCACCTATCTCAGTAGTAAGAGGCCCCAGGTCGGGGACAATCTTCCGATGTAGAGACATTGTTTTAGAGTGTTTATTTGGTTGTCAGTTATAATTTGTAGGATCACATTGACCAGCCGGCAAAAAACGACAGTGTTAAAGAGTGTCCATATTTTTGCTTACGAAACTGGAAAAAACAACAACAAATAAACACAGTTACACAATATATACACAATGCAAATTCAAAATGCATGTTTTAGCATTGACTATACATTTTGTCAAATAACAATGCTGATGTTTTACCCTTTTTTTTAAACTTAATGTCATTTTTGCAGCAAAACCTTGAGAGTTCATCCAGACTATATCTGATTATAGATTCAGTAAGTGCCTACCTGTCCTAAAAAGGTCAAATTAGATTTTCATGTCCTTGATGGAGGATAAATTATATCCAGACTTTTCTAAACTGCATCCATCTGAGGAACACGATTCAACAAAATTGTTCACACTTTGCCTTGGGGGAACAAAATTATGGAAATCATACTGTGCTAATTAATTTCTGACACTGTTGGGGCATTACTGGTTAGATATCTAACTGTGCATACTGTATTGTATTAACATCACATAGCTGGGCTTTTCTTTTATCATCTTATAATGTAACTGTGAATGCGACCAATGCTATAAATGCTTTGCAGCAAATTCATACATCAACAACTACTTAACATGCATCTTTCTTCTTCCCTGATTTCCAGAGTCATAAGTATGCTTATCACAAGCCACACAGATGGAAAACTAATTTCTCATTAAAACCAATGCCTTTGCATTCCTCAGCAAGCATTATCCAGTCACTAGTGAATAATTCATTAACCACAGATCCAAAGCCACAAATACCAACATCAGTTATAATCTATTCAGTTAAAATCAAATGTAAAGTACAAATCAATGTATACTATCATAACAAAGCAAAATGAAAGCAATTTTTTCCTTTAAAAAATCAGTTTGTCTGACCTGATACTTCCGTTAGCTGCGTGCTGTGCTGTCATTAGATGGAACTGACATGGACTTAACATTGAGCTCTTATATCAGACCTGAGAGCGATAAGGTCTGCTTTGTGGAATTTCCCCCACCCCATTCATTAGGTATGTACGCACATACAGTTCTTGATCACGTACATACTTCCATATCAAAACAACCCCCATGCAGCAGAAAAAGTACCAAATAATCCAAACAAACTTCCTACACAGTATTAAGCAATGTGTTTGTCTAAAACAGTTCTATACATTTGTTTTGGTAACAAAATATCAAACCAAGTGGCATTTCATTTAAAAATAAATGCATTTATTTTTAAGCATAAATAGACTTTTCATGTATAACATTTCATAAAAAAAGCTTGTTAAATTTGTAATTTAAAAAAACAACAACATTTGGTAACTCTGCTAGGAAACCTGTGCAAACTCCTCAGAAAAGTTCGGTCTTAGAAAACCTTGAAAATCCTGAAAATCTTACAGACTTACAGTACATTAAATAAGATTCTTAAGCCATATCCAGTGACTTGATGGTGTGCTCACGTAGAAGACACTCAAAAACAGCTTAGCAAAATTGGGAACCCAAAACATTGCGGCAAGTACCAAATTTAAAAATCTAGTTTTAATTACTATTGCTGTTAATTTTTAATGCATTTATGGTGTATAGATTAGGATTATGCTGCTGTGGCTCTAAACATGATTAGCTTTCATGCAGGGGTGATGACATCATACCTTCAGTTATCTATCCAGTTACTGACTGATTAAAGTTTGATTAGTAGAGAAGAGATTCTGAACATTCATTTACTTTGATAACATCTTCTTTACAGATAGACTTGTTTACAACTGTGATTTTTAATGTGGAAAAGTAAAGTTTTAATGACATGTCCTGATTTAATGAAAAATTTATAGTTTTTACAGAGCCCCTAAAGGGATATGGTGAAGGGAAAAATTATATTTCAATGTTTTTGCATTCCTCTGAGAAACTTTTGCAATGATGATGAAAATATTATGAGGTGGAAGGAATTTCAATGCAATATTTCAATGCTTTTGCAGCATTTCCCAGGGAATGCAATACTTTTGCGCAAGAAAGTTTGTCTGGGGAATGCAAAACTTTTTGTGAGACAACGCAAAAGCATTAAAATATAATTTTTTAATAAATATGAAATTATGTGAATATGATATTATTCAAAATAATACAGAAATGTTTAATACAATAGTATTTAATAATAATATATAACTTATATAATAAAGAAATCACAGATGTCCGAAGAATTCCTACAAAAGGGGGAGCAGGTTATTTTGAAAAGTACATTTTTACATTTTCTGAGGACTTTAGCACTTAGCTTTAGCACTTAGCAGTGTGGTTGCTATGTTCTGTAGTTGCTATGTTCTTAAGTCAGGTTCAGGTAATTCAAGTTAAAGTGTAATGTCTGGCTCAGGATGAGGTTAAAGCTCTACCCAGAGGGATAAACGCTCATGTGCGCATAGGAAAAGATTACATGCCTCCTATTTCTGTAACGTAAAGCTCTTTAAATGACTTAGCTGTGTGAGTGTGTCTGGCTGAACAGAAAGATGCAGCTCTAGATCCTTGACTTCTCAGAGTATCACCACGGTTGACGTGCTCTGCCCAGGACTACCTGAAGAAAAACACAAAGAAAGACATTGAACAGGCTTTCAAAATGCTGGTGACAATGCTAACAACCATGTACATGTTGGTGAGAGTGGCTGAACAGGTAAGGCAACTCATTAGATTACATCTCCATGCATTTGTCGCCAATCGTCAACATACCAGCCAAAAGCCATTCAGTTGACTGAGATTCTTGTCATTGTTTCGTATGCCAGATGAATGAACTATGACAAAAATGTTAGATGGACAAATACAATGAAAGTATTCATACCACAGAGGACAATATCACGACTATAATTAAATAAGTTATTTTCTCATTTACTACATGGAAATGAGAGAGTACCCATGCACTTCAAAGCATTTTGTAACCTATTTTGTAACGTTAAAAACAAAGTGCTAACACATTTTATGGACATATACAAAGGTATTATTTGAGTTAACTTTTAAGGGTGTTTCTTCAACTATGGCCATTTTGGCCCTTGTAGACTTTTAGAAAATAAACTCTCTTAAAACACTCTCACTAGTTTAATATGTAAATGTCCAGCATACATCACTCCCCTGATTGGTCAGGGTGGAAATGATGTCACAACTGAGGGACAGTCATCATTTTTGTAAATAATAATAATAATAATAATAATATAATAATAATAAATTTCAAACAAAATGTTTTATAAATCATATGATTTATGTTTATTTTACTTCATAGTTTTAGTTTAATTTTTTTTTTATTCATAATGTGTAATAGTATTTTATGAGGCATTTTCACATTTTAAGACTGGGATAAAATAAAATAAAAAATAAATTAAAGTATCAAGGCAATTTCACATTTTAAGATTGGAATAAAATAAATAAAAAAATAAAAGTATCAAGAATAAATGAAGGCATGGTAAAAGGGTTCAATGACAGCTATAATGTAACATTCATTTAATGAAAAGCAAATGCTGAAACCCAGTAGTTTTAGTTCATTTAGTTCATGTAATAATAAAAACAAATAAATAAAAGCATTTGAAATGCATCAAGAATAAATGAAATCATGGTAAAAGGTTTCCAAGACAGCTATAAAGTGACGTTCATGTAAGGAAAAGTTAAATGGTTTCAAATGATAGTTTAAATAAAAATCAACCCCTGGGTCACAAAAGTTCCTGTAGTTGATGAAACACCCTTAAATACCATGGTACATTATAGTAATCTTTTAGTGGTAGCACTTTATTTTACAGGCTTGTTCCCCATGTACATACTATATACTTATTATATAGTAATTACAATAACTGGGTAATAACTAGTTAATAATCTACCCCTAAATGTAACCTTAACCTATGTAGTTACCTTATATCAACCAGTACTTTCTTAGGTAAGTACACCGTAAGTACACATACTGAAATATAAAGTGTAATAGCAAGTGCACATACTGTAATTTAAAGTGCAAACCTTTTAGTCCCATGGTATGTATAAAAATGCCATGTACCATAACACCACTGTATTGCCACAGCACTTTTTTATAAGCATTTTTAAAAATATTGGCACGTGTTATATGAAAAGTCTTCATGTTCACATATCATCTCTGGCTGCTTAAAGATACAACATCCTCCAGTCTCAGTAATGAAGGTATTAGGGTGCACGACATTGCAATTCAGGGCCTTAATACTCTTGATAAACAATAAGAATGAGACTGCAGGAACTAGATCACTTAAGTTTTGACACGACTTCTGTTTATTCCACAAGAGTTGATTTAATTCACAGGGGACAAGATGGATGCTTTTTAATGACAGCTTAGCATGCAAGACCATGACACATCATAAGTCAAACCAAAAGACCTGACGTCATCTTAAAGAAGCAAAATGTGGTCTCAAATGGAAAAGCACACAACATACTGTCCATCAAGCAACACACACATACACACATGCATACACTGATCTAGCTGTGTCTGTTTCAGCTGGGTGTTCGGTGGGTACGTCAACAGGAGCCTCTTCCGTATGTGGTGTCTCAGCCCCTGCCGTGGCAGGTCCACAGTGTCTCCCATTCTCGGAAAGGAAGTCGTTCAGAGGAGGTGAAATACTTGACTATTTCTTGAAGGGTTAGTTCACCCAAAAATGAAAATTCTGTCATTAGTTACTCACCCTCATGTCGTTCTACACCTGTAAGACCTTCGTTCATCTTCAGAACACAAATTAAGATATTTTTGATAAAATCCGATGGCTCAGTGAGGCCTGCATCGCCAGCAATAACACTCCCTTTTTCAATGCCCAGAAAGCTACTAAAAACATATTTAAAACAGTTCATGTGACTACAGTGGTTCAACCTTAATATTATAAAGCGACTACAATACTTTTTGTGCGCCAAAAAAGCGACTTTATTCAACAATATCTAGTGATGGGCGATTTAACGAATCATTTGTTTCGAATCAGTGGTTCGGAGCGCTTATCAAACTGCCAGAGTCATGTGAACTATTGAAGTTTCAAAACACTTATGACGTAACGAAGCCTCGTTTACTGAAATCATTGGATTTGGCGCTCCGAACCACTGATTCGAAACAAATGATTCGTAAAGCTTTGAAGCGTCATGAAGCAGTGTTTTGAAATTGCCCATCACTAGATATTATGGAATAAAGTCACTATTTTGATATTTTGGTGCACAAAAAGTATTCTAGTCACTTTATAATATTAAGGTTGAACCACTGTAGTCACATGAACTGTTTTAAATATGTTTTTAGTAGCTTTCTGGGCATTAAATTGAAATTGAAAGTGTTAATTATCTTGCTGTCAATGCAGGCCTCACTGAGCCATCGGATTTGATAAAAAATATCTTAATTTGTGTTCCGAAGATGAACAAAGGTCTTAGGGGTGTGGAACGGCATGAGGGTGAGTAATTAATGACAGAATTTTCATTTTTGGGTGAACTAACCCTTTAACTATTACTGTACCTACATTACACAACCACCTATTTGGACATTTTCACTTAGGGGTGTACTCACTTTTGTGGCCAGCGGTTTAGACATTAATGGCTGTGTGTTGAGTTATTTTATAAAAGTTGCACTGTGCTTTGAAAAATTCTTTTTGAAAGAGTGAAGGTGAAAAAGGGCAATGCTGGTGGGTGGACAAAGAGATGAGAATTTTAATGTGGCCCTTATGTATGTGGGTGGCTTGTTTGAAAAAAAGCATTGAAGTCTTGTTCAATGTTTTGGTCTCATTTTTAGGTTTCTTTCTTACTATTAGTTTCCATGTGAACTTAACCTTACATTCTTAGTGGTTGCATCCTGTTATATCGTCCTACTGAAGTTGCGCAATATGACTTAGTCTTAATTCCAGTGATGGTCAGACATTACTAGGTGCCGTTCAAGGCCGACACACACACACAGATATTCCACTCTCTGCTAACCTCAGAAAATCTAGGCTTGGACATCCCTCAGGTGCCTATAATCCAATGGAAAAGGATTTGTGTCTTAATGCAGTATGGTCTCTAGAAATGAAGTCTGTATTGAAGCCCTGAGGTTCTGTTTAAACAACAGCCACTTAATACATTTACAAATCAATGGTTAATTATCAAATACATTATTATTTCACTAATAATGAATTAATTTCCATTTGGATCCTTAGTTTTCTCAATGATATAAAGAATAGAGAGTTTAAAGGTAGTCATTTAGCTGACGTTTTTATCCAAAGCATATCACAGAACACTCATTATGAGGACAATCCCCTATAAAAGTCTCCTTACTAAAGACAGCAAATCCGCTTTTCTTTTGGCATGTCAAAATGGTCAAATCAGGCTGCTAGCGATTTACATTTAATAATTTAATCAAGTGATGACATCAGTGCACTTTCTTTGTGTTAAAGGATTAGTTCACTTCAGAATGAAAATTTCCTAATAATTTACTCACCCCCATGTCATCCAAGATGTTTATGTCTTTCTTTCTTCAGTCGAAAAGAAATTAAAGTTTTTGAGGAAAACATTCCAGGATTTCTCTCCATATAGTGGACTTCCCTGGGGTACAACGGGTACAAATTGCAGTTTCAGTGCAGCTTCAAAGGGCTCTACACAATCCCAGCCGAGGAATAAGTCTTGTCTAGAGAAACGATTGGTCATTTTCTAAAAAAAAAAAATAAAAATTTATATACTTTTTAACCACAAATACTCGTCTTGCACTGCTCTGCGATGCACCACACATTACGTAATCACGTCGAAAGGTCACGCATGACGTAGTCGGAAGTACCTATTATAAAGCGAACGTGCAAATACATACTGTAAGTCAAAAGCCCCTTACAAAAAAAAGGTAAAACAACAATGTCGGGCGATTTTGAAGTTGGAGGAGAAAATGAGATGGAGTTTTTCAACCTACCGAGTTACTTGCGCCTACGCCACACAGATGCCATCCAATATGAAGTCAAATACACTACTTGGTCTACAGTACGAGATCAAACTTTCCTATCAAATGTAGTGTTATGTAGGGGCCACACAGTCGCTAACCAAAAGTTTATTTACAGTACGTGTCATGCAGTGCCTTTGAAGGGAAATCAGCCAATTAGAAGCATCCAAGAAATACTCTCAGACACTGTCATGCACATTTCCTATCATACTGAATTTTTCTGAAAATAGACATGGTCCATTTTAGTAAAAGTAATTGTGGGTCCATGGAGTAGAGCGGCCCATGAGGACCGTGACATGCCCTCAACGGCATGAACACATTGAGTCGCACAGTAACCCGCTGCAGTGGCATGTGTGGAATGTCCCGGCAAAGACGTCTCACACCTGCGTGATCTGTCTGGGCCACCATGTCTCGCACATTCCAGCAGGAAAGACAGAGGCGACACTTGTGATAAGACTGTCATGGCTGATGCTTTCGTGCGTACAAGGACATAAGGATGCACTGACACTTCCGAAGACCTCAAAGTAGTGATGTAAAAGCAAAGTGTAAAAGCATTTTTGAGATGGTGCTGAATTTATGAATCTTGTTAAAGGGATAGTTCACCCAAAAATGAGAATTCTCATTATTTACTCACCCTCATGTAGTTAAATTTTTTGCATAATGGAGCATCTCTTTTCATACATGTGAAAAAGGTTTATATGGGAAAGGTTGACAGCCTAAAATTACCAAAAAAGGCAATAAAAGTGGTCCATATGACACTATATCCCAAGTCTTCTGAAGTCTTCTGAATGATAGCTAATGTGAGCAACAGACTGAAACAAATAATCTTGCGGTGAAATCATTCCCCTCACAATAGTTTTTTCATGCTTTCAAATATGCAGTTTGACGTCAATGACGGTCAGTCAGGAGACAGACAATAACCACTGACATCAAACTTGGGACAACTTCTTTCCAAAAAGTTAGTAAACACAAAAGAAAGTTATAAGCTACTACATATTTGGAACAATATAAGGGTGAGTAAATGATTTTCATTTTGGGGTAAACTATCCCTTTAAAGTGTGTAGTTTCTGTGCAGTTGGCATAGAGTTCAGCCATTGGTTCCAAAAGTAAAAACTTTTCTCCATATGGAAATTGATTTTTAACGATAACGTATAAATGTTTAAGACAGACCTACTGTGAGTCCAGAGGGTGATCGCAATTTCACCAAGTACAACATGTTCCTGAATCAGCGTCGCTGTTGATTCTGGAACAACATTACAATCAACCAATCAGATTTGAAGGACATCTTTACAGTTTATGTCAAGCTTAGGATTACAACCAGGGTTAGGTGCTTCTACATCATTTCCCTCTGATTTTAGGGAGAAGTTATGGTAGGGTTAGGTTTAGAGGTAGGGATTAGGACTACATTTTTGGACAGAAATGTTGTTCCAGGATCAACAAAATATGTCTTACTTGACAAAATCAAACAAGTTTGTCTGTCAGTTTGGTACTGAAGCTACAAATTCATCAATACAAAATGTCCACAAACCAAAATTTGCACATAGTATGGTCTTGGCCACCGTGCTGCAGCTCAGTTTCACGGTCTTGGCAATCTTCTTATAGCCTACGCCATCTTTATGTAGAGCAACAATTCTTTTTTTCAGATCCTCAGAGAGTTCTTTGCCATGAGGTGCCATGTTGAACTTCCAGTGACCAGTATGAGAGAGTGAGAGCGATAACACCAAATTTAACACACCTCCTCCCCATTCACATCGGAGACCTTGTAACACTAACGAGTCACATGACAGCGGGGAGAGAAAATGGCTAATTGGGCCCAATTTGGACATTTTCACTTAGGGGTGTACTCACTTTTGTGGCCAGCGGTTTAGACATTAATGGCTGTGTGTTGAGTTATTTTGAGGGGACAGCAAATTTACACTGTTATACAAGCTGTACACTCACTACTTTACATTGTAGCAAAGTGTCATTTCTTTAGTGTTCTCACATGAAAAGATATAATAAAATATTTACAAAAATGTGAGGGTACTCACTTTGAGATACTGTAAATATATAACACGTACAACAATATTTTTTTAAAATTATTTTGTGTAATTAAAAAATAATTTAAAAAACTTTTTTGAAATGCGCACACCTACATTATAGGAAATGGAGGGGTTAATGATACAATTATTTATGTTCTTTTATGAATTTAATAATCTCAGGATAAATGGTAAAAGATATTTACCAGGAAAAAACACATTTATTTCATAATTATAATTGCTATTGACACACTTTAATCATTGGAGTCCCCGTGACTCCAGTCAAAGTCCCTTTTAAGGAAAGTCTGTTCACTCGGCGGCCATATTTGCAGCGCCTCCGGGCAGCTATTTCAGGCATCCAAGACCAAGTCCTGTGTATCTGAATGGGGGAATCATGAAATCTCAAAAACTGCTTGGCGAACTCACAATTAAATAACATATTTCAAATCAGCAACAAGATCTGACATGAACTGTCCCATAAATGTTGTTTCTTATGCCAAAATAGCGTTAAAAAAAGCGTATTTTTTCAGGCTAGACGAGCCAATGCACATGTGCAGTCCTTGGTTTAAACACTGTTGCTATACCAGGCCGGTCAGGATGCTCGAATAAACAAAATAATATTTTGATACCACCACAATGATTATCATCACACTTTTCTGAGAACTGAACCTACAAATGGCTTATTCATAGTTATTTATATATATAAAAAAAGACATAGAAAAAGTATTTTAACAATTAAAAAAATACACACTTCAGCAATTTTGTGTGTATGATTCTTTTGCAGTTTGAGGGCCAGAGAAGGAACAGCATAGGAGTTTACAGAAAGCGTAAGTATTACCTTAAGTATTGTAATTGTATTAAAAAACCCTGTAAAATAAAACAAAAACATTATATATATATGTGTGTGTGTGTGTGTGAATATCACAAAATATTCAATTTTAAAATATTCAATTTTTAGACTCTTCATCCAGTAATGGACACACCGGAAACTCTGCTGAGAAGGCGGCGTCTACAATTCAGAACCAGTACAGGAAGTACCAGCAGAAGAAGCATAAAGACCACAAATGAAAGGTCAACCAAGCTAAACTGTCAGCATTTGAAGTGTCCATTCCACGCTGATCAAGACCCAGTATTCTCTTGTCTGAACCTTATAACCCCAACAACTGTTCACACGCAAAACTGGTCTCCATCAATATTAAAAGACGACTTCTGTGAGCAACACAGTCACATATTCTGATTTACAGATAGCTGACACCTGCACAAACAAACGTTCAGACAATGACAAACATTTCAGACCATTTGCTGATAGAAGACGCCACAAACTTCAGACACAAACACTCAGAAGATCTTTAAGATAAATGCGGACAATATGTTCACAAAACATGCAGATTACATGCACAATATATAGTAGAATATCACAGGAATGTACATGAGGACAAACCATAGACTTCTTTAATTTGTATATAAAGATAATTATATTTACTTTAGACTGACCCTAAAAAACTCTTTGTATTTTTAAGATTAAAAGAAAATATATTTAGTTTTTTTCTAATTGAGGATGCCCTTGAATGCAGAGTTGGAAGGGTTACTTTAAAAATGTATTCTGTTACAGTTACAAATGACTTCATGAAAAAAGTATTCAGTAACGTAATCCAAGCACCACAATATGAAACTAATGTAATTTGATTACTTTTGGATTCCTTCAAGGTCACAAATGTAAATAAAGTCAAGTAAAATGCAATGTCATCAAAATACTTTTAATTATTAAGAATTTGATGCAAATATAAAATATATATAAAAAAAAAAAAGCCATGTAGTTGTAACTACGCTGTAATTAAAGGTGCAATATGTAATATTTTCTGTCCGCTAGAGGTTGCTAGAGGCCTATTCAAAACAAAGGCGTAGCTTGATGACGCAAAGTTTGAGCGCGGAATCTTGGGACATGTGGTCTTCACATCACAGCCGGTGGAAATAATCGGGATAGGACTCGGGAAGAAATCATGTTCATGGATGCGATTATTAGCATTACTGTAGTATGAAGCAGAGCAGGACCGAGTGTTGTAGGAGCTGAATGAGGCCGCTGGAGCGATTGCGCAACACACGCCTCACGAGCAGCAGAACTTTTATTATGCCACAGTCGCCGGCGCCGCTTCCGCTTTTCCAGTCATGAGTATGAGGTAACACAGCTCTGTTTATCATCTTAGATACATTTGAGTGTGTTGAAAATGATGTTATAACGTTACTCTGTGTGTTCACTCGGTGGCTGCTGTGAGACACTGTTACACACTGCAGTAAGCTATATCGATTTTAGAATATCATATTAAATGCTGGATGGGCTGTGTTGATAAATGGCATGCAATTAATTTTAAAACGTATTGTATGATGGAGAAAATTCTGTATTACTGTTAATAAAAACAAAGCTGCATCTGATTATGCTATGTTAGCTACTTCACAAAATAGTGTTTTTCTCTGAGGCATGGTAAAATCATGGTACTCGCAAAAAATCAAGAACATTATTTAAACAATAAGACTAAACGTGTTGAGCTATATAACAATAATTCATTTTCTGTCTATAAATATATCAAAACAGTTGTTCCCTTGTCTATTAAAACATGTAATATATTAAAGCGTCTTTGGTGTTTCCATGGTTTTTACAAAATAAAACCCGGAAACCGAGGGTAACGCAGGTATGACGCAATTGACAGGCGACTCCTCACACGTCCCGGAGCCTTGGTTAAAATTGCAATTTTCTCACGATTTACAAATAGTTGGAAACATTTGGGATATTTTAAGTACTCAAGTGAACAAAATATATAACACTGGCCTAGTGGTTTTTGGATATTTTACTGCAAAATTCTTAGATATTGCACCTTTAAATGCTCTGCTAATATATGAAACCAGAATTTTACACAACAGAAATGTTTCAGCAACAGAAAAATACAGAGTACAAATTTGCATTTTTTTCTCAAGCAAATATAAGAACAGATGCACTGAATTATGTTAACATTAAACAAAGCTAAAAAAAAAAAAAAAATTGTAGTATTCAAAATTACTGCAAAGTGTAATTCTGTCAGGTATTGCTGTTAGTCTGTTGGCAGCATTTGCCATACCTAATAAAGACTTAGCTGCGTCTCAACCTGTGTCCAAGCAGAATGACTGGAGACAGGTGTTGTTTGCGCACGCACCAGTAGGTGGCTCACGTGAGTCATGACTGCCAACAGAACCAGAACTATAGTCAAATTTCAATATAGCGTTGTCAAAATACTATTTTTTTTTTTTTTTACAAAATGTAACTGTAATCTGATTACTTTGTTATTGACGTAACTGTAACAAATTACAGTTACCAGTTTTTTTGTACACTGATTACATAACACTGTTACATGTAAATTTAGCTCAATTGTGCCCCCAATGTATAGCTAAATAAACCCACACAAACATTTGTTTTTTCCTAATCATTTTAGGTTAATCTACATTGTGTAACATTTCTGTTACAAGTGGGTATGTGCCAGTGGTGTTTTAAAATGAAGAGGCAAAGTCCTCAGTTTTTTTTTTTTTTACTTTTTTTTTTTTTTTTTTAATCAAATGTAAAGTCATGTCCCTGTTACACTTAATGTTGTCACATTTTCCTGGTTAAATAAACATTAACGTTACATAAATACAATTCTATTCTGTATTTTTTACACTATGTAATTATTGTTGTATTGATTAAAACCAAGTAAAAATCTCAAGTGTTTTTACGCATTTTTACATTTATTCCAAAATAATAACTAAAGGCAGTAACAATTTAAACAATATATTCATCAAGCTCGGTAAACGCTGGTCACAACACGAACATTTCACAAGCTGATTGCTCACTAAAACCCCCACAGTCATCATGTTTTAAGACCATTTCAAGTTTGATTTTGACGTGACATAAAGCAGTGATATCTAAGTGGGTAAGTTGTTTACTTACTTTTTTAATCTCCCCATTAACGGCATCGTTTTCTCCATTCAGGTCGATTCGCGAACGCGCACGAAAACAAGAGGCGGGATTTATCGCACGAACCAATCAGATCCAATCATATCCATCTCATCTCACGTTACGTCTTCTCGGCCAATCATCGTGGAGAATGACTCTCTCTCACAAGAGCACAAGTTTTTTTCTTTTTTTCTCACGAGCATAAGTTAACGTTCCTGCTGCGGCGCTTAGGTCAGTTGTTTTCAAGCTGAGGTCGATAGTTTAGCAATAAAGTATAAACTAAAGTATAGAAAATGAGTTCAGCGAATTGGGAAAGTTTCCTCTCGATGTTCTCGTGTTTCCCCATTCAAATGCGTCATGTGAATGAATCGAAATCGGCTCATTACAGACACTATAAATGGGCTCGTGCACACCTCAGAGTGTGTTAAGAATGCGAGAGTGTTTCCTGCTCTTAAAGGGTTAATTCACCCAAAAATGAAAATAATGTCATTTATTACTCACCCTCATGCCGTTCCACACCCGTAAGACCTTCATTCATCTTCGGAACACAAATTAAGATATTTTTGTTGAAATCCGATGGCTCAGTGAGGCCTGCATAGCCAGCAATGATATTTCCTCTCTCAAGATCCATTAATGTACTAAAAACATATTTAAATCAGTTCATGTGTGTACAGTGGTTCAATATTAATATTATAAAATGACGAGAATATTTTTGGTGCGCCAAAAAAGCAAAATAACGACTTATATAGTGATAGCCGATTTCAAAACACTGCTTGTGTCGAATCATGATTCAGATCACGTGTCAAACCGCCAAACTGCTGAAATCACGTGATTTTGGCGCTCCAAACCGCTGATTCGACACAAAAGATTCATAACGCTCCGAAGCTTAATGAAGCAGTGTTTTGAAATCGGCCATCACTATATAAGTCGTTTTGTTTTTTTGGTGCACCAAAAATATTCTCGTCGCTTTATAATATTAATATTGAACCACTGTACTCACATGAACTGATTTAAATATGTTTTTAGTACATCAATGGATCTTGAGAGAGGAAATGTCATTGCTGGCTATGCAGGCCTCACTGAGCCATCGGATTTCAACAAAAATATCTTAATTTGTGTTCCGAAGATGAACGAAGGTCTTACGGGTGTGGAACGGCATGAGGGTGAGTAATAAATGACATTATTTTCATTTTTGGGTGAACTAACCCTTTAAGCCAAAAAGTACATGCGGTCCATGACGGCATCAAATCTGTACCGCAAAAGGACCCCCTCAACATCTGACAACACACAGGATTTCCATGACAGCAACCCAGAGGTGGAGTTTGGACCTTCCCACTAAGGTACGCCTAGTTATTTAACTATTGTGGTAATTTACAGGTCGTGTCAAAAAGTTCTTGGTCTAGATAAATGGCTGTATTCTGTATGTTTCGTGTACGATAATTTTCTTCCAAATAGATCATTTTGAGCTACTGGTACGATACTTTGACATTTCCAATCTGGCAACACACACTTTGGGGGTCTGTTACAAGTTAATGGGCTCAGAGGGGGCAAGAGAGACGTGGAGTCCCGCTGTAACTTTACCTGCTGCATGGTGTCGCTGTTGGAAAGTGTTACTTTAGAAACATTTATACACTTTAGTTTTAATGTCACATTTTGTAATATTTGCGTTGTTTTATTTTTGTAATGTCGATTATTTTCTCATACAATTGTTTTGAGGAGACACTGCCTCTCTTGCCTCCTCGTAGGAAACACCCCTATATGTGCCTAGGTGAGCAAGTGCAATGTGCCTAGGTGGGAAGCAATGTGAAAAGCTGTCATTTGAAAGTCTGTAGAGAGCAATGTGTATTTTGCAGCTGTGAAATAACAGATAATGTACTAGTGATTTTTATAAACTGCCATGGCAACGTACAATCACATTTAATAAACATTTTACAAGCCCCAAGTTCTCCCTCTGAGTCAAGATGTAGTCATTCTTCCCTCTGCTGGTGAGCTAGTGCTAGTGGAAAACTCGCAGGTGAATTGCTACAACAGAACCTAACCCCTAACCCTACCCCACACCCTGACAGACAGTTTTGTGACCAATTATAAAGACCTTTCTCCACGCTCCTACCTTTTGTCACACATATTACTCCAACCTGCAGATACCCACACTTATAGAGAAAACAAAATAAACAAGAAATAGTGCCTTAAATCTGAATATAAACGGACACTTTTTTTCCATTTCATTGTTTTCCAGACAGATAGATAGATAGATAGTAGTGATGCAGGAAATATTTATTCTATATCCTAAAAAGAAAACACACAAGGGTCAAGGCACCATTCATAGAAAGATAGCTTTATTGCACAAGGTGTTGGAGTACTCTTTTTCTGTTTTTGTTTTGTTTTCATAGAAAAAAAAACTGTATATTTAAACACAAGCAATTGCAAATTGAAGCAACTTTTCCATAAAAGTTTAGGAATCCCCTCCGCATTTTTTAAACTTTTTTCCCCTTTAGTCATTTGTCTCCTTTTCCTTTTTCTTTTAATAACCAGCAAAATATTCAGAGCATGCAATGCCATTTTTCGTCAAGTTAACCAAAAGGTAGAAACAAAACAAAAGTAAAAACAAACAAAACAACCAACAACATAAATGAATAAAAACATAAGACAAATTATAAAAAGGAAAAGATAAATCAAACACCAGACGTCTGGTCTGGGTTTATGTGCCCCATTCAAAACTCAAGGTGTAAAGTATTTTTTGTTAGATTTTATACTTTTTTTGTCTTTTTAATCCCCTCACATTTAAAGTTATACCTTTAACCAGACTTACAATTGTGCCCTGGTTGCTAATGGAGATGTCGAAAATAGTAATTATTTATACAAAACAGTTTCATATATACAAGAGTCTTTATTTGTAGATTAGAAATTATGCTGACAGGGAGGTCTTGGGTATAGCAGGATTTTTTTATTGGTTGATGAAAAGGGGCTAATCGGATCATTTGGGCGGGGAAACAGGCGTTTGGGGTTGGAGTTCTATTCCTGACTCCGCCCAGTATTCACACAGCTTCTCCTGTGATTGGTTGGAGCTTGGGGTCCCTGATTCGACTGGCTAAACAGGCCTGCCCCATTGCGTAACACAACTGCATTTTCTTTTCAACATAAATCCTCATAGAATCAAACAAAAAACTAAGTTGGATACATATATTTTTTATAAACAAAGCAAAAAAAGAAAAGAAAAAAATGTAATTCAAGTCAGCAACTGTCTTTTAAATGTGAAAAATCATGGGACGTGAGGGCTTTGTGGGGTGGTCAAGGGAATATTTTCACAAAATGTTTCACCTGAACAGGCATGAATACTGATATAGATATTGGTCTAATCCTAATGAAACGTTCATGGCAAAATGCACTGGGCACGTCTGCCATTAAACAGACAGACAAAACCCAGTCAGTGGGCATTTGAGCAGCAATAAGAGGAACACATACTTCTTTCATTGTTTTTAAAACAAGTCCACATTCTTCGCAACTATGTCTCAAGATTGGTTTAGATCTGGGCGATCAAATTTATTTATCTTACACAGCTTTGGGTACACTGTAACAATCCTAATTTATCAAGCCACCAATAAAACATCTCCTGGTGGTAAGTCAAACAGATTTTCTTTCATATGCCAAAAACAGATATATTATCGTTCAATCAGCTCAATTTTAAACCCAACACGACACGTCCCTTTTCTGTCCCTTAGGATTTGTTGCGTCAAGTCTTCCTAACATGAGATATGCTCAGGCGGCTGCATATAATTGAATCCTGTTGAACAAACTATAAATGTGTGCTATATTTCCTGTGCTGACGTCTGCAGGGGTTGCGTGTTCTAAGTCGCCAATAATTATGCAGTACATAAATATAGCGATCTTTCCCCTGATATATAAGATTTGACCTTTCAGACATGCTGTAAGCTTGATTTATTAAAACCACAGGAGCGATCTCACCTTAAACAGATGGTTCACCCTGAAATTTTATTTTGTAATAATTTATTTTCCCATGTCATTCTAAACTTTCATGACTTTCTTTTTTTTCTTTGAAACATGAAAGAAGATATTTTGAAAAAAAATCTTTTTTTTGATATTCAATTAAAGTAATTGGGTGTTCAAATTTTGTTAATTTGGGCCTGTCACAATACCAGATTTTCACTACACGATTACCGTCGCACAACAACATTATTGCAATATCTATAGAAATTTTGGGGAAAAATAATAGGGCTTTTCACACTTGAAATAGTTAACCCTAGGTCATTTTAAACCCTGGGTTATCTCGCTTCACGTTTCACACTGCTCATAATTTACCAGGGGTTAACAATTAATTCTGGGTATTCCTAAACTGATGTTTCACATTGCACATTCCTTAACCCTGGGTTAAAGTTCTTATTTGCATATTTGCGGTGTCAGTGTCACTGATTGGATAAACCCAGCACGTGACCTGTTTAAATAACAGCTCTAGCATTGCGCATCCTCGTATTGCCGACTGTACTATCGAGTTTGTACTGAATGGACATTACGGACTATAAAGGTAAGAATGAAATGGTCTCAAATTGTCGAGTTTTCTGTCAGCATTTGACATTTTTCCTCTCAAACGCTGAATTTACTGTTTATATACAATGTGCAGTGTTCCGTGCCTGTCCAAAGCATGTGAATAAGAGTAAGTGATTGGTTGTCTGTAACATTCAAACACTGCATCGTTTCACACTATACAAGTTTGGCACCGCAATGCGGGGTTAACACTGCAAAAGTGGGGCTAACCCTGCTCCGGAGCAGGGTTTCATAACCCCAGGTAAAACGAGGTGCTAACCACGCTTCTAAATTACAAGTGTGAAACGTTCCTTGACCCAGGGTTAAAAGCGGTGTTTAGAATGACGATAACCCGGGGTTAAGTGCAGTGTGAAAAGCCCTAATGTAACTATTTTGTGTTTATCAATTTTGGCTAATGAATTACACTCATACCTGCAGACGGGGCTGTCTTTTTATGAAATCTCCCACATTTCCTCCTACATGATTTTGTGGAGCAGTGGTAACTGCACACTGCACTTTCTTCTTTTATCCATTTAATGACGGGTGGAAACCAGGTGCAGTATCACCACCTACTAAGTTGGAGTGTCAACCAGGCACTGGATTATTTACGATATTATGTGCAGTATTAACATGATATCAATATTTTGGTTATCATCAATACCAGTGTATTGCATCTCCCCTTTTTTCTTTTTATAGGAAAAAAACAACACTTCAAAATATCTTCTTTTGTGTTCCACAGAAGAAGTAAAGTCGTACCGGTTTGGAACGACATGAGGGTGAGTAAATGATGACGAAATTTTAATTTTTGGGTGAACGGTCTCTTTAAGGGCCTGACGGAAAGCTCTCAAAGCACTGTGGGTATTTTATACTATTCGTTTGGGCAGTAGAGATGGTGCATGGATTCAGATGGCGCTCACAGATGTCGTGGGTCCTTCTACGAGCTGGAGTTGCAGTGGCAAATTTCCATTGTTTCCAAGCAACTGTAGAGAGTGTGTTGGGAAATGTCCATAAATATCTCCTTCATACCATACAGGCATGTTGCACTATGCAGCCCGGCTGATTATAACGATGACAGGAAGTTAGTTTGGGAATCTCAAAGGTCTTTTCCCAGAATTCCCAAAACGGCGACTGCTGCGGCATGTCGAAACACACCCTCTGCCGTTCTTTTTCAATCTCTCTTAGTTATGTTACCCGTTTGTCTCAGCATTTCGTGATCGACACCTCCTCTCGCTTACTGCTGCACCTCCCACTGAGCGATTGTCTTCAAATCTTTTTTTAAAATAAAATTTTTCTTTTTCAATTAGATATGGCATTAAATCTCTGCTCTCACCACGTATATATTTACTATATCTTTAGATAGAAATATATATGTATATATTTTGACAACAAACATTGCAATATATTTTCTTTTTTTTTTCTTCTTTTGTATTGCAGGAGCCCTGATGTAGTACTTTTTTCCATTTAAATCATTGGGAGAGTTTGTCGATTTTTGGAAGTTTCTCTGTGATGGGGCTTTGCTTTGGAAACTGAGTGAACGAAGGAGGATTGAGAGGATATTCGATTCATTTAGGGGCTGAATGAAACCTTCCCCTCCTACATTTCACTCATTCCCTCCTTTATCCACCCCGCGCTACCTAAAGCTAGAGTCTCTAAGACCTTCAAATAGGAATGACCGCTAGAGTCTTCGTGTGGGGAAGGAAAGCAAAGAATAAAGAGAAACGATGAACAAACGCAGAAAAGCTACACAGCGACGGCAGATCTCTCTCCCTCTCTGTTCACGGGCCCGTCTGCCTCTAATTCCTCCCTACCTCTCTGCCCTCTTCCCGCCTTTCTGCCTGTGCTCGGTCCATCCAGGAGAGGCTGTTAGGCGTTCACAGTGAGACAGAGGAAGTGGTGACGTTTTTGGGGGAGGTCTGGGTGGGGAAGGAGGGGTAATAAGTATATGGCATCAAACACAAACAATCGAACAAACGAACGAACCAACCAACCAACAAACAGCAAAACAAGAGCCTTTCTTTCATATTGAAGGCAGCCAAGAGAGATGAGAAGGGAGATGCGTCTACCCTTTACACACTCCCTATATCCTGTCCCCCTTTCAGATGAACTCTAGACCATGTAGCTCAATGGGTGGCACTTGGCGTCTCCAAGCCGCTCCCTTTCCGATGCCAAGAGACCAATCGTGTAGGCCTGGTTGTGTGCTTGCCACATGTATACATATATATTTACACATATACATACACATGCATACACACACACCACACATACACAAGCTTGAGAAAGCTCAGTGGATCCACCCGGCCCTCCTTAGTGCTAAAGTTCAAAATTTCGAAAACAGAAAACCGAACAAAAAAATAAAAGTACAGTAACCATACATCCGCTGTGAAAATGGCTCCAGACATTTTTTTTCTTGATTTTTTTTCTTGTTTGTTTACAAAATAGTCAATAACACTCTATACTGTGTCATCAATTGCATGAAAAAAATCCCAAAGACTCGATTCAGGCGGTTGAGACTTTCGTCTTCAAGCTGTTTTTCCAGACCGATGTGGATCAGGAGGGGCGGAAGGTGAACACCGTGGTGGATTTGTTTATGCATAAGCTTTCCGAGGCAATGCGTTGCAGTATGAAGCTATGCGAGAGACATAAAAAAGAGACACTTTTTCAACAGCCTAAAAACATCTAGACGGGTCAATGCGAAACAATATATCTCTTAAAACCGCTTTTTCCTATTTTCTGAAGTCGAGAAATCAAATGAACAAGTGCACATGGAAAGCATTTCGTGCATAAGGTCCAAGGTGTCTTTGACAGAGAGAAGGAGTGGGGGGTGGGGGAGAGAAGGATACAACTTAAGTCAAAAACAAGGCAAAATTAGGGGAAAGGGTCCGGGGGTTTGGCATATTTAATCCTGGAGAAGGCCAGATAAAAAGCTTGAGCAGAAGAATTAAAAAAAGGAAAGCAAATAAAGGTAAAAGAGAGGAAAAGAGAGAGACCCCTGTCCCGCCATTGTTCGTTTCCGCCCCTGCCCAGACTCCAGGTGTGTGTGTGAACGTACTGTATGTGTATACGTGTGAGCTACACCAGAGTGTAGGATTTGGAGTACGCCCCAGCATTCTGCTTTTGCAGTCTGCCCAGGCCGGACGAGCTGCTCTCTAGCAGAGAGTCTCTGGATCCCCCAACCTTGGAGCTGCCGGGCGTCGGGCCACTGCCTCCCGTGGAGCTTGCACTGGCTCCCGCTCCAGCGGCGGCCGCCCCGCTTGGGGCCGAGGAGGTGGAGGAGGTGCTGGGCATGGTGAGAGTCCTCTGGGGCAGGGTGGCCGTGCCTGAGCTGATGCTGGAGCTCCCAGCGGCCCCGCTTGAGGCTGGGCCCGACGTACCGGAGGCCCCTGAGCTGGTCAGGCTGCTCAGGCCGCCGTGGCCCAGCGTCAGGGCCTGCTGCTTGGAGGGGTCTAATGTCATGTGGCGGCCCTGTGTGTGGTAGGCCCGGGCGGCGAGGCTCCGGATGGAGGCCTCGCGGGGTGGGACCACAGGGCAGGGGTCGTGCAGCTCTGCCTGTTTCCGGAAGAAAGGGTCCGTCTTCATGTAGAGGGGGAGGTTACAGTACTCACCTGCAGGAGAGAGGGAAGGCTCAGTTAAACAATGTTAAATCGCAGCCTGTGTAGTTGGAGGCTGTTCTATAAATATCGTTTGTGAAATGAATGTGAAGCATGCAGAGAATTTGTTGCAACAATACACAGGCCTGCTGTGTCATACCTGTGGACCCATTCTTTAAATTGTAAACCATCAGAGATATCAAATTATTATACATTATACTCTTGACATTATCTTTTTTGCTTACCAGCCACTGTGGCTAGTGGTTTTCCAAAGTTACTAGCCACTCAGCATTTTCACTGGCAACAGTTTTGACATTGATACCATGGGGGAAAAACTGCCATATAGATATTTTTAATATTATCTCATAATTTGGCAGCAGGTATATTAGGCTGCTGTCACTTTAAGACCTGATGCATGGACCCATTATACTGTTACACATGCGTTTTCTTTCTCAACTGTTTACGTTCACTTAAAACATAACTGAGTGTATTCACATGAATACTCGCCAAGACCGGCATTTTGACATTATTTTGTGTGTATTTGACTGTTTAAGTGCAATAAGCAGTGAAAAAAGTCAATTTAATACTGAGAGGCGGCTTTATGTGCACGCACTGTGGATGTGAGCAAAAAAATAACGGGAATGAGTAAAATTATACGCAATACGCGCAATTCCACACTGAAATTCAAGCCCTGTAACACCAACAATATTCATCCGGAGCAAATGAAACAAGTGAGTGAGGGGAGGCGGGTTTGTGTGTCAACTCGCTGTCGAAGAGATGAGAGAGAGAGAAAGCGCAGCTCGTATTGTGTATCTTTTATGAGTATATAAAATGAGTATTGGAAACATTTCAGATATTTCAGTATCGATATGTATCGAAAAATCGAAATTTTGACAACACTAAATTGCACTTAGTTTATTATTTCAGATTATTTCCTTTTTGAAAGACTACATTTGAAAAATGTATATATTATATATAAAATTTAACCCGCCAAAGTGGCTAGTAGGAGTGACTGCGGTACACGCCACTGCTGAAATCCACCCGCATTTGCCGGGTTGGCGGGTGTTAATGTCAAGCCCTGAATATAGTTGTTATTTATTTGTTTTTGTAATATATATATATATTTTTTTTATAAAAAATTTTAATTGAAAATTGAAAATTTTATTTTATATAATTTCAAATTAGAAATTATATAAAATATTAAAATTATGTAAATATTTATTTTATATTTATTATATAAATAATAATACAAATACAAAACAATTATTATTTGTTTTTGTAAAATATTTTGTAAAATATTTTAGAAATTTATAAAGTGTTAAATATAATTAAAAACGT
Source organism: Mylopharyngodon piceus (assembly GCA_039654765.1). Taxonomy (NCBI): domain Eukaryota; kingdom Metazoa; phylum Chordata; class Actinopteri; order Cypriniformes; family Xenocyprididae; genus Mylopharyngodon; species Mylopharyngodon piceus. Next base: position 6,479,781 of record CM077447.1, read on the forward strand.
TACTTATATTCATAATTATATAAATATTTATTTTTATATCTTTTTTTCAATAAACCCTCAGAAATATCAGAAAATGTTCACTGAAATTATACATATGCAAAACATTTAAACCAACCATGTTTTTTTTATTATAATCTTTGTGTAGTATTATATATGTATATATGCATGTTTCATACTTTACTGAGATCATAACATTTGCAAATAATTTTTTTGTATTTAATTTAACCCCTTTAGAAATATTATAATAATTATTATTATTATAAAAATCTATAATATTTTATATAATAAATATGATTTATAATAAGGGAGAAACAGTTTTGGAAATTACACAAGCTGGACTTTACAGCTCCAATACTAAATTACCCCTAAAAAACCATTTAGATGTGTCATTAACTCACTCTTGTTGGCGCGGTGGGGAATGGGCACTGCCACGTTTTTGCCACGGTCGTAGTCCTGTGGTTTGGGTGGGGAGGCAGTGAAGCGACAGATGCCCGGTTCAGATGGTGTGCTCATAGAGGTCATGCTGTCTGCATTATCATTGGTTCCGGTGGTCATCTGATCGGAGGAGCTGTCTGAGATGAAGCACTCTGTGATCTCAAACTTGGCGTGCTGTAGGTGCTCTTCCAGCTTAGCGTGTTCGTACGCTCGGGCCAGCTCCTCGTACGTGGAAGACGCACTCTCGGTGGACACCATACTGTTACGTCCCTTATCTGAGGACAGGAGAGAACAGAGTTAGAGTTAAACTGTTAAACTGTGGGCGATCACTTTATGTGCTGGTGAAACAGACCCTTTCTTTCAAAGTGGGCAGTTTATGGCTAAAGAGACCATAAATATTTTTAAAACCTGAAATTTGAGTGTGTGTGTGAGTGTGTGGACCTGTGTCCTGGGACAGGCTGGCACTGTAGCTGTCACTTTCTGTGACCGTGATGCCGTGCTGGGAGCCCACTGTCCGCCAGTCTGAGGTAAGCGTGCGAGCAGGTGTGGACGCCTGGCATTTAGTCAGAGTCCACTGGCTGGAATAGCGGTTCCTCGTGCTGTGCGCAGACTTCACGCTCTTCCTCGATACTGGATCTGAGAAAGGTAAAATGAGAGTGTATGAAACATTCACAAATGATACCTTCTTTTATGGAATGAATGGGTGAGCTTTGACATACTGGTGCCAGGCCTGATGTCCGACATGTCAATCAAAGGACCTGTGTTCTGGATGAGGGCGGGGTGATGCACAGACACGCCCGTACAGAAGCTCTGAGGGTTCACTGATTGGCTGAACTCCGTGTCCGTCACAGGGATGGTGGCCTTGTCTTCACCTATCGCACACAACAGAGAAAAACACATTCCTTGAAAAAAAAAAAAAGTACTTTCATAGTTTAGGAGTTCTTTAGCCAGGTTTCATTCAGGAATCAATTTTGTCTCAGATTTTGACTTCTTAAATTCCTTAGAATATATAAAAATAGACGTGAGAAAATGAGCAATTTAAAATTAATATAATATACACTAACATTCAAACAATGGCGTGCAGTGGTGTTCTGAAATAAGGAGGCAGAGTTTTCACTGTTCTTTTATGTTTTTGACATTTTCCAGGTTACATAAACATTACTTACACTATCAAAAAGAAGAAAGAAACAGAAAAATACCCAATACAATTATTCTATTTTATTCTTTTACATTAACAATATACCAATAAATCCATATACATTTCTCATCAAGTGCATTTTAAGCATTTTTACAATAATTACAAAATAAGGGAACAGCAACAAAATTCAGATTACATCTATATTTTATTTGTGGACTGATGTTCAGCTGTTCTTTTTAATAGTCAGCTTATTTTAGCATCACCAGTCATTGAAGCTTGATAAACACTGCAGGTGTCATGATGGTCACACACTGAGATGTACCTTTAATTTCAGTAAATGATTGCTAACCCTCACAGATCATGTTTACAAGTCATTTCAAGTTTGATTACGTGACAAAGTGGTGATATCTAAGTGGGTGAGTTGTTTACTTACTTTTGAATTAGTCTTCGCATTAATACCATTATTTGCTAATTCATAATCTAATATAATAATATTTCTTACAGGTATATCGCCATGACCACACGCATACACATAAACACTGACCTATCTGTTTGATTCCCTCTTTATCCTCGATGAGCAGTTGCACGCGGGGGATATCTATGTGCAGGCGGGGTCCCTGAGGTGGGCCTTTAACTGGAGTGTCAAAACTTCGATTGTTCTTACTGCTCCAGGTGCAAAACAACCAAAGACAGACACACACACACAAAAAAGTATTGCCACTGCCACTTCCTTAAACACACACATTTCATAAGGAATTAATGAGATTAATGTTTTAATTTTGGAGTTTAATATTTGCACAGACTATTAACTATATCCTTACCTGATAAGCATCTCAGCCAAGCTCTTAGCATCTACAGAGGCAAACAGAGTTATTTTATTTAAACACTCCTGTAAAATTATGTAATTTATATATATACAGTTTCCAGCCTCTTTCACTCTCTAGCTCACCTCTGAGTCTCTTGAGTCTCTTTTCTTTGCGTTTCTTGCGGATAATGAAGAGTAGCGCCATGCCCAACGTGACCAGGATGACAGGGGAGCCGATAGAGAAAAGCTTTTTAACATCGTCCCCTTCCCCTCGCGCTGACTTAATAGGCGGAATAGTGCCTGCGGAGGAAAGGAAATAGAGATAAGTAAATAGATCGAGATAAAGCTCATGTCGAGGCTCTTATCGCTAAAATTCGGGCCTAAAAACAGATTAATTAATTGATTTAGCTGCTAATTGTACATGTTCTTTTGTGTCGTCCTGTTTTACATGCCCTGGCCCTGGAGGAAATGTATTTGTACATCCGTACTAAAGTACTGAATGACAATTGAGTGACTTGACTGATGGTGCATTCACATCATGTCATTTTATTATAGCTGATGCTTTGTGTACTGGGACTTACTGCCATCATAATCTAGCGTGGCAAACTGGGAGCTCTGGTTCCCACAGCCGGCGCTGTTGCACGCCTTCATCTTCAGCTCATACCAGGTTGCCTCACGCAGCTCGGCGAGGAAGATATCAGCCGAGGCGTTGGTGCGCACACTCTGCCAGGCCCAGGTGCCTTTGGGGCGGAACTCTAGAAGGACAGCAGTGATGGGGCAGCCGCCGCTCGTCCAGCCCTGCAGGTTGAGGCGGGCGTGGGTGGAGTTGATGTGAGTGAACAGGGGCTGGTCCTTATTGAACTGCGGCTCTGCAAAACAAGAAACAATACTAATGATTGACTGAGTTCATACTACAACCATGTTGAAAAAAAGGCATATAAAGAACCTTGATAAAAGGTACAAGTGTTTTTCAGGGAAGAAAATAAGCTAGCTAGAACCTCTCACCTCTGCCATGAGTCTTGGCCTCAATGATCTCGCTGATGCGACCAGCTCCCACACTGTTTTTTGCTGCAAGTTTGACTTTGTACCAGGTACCACAGCGCAAGTTGTCCAACTTGAAAGAGCGTTCGCTGGAGCTAATGAAGACATCCTTCCACTCCTCAGTGTTATCTACTGAATACTGCAGCACAAAACCTGAACACACACAGACATGCAATATGGGTCAGCTGCTTGAATTCTAGGATTCTGTTCTAAATAGTACTGTACTAAAAGGGTGTGTTTTGGAGTCTATCAAATATGTTCGAATAGCATACTAATATATTACTGGTCGTGGAGTATGCAGTATGGAGTAGTTATGCTGTGTACAATATGTACATTTTCTAGATGCAAAAACACCCAGATGACTCCAAAATGTGCACTAGTAGAGCACACTGCATAGGATACTGAATTCCAAAATACAGTGTGACCCACTGGACTTCCCATTTCTATAACTAGAAGCAATTTGAGCCAACTGAATTACTCATTATTTGAGTAGACTGACAAAATGCTGTCAAATAAATACAATGTTTATAACTGGTAAAAATGTATTTTTATTTATAAGATTATAACTGAACAAATTGAAATGCAGCATATTCCAATTTGAAATGTTTATTGTTGCATACTGCATCACATACATTTAAAAAATACATTTTATTTGTTTAGACCAATTCCTGAGAATCAAATTCATAATTTTGGCATTGCAAGCATAACTCCGGACACTGTAATAAAGACTTCCTAACATCACCACTAGATGGCGCATTGACCTTACAGACTAATCACAGAATAACAATCTCAGATGAAGGGCTGATCAGATGGCTGTAAACCTCCATTAGTTACCCAGAGAAAGAAAGAAAAAATGCTGACTGCACAGTTATGCAAATAGATGCACAATATGGCGTCGCCCATCATTAGGAGCGGGACGGATTTGGTGTCTCACTTTGGCTTTGGCAGATGGCAAAATAAAGGGCGCCACATCAAAAGGATTTACCACTGACAGCCTGGTGTGTTCCTTATTCTCCTCCCACCTTTCCACACACAAACACCACAGATATCTATGTTTTTACCTAATTTACTGTGAGGTGCAAGCAGTTTGACAGTAACATGTGACACAGTGACAGATTAACACAGTCTGAGAGAAATACAGATAGACAGAGATAGAAAAAAGAGACAATGTGCTAAACACAATAAAACAAACTTTAGAGATAGATAAAAGAAAATGAAAAAAGGAGAGAGATAAAGAAAGAGAATTGTTGTTTGAGGCGACCAGAAAGAGGCAGTACAAAAGCTTGTACCTCTGATGGAGCTTCCTCCATTGTCTCCAGGAATCCAAGCTAGAGTGATAGAAGAAGTTGACGTGGTGGAAACTGTCAAACGTGGTTGATCTGGAGGCACTATAACACAGGACACACACAGATTGGTGGGAAATCTTGCTCTTAATATTCAAACACCAGTAACGTGGATCAACTTTTGGTTGTCTTGGAACATGTCACAATAATCCTATCTCTATCTCCACCCTAAAGGTGCGGTCACATTTATGGTTGATAGGCAAATTTTCATGGTCCAAATCGAGTCATCAAAATAAACGATTTTAGCGAATTTTGCTTGAGAGTGAACGATTTCTGCACGCTATGGTTTCCAATTGGTCATGCAAATTTGCCATGTTGACCTACAGAAAGCAGCTTGCTTTAAAAGTGACTTCTGTGTGAGCTGTGCGTCATACATCTCTATTGGACAATGGTCCTTTTTTACACACAAAATTTCACTAATGTGACCGCATATTAACCCTAAATTCTGATTGGTTGATAGGAACTGTTCCAGGACCAAACAAGCTAGTTGACCCAGGACCATTTTATAGGACTGTGTGGAAATAAACTCTTCCTTACCTTGTACCAGCAGGTTTACGATGATTGTGTCAAACCCCAGTGTGTTGGTGGCTGTGCAGGTGTAGTACCCAGAATCCTCGGCTTTCACAGAGCGTAGCACCAGGGTACCATTTGAAAGAATGTTCCGGTGACCATCTTGAGTGACCGGGATGGCGGTGTCCTCACTGTGAAGGTTAAATCACAATCATATTGACCTTTTTATATTTTAATAAACTAGAGGTGAATATTTACTAAAAAAAGAGGAATTTGGGGTTGTACAACTAAACTGTCACTTTTCATATTTCAAAAACTCATGGGAAAGTGTTTTCAGTGCCGAGAGCTGATCCTAGACCTGTCTTTGGTCCATTTGATGGTGGGTGTCGGCTCTCCCACCGAGCTGCACGGCAGCCGGACTTCCTTCATCCATGGAGTGGTCACCGTTCCACCAAAAGATAGGATTTTAGCAGGAGCTGAGTAGGACAAACAGAGTCATATAAAAATATACCGGTGTGCAAATTATGCTGGGTTTAGGGTGGTTTGACCTTCCTAATTAAGGTTTGAACCCCCAAAGGAAGTAAAAAAATGTTGGGAAGGGGTTTTAGGTGCTGTTCACATGCATTCCAACTGCATTGCTTTTCAATTGTTTTTATATGTAAACACGCACTAGATGTACATCTTGGTTGAGTCAAAACAATGGACATCTTTGTCTCACTTTTTTTGCACGCATGACAGTGTTCTAAAAATGGGGAGCTCAAAGTAAAATAAGTTCAACTTTTTAAAAAAAACATGTCTTGAGACCTTGCGGTTGTTGTCCATTCCACTGCCCTCCACCTCACATTTTTAAATGCATTCATCCATCATAAAAGTAATCCATACGGCTCCAGGAGGTTAATAAAGGCCTTCTGAAGTAAAGCGATTGGTTTTTGTAAGAAAAATATCCATATTTAAAACTTTATAAACTATAATCACTGGCTTTTGGTAATGGCCATACGCAAGTCGAGTTCCGGTGGAAGAGTGACCTCTGACCCGACGTATGACGTAGGATGTAGGAGTAGTGTAAGCTTAGGTGAGAGTAGACGCCTTTCGAGGTTCAAACAAATAAGGCTGGGCAACAAACTCAATCTCCTCTGACATTTCTCTTTAAAAATTCTTGTTTAAACTTCTAATTCGTGACTGATGTTTTGTTTTGGTCTATTCTCTGCGCTTCTGTGTTTGTCAATACATCATACGTCATAAGTGAGTTCTATACATGGGATAATTTTCATTTTTGGGTGAACTAACCCTTTAAAAAGCATATATTGTACAGTTTGAATTCTCCATGTTATATAATGAAAATTTAGTGTATTTAAACAATGTTTTTGTGACCACAACAGTTCACACAACGGAAATTGTACAAACATGGAAAAATGGGCCATCAAGGGACTCTTGCTCTTTAAACTAGCTGTGAACTAGTTGTTAAATAATGAAGAACACACACACACATAGATTCTCTCTCTCATTTTCTGACCCAGGAAATATTGATTGAACTGCCCCCTTCATTGTCTGGCATATTGGCCGGGTCATTGTCTGCCATCTCTTTCTCATTTAGTTGCTTTTACTCCTCTCCACGTAATAAATGACAGGCTATAGCTTCATCCATCAGGAGAGAATGAAAGAAAAGGAGGAGAAGAGAGCATCAGTGACAGCATGACCCTGTGCTCACTCAGGTCCTCTGCCTTATCAGGCAATTGCACAATTATGCTGAGTAAATAAAGCAAAATTACAGTCAGGAAGCCTAAAACAGTGATTCCTGCTTGGAAACTATCAAACTGTCTGTTTTGAGATCAGATATTGACTTCTTTAGTGCATGTGGTTACAGAGCTGATTAAAGATATATGACACCGGCCTTCATGAAGACGTATTTTTCCGTTAAACTCTAGGCGGACTCACCTTTCCCAGCAGGCTCCACAGTCACCTTCTCGCTGATGTTGCCCCGACCAGCAGTGGTGACGGCGGCCGCCCAGATCAGATACTGCTGACCCCGGGTCAGGTGGGTGATTCTGTATATCAGCAGCTCAGGGTTGGCTTCGTATTCGCTGGGTGCCTGGGATCATTGCAAGAACACAACGTTACGAACAAACGCTAGAGCTGATAAAGACAGGACAGTGATGTTATTCTGTTAGAAAAACAATTCACAATAGCAAGTAAGGTCGATTTCACGCATTGTTGGAGTTCGAAATGTGTCCAAATGCAATTCATAATGAAACTCTAGTATGTCACATTCTCAGCACTGCCACAAGGGGCACGATAGCGGATATTACATAAATTGTCTTCTACAGTCAATTTGCTCTTTTAGCTAGTTAAAACTAAAAGGACTACACTATTCCGGAAACCCGTTTGAAAACAGTCATTATTTTTTTCTTTTGGTGATGCTAGTGAAACAATTTAAACTGTCAGCATGTCTGTATCTAGCTACACAGGTGCGGTCACATCTAGTGCTGCTCTTCGACATTTTGGAGGCTAAATCCAGTAATTTCAATAGGAATCTGCATGATTAGGAGTTCACCCAACAGATTTCACTTACGTTGAATTTGTTGTATTTACTAACATTGATTTGCCGTGTTGACCAACATAAAGCTGCTTAGTGTGTGACTATTTTTGCCTGTGAAATTTTGCATCTTAAAAACAGATTCGGTTTAAAAGTACTGGGCTTTGTTATGTATGTTATGTTATGTACAACGGAACTGCACTTGCTAAGAATTAACGTCTGTGCTTGTATATGTTTCTGGCCTGACTTTAGGCTTCAGCTCTTATAAAAATGCTTTTTCAAGCTAAAAATGAAAGATGATGACTTGTTTTTATACGGGATTTATACTGGGCTCTTTAAAGGTAAAGATGAATGTGTAACTCTTGGAGTGGTGGCACCTGGAGAAAATGATTATTCAAACAATTCTTTCCTTTACTCTTGAATTAATAGCGTTTGCTAAATAACACGCAAAGATATTTCGGCTGCTTTTCTTTATGTGAGTGAAAAAGGCTTAACTGTGTGTGTGTGTGTGTGTGTGTGTATGAGAGAGAGAGAGAGAGAGAGACCCAGGGGGCCTTACAGAAGTAGATGATAGGGTAAAAAGACAATACCCCTAGACACGCTAGATCAGTCAGCCTCAGATAACACTAACAATAGAGGCAGACTAATGAGAGATATCTGCTGCTCACCTCAGCATGCGCGAGACACACACACACACACACACACACACACACATATACTCCATGATGAGTATTTCTATTATTATATCCACCTTTCATTGTAATGCACAACAAAAACATAAACCGTATCACTGTACACACACAGAAATAACATGACGTTAGGCTGTGCTTCAAGCTCTCTGTAATTGTAGTGTGTTTAAGAGAGCCGTGTGTCTGCTGTCCAAACGCGTGTTCATCACGATGAATGTCTGCTGCCCGCAGACATGCAAACACGCGCAGTGTCATTCCCACCGATCGCCCTGGATGCTGCCCTCATCTTTCGTACCCCTCGGTCCTGACACTAATACAGCACCCACTACACCACCCCCCACCACACACACAGTGCTGTTTCATTTCATGAGGTGTTTCTCACATCAGTTTGATTTCTTAAGTGGGCTATTGGATTTTGGGTAAACATATTTCCATATTCTATTCATAATCAGAAATATCTCTCTTTCACTATAGCTCTGTTCCAAACCAAGTGAGAAGCTTTGCTGTATACTACCTACACAGGCAGCTGTCTTCTAAGGTGGCATATTCTAACTGAAATGGAAACAGAATGGAATGGAATGAAATGGAATCCTCATCAGTGGTTTTGGGACATTTATATATATATATATATATATATACAAAAATATTATAGTAGACGTTTCATCATTTTTTCTCAAGGTTAAAGTCGACATGAAGTGGATCTTTTCTAAATGCATGTTATTGATCTTATAGTGGATGACCTTGTAATTTTTTATCGAACTGTCATAACTCAACTTTTTCTTTTTGATAATCTGTTTCACTCGGATGTGTGTCACAATACACTACAATGTGACTTTAAGTGTGAAAACGGCAGCATGCAGGTCACATACTTCCTGCCTGCATGTGCCAGCCTAGCAACTGTCATTAAGATGAATGGAAATGCTAATGCGATGTTAGCATTCCCCAAGTATTTTTTAGATTTCCTGATCGGCCATCTTGGAATAACTTGTAGAGTTTGTCACATTCTGGGATAGGTTTATTTGTGAAGACTTCGGCTGTGTCCGAAATCACCCCCTATACTCTCATTCACTATTCCCTACATTAGTCCAAAATAGTTCACTTGAGGGAGTGAATGAAAACGAGTGAATTTGGACACCGAGTGCGCTGGAAGGGCTGCCGCTTTTGCATAGTCTGTGGTTGCCGTTTAACTTAACCTGAAACTTAGCAAACTGGCAGCTCTAGTAGTAATGAAAAGATTTATCTTAAACTCTGTCATGGAAACTATGTATAAACCTTAATTAAACAATTTAATAATCAATTAAAAAGGAATTTATACCTGTATGATATTACGCTGTAGCCACATTGGACCAGCGGTTTGGAAAATGGATGGATGGATGATTCAGCTGCGGGCGCCATCTTCTGGTCAGACGCCGGAATTCATTTGGCGTGAGACTCTCACAGTGCATTATGGGTATTCTCTAGCCATTGAGCGTACATCGGTTGTACACTCGTTATTGCGGTGCATTGTGGGATTGAATGAGTGCACTCGATAACATCCACTATGGTTTCGGACACCACTACAAATGTCTGTCCCCTCAAATAGTGCCCTATTTAAGGGTATAGGGGGCGATTTTGGACGCAGCCTACATCTGGTGTCTAATATTATATTATATTATAACTATTCCAAGGGGGTCCCTTGGAAGAGGTTCATCATATTTGGGGGCCTTGGCATCAAAAAGTTTAAAAACTGCTGCCTTCTGGGAGTGTGTCTATGATACCTAAACATGTTGTCTAGGTAGGCGGCTCACTAGGCTTCTGAACCTTCTCTCCCTAGTTCATTTCGATTCATCTTTTTCCTCCACGTTCCCCCCTTCTCTCTCTTTCGCAGCATGAATCAGGTACGGGAGGTGTGGGTGGGAGGGGTGGAGTGCTGTAACGGATATTAAAATATTCCTCCGGTGTGGAGATAGCAGTGATCCGGGGAGCGATAGAGGGAGATAATGAAAAGAGGAACAAAAGTACTCCCCGCACGCTGAGTCTGACCCCCCTTCCTCCTCCTCCACCTTCTCCTCCACCCTCCCCCCCCCTCACACTCATTTACATAGTAATCACCCCGTGCTCTGTGAGAGGCCAGAGAGAGAGCAAAAGAGAGAGAGAGAGAGGAGTGATTTGTGAATGAGCAAAAGAAAAGAAGAGAGTGAGCATGTGTACATCTGGACAGGTACATTAATTCAGTGTGAGAGTACACAAATTATGTGTGTGTGTGCGTGTGTGTGTGTTTGTCGAGGAGGTGGTTATAAATGTGATCGAGCCTGTGTGTGTATGTGTGTGTTTGTGTGTGCTGTCAGCTTGTTTCCTGCCCTCCCTGATGAACAGATGAGGTTGTCTAGGCAACGTGATGAGACGCAGATATGCAAATGAGACGGGAGGGTGAGCTTGCATGCACACACTGCAGTATGAGCCTCTCATTTACACACACACGCACACACACACATCCCGCTGATACTGCAGCACAACCTCACACATGCACAGATTAAAAATACACTCACCACAAATCCAGACGCAAATAGATGATATGATAAACTAAACACTGATTTATACTTAGAATTTAAAGCAAAATTACATCATCTAAAATCCACAAATACTTATCCCACACCCATATGAAGTAAAGCACATATGTGGTAAAACACATTCGCATGCTTCAACAAACACACAAACAATACAAGTATGCCTTCATTTTTGAACAAAAAGCGACGGCAACACCAAAATCAATGTTAAAAACAAATTTCCCCCTTTTTTTTGCCTTACCGGTTGGCCCGATCCAGGGCTGGAACAGTAAATTGTGTATTTTCGGATGATACCATTGGGCTTGATGGGGGGAAGCCAGGAGACCACCACACTGCTGGCAGAGGATGGCACTGCTTTGATGCCCGCTGGAGGGCCGGGGTCTGAAAGAGAAAAAAAAGAGACAGAAAACTAGATTAATGTCTGATAGAGGCATTGTGGGATATATCACCTCCCTGTGACCTAAAGGTTTGTCGCAATATGTTGGAGATAGGGATAGCTGTAGTCAGAGTAATGGGCATGCCAAAAGGAGGCGTGCCGAAAGGTGAATTGCTACAACAGAAACTAACTCCTAACCCTACCCCACACCCTGACTGACAGCTTTCGTGACCAATGATAAAGACCTTTCTCCACGCCCCTACCATCAAACTGAAACATACTTTGGACTTTGGTAGCATCTCTACATAGGCAACGCCAAAGAAATAGTGCTGTTGTGAAGCGAACATGAGACTTACAATTGAGTCATGGCTTACAATTGATTCCTACAGACTTTGACATTAGCATGTTGCTAAGCTAACACTCTGCCGAGATAAGTACAAAAATACAAAACGTGTAGAATTACTGGGTAAAATTAGATTTTTCTATTCATATTTTTCGGTTTTAAATGAAATATAAATTTCCCTTAACTCTGGCAGCCATTTTGGATGAATTTCCTCATCGCAATGCATTCTGGCATTTCCTTATTTTTTACCGGCCATTAAACTGTTTTTGCAAAAACAGCCAGTTATGACACCAAAATTTTAGATACCAGTTCACAAAATTCACAATTCTCTATTACAATTTCGATACCACAGCTAAAACTACTAGCCTAACTAATATAAATTTAAAACATAAAGTGACAGTAGTTTTCAGGTAGAGACATTGAATAAAATAATCAAATGTAAAATAACACTGGACAGTCTTCACTCTATAAATTAAACATTGATTAAATCTCATTCAACTTTCAAAAGTTATTCTGTCAAGAGCAGTGAGTGATTTTTTCTTTGTCCTTTTTTTTTTGTTTGTTTGATTAACATTAAAAACTCAGACAGCAGCAGAAATATTAGGCTGCTGTCACTTTAAGACCGAATCCACGGATCCAATATACTGATACTTTCTCGACTGTTTACGTTCACTCAAGCCACAACCGACTGTGTTGACTAGGATACTTGCCGAGACATATTTTGACATAAATATGTCCGTTCTAGCGCATGAAGATGTGAAACAGACAGAGCTAATTTCAGCATTCGTGCACTGTCTGCATGCTTTGGATGTTTGCGCACATTAAATTTCCCACACAGCACGCGAGTAACGAATTAAGTTCCCTTTTGAGTCTTTATGCTCTTGAATATTTAAATTGGAAAGGCTTAAACTTTCATGACAATGCAGCACTGGCATGTCAACTGTCCCAAGCGTCTTTCACATTTGTTCACGTTCATGTTCTCACAACATTGCATTATTAGAATTCATAAAAATCTTACCAGCCGACTGGCAATTGACACCGTTTCATATACTCGCCATGCAATGCTCGCTCAAATTTGGTCAAAATTATAATATCTTATAATGCTGCAGCCTACTTTTGGGAACTGCCTTTGTCTGCATTCAGATTCTTTCTAGGTAGGCAGAAAACTAACTTTTGGAATAGAGCTAGAAAGAGGAGCCAAGAGAACCATGTTTCAACTTGAGTCTATTGTACAGAATTATTTACCATAAGATTAATCTTCACGCCAAGACAGTGTTCAGTGCGAAAATGTTAATGTGTCTGTTTGGACTAACATAAACCATCAATGTGATTGAATATTGATGCTCTTTTCCATTACACTGCGAAGAAAACTGGCAAACTAATAAGACTCACGCTTTTGGTGTTACATAAAACTATATTGGGGTCCAGAGCTTTGTTAAGGATTTGCCCCAAATACATTAACCCCCCATCAAACTTCTGTCATCTTAGAAATAACCATCACAATTTAGTGTGTCTAGAATGTTCAGCAAGACATGGAGATTCAAGAAGGATTTGGAAAAAAAATTCATCATCATCATTACTAGGGTTTAGCCAAACAGGGGTTAATCCTTGAGGGGGTTCAGGTCTTAAAGTGGTGACACAAACTGTTTTGTGGTATTAATGATGATTTAATCGCATAATTCCTTGTAAATTATGAAGACCTAAGCCATAAGTTGTTATTATTATTATTTTATTATTATTATTATTTTTATGAAGTCTCCATAGGTGCCATGAGCAGACGAAAAAGGGGCCAAAAATTTTGGACAGGAAGCCCCTTGTCAAACTGATACCACACACTCCTATATCAACCATATTCAATTAAATGAAAATGATCAATGCATCTCTCCTATTCTCCACCACTCAGACACCCCTTATTTCCCTGAATCCCCCCTCAACCCCGCCAGGGAACGAAGGAGAGACAGATATAGGATAATCCTATCCCGACCAGTGTAAGCACAAAATTAATGTCAGCTAATCCACAAAGAATAAATCCTTCTCCTTGTGTTAGACGGGGGATCTGCTTTGAGACATATACCCGCTTTACAGACCCCCCTCCTTTAGAGTCTTAATTCTCATTAAGTGTGCTAATGCTATATCAGAGCCTAAATGTCGCCACGGTGACCGCATCCAGCAATCAAGCAATCCAGCATCATCTGGACTGGGACCATGCAGCACTTGCCTCCAGCTAATGTGGTTTTTGTGGCAAGATTTTCTACCCCACAACCTCCCCCCATCCAGACACACACACACACCCTTGAGCTTGAATAGAGTCAGGGTAAAGGGGAAGTGGCTTGCACATAATGTGGCTGTGTGTTTGAATACGGGTTCTCCACTGTCTGGGTTGGAAGCGCACTGGAGGGTCACAATTATCTGTCACAGATAAAAGACAATATATTGTTTTACTTTTTTGTGGTCCAAAACCTAATAAGCTGTCTATTCAGGGAGAATTTTAGGGTATCATGAATATACTCAATAGTAAGCAGTAACATTAATTTGTCTTTTAAGATCCCTTAATGGGCCACATTCTAAGACAGAATCGTTCATAGCAAAGTCAATCTCAGAATGCATTACAGCAATGTAAACAGCGTAGCAGAATGACAGGAGAGAGATGAATTTGTTAAATAAAGTCGTTATTTTTGTTTTGTTTTTGCGCAAAAAAAGTATTCTCGTCACTTCATAATATTAAGGTTGAACCACTGTAGTCACGTTGACTATTTTAACGATGTTTTACTACTTTTCTAGACCTTGAATGTGGTAATTTTGTTGCTTTCAATGGAGGATAAAAAAAACCTCTCAGATTTCATCAAAAATATCTTCATTTGTGTTCTGAAGATAAACAATGACGGACTGTTTCAAGATGGTGCCTTAGCAGGGCCGTCCCAATCTTTTTTTTTTTACAGCATGTGTACATATATTCAAGTACACTGATATATGGTCACGTGTGTGCATGTGTGTGAACTTACGATCTTCTCGGGTCTGTATGTAGAGAACGTTGCTGCGGACGCCATCTCCTGCCTGTGTGTAGGCCAGGACCTGAATGCTGTAGTTTGTGAACTTCTCCAAACCCTTCAGCTCCACCTGCTCACGAGTGGTAGTGATGTTCTGCATCTCTCCCCATTCTGAGAGACGTGAAAAATACTGAATGACTCTCTTTCTGCATGTTCATATACTCACTAATAACAGCAGTGTAATTAGAACACATCACACAAGGGAACACAGGAGAACCATGTTTACACACATTCCACTTACAAAAAAAGTATTATGGTATCATTCATCGGGAGACTAAAATAGTCTATTTTGCTGGACAAAAGTTGCTACTGTATAGCTATATTTAGCAGACAATGATATTTATGTCCAAGTGCAAAAAAAAAAAAAGAAAAAAAAAAAAAGCTTTTCCATGGCTCTTTAGAGATGTTAAAATAGCATTTATTTTTGGACCTGTACCATGGAAATGCCATGCTATTCTTTGAAGAAACTTGATTCCTACTAAATAAGATTCAGTGCATGGTATATATTACCATCTGATGTCATCACTGTACCATGTTACCACCACAGTACTTTTTTTGTAAGTGGCACATAGTCGAATCAACAACAACAAAAACATATTGTTCTTACATTTCAATTATAAATAATATACCCTTACCTTGAACGAAATTATTCAGCCCACTTATGAACCATTTTTACTGTCCCAACAAATTGGTTTAATATACTACCATTCAAAAGTTTGCAGTCAGTAAGATTTTTTTTTAAAAGAAATAAATACTTTCGTTCAGTAAGGACACATTAAATTAATAAAAAGTAACAGTAAAACATTTACAATTTTACAAAAGTTTTGAAATCTATATCTGAAAAAATGTATCACGGTTTCCACAAAAATATTAAGCAGCACAAGTTTCTACAGAGCCCGTATATTATATATATATATATATATATATACACACACACATTGATGATAAGAAATGTTGGTAACACTTTAGTTTAGGGTCCAATTCTCACTATTAACTAGTTGCTTATTAGCATGCATATTACTAGGATATTGGCTGTTTATTAGTACTTATAAAGCACATATTAATGTCTTATTCTGCATTACCATATTCTAAATCCCTTAATCCTACCCAATACCTAAACTTAACAACTACCTTACTAACTATTAATATGCTTATTTTGCCTCAAAGTTTATTAAAGGCAAAAGTCGTAGTTAATAGTGAAAATTGGACCCTAAACTAAAGTGTGACGAAATGTTTCTTGAGCACCAAATCAGCAAATTAGAATGATTCCTGAAGGATCATATGACATTGAAGACTGGGGTAATGATGCTAAAATTTAAGTTTTGCATCACAGGAATAATATACATATTATATACTATATAAACAGTTTTTACTGTATTTTTTTGATCGAATAAATGCAGCCTTGGTGAGCATACGAGATTTCATTTAAAAATCTTACCGACCCAAAACTTTTGAACGGTAGTGTAAATTTTACAATATTTGTGTGGACATTTTCAGAAATTTCATCTTTAAGTACATTTTTTCAGACTTTTAGCTATTTTTTAATCCACATTTTCCTCACATTTTACTGTTAGATATAAAAGACAACACACACATACACCCGTCCACCCACAAATGTACATCGTCTGTGGTTTGGACTGGCTGGGATACAGATACAGGGGCGGACAGTAGGGGGCGCTCTAAGGGGACTGCGGCTAGTGAGGGAGTAACAGTAGTAGTGTATAATTACTCTGGTTGAGCCCCAGTGTCTGGCCCCCACAGCACCCACCTCCATCGGGGTAGAGGGACCAGAACACCACACGGTAGCCCTTCAGAACCCCATTCAGGGTCATCCGCGGAGGCTCCGACCACGTGATCACTGCCTCGTCCGATGTCACCGTGATGGCCCGTACATTTTGGGGTGGCTGGCTGGGAACTGTGAGAGAAAAAGAAAACGATAGACAGTCACATAAAAGGAAAGGAAGCAGCGGGAAAATAATTCAGACACCAATGGAAACAAGATACAATAGGTGAAGTGGAAACCAAAAATTGCAGTGAAAGAGCACAATTACAGTGAAATAGTAAAATGACAGTAATATACTGCAATTGGAGCACTTGGTGAGGCCCAAGAGCATCAACAACCTTGTAACTGCACTCAAAAAGGACAGAACAATCACATCCTGAAGCTGAAGAGAAGTGAAACGTTACTGTTATCTCGATCTTGAGCTGTTTCACCTACTAAATGCGTTTGCTTTTTTTCCGGATGCGCCGCAAATGTGGTGGTGGTGATGTGCCAAATTGCATCCCTGAATAAATAATGCCACTATTGAGGGGACACAGAGCCTGTCTGTGTGACTTGCTGGGAGGGAAAAAGCATGTGCGGACGACAGGATGAAAGGAGGGATAGAGGAGGGATAAAGCTGGCTTGGCTCTATGAGGGAGCAGCTGCAGCTGGCGCAGGAAGAGGAGCGAGTAAAGGAGACGGTGAGAGGAGGGAGGGAGAGAGAGGAGAGGAGAAATGATGGTATTTGTTTGAAGAGGCCTTAGGGTCCGACTCTGTCTGGCCCTGGTGGACCACACTAAAACTGCCATTTAGAGTAGAGTGGCTTGACAGAGCGCTCACAAGCACAACTCGCTATAACTCTTCAACCCTGCCTGCAAAACCTCACTCGCTTTCTGAATCTGATGCACTGAACAGGTATATTGGCTTCTTATGGGTATATTGGCATCTTACTTTCCTCCCAGCTATAATTATTAACTCACACTCATGTCATTTCAAACCAGAATGACTTTCTTTCTTTCTTTTTTTAAGAATATCTTGGCTGCTTTTGTCAATATAATGCAAGTGAATGTGCTCAGTACCATAAAAGTGTCAGAAAAGTTGTCTATATAATTTGTGCGCTATATATTTCCTGAAGTCATACAATAGGTTTACTGTATGTGACAGACTAAATTTAAGTCATGATGCACTGAAAATCTTGACAGCTGCCCTAGATCTTCTTGGCACATTCATTAGAGAAGTAGCCATGTCTGATTCATGAACAAATCATTCGTTTGAGTCAGATCTTTTCAATGAATCATTCCAAAGAGGCCTCTGTGAAGCGAACCAAACCATCCATCTTTGGACCACTTTTCAATGACGCCTGGACGCAACAAACCCACATCAAAGAACTTGCGACCTTGACTGTGGTGTCGCCTCATGTCACCTGCATCTGGGATAAAAAGTTGCACTTTAAAACACAGCAAAGTCTATAGCCATCTAGCCTGACTGTTCTGCACCTGCATGAGAGGAAATAACTCTCCATACCAGCATGTGGCAGTAGTCCATATTCATCATTCCATAAAGGGAAACTGGATAAGCTACGACTGTTGTTATAAAATGAGAAGAGCCTTCTGTGTGTGCCCTCTTGACATTGTTGTTGATTCAACATGTTCAAATGGTCGAAAAACCACCAAAGGGGGTTCAACTAGTGCCAAAGGTGTGAAATACACCACAAAAACTAGACAAACAGACCCTCAACGATAGCCTGACATTAAGGGCTTTCGCACCGGGTAGTTATAGGAACTTAGTTATAGGAACTAGTCACCAGGGCGGTTCCCGAGAACTAAATGTTCCCCTAGGGCCATTTTCCTGGTTGCATTCGCACCGCCAGTAGGAACTCTGAAGTAACATATGCCAGCGTGCCGGACATTTATTTTGACGGCGCTGAGAATGCCAGAGCCTGAGAACACAGCGCTCCCATTCTCTGTCTTCATTAGTGTACGATCTGTTTAACAGTCCTGTCTAATACGTTATTAGACAGAACTGTTATATAAAGAAAGTACACAGTATATATACATATAAAAATAGCATTTGCCATGTGGTTGATGCCCAGTGTCGCTAGCTGAGCAGAAGTACATAATCATGTTTTGCTTGGTCCCCTCAAAGTTGCGTTAGATTTTCTCCTTAGCGTAAAGGTTGAGAGGTCCATCTATCACTGTTTTCCATGTTCGTAGAGTTAGTTTGTGGAGTAAATATATAGGCTATAAACTGTGTGTGTACACAGCTTTTTAAAAAATGGCAGGTGCTGGTGTTTCGCATATGTTCGGCTAATCAGCGTACACTTACATCACTGGTAGTTCCTATTGTGCTGGATTAGACCCTACTCTGAAGTAAAAGTTAATTTAGTTCCCCCAAAAGGTTCAAAATCATTCCCAGTTCCTACGGTGCGAACACGCCAAAAAGAGTGTACTTCCGCCAGTGTAATACTCTGGTGCGAAAGCCCCTGTTGGCCATTGGTTCACTTTCACTCTAGGTCTGAGTGTGATTGTTTTATAGCAGGGGTGTCCAAACTCTGTACTGGAGGACCACTGTCCTGCAGAGTTTAGCTCCAACTTGCTCTAACACACCTGCCAAAAACCACATGAAATGCGATTTTTACAAATCTGTTTCGAACTACATTCATATGTGGTTTGGAATCATATTCAAATCGCATTTCTGGAAATTCATTTCAGTCTGACTGCTCTGATCGGATTTCACGTGGACTTTCTCACGCAACGTAAAAC
Source organism: Mylopharyngodon piceus (assembly GCA_039654765.1). Lineage (NCBI taxonomy): Eukaryota > Metazoa > Chordata > Actinopteri > Cypriniformes > Xenocyprididae > Mylopharyngodon > Mylopharyngodon piceus. The sequence continues at coordinate 6,499,111 of CM077447.1, forward strand.
GTAAACGTCAGACGTTGTTATAGGAAACATGCTGAAAGTCGCTGCAGAAACAAGGCTGTGTTGTTGCAAAGTGCTGGACAAGCAGAAATTAGCAATAGGCTATAACTGAGACATGTTTTGAGACCGGGGGAGATGACAGCACGGAATAAAGCCGCTCGTACCAGCCTTATGTTTCTGCCGTTGTCTCATCATAACGCAGTAGTCCAGCGCCGACACAGCTGGTACAGTTTTATGATCATTAGCTGGTCAAAGCTGTTTGTCAATTGGCTGAACTACCAGCAAGTAGACCTGGTTTCAATCTGGTAAACCGTCTTGGTTTAGTTGGAATGTTTTTTTTTTGGGGGGGGGGGGGGATTTTCGGGTTGGAAATTTTAGAAGAGAAACTAAAACTTGACAAGAAAACCACTAATTGAGGTAAAAACAAAGTCATCAGGGAAAAAGTGATGGAAGAACTCAACGGTGGCACAAAAAGAACCCAGGAGCTTTCCAAAAATAAGAATGGAGAAGAAAGACAGCGGGACAGAAGTGGGTGGAGGGGTGGAAGGGGAAGTTGGGAGATGGAGGGAGAAATAAATGAAAGGTGTTTTGAGAGAGAGTGAGAGAGGACTGGGAGCGGAGAGGAGGGGAGTTGAAAGCCGGAGAGAGGGATCTGGAGGAAAGATAAAAAGAGAGAGGGGGAGACAATGCGCTCAGCTGCAGATAATTAGACTGGGAGGAAAAGCAACGGATCAGGGAGAGGGGCCTCAGCAGACAGGCTAATTATAATTATTTTTCCTATGCTTGTTGTTATTACTATTATCCTTAACAGCATCAATATCACTGTCGCCACAATGACAGTGACACACATGTGGATGAGGACCACGGGCCAGAGTCGCCCCCTACACGACTTGTGAAATCCCTAGAGCATGATAGATGGATAGATAGATAGAGAGAGAGAGAGAGAGAGAGAGAGAGAGAGAGAGAGAGAGAGAGAGAGAGAGAGAGAGAGTTTCATTACCATCTTCAAGTGTTGTGGCATTGATCTCAGAACTGGAAGGTCCGGTTCCGGCTCGGTTGAACGCTTGGACCACCACACCGTACTGAGCAAACTTCTTCAAGTTATCCAGTGTGTACACCTCACTGTCACCTGTGGCTTTCATCTCCACTATACTGTACTGTCCATTACTGCCTGGTCCATTCTCCCTATAACCAATCTGATAGCCACGGATCACTCCATTTTGGAGCTCTTTCTTAGGTGCCTGAGTGGAATGAAAAGAAGAGGAGAGAGATGTAAATCTAAAACTCTAAAGTCCAAAAAATGGCAAGTTTAAAAGTCACAAGCTTACCTTCCAGGTGACGCGGATACTCTGAGAAGTCATTGGCTGTAAAATCACCTCCATGGGTGGTCCATCAGGAGCTGTGAGAAGAGAATCATGTGATGTCATGAGAATATTAAAGGAATAAAAAATTCTGTCACCTTGTGTTTTTTTCTGTGAAACACAATAGGTGAAATATAATAACACCCAGGTAGCTTTTTTATGTAACTACAATGACAGGAGACTGGTACATTTAAGCTTCAAAAAGGGTGCAAAAGCACCATAAAAGTATAATAAAAGTGTCCAATGTGAATTAGGTGCTAAATTCCAAGTACACTCACTGATCTTCCCCTCCAGTGAGCTTTCAACCATTGTGACTGGATCAAGTCAGTGAGAACCAAATTGTTCTGATTTTGTGAACAGTATGGAAAAGAATGGCCAGGAAGTTCTTCAAAAATGCATCTTTTGTGTTCCATGGAAGGAAGGAAGTACAGGTTTGGAACAGCATGTATGAGGGTGAGTAAATGATGCCAATTTTTAATGTTTTGGTGAACTGTTGTTTTAAGCAAAGTGTTTTATGCTTTACGAATGTATGTGCATCAGAGGTGGTAGACGTACGTGCTTCCTCTGTGCTGATGGTCAGCTCTTTGCTGGCTTGACTGCGTCCAATCTTGTTGTAGGAGTACATGCGAATGCTGTACACGGATGCCGGGTGGAGCTCCACTATGTTGGCCTGGTTGTTGGTGGGCGAGATCTTACGGGTGGCATGTTTCAGCTCCCACGGGTCTACGACAAGGACAAAATAACACGGATACATTACTACATCACACCTCCATCCAGGCTGTGCTGGAACATTATGTTTGTTAGCATGCAAAAAGGAATGTTTACAGGTCAAATCATATGGATATAAAAAACAAGCGATGCATTTAAAACTAGGATGAACGCAGATGTACAAACAGCAAAATAAGGCAATACACTCGAGTCGCAACGCCGCAGAAATCCGTTCACATCCCATTCATCTTCTCGCAGTCTGAGCTTATTCGCTACATATTCTTCTGACATACAAATACATATTTAATGCACGCTCACAATGTAATTCATCCAAGCTTGAAATGGAAACAAAGCAATGCCGCACCGGATTTGTTCTTGTACTCAATGTCGTAGCTGGTGATGATGCTATTGCCGTCAAACCGCTGCGTCCACCTTAGGTTCATACTCCGATCTTTGACCTCTCGAACTTCCAGCTCTGGGGGGTCAGGGGGTTCTGCGAACCAAACAAGTGGAAATAGACTTCAAACAGATGGAGGAGATTGAGACAGAGAGAGAGAGAGAGGCTGAAGAGTAAGAGGTGGCTTGGGGCCGGGAGGTAAATTATTGATTTTGTGTCTCTAGATAAAGAGTATCATGTAAGATGTGAGCATGTTGTTCATGGCTGATTGTCTTGCCTTGCACCGTCAGCTGGATGAGCCCTCGGCCCTCGCCGTATGAGTTGATGGCATGGCAGGAGAAAAAGACGGAATCCCCGCGCTCTGCTGGCTTCAGCTGCAGAAAGAGAGAAAGTGTTTGAGAGGGATGATATTTTTCTTCTTTTGAGGCCCACTTCATGTGTTGTTGTGCGATGTAAAAGTGTTTTCAATGTTAAAATACTTTCTCTTATCCGAATGTACCTAAACTGTAAGCAATAATATCAATACTACCACTACTACTACTAATAATAATACAAATAATAATAATCAATAATAAAAATAACCTTGCATGCATAAAATGCAGATTTAAATAATTTGCAGGTCAGAATATACAGTAAAACCATTTATCGAAATAATAATAATGATAATACATACATACACACATACAAACAAATGAATGAATGAATAAATAAATAAATAAATAAATAATAGTGCTGTCAAACGATTAATCGTGATTAATCGCATCCAAAATAAAAGTTTATGTTTACATAATATGTGTGTGTACTGTGTATATTCATTATGTATATATAAATGGGTCACTGACGAATAAGGTTTTTAAAAGTGTAAAAAAACATAATGGAGATATAATTAATTTTGAAGTTTTATTAAGTGTTAACAATGAGATTATGTGGTTTTTATAATCAATTAACACTGCTTTTGTCATTTTTTTACAAGATGGACAAAATTTGTCACCAAAAAAAGTCATTCGGTTTAACCAAAATTTCGGTTTTACCGAATGACACTTTTGGTTATACCGAATGACGATATTTTCAAACAATGCTAACAGGCTGATATCTAGCTAGCTAGCTAGTTAGCATGCTAGCTAGCTAGCAAAAGGACAATCAAACATTTTATATTTAATACAAGTTTTTAAAATATTACAACATTTTCTATGCTTTATAGCGGTTGTACCGAATGACCTGATGTTTCGGGACATGCGTATGAGCAAGTGTATGAGAATGATGTCACATCCTGTCACATGATATTGACCGCATGACTTGATCCAAAATGATCCCTTTATATTGGTTACTCCGAATGACATCAATGATATTCATTTTTCCGGACATTCTTTCTCATGACAAAGCAACGACTTCTACACAATACCATTTTGCACTATGTTGATATATGATGTTATAATGCCAGAATAAAAAAAAAATATATACATTTATTACATTTTAAGATATTTTAATCACAAAGGAAATGGCTGTATTGGCCTTTGGATGGTTAAACCGGATGACCTTTTGACACTTCAAAATCTTTAAAATACCTTTATATGTAGAAAAATATAATTAAAACCTTTTGGATTCAATAAAAGAGATCTAGTTTTACTACCTTACATACTTTAGATGTCATATCTTTGTTTTTTGTTATTATTAAGGCCTTTGGACAAAAAAATGACCCGTATATTGAACAAAAATATATTATATTTATATATAAAATATTTATATTTATATATAATATAAATTATATATAAATATAAATATATAAATATACATGTATACATGTAAATATTTCTTAAATAAATACATGTATGTATGTATGTGTATTTATATATACATTACATAATAAATATACACAGTACACACACATATTATGTAAACACAAACTTTATTTTGGTTGCGATTAATCGCGGTGAATCGTTTGACAGCACTAATAAATAAATAAATGCAGCCCAATGTGCTTCACAGGCAAGAATATGAAACCATTTATAGAATAACTATCTAACTAACTAACTAACTAAATAAATAAATGCAGCCCAATGTGCTTCTCAGGTCAGAATATAAAAACACTTAGTGTAAGTAAATAAATAAATAAATAAATAAATAAGACAGATCAAAACCTCACCAAACAGCAAGAGCAAAAATAAAAGTAACAAAAATGTAAAAGGTCTACTAGGAAACCTGTCTGGAAGTATAAAGGTAAGGCTCTGCCTTTCAACATTCACTGTACACCTTCACTGACATCACACATGTATGTATGTGTGTGTGTCTCACCTTCAGTGTGGAGATAACTTCATCGCTTTTCTCATTGGGGCTGGTGGTGATGGAGTACCGAGGGTTGCGGTCGGGGTCAATAACGGTGTCACCTCGCTCCCAGCGGATGATGATGGGGTACTCACCCCGGGCTGTGCAGTTTAACTCCTTGTTCTGCCCCTTTATGGCCATGGTGGTGTTTGGGTGGGATGTGATCATAGCCGGAACTGTATGAAAAGATGGTATAGGAGTACAGGAGGTAAACATGTGAAGGAAAGAGTGAATTTAAAAAGAGACAGAGGTCAGTGTGACTTTAACCCGACACCTGGCGTTCTTGTGACACGGGGCAGTGAGCGTTAGTGTGTGTATTTCTCCAGCTCCTCAATCACTTTTTCACACTCTCTTGCTCACTCAATCCTCCCGAGTAACTCTTCTCTAGTGCTGCTTCATACACACACACACACACACACACACACACACACACACACACACACACGCACACAATATCGATCTGAGGAGGGTTCCGCTGTTTTGTTTTCATCACTTATTCATTCCCTCCCTTCCAACGAGTGAAACGGATAGAATTGAGGGAGGCAGAACAGAGGAACGATTCAATCAATAACACCAACACTGAATCAGAGAGAGAGAGAGAAAGAGAGAGAGAGGGAGATGAATCCACTGTTAAAAAAGTCGGATGCCATAAACACAGAGCCGCATGTTATCCACATAGCATGAAAATTTAAAACCATTTTGTATACTATATCTTGCTGAATAACACCAAGTATCCAATCAAAGTAAACTTATCCTTGCTATCAGTAGCCTAATACCTAATGTCCTTAAAAGTACAATTATGCTATACATCATGTTAGTAGTTATTGCATAAATCATTTGTATTACAGTAATGAGAAATATATATTTTGCATTATGCATTAGGTACAAAATAAAGCGAATTTGTAAAGTACAGTTGTAAGCATATATATTGATAGAATTTTTTTGTAGTAAATTCAATTTATAGTTTTGTTAATAAAATAATATTTTGTGTACAAGATAATGTCAGTTACAATAATGAGACTTTAAACATTAAAGTACATAATTTAATGAGATTCATTCGCATTACAGGATTAAAATTTTGGGTGAAAATGCGCTGACATGGAAAATATATGATCTTATTCTTTTCTTTTGATTATATGGTGAAATACCACCTGGACATTTCTTCGTAAGATTCACCCGGGTAGAGTGTTAATGAATACACTGGTGGATGAGGTTTGTTTAAATGTGGTCAGGACTGTAACTGAAGCCTAGGGCAGTGTTGCGTGGATGGGAGTTTTCTGCACTCTACATTATGTGAGGGATCAATAATATGGATGTGTTCAGAACAGATCGTGTGTCTGATCTAACGATCAGTCATGAGATGGCCTTACGGATTCCATTGTAATGTTCTATTAATCTAAATGAGCTAGGTACATTGTTTTGGTACTCTAGACACACACACACACATAGTAACTCATGGCAATTTTAGCTACTATATAAAAAAGTCAAAGGCTTCTTGTATTTCTTGCCTCAGTGTGACTGATATATCATAACCTGGGTCATTAGTTTGAGTGACAAAGTGTGACAGGTGCAGGTGTATGTGTATCTGTGTGTGTGTGTGTGTGTAGAGGTGGTGTGTTGTGTGTGAGTGTGTCCACTCAAGCATCGCGAACTCTTCCCGCAGGCATCAGTCTGAGACGCGAAAGCCCATCTGAGGGCCGTTCTTAAACAAAGACCTCAAACACACACCATGACAAACAACCCCAAAGACTGCAGGTCAAATCACATTCAAAATTCCTCAAATCTAATGTGACGGGTACCCAAAATATGGCTTTATTTTTATGCCATGGTTTAATAAGAGATTTAACTATTAGTAAATTTTCTGATATTCAAAGATTCTAGCAAAGGATTCTACAGCTATGTCCTGAAACCCATTGAGCTACATATCAGTCAAAAATTAGGCAGCAAAATTATGTTGCCTTCTAAGAAAACTTGTTTTGCCCAAAATCAAAAGCAGTACTGTATGTATCTTCACAAGAGACGTAATCTCAGAATTTTAATTCAAGATGTTGGATGGAATCAAGGAAAATGCTAATCAGTATTGCTAATTCCAACTAAATTTTAAGCTCCCAAATTTCTTTCAATATTTGTGTTATATATTTTTTTAACTTTACAGAGTAGCGAGGCTTGAGCTTAGCAACATGCCAACATTAAACTCTATATTTTTAATGTAAAAGTGGGAAGGGCCATATGTACCTCAAAAGTGCAAGGCTTCCTGTGTCAGTCTTTTCCAGTTATTTTAGCTGTACAAAAACAGTCCGTTATGCTGCTCATGAACACGCTGGTTTTTAGTGCAAAACAGTTTTACCGTTTACTGTACTTTCTTTCTACTTTCCTATAGTTTTAAATCGTTCTATTGTTTTGGTCCGATTAAAGGGTTAGTTCACCCAAAAATGAAAATTCTGTCATTTATTACTCACCCTCATGTCGTTCCAAACCCGTACGACCTTCGTTCATCTTCGGAACACAAATTAAGATATTTTTGATAAAATCCGATGGCTCAGTGAGGCCTGCATCGCCAGCAATAACATTCCCTTTTTCAATGCCCAGAAAGCTACTAAAAACATATTTAAAACAGTTCATGTGACTAGAGTGGTTTAACTTTAATATTATAAAGCGACAAGAATACTTTGTGTGCGGCAAAGATAACAAAATAGAAACTTTATTCCACAATATCTAGTGATGGGCGATTTCAAAACACTTGGCGATTTCTAAGCTTTACGAATCATTTGTTTCGAATCAGTGGTTCAGAGCGCCAAAATCCCATGATTTCAGTAAATGAGGCTTCGTTACGTCATAAGTGTTTTGAAACTTCAACGACATGACGGTGAGTAATTAATGACATAATTTTCATTTTTGGGTGAACTAACCCTTTAAGACATTCACAATGTTTCATGGGATGAGCAGTTATCCTCAAAGTTATTTAAAGGGATAGTTCACCCAAAAATGAACATTTTGTCATCATTTACTCACCCTCAAGTTGTCCCAAACTTGTATGAGTTTCTTTCTTCTGTTGAACACAAAAGAAGAAACTTTCAAGAATGTCAGTAACCAAACAGGTGATGGGACCCCATTGACTTCCATCGTATTTTTTCCCCATACTATGGAAGTCAATGGGGTCCCATCACCTGTTTGGTTACCAATAATATTTAAAATACCTTCTTTTGTGAGTAAATAATGACAACATTTTCATTTTTGGGTGAACTATCCCTTTAAGGACACATCCTTGCACTTTTGTCTTTTGTTTATTTAATCTAGTTCATTTGTCCGCATTGAATCAGTGTTGCAATGTTGTGATTTATTTCTAAACTGGTTGGTTTACTTTGGTTCATGGCTTAGAACTCTTTACTGAAGAACTCCTATGGAGAAAATAAATGGGAAGATTACTTCTAGTACCAAGGCTACTGAAAATGTGGCTGGTCACTGTTGCGCTCTATTGCAATAAGCTCAAAATAGGCATGTCGCATGCCTCATGTGAGGATTGTTGTTTGCATAAGCGACCATTAAAAGAGTTGCTGCCAATTAAGTGTTTCAAAACCATAATTTGTGAGGTTCCATGATGGTTAAGATGCATCTTTAGAAGATAGATGCCTTTGTAGACATTGAGGTAGCTCACTAGGTTTTGGAACAGAGCTGATGTCATTATGTGTAAAGATGTAGATGAGTGGTCAGACGCACTTTTAACGGTGAGCATCATGCTCTTGCTGATGTCGGACCCCACTCCGTTGCTGGCCTGGCACAGGTAGTATCCCCGGTCTTCCTCTAGAACGTGGCGGATCAGCAGAGAACCGTTGGACAGGATCTGGATGCGACCCGTCAGTGGAACTGGGTGGTACTGCTGGGGGTTCCCTATACCTTCAGAATCAAGATGAAGACAGTTTTGTTTGTGGCTCATCATCAGCTCATGAAAACTTGAAATTGATGTGTTGGACATGCATTGACAAAAGTTGTTACCTTTGGCATGCTTCCAGACAACTTTGGGAGGAGGGTACCCTTCCACAGAGCAGTTCAGAACCTCTGACTTGCCATAGATCCCATCCTGGTTATTGGGCTGAACCCGAAAACCAGGTGGAACTACAATGAAGAATATATATATATATATTAGGAAAAGAGATACCAGTAGAGTTGTTTTGTCAAATAGGATATGTTCTGTTTGTCCTGGAACCTGTCAAACAAACATTGTCCTAACCTGAACACCAACCCTAACCCAATAATCCTGGTCCCGAAAAATGTCCTAATTGAAGAAATCACACTTAGCATCTTATTCCACTACATTCCCCTATAACTCACCTGTCACAATGAGCTGTCTCTCTGAACTGACAGTTGCTGCGTTGTTGCTTGCGATACAGGTGTAGTTTCCATTGTGCTTGAGCGAAACTTCGGAGATCTGAAGCGAGCTCATGAACTCCTTGGTTTCGATGGTGACTCCCGATGTTCCCGACACAATCTCCTGCCCGTCCTTCCTCCAGGTGATCCGGATTGGCATGTCTCCGGAGGACACCACACACGCTATGTACATCAGCTTACCAATGGAGGTGGGAGGAAAGTCAAAGGGCTGGATGAGGGGAGGAACTGATGGAGGAAGAGAGCGAGAGATCTTCAGAATCAAAATTCGAACCCTTCATGGTCTGCAATGTAATACTGACCCCATCACCCTCCCAAAAATGCACACACACATACACGCTCACACACATCCCACCCCTCCAGCCCATAATAGCTGCTCTAATTAGAGCCCAATTGGCATGGGGAATAATGGCATTGCCATGGAAACAGAGGTGGGGGGCTCCATCGGAGACATCTGGGGGATTTAATCTGGGGCTCGTTAAAATTCAGCTAATTAAATCAGAGACATGACAAGACAAGCAGCACACTATACTGACTTCACACTGGAGTCAGTGTTCGGTTGTACCGGTACAAACACACACACACACATTCACGCAAACGCACACACTAGACCTCGCTGTCTTTGAGGCCCCTTGTATGGACACACACGGTGAAGTGAATATTCAAAACCCAACATCAGAGCAACCTCCCTTTTATTTAGATTTAACATACTGAAAATAACACCCCCACACATATACACATGCTAAGTACACTGGGTAATTGATGAATGGTTGTAATGCTGCAGAAGGCCTGTAATCCTGTTAATCAGAGGCTATTAGTGGTGTGCTTTCTCTCAGGGTCTTTGTGCCAACGGATGGGAAAGACCATCCCAACCTTCACCACCCGCCTACAGCTTAAATATACACTCATTCTAATGCAAAACACACTCCATTTACCAAAACACACTCATTCGGCCACAATAAACCACTACACTTTCAGAAGAAATTTAAAAGATGAAGTACTGTACAGTGGGCATCCTTTCATTGAAGAAGCATGTTATCAAGAAATGCTAAACCTCAAATGGAGTGTTTTTTTTTTTTTTTTTCCCTTCTTTTTGGAAATCCTCCAAAAAAAAAAAAAAAAAAATCAAGATACCCTGCTGACTAGGCTCAAGTCCAAAAAATCCTCTCAGGGCAGCCTCTTCACACCAAATCCAATGTTACTAAATGACAAATAAAGTTTCACACTAAAACGATTTACACCAGTTTTTTGTTTCATTCTCTGTGGACACCTGAATGAATCGTTCAGCATATGAACAATTAAAAAAGGACCTACAAAATGGAAGTAAATAAAACCGAATGAAAATGCATAAATACAGTACAATATTTCTGACTTAGTGTGAACACACTGTTTAGTCACATTAGTTCAAACTAAATCTAATGCGTCTCAACAATGCATAAATATAGTTTATAGTATTAGCCACCACATACAATTTCACACAAAGGCTATTGACACCAAGTCTGATGCCAAATTTTTGCCAATCTTTAAAAAAAAAAGTTTGGATAGCTAGAAAAAAATCGATGTTTCACATTTGGTGTGAAGCTAAATCTAGTCTGACTAATTGACATTAATGCATCATAAAATAAATTTAGGGACGTCCCAATCAAGTATATTGTTCCACCCATCTGAATCCACCCATTGAATATAGTATTTGCTGATACCCGATCCGATACTTGGGACTCAAATAGGAGCATCTATCCCTATAATATCCAATATAACAATTACTACAGTAATTGTATAATTCTAATAAGATACTCTCTCTCTCTCTCTCTCTCTCTCTCTATATATATATATATATATATATATATATATATATATATATATATAAAAGCGGATATGGATACAGGTCAGTTAAAAAAGTGCTTAATCGGTCCCAATACCAATCCAGCTTGGGACAAAGAAAAAAAAAAAAAAAAAATTACACAGTGCTAGGTATTTATGTAAAGTGTCTGTAAAGTCCTGGTTTGCTGAAAAAAGGCTATTTTCTTCCATCATCTACTTAGTTGTGTAAAAGGTTGGAAGGGCTCTTTAAATGTTCTGCTAAAAGGTTTATTGCAAAGTGCTATAATTTTTATGGTATTTATGTAAAAAAAAAAAAATGTGTACGTAAAAAATGTGCTCTAGATGGTGGTTTTGCTTCCAGAAATAGCCACATTAGCCTTTAGTGGCTTAGTGTTTTAGAGAATTAATCTGTTTGGTCTTACAGTGCTTGTGCCCATTGGAAATTATATCCAACATTAAGATACCCAATATAATAATAATAAAAAAAACAATAAAAAAGACCTATTTGATAATATTTGATGATGATGATTATATATAAATAGGTGTGAAGGATTTTACACTAAATCCAAAATGACTAATCAACACAAAGTTATATATAGCCTATATATTTAAAACATCACAAAGAAACTATTTACTGTACATAATGGAGGATTTTTGTTTGTCTATGACAATAAAAAATTATGTGGATCATTGTAGAAACTTCACATTTGGTATGAAGGAGTTTGCATTAAATCTTAAATAAATAAAGATATAAAATATTTTTGCTTACAATCTTGATGTTCATTTTTTTTTCTTAAAAACCTGTAAATAAATAGGTCCCAAATCAAATGTAGAGTGCCCTTCTGACTTTTTTTGGGTTCATCTAAAAAGCTTCTGACTTTTTTTAAGTGGCCATGAACATCCCCAAAATAACTGGTAGTAAGCACAAACCTTTGACTGTGACGTAGACAGTCTGGCTGATGGAGAGCTGGGGTTGGATGAGCACACTGCACTGGTACGCCCCCTCATCCATGCCCTTCTGCACATCGCTCAACTTCAGAGTCCCGTTCTCGTACACCACCTGACGATGGTTGTCTGGCAACGGCACCCCGTCTTTATACCACTTGATGGAGTAATAGGGGTAACCAATCACACGACAGTTAATGAAAGTGTTGCGACCGGCCACGGCTGTGATGTTCCGCATGGCCCGGATACTGGGAGGACCTGCAAGAGAGAGAAAAGCGAGAGCAAGAAAGAGAGAGAGAGAGAGAGAGAGAGAGAGAGAGAGAGAGAGAGAGAGAGAGAGAGAAGAAGAAGAAGAAGACAAAAAAAGAGGGAGAATGTGGCGGGTAGAAAAGGGTAAAAGAAAAGGATTTGAGAGAGAGTGGGAGATGGAAGACCAGGTTTTGCATGGATATTTTGGGTAAAGAAGGGAGAAATGTGGGAGGAAGAAAGGAGAAGAGCGAGTGGTGGAGGGGGAGGAGGGGGGTTAGAATGCCCTTGGTCTTCATAGCACAGATTGTGGTGTAGATGGTGTGTGCATCTAAAGTTTCAATGTGGCTTGTACCATATCCTTGATCAGAGCTTGGCACAAAGGCACATATATCGTAGAGACGAACCATGCCTTTATAAATTTAGCAACTGAATGAGGTGTGTATCTGCAGTTACATTAATATGCCAAGTTAATGGATTTAATAGTAATGCTATGTGCGGCGTAATCTTAACAATAAAATACTAACCTAATGTGTTTGTGTGGTCAGAGTGAAAATACAACATCACATTTCATAGCAACGTCCCAAAATACACATTTAAAGGATTGAGGACTGCGAGAGCAGAGGCCTTAGAATTATTTTAGTGAAACTGTGCCATGTTAGCCTGCTAATAGCTAAATCAGTTAAGTTTGATAAGCTAAATGCTAAATAGCTACTAAATGGCATTTGAAAAGTAATTCTATAATGTTTTGGTGCTTTTTATTGGAACTGGTCAGTAGTCTGAAGTCTGAGGCGGCATTCACACTGACATAGATTTAAGCGTTGGAGTTTGCCAATTCGCTGTACTGACTTAATGAGATTTTTTACAGCTTAAATTAGCCTAAGCTGTTAGATTGTATTCAAGCTGGTCAGGCTGGTCTGTTTTGATAATTTTGGGGCACTTTTCAGCTTGCTAAACCAGCTAAACACCAGGTTAGCCAGGCTAGGAGGCCAGCTTCAATTGGCAAAAAACCACCTTAGGCATGTTTATGCTATTTTTTTTAGCAGGCTTTTGATTGCTAGTTCACGTTCCTGCTCGACTTCAGTTTCATGAAGCGAATAACGAGCTCCACTATCTAGTAGTCACTATGTATTTGCATAAAGTTTGCTCAAATTTATCGCAAATTTTTGTCTCTAGTCACCTCAAATCACCAACTATTGCTGAAACTTGCTCTGTTGCTGCAAAATTGTCAGTGCGAATGCCCTTTCATGTGATTAGCATATGCTAACAGCTTCTGGTTCTTGCTAGCAAGACCAGTCATTGCCGAAATTGAAAAGGTTAATAATGACCGATTTGTGTTTGTTTTGTTTTCTTTGTTTTGGGAAAAAGTCAAGGCTGACTTTCTTCAGGACTCTGCTCTCAGATCACACACGAGGATGGAGGGGTATACGAACGAATGGATGGTGAAACACTGTGAAGATTTGAATGGCCAATGCCTGAAGATGCAGAAAGAATAGAGACTTAGGTGGCTTAGGTGTAAAAATAGAGGAACCAAAAGCACGAGAAGACGTAGAAGGACATTTTGTTTCCCTCAAAATGGAGGGCGGATCGGTTTATAAATCGTCGATGGGGCATATGGAGATTTTATGCACACAAATATTCTCATCCTCTCTAACAGCCCACTCCTCATCCTCGTATCTCTCTCTCTTCTTCTGTTGCTCTCTTTCCCTTTCTCTCAGCTCAGCGTGCGTTGTGCTTTGAAGTCACCGCTCTGACAAGTCAACCCTGATGTATTATTCAAGAAGACTGTCGCACAGTATCCCTCTTCTCTCTTCTTCACAGTTATTCTCTGGCTGTCTTTCTATTTCTCTATTTTTCTTTTGTTCTCAAACATAATATATGAATGTATGAACTTAGATAAGGATCCAGACAGTAACTGAGCAACTCTATTGTACTGTTCACAGGAAGAATGGGCCTGATTGCTCACGAGTGTCTGTGTTTGTTAAATATTGTGTTGCGAAACTATCATTTCAAAAATAAATGTGTGCGTGTGAGATGGATAAGAGTGTGTGGTAAAGTCAATGCTGTCAGTTTTTATGAGCGCACTGCGGTCAGAGTGTATTAGTCAGGCAGTAGTGTTTTAAGACTATATGAGTGTGTCCATGAGCATTGGGATCATTCAGTGTGTGCGCGCACTAACTGTGGCTCCCTGGCACGGGGTCTCATTCTCACTGCGATGATTGTTCTGGCATGTCTCCTTAAAGCAGACAGATATGTCATAACTGAACATTTCAGAAAGAGAGAGAGGAAGAGAGGCTGAATTCAACAGGCCTGTCAACACGACTCAATCTCACTCAGACGGCACGCCCACAGACTGTTCACCAACCGTCTGATGCATATTACGCACAAAACTGTCTCGATCTGGCAATCCTAATCTGATTGGCTGGCTTAACACAACTTCCGAGAGAAATGACGCACTGGGTTTTATCTGTCCGACTAGAAACAAAGTCTTTGTTTACAAGGTACTGGGTTGATAAAACAAGCACTACTGAGGATGAAATAATTAGTGGAATTGTCATGTAAGTGGCATCAGATCTTTAAAAAGATATTCATTTCAGAGCTGAGGCCTCTTGTTTCTCTCTTCCAAATGTACCAAAAAAGTATCAGGTAAAAGATATTAAAATAAGTTTTTGAGGCACTTAGTTGCAAGTTAACTAGGTAACCATGAGCAGAATTTTGTATTCCACTTTGTCTGTGATATAATCAGTACTCATTACTTATAGACCTTAGTCAGGTTAGACACCATATTGAATTCAATGCAGATGTGAGGGATAGACGTATATATGGTGGCCGAGAGAGCGCAATGCACTGCAACTGAAAAAAACACATGCAAATAAGAAAAAACATCAGCAAATTAAGAAAACATCTTCATCAGTTTGACAACACATGTGCTGCAAATACTCACAACACAACCAAGTACAGAAATACGCGTCAAAAGTTCACAACGTAACCAAATACAGAAACGCGCTGCAAATAGCACAGACGACAAAGGAAATGTTTCAAAAGGACCCCAAACAAGTGATGAACCTGGCCTGGACCGCTTTATGTTCAATGTCTACTCGTTAGGGGTGTTGTCGATGACCTGAAAGGTGAGTTTTTTGTTTATTTTAACATCTTCATCGTATGTGCGCTATGAGTATTTGTAGTGCATTTCTGTATTTGGTTGCGTTGTGAGTATTTGCAGGGTGCATTGTGAGTAATTGCAGCACGTTTCTTTATTTGTTGTGTTGTGAGTTTTTGCAGCGCGTTTCTGTATTTGGGTGCGTTGTGAGTATTTGCAGCTTGTTTCTGTATTTGGCTGCATTGTGAGTATTTGCAGCGCATTTCTGTATTTGGTTGTATTGTGAGTATTTGTAGCGTGTTTCTGTAATTGTTTGCGTTGTGAGTATTGGCAGCCCGTTTCTGTATTTGGTTGCGTTGTGAGTTTTTACTGCCCGTTTCTGTATTTGGGTGTGTTGTGAATATTTGCAGCATGTTTCTTTATTTGGTTGCGTTGTGAGTATTGGCAGCCCGTTTCTGTATTTTGGTGCGTTGTGAGTATTTGCGTGTGTTGTGAGTGTTTGCAGCGCGTTTCTGTATTTGGGTGCGTTGTGAGTATTTGCAGCGCGTTTCTGTATTTGGGTGTGTTGTGAGTATTTGGAGTGCGTTTCTGTATTTGGGTGTGTTGTGAGTATTTGCAGCGCGTTTCTGTATTTGGGAGTGTTGTGAGTATTTGGAGTGCGTTTCTGTATTTGGGTGTGTTGTGAGTATTTGCAGCGCGTTTCTGTATTTGGGTGAGTTGTGAGTATTTGCAGTGTGTTTCTGTATTTGGTTGCGTTGTGAGTATTTGCAGCGCGTTTCTGTATTTGGTCGCGTTGTGTGTATTTGCAGCGTGTTTCTGTATTTGGTCGCGTTGTGAGTATTTGCAGGGCGTTTCTGTATTTGGCTGCGGTGTGAGTATTTGCAGGGCGTTTCTGTATTTGGCTGCGGTGTGAGTATTTGCAGTGCGTTTCTGTATTTGGGTGCGTTGTGAGTATTTGCAGTGCGTTTCTGTATTTGGTTGCGTTGTGAGTATTTGCAGAGCGTTTCTGTATTTGGTTGCGTTGTGAGTATTTGCAGCGCGTTTCTGCATTTGGTTGCGTTGTGAGTATTTGCAACGCGTTTCTGTATTTGTTTGCGTTGTGAGTATTTGTAGCACGTTTCTGTATTTGTTTGCGTTGTGAGTTTTTGTAGCGCGTTTCTGTATTTGGTTGCGTTGTAAACTTTTGCAGCGTGTTTCTGTATTTGGTTGTGTTGTGAGTATTTGCAGCACATGTGTTGTCAAACTGATGAAGATGTTTTCTTAATTTGCTGGTGTTTTTTCTATTTGCGTGTTTTTTTTTTTTTTTTTTCCAGTTGCAGCGCATTGAGCTCTCTCAGCCACCATACGTATAGATATAATCAATACTCATCACTTATAGACCTTGGTCAGGTTAGACGCCATATTGAATTCAATGCAGATGAAAATGAGGATGTGAAGGATAGACGTATAGTCTTTAAAATGGCATGCACTGTATAAGAGTCCCAGATCATGAATTTTCAGAATTCACAACTTTTAAAATTGTTTTATATAGTTTTTGCCTACTGAAAGTTTTGTTTGGAAATACGTTTCTTCAGCTGAACAATCAGATTGTTGCTAAACAGCAGTACAATCCATTGAACGCACTGTATTCTATCCCTCACAGCCTCGTTTTCATTCCTGTCAAAAATTAAGTATGGCACTACCCTGACTAAGGCCTATTGAAATCCTAATATGTCATAATACGTATTATATATATATATATATATATATAAAATCTGTCACAACTTAATTTATATTATCTCCACTCTTGTCTGCTCGCTTCTCTACACTCCTCTCCTTCTCCACTTGCGTTCTCTCTGGTTTCTGCTCTGTTCCTCTAATACTTTCTAATTTTTTCTCCTTTCCCTCTCCTTCTTTGACTTGTTTCTCTCCTCTCCATTTGTATCCTCTTCTCTTACCTTTGCTCCACTTCTCTCCTATCCTAGGAGATTTTTTCATCTCCTTCTCTATCTAGTTCTAGTTTCATCTCCTTCTCTTTTCTCTCCTTCTCATCTAGCCTACTCATTTCTTCTTCTAGTTTTTTTCTCCTCTTTTCTCCACTTCTGTCCTCTCTTCTCTTTTCTAATCAAAGTACTTTCTCTTGCTTCTACCCTTCTCTACCATTTCAACTCATCTCTTCTCCTCTCAGTCTGGTATCTTAGCTGACGTGTCTCTTTTCTCTTTGGCGTGATGGCGTCTCCCTGCTGCCAGCTCTCCACTCTGTCCCAGAACAGCCAGGACACCACACGTGTGCCAGCCAGCCGGCGACATTGAAACAGAGACACCGTGTATGTGTGAAAGAGAGGAACAAAGACTCAGCAGATGGAGAGACAAACAGGAGAAGTGGAAAGATACAGAGAACACAAACGGATGATCTGACAGTAGAAAGAATGCCGTTCAAGATGAGAAAACGCACAGGTGACAGTGCTGCGATGAACAAACAACATAAGACGCTCCACCCACACACATACACCCACCCACCCCACCCACGCACACACACACACACACACACACACACACACACACACACACGACACTTGAGTTGATCAGAAGCGATGACATCTGGACTTGAGATGAGGTGGAGGAGGTCAGGGGTTGGGGGAGGTGGCGGGTTATAACCCTAAACGTCTGAGATTGAAAAGTAGACAGGCACCTCTTACGTTTATGCGCGCTTGGTACTCGGCGCTACCGGCCGAGTTGCGTGCGGCGCAGCGGTACACGCCCCCATCGCGGATCTGGGGGTTGGTGACATTGACGTGCGAGACAGTGGAGCCGTCGGAGAGCGTGTACTGGCTGGCCCGGTGCGCCGAGTCCCGCGCTACCGGCTCGTCGTCCAGCGTCCAGGTGATGGTGGGGGGAGGGGCGCCTTTGGCCGCACACATGAGAGAGAAGGGCTCGCCAGGGGCTACCACGCGCTCACTGAAAGACGAGACGATCCGTGGGGTGCCGTCTGACAGGAAAAAGAGAGAGGAATACAGATAGAACACTTCATAATCTTTGAAAAGCACACTGCTGAACTGTTTATTTCATACGAACAGTATGAAAAACGGTAAATTTTACGAAATCATTGGATTGAGAACAGTTATTTTATTCTACTAGCCCTACTTTTTTTGCTGCAAATCGCAATCTTATTTTTTCAATTGCTTGGTTCCTTTCTGTTTCTGTAAATTAAAAACCAAATATATTCCGACTGTTATGCTGTATTTCATGTTCATTACGGACAGCAAAAGTACCTGTTACTAGAAACTTGTCGTGTCGTGCCTGTGTAGGACACGGTGTAACTTGCTTAAAAATAATAGTAATCTAATTTTGGAACTTTGATGTCAAAAAATAAATTTAACCACTGCAGAGTTAGAATCCGAACCACAACCTTCAGCGCTATCCCATTATCCACTCACCCTCAAGCAGTATGATGGAGAAGTCCTGTGCGGTCTGACCCTTGCGGGTGGCAAAGCACTGATATGCCCCTGAGTGTCTTTTCTGGGCTGCCGTGATGAAGAGTGTCTCGTTGTGGGCTCCCTGGATGGAGAAGTGCTGGTCAGGCACAATGGGTTCTGTGTTGCGGAACCAGGAGACGGTGAAGTGGGGCGAACCCTGAACAGCACAGGACAGAATCACTGTGCTGCTGATGCCTGTTTTCAGGTTCTTGGGGGATAATGTGACTCTCAGAGGCTCTGTGGAGAAAGAGCAAGACAAAGAGAGAGAGAGTTGTTTGAGTTTGAGGGTAAAATTTTGAATAAATATATATATTATTTTAGTGTAAGGCCGTGTGTCCACCAAAGTGATTTTAGCCAGCTGAAATGCTAGGCGCTCTGCTGAAAATGCTTAGCTGTGAGCACTAGAGAGCGCTTCGGCAGCGCAGCGTTTTTTTTTTTTTCAGTTGAGACACTTTGCTTGCTACGATAAGGAATATCCGCGGAAGTGGAACTAGTATCTCATTTCACAGATAGTTTGTTTCTGTACTATATATCTATATATTCCATATACAGATGTGGACAAAATTGTTGGTACCCTTGGTAAATATGAACAAAAAAGCCTGTGAAAATAAATGTGCATCATTAATCCTTTAGATCTTTTATTTCAAAAATTCACAAAAATCTAACTTTTTCATTGAAGTATAAGAATTTAAAATGGGGGGTAAATTTCATTACGAAATAAATGTTTTTCTCTAAAAAGATGGGTTTGGTGCAAACAGGGATAAAAAGTACCCCATGCCCACTGTTAAATATGCTGCTGGATCTTTAATGTTGTGGGCCTATTTGTTTTGCTGGAGGTCCTGGACATCTTGTTCATATAGTACATGTTTTAACAAATACTAACAGATAAAAAAATCAAAACCTGAAGGCTTCTTCTAGAAATCTTATAATGGGCCATGGTTGCTGGTTGAATCTTCCAACAGGATGATGATCCAAAAACAAACTTCAACACAAATTTCAACACAAACTTGTGTCACTGAGCACAAAATGAAGCTTCTGCCATGGCCATCCCAGTTCCCTGACCTGAGCCCTAAAGAAAATGAGTGGAGTGAACTGAAGAGAAGAAGCACCAACATGGAGCTGGGAATTTGAAGGGCCTGGAGAGATTATGTATGGAGGAATGGTCTCTGATCTCTTGTCAGGTGTTCTCCAAACTCATCAGGCATCAGGTGAAGACTCAGAGCTGTTATCTTTGCAAAAAGTATTGAATAAAAGGGTGCCAATAATTGTGTACAACGTGTGTTAGAGAAAAACATTTATTTCATAATGAGATTTACCCCCCATTTTAAATTCTTATACTTCAATGAAAGGTTAGAATTCTGTGAATTAAAAAAAAAAAAAAAAAATCTAAAGGATTAACGATGCAGATTTATTTTCATTTTTTTTTTGTTCATATTTATCAAGGTTACCAACAATTTTGTCCACGTGTTTTCTGTTCTATATATGAAACATCAATACAAATGTAAAGTATTTGCTCTAGATCTTGTTTTAAATTATTTTTGTTCCATTATTATGCTTGTTGTTGTCATCTGTTGACATTGTACAAGCAGAATGTGGCGGTTGGTCTGTGTTGTATTTGTCCCGCCCCTCCTCCACTGTGATTGGACGGCTGGGTACAAAGTGACAGTGATGAGCGCTGCGTTTTATCCAAACTTGAACATTCTTCTACTCTCAGCGACCGGTAAAAACGCTGAGCGTTCAGCGCATCAGCGTGAAATAGACGCTCAATGCCTCGTTACGCTCTTGCCGTTTTAAAAAACGCGCCGCTCCCATTGAAAACAATTGGAAAAATGTGCTAGCCTTGGATAAATATGCTTTGGTGGACACATGGCCTAAAAGTTAAAATTATGTTGTGCCTTATCTGTCCTTTTTTGGTGAAGACAGACAGACAGACAGACAGACAGATAGACAGACAGATAGACAGACAGACAGACAGACAGACAGACAGACAGATAGATAGATAGATAGATAGATAGATAGAGAAAATGTCAGTGAACAATAAGGCAGCTGGTGTTATGTGCTGGAGGCCTCTGTGCATGATGGTGTGTGTGTGTGTGTGTGTGTGTGTGTGTGTGTGTGCGCCCTCCTCTCCTGTCAGAATCTGTGTGAGCATACTGGTGTGATGTGCCCACCGGCTAAACGTCCAAATGTCCACCCCACCTCCCATTTCTTTATTCCCCTCTTCCTTTCACATTAAGACTCCAGCCAATACATTCCCACTGGTCTGAGATCCCTCCCCATGCCTGTTCGAACACATACACACATTTCTGGTAGAACAGGGGTCAGACTGGAGAGGCCACAACAGTCTTCCAATCCTCTCATATTACTTTCTCTGTAAGTCACAGAGAAGGTGGCAGAGGCCTATCAGTGTGGCAAAATCACTTAAACACAAATGTGCTTCTTGCTTACTCTCTGGTATACTCCGTTCGATATCTCTTTCTCCCTATGACACAGTTGCACAGGAGATATGGGGCATTAGATAGGTTCAACACCATGCCATCGGACCAAACTGACCTGGACCCTCTCCTTCGAATGAAAGGTTGTGGATATTCCAGGATTTTGTAAGAGATGGACAAACAAATCACTCCATAAACTGACCCCCAACAGGTGACCCAGATCTACTGGTCCTGTTTTTTCATGATTGGGTTAATCCTTCTACTTCAATGGTGGGTACTTCTATAGGGCAGCCAAAACCCTGGGGCAAGTCTCCTCGTCCTTGTTCCTGGAGTTCCAACTCCAACACACCTGAGCCAGCAAATCAAGTTCTTTGGATTCAGTTGAAAATCACAGGTAGGTTAATTGAAAGCAAGGCCAGAACTAATCCTTCTATAGGAAGGTTGATCTCCAGAAAGAAAGATGAGGACACCTGCCAAAGGGTTTTGGTTTCTGCTTTGGGGAACATTAGGTGGCTACATTCAAGTTGCATGTTCCAGATCATTCCAGTCAAACAAACAGTTCTAACCCTACTCTTACTATAGGTTGAAAAGAAATGTGTTGAAGCCTAACCACAGCTCTATCCTTATGCATAACTATGACTGTTTAATAGGAATGTTGTTCGAGGACCAACAAGAATGTCCTGCTTGTTGAAACTATGGTAAATGAAAAGGATTATAAGATTTTGCCAAGTATACATGTTTCTGGAGATTCTGTTGTCCTGAAAGAACATTTTAGTCGAGCAAACATGATCCCTAACCCCATTCTTAGGCTCATAAGAATGGTGTTGAAGCTCCAACCACAGCCCTTTCCCTATGCACTAACCATAAAATCCAAGTTCAGGAACGTGATTCCAGGACCAACAAGGACGTTGATCCAAGAACATATCCTACAAGTTAAAGGGTGAAAATAGCTTGTAACTTCTGAAAAGCTTGCATTTTTCCCTCACCAAATGTATAATGGTGATGTATTATGTAATTTACTCCTGTCCTACCATTAGTCCTTCTTTTTGTACCTCCCCTCTTTCCCTTTTGCTCTTTATTTCCTTTTTCTCCTTACCGATGACATTAAGGTGTCCTGTGACCTCTTTGGAGCCAAAGCTGTTGGTGACTTCACAGATGTAGTTTCCGGAGTCTTCCAGGCGGAGATCGCTGATTGTGAGGCCGGTCAGTCGCCGCGTCCAGCGGGAGTCAGCAGGAAGCGGCCTCCCATCCTTCAGCCAGCGGATGGTGGGGTTGGGGTAACCGGAGGCGATGCAGGGCAACTCTATGCTGCGCCCCACTTGTACCTCTCCTGACTGGAAACTGTCCATCACAGAAGGCGGGGATTCAGTGGGGTCTATGGAAAGAGAGAAAGACCAAGCAATTATATCCAATTATAACAATTCAAGTCATTTACATACATAAATCTTAAAGGTACATTAACAAAACTGCCTTATTAATTCTAATGGTCTAAGTAAAGGTAGAAAATGCTCATGTTTAACTATTTTTTTCTGCAAGAACCTTTGACTTACATCATAAGTGGCCTTGAGGGAAAAATACACAATTAAAATGTAGAATATAATCCCTTTAAATATCAATGATATAAATTAGAATGTTAATGTTATTTCTCAAAGAATCACATTTGATACAGTAACAAAACCAATTACGAAAATATGGTTAGTGCACTATGATTGACAAAAATGACAAAGATGTCAATTGCCCAACAAACCAACACAAATGCTTATACTCACCCAGCACAGAGAGACGAGCTCCATTGCTCTGCCTGGTTTCTCCGCTGTATTTGTGCTTGGTGATGCAGCGGTAGGTAGAGAGGGCATCCTCTTTCTGAACGTCAGATATGTAGAGGGCCCCATATGATGTCAGGAAAAACCTGTTACCTGAAGACAGAGAAGAGGTGATATAAACATGTGCACATGAATTTCATTGACCCACATAAGAATAAAAAAACACTGAAGCCTTTATGATTCTCTAAAGTACATTCAGTACCAACTTCATATGCAAATCCTCAACCACAGGAAATCAATTCAGTCAGTCACAGATAGAATAACCATCTTTGGACTTTTACAAAAATCCAAATGTTATAATTGGTAAGAAAACTTGCTCACTGAGATACAAATCATCCAGAAAAGTGTCTCCATTTACAAAAACTAACATGTATAGATATGAAAGAATTTTTGAAAGATACAACAAGTAATCCATTACAGACTAAGAAAGAGAGAGTGTTTTAATATTTGATGTGTATGTTATTGTAACAGTATATTACTGTCATGTTCATTTCACATCAGTGAGGCCTGACTCCACTCTGATTTATCTCTACATCCACGAAGGCCGTATTTTACATTGCAGCACTCGCCCAGAAGCCAGAAGTGGGTGATAAACGTTTCTCCTTCTTTTCAGTCCTTCTTATTCAATTCAGAACATTTTAGCTGTGAATATTTCTGACACAAAAAGACAAATAAGATGTTTGATGTATGTGTTGATTGTGGTCGTGTGTGTTTTCATAGGCAGAATTTTTTAAAAGTGAACATTGAGATCTTGAAGGATCTTGAGAACACTGAAGGGGTAACATCAGTTTGAAACCTGCTATACCTGCTATTAAGATGCGTTTTGGTCGACCGGATCACAAGTAGATGAGGGAGATGCATTCCTGTTTACATCTGGTGTTTTAATCCGTCTCTTTTGTCCACTTTCAACCACTTCTGCCCTGATTTCTTCAAGGGGAGGGTCTATGGGTGGGTAAATGTATGGGTTTTTCAGATCTTTCGATCTAATGGACAATTTGCATATGAACGCGCATGGAGACCAGGAATGGTGAGAGAACATTGTACTTGTCACGTTTTTTGTCTTCAAACCAAAATTGGGTCTTCAGTCGACAAAGTTTAAATCCCATCTGGCTAGTGTACTTCCCATAATGTTTATGCATTAGGTCAGTAGGTGGAGAGTAGGCAGTGTTTTTGTGGCTGTTCAAACACATTCGACCACATGAGTGTCTATACTATGAAAGCAATCCGGTCGAAGGCGTTTTCGATTACCTCTGGAAGTGGTCGAAAGTGGACAACCTCAAAACGTTTTAGACACCTGTATTTAGCGTCGTCCACTTGTGATCTGATTGGCGAAAACGCTTATTAATAACAGATGTAAACAGGATAAAGTTAATACTTAATTGAAACAACTGAGAAGTCTCCTGAGCTATGAAAGAGCAACCTCAGAGCAATAAAATGTGTGTGTGTGTGTGCGTGTGTGTGTAGAGTATTAAAAAATAGTTTGTCTGTGTTCTGCTAAACTGCACATCACTGGTCACAATAACAACAACAAAGTATGTCAGTGTGTGAGAACAGTCAGTCAGTCCCTGTGTGTGTCCTAGTTTCTCCAGGCAGGCAAGGCATGTGTATTGGGCCAACCGCGCCGTTATGAGAAAACTAACTGGACTGGAAATGTAAAAACTCACAAAACACAAGTCTGACACAAACACAGACATAAACCCACTTTAAGGCCAAACCTTCAGCTATAGGTCAACATCTGGAGTCATATCCACACTGTGACTCATTAAAAACATGAAGATGTGTTTAAATTAGATGTGGTATCATTAGTTGACTATTTGCCATGTGTCTTGTTTATCCATTTATATTAGGACAAACTTGTACATTCAAAAATCACTCAACAAGACACAACGTTCCTACAGAAAGCAGGATTACCCAGTGGGAAGAGCATGTGTGTGTGTGTATGTGTGTGTGTGTGTGTGAAGGATGGCGATCGATGAGTTTTATGGCTCGAGAGCTTCATCCAACGCAGATTTATGAAAGCGGAGAGGACAGGCTTGACTCGGCAGCCCACACACACACTCCATCACTATAACAAGCAGCTCACTCACACACACACACATACACACACATACACACACATGCAGATAGTAGCTACAGACAAACAAAGACAATGGCTGGAAACAAAGATAAATTCAGCGTGCATCTGTGTGAATGTCATGGCCATGTGATAAGACAATGAAATGAAGTATGTGTGCACAGAATTGGGTGTGCGTGTATGGATGTGTGATTATTTGCGTCACAAAAATTTATTGCTGAATGAATATTCGTATGACAGCTAAGCACGAGCATACGTGTGTATAAGTGTGTGTATAGACGTAACACAGTGTCTGTGTAGGTATTGTTGTCACGCTGAGTGCTAGGCCCAGCAAACTGTAATTTAAGAGTCGGCCCTCGCGCTTCAACCTGCATATTAAGCCTTACAGGATAATATGCACTTGGTGACTTTAACCCCCTACAACATCAGCGCAACGCTGTCACAACATTTCACCCGGAGCGAGAGACCAGAGAGGGAGAGAGAGCGAGAGAAAGAGAGGTAGTCAGTGAGTAATTTTGGTTTAATCGCAGTCACTTGGATCTTTCTCATTGTGAAGACTGGTAAATTAAATATCAGCAACCAGGGATACAAGGTCTCTCTTTCTCGCACTTTTTCTTTTTCATTCTGCCTTCATTTTTTCACCCTTAGCTGTATAATTTGTTGCACAAATGAAGTGAAATATTAAACAGATATTTCAGCCAAAAATTAAAATTCTGTCATTATTTATTTATGTTGTGCAAACCGGTTTCTTCTGAAGAACACAAAAGGAGATATTTTGAGTAATGTTCACACTGTTCTATTCTATACAAACTGCTCATATGATGTGCTATATTTCACGTCTTCAGAAGTGAAACTTTAACAATAGATTTGTGTGATGATCAATCAACACAGTTATATGGAAACTATCAAAATTATTTAACATTTTGGCAAATTGGTAGCTAATTAACTTGAATTTGTACAATCTCTTTTGTACGTTTTTGTACGATCTATTTATGTCCCACTGAGGGTTAGGTTTAGGGGTGAAACTTTACACATAATTTTTTCTAAAAATTGTATGTTTTTCATACAAATTACATCGTATGAAATCACCACCCTGTAAAATAGTTATGTTTCCTCGTGAGGTCAGGTAGGAACAGTCGATATTTGCTGAAAATTTTGCCTCCAACAAAGTTTTTTTGTTACATCTCAGTCATTTTAAAATGAGATTTCAGATCAACATACAGTGTCATCAAGGTTTTAAATGACATGATGGTGAAATCATTCCATACTCCCTCGATTTTATTTTCATCCACTCATTTTCTCCATATATCTATATCTAATTTGTCTGCTACTGGTTTTATTTAATCTTATTTTTAGCTGAGGAGGAGGAGGAACGGAATAGGGAAATGTTGCAAGCCATATTCAAACCCACATTTCCCATATGAGCACCACAGCTGCACTAACCACTAAGCCATGGTTTCAACATCTACTACTTAAAATAAGTGAAGTCCTTTATTTGAGTATTGATTTATGCTTTAAAGAAAATGCATGCACCTGTGTGTGTGTGTGACTATCCATAAGACACACAAGAAGTGAGCCGTTGGGTGTACAGATTAAAAAATGGAGATTGATGGATTAAAAGAGAGACAGACAGAGCTATGCACATATTAGTCCCACATCTCCTTGCAATCAGTTCTGTTTGGGAGTGCAGATCAATTCTTGTCTAGTCTTCCTTAGCCTTGAGGTGTGTGTGTGTGCATGAAGGATTAGAGGGGGGCATGTAAGGTCTGTCTAAAACAAGGGCTTGAGTGTACCACACACATACACGGTTCTGTGGTAGTGCTGGAGTGTGTAGCGTGGGCAGCCTGGGGCATCATGTCAGACCAAGAGAAGAAAAAAACATGTGGAATTGGATTTATGTGTGGAGCATGGCAACCTTCCAGTTACATCTCACTCTACACAGACTCCCAAAGGCCAGAGAAACACACTCACACACACATAAAGAGGAAAGAGGTTTGTATACATGTTCGAGAATGTGTATTTTTTGTTACTGGATGTCAGGAGGGCAGGCAAAATCTCTCGCTCTCTCGGCACAGGGCCGCTGAGAAGGATCTGGTCTAAAAATAAAACCCTACCGGAAGTAAAGCCGCCATTTTCCTGCAATCATTTTCAAGGTAAAAAGAAACAGAGTAAGTGAGGATATGAATAGTAATGTGAAATACACAATAGTGTGGAAAATAGAACAACAACAAAAAGAAAATTGCAACGCACGAATGCCAGGGGACTCTGAGGTAGGGGCGGAGAACGACAGAACGACAACAGAAGGGAAAAGAGGAAGAAGACGCGCACGAGATGACAGGAAAGAAATACCGAAATATCACAAATAAAAAGAGAGAGACAGAAGGAGAATGCATGATGAGAGAACGATAGACACATGAAGATGGAGAGAGAGAGAAAAAAAAAAGAGGGGTGTGGGCTGAAGCTGTTGTTGAATTTGCTCTAGGAGCTCCCATGCAAATGATGGCGCCGCTGCAATGCTAACGAGGACCGGGTTTCAAACTGTTCGGCCCATTACTTATTAATGCTCTGCGTCTCTTCCCCCTCCCTCTTTCCCTCTTTCCCTATCTCGCTCCACTTTTCCCTCTCTCTCTCTCGCTCGCTGTTGCTAGGGCCCCTGCGCTCACGTGACGTGGGTTAGGGGGCGCTGCGGTGGCATGTGCAAAAACGGAGCGAGAGATGGAGGGAGGGATGATGGGAAGGCTGGCAAGGAGGGGTGTAAACGGAGGGGATGCTAACGCTCGTTTGTTCGTTAAGCCACAAACGGGCTACCAGGGCACGCACGGAGAGCCTGGCACACGGAGAGACAGGCCAGCCAGGGCTCTGATTGGCTGTGGGTGGAACTCAACGTCATTTCGATGCGGAATATGGTTAACGAAGGAGAGATGACAAAAATCAAGAGCTAAAGGGGATCAAAGATAAAAACAATGTCACCAAGTGAAGGAAGACAGTTGGTGACGGGACGGAGAAGGAGAGATGAAGCGAAAACAATTCTATTCTGTTCCACAGAAACAGTCACGCTCAAACACACACTACACTGCTGATTTTGTACGAAAGCCTCAACCAAATCTTCCTTGAAACAATATGGTGTATTCAGAGACGACTCTAGTTCCTGCTCGCCTGGCCTTGTCTTACAACAAAGCACCCTGTTTACACCTGATGGACCCTTATGCTGGATGTATGTAATGTGATTCTTCAGGAAAAATGTCAAGCTCAGTTATAAAACAATGGACAGTTCTGAACCTTGATGTTGATTGGTCAAACATCGTCATTGGTGCCCCATCATTGGGGCAGTAGTGGCCTAATGGTTAGAGCGTCGCACTTGTAACCTCGAAGGTCGCGGTTTCGAGTCTCAGTACCGGCAGGAAATGTAGGTGGGGGGAGTGAATGAACCGCGTTCTCTCCACCCACATTACCCACAACTGAGGTGCCCTTGAGCAAGGCACCTAACCCCCAATTGCACCCCCGGGCACCCCAGCACACTGCTCCAGGTGGGTGTTCACAGTGTGTGTATTCAGTACTCACTGCTGTGCGTGTGCACTTGGATGGGTGAAATGAAGAATACAAATTCCGAGTATGGGACACCATATATACTTGGCTACACGTCACATCACTTTCGTTTAACAGCATCCTTACACCATGTCTACTTCTGACAACAGTACAAATAGATTTGGAACTTTTAAGTGTAGGCAGTCTCGAGTTGCGCCCGGTGTAGACAGAGAGTTAGAGGCCAACTATTAACTTTAGTTTACATGTCAGGAACTACTGTACTGTATATCTTCTAGTGGAAGGGCAGCACTTAAAGAATTTTCAGATGTGCACTTATTTTATTTATGTTGAGAGGGGATCCTTTTAGTTATAAGGCACTAGAGGTGTGCTACATTGTGAATATAGTCATGACTGAAGGGGTTGCAGATGCTCCACTGCATGTCATGCCTAATGCCCTTTAGCTCTGACTAATATATATATATATATATATATATATATATATATATAGTGCACTCTCTTGTACTTTACTGATACAGAGAACTTGCAGGTACATTACGATAAGGAAGCAGATTTCTTCAACCAATGCACCACACATTTATTGTGCCTTTCCCTGCATCTACTTCTTCTCTCCACTTCCCTGCTGTCACTCTTTCCTTCCCACCCACTCTTGTCCAACTTCAGCCTGTGTTCTGTAGTTGCACTGGCTCCCGCTGTTCTCCTCCTCTCCATACTCCAACATTCCGGCTCACTCTTCTTGAGAACCTCAATTACATCTGTGTGGGTGATCTCTATGGCCATGTTCACACAGCAGCAGAATACGGTTGTCAGTCTTGTATTTGAGTCCTTAATACAGTTGCGTTCACACACAGTTCAGGAGTGACAACCGTATTCTATAACCAAACTCACACCTGTAAATTTTCAGGACCCACAACTGTTTTTTTGGGGGGACCCCTGCTGTGTGGAGGAACTGGACTGAACAACTAGTTGTCTGTTATATCATCAAGACTTATAGAGACAGAGATACAAGTTGTGTGTCAAGGTTTTAGATCCAGTCACTGTCTTCCACCAGAGCTACTCTCATCAGTTTTGAGGTCTGCACCCGATTCAAATGCTCCACTTTCAGATTAGGCATAAAAGCTGGAGTTGGTTAATTAGGATTTGATTGGAATCTTGTCATGTCATCTGTGTTAAGACTTTGCAGTAGAGATGCACATATACAAAATTTCTCTGCCGATACCGATAGCCGATTATTCAGAATGATATCGGCCGATACCGATAGTTTGGTTTTTCTTAAGGAAAAAAAAAATCTCTCCCAAATAATGTTGCAAACTATACAGGGAACCCTCTCATTTGGTACACTACAATATTAGAGGTTACAATTAACAGCAGAGGTATTATATTCAGCTGCTGTTTATTTTCAGATATAATAATTACACTCAAATAAAAATTGAAATGTATAAAACTTAGTATCACATAAGGTAGTTTTCATAAGCACTTGTCTTCATGGCAAATTTGCACAAACATATAATTAACAGTAATTAAGTTCCTCTCTAGTGTTTTTTTTATATGTAGATAGCTAAGGAACTGTGAACATTGGAAAACATTCCTGAGGTAAAAGTGACATATTGTTCACAAGCTGTTTTATTGACGTCTTTCCACGGTTGAAACACAAATAAAGTGATTACATGAGACATGATACATTCTGGTAAGTTGTACAATATATTTCAACATACCTTTGATGTTCATTCATGTTTTTCGAAATATAACTTGTATTGAAGAGGAAGAAAAGACTCACGCTCCGAGCTGCCGCCTGAACTGAGGCATTACAGCGATCTGACACGTCATGTTTAAGAGCGTCAAAACGCCATTTATTGTTTGAATTTCATGATAAAAATGGACAGAATTTGAAAACTGAAACTTTAATTCTTATCAGAAGTAATAAAGCACAAATCTTTTTGCGATTATTGGATGGGAGGCGCTACAAATAATGTTTGATGTAGGAAAAAAACGCAGACCTGGCAACCCTGGCTTGAACTACGGGTGATTTATAGGGTCAGAAAGAGCCTGCTTTAATGTCACTATTTTTAAACTGTTAATGCGTTAAAATTCAACACATGAGTGATTTTCTTCACACACAGTATGTATGAGTTGCAGTCTGAACACGTCTTTCCGCACCCTTTTGATTGACAGGATATAATCGGCCCTGATCATCGGCAGTTTTTAAACAATCGGCCGATGGCCGATAGTGATAATAATAGCTTTTATCGGCCGATACCGATTGTTGGCCGGTACATCAGTCCATCTCTACTTTGCAGTTTTATGGACGTCGCCACAAATTAAACACAAGCTTGACTTACAATTATATAGATAATGTTCAAGACATATTGTGAGCTTTTGTGTTAACAGGACATTTTGAGACTTACATCTGTATAGTAAATGCAGTTGTCAATCCCAAACACTGACAGACTGAACGTAGCCTCTCTTTTAAAAACTCTTCACCCTCTATCTAACACTCTAGCTATTTGATATAAGTTGTCCCACATTCACTGTCATGACAGTATGTCTCCATGCAAGTCCGTGTGAGGGGCAACTCAAAATTCCTTCTTTGAAAACTGACAAAAAAGGCCACAAAATGTTTCAAAAGGGTAATAAATGTGTTTTTGGTCGTTTTAGGGCTGCTGATCTGGATGGTGACTTGAAGACCTCTGTGATCCATAGTGGAATATGTCTATCTCTGAAAAGTCAGCTAACAATTCCTTCTATTTCACTAATAACACTGCACTGATAACATTAAAAAACACATGACCCAATTGTTTTATTGTGAAACACAACAAAGCCTTACTAGATTACATAAAATACTAAGACAGACTTTTGAATTCACTTTCTGAGAATCAGAAAGGTCAAAATGTCAAATAAAGAGCCAGATGTCCCCCATGTAATCCACGCATGCATGTTAGTATTCATCCGAGTGCCTACTCCGTCCTGGTTCGTCCTAATGACAGGACACGGGGGGCAGGCATAAAACATTGCTGAGTGTGGAGAGTTCAACTATAAACATGTGTTCTTCTGGCCACTACATGTGTGTGAGTGTGTGTACGATCAAAATTCCGCCATCATTGCATAGCCAAGGTCACCCCGATAAACTTAATTTCCTTTTGATATCAATGCTGTTCACACATACATAATTATACATGCGCACACACACATACACTGCCACAAAAGGTGTGTAAATAATTGTGTATGACTGGCTAGGGGTGGGGTTACACTATCAAATAGCATTTTGGTGACTTACAAAGTGATGTAACCTTCAAATCAGTGTTCAGCCTGATTCATGAGCCATAAAGCCACTTCGGCTGGAATTAGTGGAAACAGGAGATGGTCAGGGTAACTTCACAGAGATGAGCCATGTGAGGAGAGAGTATTTATGTAGCAGCAAAAATTTTCAGCACCACGGACAGCAATCACACAATCACAACTTCAGAACTGGGCTGCTCCAGTTCAGCACCCTGGACAGCTTCAGAACGTGCGGCTGTCCACAACACAATCCCTTTTACATAGAAACAACGGAATGGAGGTATACCGCCAACAAAATACAACACCGCACAAATCCTAACCTCACAATGACACATCATGTTACACCAGGCCGTGGAGATGCACTGAGCAAATTAAATAGTAATGTGACATATGGTACATGGCCGCAAAACCCAGCCCAGCAACAGTGACACAAACATTCACTAACTGCAAAGGACAAAAACAGCAATCTTCTAAGCCATAGAGGAAAAGGAATGAAGGAAATGGAGGTGGGTTCTGTGATACTATATCTGTCTGTCTTGTTAGAGGGGAGAGAGATACATTTACATATTTCATACAATTTTTAAGACCTTCGTTCATCTTCGGAACACAAATTAAGATATTTTTGATAAAATCCAATGGCTCAGTGAGGCCTCCATTGACAGCAAGATAATTAACACTTTCAAAGGCCCAGAAAGGTATTAAAGACATATTTAAAACAGTTCATGTGACTACAGTGGTTCAACCTTAATGTTATGAAGCGACGAGAATACTTTTTGTGCTCCAAAAAAACAAAAACAAAATAACGACTTTATTCAACAATATGTAGTGATGGGCGATTTGAAAACACTGCTTCATGAAGCTTCGAAGCTTTGCGAATCTTTTGTTTCGAATCAGTGGTTTGGAGCGTGTATCAAACTGCCAAAGTCATGTGAACCATTGAAAATTTGAAAAGTTTCGAAACACTTATGACATGACGAAGCCTCGTTTACTGAAATCACGTGACTTTGGCAGTTTGATACACGCTCCGAACCACTGATTCGAAACAAAAGATTTGTAAATCTTCGAAGATTCATGAAGCAGTGCTTTGAAATCGGCCATCACTAGATTGTTGATTGTTGAATAAAGTCATTATTTTGTTTTTTTGGCACACAAAAAGTATTCTCGTCGCTTCATAACATTAAGGTTGAACCACATGAACTGTTTTAAATACGTCTTTAGTAGCTTTCTGGGCATTTGAAAGTGTTAATTATCTTGCTGTCAATGGAGGCCTCACTGAGCCTTCGGATTTGATCAAAAATATCTTAATTTGTGTTCCGAAGATGAACGAAGGTCTTACGGGTGTGGAACGACATGAGGGTGAATAATTAATGACATAATTTTCATTTTTGGGTGAACTAACCCTTTAAGGTGTACACTTTATCAGTTTGTGTATCCCCTGGGAATGAAACCCATGACCTTGGTGTTCTATCCATCCATCTATCTATCTATCGTCTCTTCACATCTGCAAGTGTAGCCACACACTGCAGTGTAGCCACAACACACAATTAATGAACATTTGCCACATGTGTGGTGGGTGTGTTTGTGTGTGTGTATGGAGGAAGTAATTAAGATTGAACTGTAATAAAACACCCATCCTGCTAAATCTTAAGGCCTCACTGAATGCTGTATTAACTGAACTATCTGACTGGGGCATGAATGGGAATGAACAGAGCTCCAGCAGAATCAATACCTCTCTCTCTCACTCTCTTCTGCTCCACCTCTCTCCACCACCATAATTTTTTTCTTCTCCTTTTTCTTGGCCGCAAAAGAATTACTCAGCAGCTGACAATAGGACATCTACACCCAACAATAGCCACTCATTCCTTCATTGGCCCCCCTTTCACTATCTACGCTTATGAATGATATCTCTCCTTCATTTCAGCTCTATTCACATTCAAAGCAGAGAGAACAGGCAGCCTGAAGTGTCTTGTAATAATAGAAGCATAGTTTGATAAAAGACGCCTGACACCTCGCAGGCTCTCAATGACAATGCAAACGTTGTGTCTGAGATGCTGGTGCAAGGTTGTGAGGATGTTTGTCATATCTAAAGGCCGGCTCATGAAGCTATTACCAGTCTCTACCTCTCTATGAGGTAGGAGGTCGCAAATGCGTAGGGTTCCAAGAGAAACATCTTACTGATCAAGAGATGTATGGGAGATTTCAGCTTCTTAAAGGAAAAGTTCACCCAAAAATAAAAATTCTGTCATCATTTACTCACCCTTATGTCATTCCAAATCTGTATTACTTTATTTCTTTCTGTGGAACATAAAAGTTTTTAAACATATTAAGGAAAGACAGAATTTAAATTTTTGGGTGAGCTTTCCATTTAAGTTTCAACTCAAGCAAAAGTTTCCATTTACTTTACACAATATTATTAAAGTGATCTCATTAGAGAATTTTCTTTTCTACTGGTGAATTTGGGTCTTCTATTATTTTCTCCTTTTTCCAAACCCTCCTCATTTCCTACAGTCTTCCACCTTTTGACCCTTCACTTCACTATTTTATTTTCCACCACACCCTTCTTACATTCCCTCCCCTCTATCTCTCTCTTTCTCTGTGCAATGGTTGGAGGAGAGTGGGTTTGTGGAGGACTAATATGCTCATTAAAAAGGCATGCTTCACCGTCAAATGCCAGCTGCCGCTCTTTTCCCTCCTCCTTCTATCCCTCTCTCTCTTAGTTTCCTACAGTGGGAAATTGTGAAACCCATGTTCAACCTCAACCACTGCTTATGTCTGAAAATAATAAGTAAACACACACCGAACACACATACTGTATATATGTGTATATATATATATATATATATATATATATATATTAGGGGTGAAACAGTACACAGAAGTCACGGTTCGAAAAAGGAACAAATCCTCAATGCTAGGTTTCTTTTTATTTTGAACAGTCAGTAGAGTAAATTACAGTTTGTTCCACCTAGCGGCATTTAGTCCCCTAGTTGATACAGTACACCCTCCTTTAGTGTACTAAGCACTAAGCAGTAAACAGAATGCACTCTTGCATAGGTCATATTTTTTGTAGGGCTGATAAAAAACAAAAGGTATTTGGTCACAATCAGCTACAAAACTGAAAAGCATCTCGTGTTATAAAAGTACAAAATAAATAGAATAATGAAAAATAAAACTTGTGCAGAGATTAGTTTTCTTTGTGCGCAAGAGTTCATTAACATGTGGCGACAATGCCGGATGCCCAAAGTTCAATATTACGCTTTTTCAAAAAAAAAAAAAAAAAAAATTCACAGAAAGATGAGCGAGAAGGAGAAAAAGTGCCATCTGCATCTGAGCCTACTTCACATTTTTCTGTGAGGAGACAATGAGTGAAGCGGCACCTGAGGCTTTCCATTTCCAGGACACGCATATTTCTTCACTCGACTGTGGTAGTGAGACTTCCACAACACAAATCATCACAATGCCAAATGATTTTGTCTCATTATAACAGCAGAAACAACTTAAAATACTCTGTCATTTATAGTCATAGAGATAAAAGTAAAGGCCGTTCAAACCAAGAACGGTAACTATAAAGATATCTATATTAGTGTCCACACCAGCTGACAATATTGTTCTGTTTATTCTAAGCGTGTGCTTGTCTGTCACTTTAAATGCTCGAGCTCGTCACAGCAGGATGGATTCTGATTGGCTGTCATTGTTTTTATCGTTCATCAGCTGGATAAAATCGTTCTGAAAGTGATCCCAATGATATTGTTTCTCAGTGCCGTTATCGTTATAGCTGTGGTGTGAACTTTGCTATTCTTTAATATTGAGAATGATTTTTAGAACTATATCTTTAAAGTTATCATCGTTGGTGTGAACAGGCCTTAAAACATCATTCGAAACTGTAAAGAGTCTGTTTTTATTTGTGTACACTGTACACTCACATTAAAAACAAATCATTGCGCTTTTGTAAAATAAAGAAAACAAACAGGATACCGCTTTCTGCCGTCCCGATTTCCTTTCCGTGAAGTTAGCGGAGCGCGTCACAAAAATTAATCGATACTATAGGCTACTAGCATGCTCTTGTGTGCCTTCTGAACTACATAGATCGTCTTTTCTTCTTCTGCTCTTTTTCCTGTTGCGGCGGTTAACAAACAGCGTTGCATTACCGTGCATGTCCCCTTCTGGATTGGAGTGTGGATCTCCCGTGATTGACTGTATTCGTCATCTGACTGTGTGCACCGAACCGTGACGTCCGTACTGTGACGGTTCAGGATGAATACATGTACCGTTACAACCCTAATACATACATACATACAAACATATATCAAAATGGCAGGAACATACATACATATATACATATATAATCAAAAGGCCCCCCTCCCCCCCACTCTCTCTCTCTCTCTCTCTCTCTCTCTCTCTCTCTGCCAGTGCTGGTTAAAGCCTCTCCCACACTCAGCAGGCTAATTAGAATGGCCATAAATATTCAAGGGGTTCAATGTGAAAGAAAGGAGCAAGAAAGGAAGGGGAAGGAGAACAAGAGAGGCCTTAACAGGAAGAACACAAGTGGAGGAAGCAGATGCCAAAAGACTAGGAAAAAAGGTGGAGAGAATGAAAATGAGAGAAGAAAGTGGGGAAAAAAGTGTAATGTGCTAAATTTTATTGTCCGTGCCTGTAGGTTGCTCTTTTATAGAGGTCTCATTTAAGTGTCTCCTAATCAGTTAGAGGTCTCCTAACATTTTGAGCACAGTTTGAGAACCATTTTTGGGTTCCCCAAAGAACCTTTCGGTGAGCAGGAAAGGAATAGTTCACCCAAAAATGAAAATTACCCCATAATTTACTCACCCTCAAGCCATCCTAGGTGTATATGACTTTCTTCTTTCAGGCAAACACAATCAGAGTTGTATTAAAAATATCCTGGCTCTTCTAAGTTTTATAATGGGAGTGACTGGAAGATGAGATTTTGAAGCCCAAAAAAAGTGTGTCCATCGATGATAAAACATACTCCACGCGGCTCCGGGGGGTAAATAAGGTCCTTCTGAAGCGAATCGATGCGTTTGTGTAAGACAAATATCCTTATTTAAAACTTTATAAAGTAAAATAACGAGCTTCCAGCGTGACAGCCATACGCATTCAACATGGCGTACTACGCGTTATAACGTAGGACAGAGCGTAGAACGTCAAGGCATTGTGTACTACGTTGCGGAAGTTAACACAATAGGCTTGTTCGAGATGCATGGGCGCTGCGCAGACCGATTGGCATGTGAAATCAAAGTACCGCAAGAGTGCTTGAAGAGCAAACAACTCCTTATGCATTTGAATCGTTCTCGTGGTACTTTGATGTCATACACTGATCGGTCTGCGCAAGTCGAATGAGTATGGCTGTCGCGCCGGAAGCTCGTTATTTTACTTTATAACGTTTTAAATAAGGATATTTTTCTTAAACAAATGCATCGATTTGCTTCAGAAGGCTTTTGTTAACCCCCCAGAGCTGCGTGGAGTACGTTTTATCATTGATGGATGCACTTTTTTGGGCTTCAAAATCTCATCCTCTAATCACTCCCATTATAAAGCTTAGAAGAGCCAGAATATTTTGATACAACTCCGATTGTGTTCGGCTGAAACAAGAAAGTCATATACACCTAGGATGGCTTGAGGGTGAGTAAACTATGGGGTAATTTTAATTTTTGGGTGAACTATCCCTTTAAAAGAACCATTTTAGTTTAGAGGAGACATGTGAGGTTCCTTTTTTTTTTTTTTTTTTTGTCCTATTGAGACTTTACCTTTTTCTCTGCATTTAATCTCATTGCTGTGTTGGAGAAACCATTGAGATATTAAAGAGATTTTGTGTTCTACTTCCATGCTGTTATGTCTTCAAACACGCACGTAAAAGCAGCTGACAACATCCAAACACATTTGCAGTCCTTTTGTGAGTCTCCTCGTTTAATAATTAAGGCTCATTGAAAATTAATACGGACATGGGCGTTAAGAAGCAAAAATAAGGAATCAATTTCTAATGCACATCACCAAAGAGAACTAACACTACCAAACATGAGCAGATTATCTGCAGTCTGGAAGAAAAAAGAGCAAACCAGGCAAAAGCAAAAACGAATCTGTGTTTGCTGCTAAAAATCTTCCCAGAAAATTAATTATTAATAAACTAACCAGGCCTGTTGCACTAAAGACAAGATGAAGCTGTAAGGTGCATGTGTGTAACAGACAATGATTGATGTAGGAATTGTCGGTGAGGTTGACTTAAATCTGTAGGCTGAATGTGCAGAACACAAGGCGTAAACACACACACACACACACACATACATACACACATTACACACTGGCCATTCCCACACAAATCAATACAGAGTCTCGCCAAGGAAAGTTTGGCCTGGCTGACTCCTACACTGAGGCAAGAGCTCCAAAACATCACTCACAGAGAACTGCACTGCTTCTTCCTTAGGTTTGTGATTAAGTGTGCTGATTTTTTCCCTTTTCATTTAAGATTTAAAAGCTGTTTTAAATTGAGTTTAACATTTAAACAGGCTTAGGATTGCTTTTCACATTATTAGGTGAAGGTGACTTTAACTACTATGTTCTTGCATTTGATACAGTTTACCTATTATGTACATACAAGTCAGTGCATTGTAATTACATTTAAAGTGCTTGCATTTAATTAACATTTGTAGTTACACTGTTAACTTTACTCCTAACCGTAACCCCAAAACCTAACTCTAACCTCCATAACCCTAACCTTGCCTTTGCTCCTAAAACTGACCATACCTCATACTCATTAGCAGTAAATGTGGGATTTACACAGTAAAGCCATAGTCTTGTATGTATGTACTGTTAGTATATAGTAAGGCCACCTATAACACCTATAATAAACACATAATAACACCTAGTAACTGACCATTTCTTCTTATTATTGTTATTAATATTATTATTTTGTTCAAAACATTTGTTAAAATAAATGCCACTAGCTTTGCTATTTTGTTACCTAAAGTAACGACTTTTGTACATGATTATGTTTCCTAAGGTTTTTGATGAAGGCATGCTAGAAAAACAACAATACACTACAGAAACTTCAATGACTTTTCAGAATTTATTAAAGAATTAGTTCAATTTAAAATGAAAATTACCCCAAGCTTTACTCACCCTCAAGCCATCCTAGCTGTATATGATTTTCTTCTTTCTGATGAACACAATCGGAGTAATATTAATAAATATCCTGGCACATCCAAGCTTTATAATGGCAGTGAACAGGACCAACGAGTATGAAGCTCCAGAAAGTGCAACCATCCATCATAAATGTACTCCACACGGCTCTGGGGGGTTAATAAAGGCCTTCTGAAGCGAGGTGATGCGTTTTTGTACAAAAAATATCCATATTTAACAAGTTATAAAGTAAAATATCTAGCTTACGCCAGACTGCCTTCCGTATTCAACTTAGGAAGCAAAAGGTAACTGACGTTGCGTCAGTTACATTTTTTTAGTAAGTTGAATACGGAAGCTGTAGGACATAGCGTAAGCGTTTTGAACTGTGAGAGTTTTACACTTTCTTCCTAAGTTGAACACAGAAGGCGATCTGGCAGAAACTAGATATTTTACTTTATTACTTGTTAAATATGGATATTTTTCTTACACAAACGCATCGCTTCGCTTCAGAAGGACTTTATTAACCCCCCGGAGCCGTGTGGAGTACGTTTATGATGGATGGTTGCACTTTCTTGAGCTTTAGACTGAAAATCTTTTTTTGGGGCACTGTATCAAATGATAGAAAAGGAAAACAGAAATAAATAAAAAATAGAAAGCCAGAAAATGTGTGAGGCACTATGAAGACAGATGTTGTAGTGTGGCACTTGGTGTCCCCTCATCCAAGACCCAGGGGCCAAGAGATTGCACATGACAGAGAGAGAGAAAGTGTGTGTGTGTGTGTGTGTGTGTGTGTGTGTGTGTGTGTGTGAGAGAGAGAGAGACAGAGAGAGAGAGAGTCAGTGTGGCAGAATCCTGTCTGCATCACTGTCTCTTCTGCATCGGTGCCTCATGCTCTGCCCCAATTTAACCAATGCCACTATAATCAGTAAACAGCATACAACACAGGGGGAGGGGATAGAGGGAACACAGGAAAGATAAAGAAAGAATTAAAGAATTGAAGGAGGAAAGAATGCAGAGCTATAAATCATAACTTAAACATAACATATTCTTCATAACTACTTTAATGTGCAGAAGAGTTACTCTTGACTGCGACTCTCTGTCTCTGGGGAATTATCTTAAAAAAAAGGTAAAAAAAAAAAAATCTTTGAGAATTTTTTATTGAAGAAGACTTTCTTTGAGCCTTACACCCAAACACTCTGCTATAAACATTTAAAATAACAGTGATAGATGATTCATGATTTGAGTTAGGTTGTTTGCGACCACTGGTATTCCTTTAGTTTCCCAAGGAGTAAACAAAGTCATACATGTTTAGAGATTAAGCAAATGATTACAGAAACTTCATTTTTTGATGAACTGATAGTTAAAGGTCAATCATATTTATTTGCATTTTGGCTAAGGTCTCTGTAAAGGAAAACAGCAACAGAAGATGATGTGCTCAGAGAAAGATGGAGAATGAAGTCATGTGGAAAATAAAAAATAAAAGCACTGACATTCAGGTAAAAGTCTCTCTACGGCTATATTTAGCTTTATGTAAAGGTAAACAATGCTGTGAGGGAATTTTGGTACATTGTTATTTTTTTTCCAGAGCTTTCTTTCTTTTAAGCAGTTTTAATTTATTTCACTGTACCGTTAATTACAATGTGAAAAACAGAAAGTTTCTTGTTCCATTCTTTTGAACTTTTTATTCATCAAAGAATCCTAAAAAAATGCATGTTTTCCACAAAAATGTGAAGCAGCACAACTGTTTTCAACATTAATAATAAAAAGAAATGTTTCTTGAGCAGCAAATCAGCATATTAGAATGATTTCTGAAGGATCATGTGACACTGAAGACTGGAGTAATGATGCTGAAAATTCAGCTTTGACATCACAGGAATAAATTACATTAAAAAAAATAAAAATAAAAATAAAAAAATAAATATATATATATATAAACTTATTTTAAATTGTAATAATATTTCACAATTTTTGATCAAATAAATGCAGCATTTGTGCGCATGAGAGACTTTCAAAAACATGAAAAATATTACCAACCCCTAACTTTTAAATGGTAGTTTACAAAAATCCATGTTATGTTGCCATGGAAAACTGTGAAATATATAGTTCATCAGCCATAATACAAAAATATTTGACCACTTAATGTCTAAGTTGACCAATCAATCAAGTATTCCACAGCGCTGTATAATAAAAATAAATAATAAAACATTTTTCATTAAAAGTATTTAAGACAGAGAGTGTGCAAATTAGCAGTCAACATAAAATTGTACTCTAAGAAACCTGAATACTACACCAACAGGCAAATTAACATGACCCTGGTGGCAAAAAACAGAGAGAAGAAGAGATTTGAGGAGGGGAGATGGAGTGAAAAAAGGGGAAAGAGATGAGATGAGGAAAATGTAATGGGGGAGGGAGAAAGGGGTGACTTTATAATTTATGAGCCATGCACCATGTGCCTGGTGACATCTGCTATGGCACAGCTAATGTGTGTCCTCCATCCCTTTACTGGGATGCAAACATACTCACACACCACACACACTTTTACATACACTATAAAAAAATCACTTGCTCTACAAGAAGCAAAATGCGTAGCATTCAAAATGCATAGACTATCCATTTAAACATCAGTTCATGTGCACAACAGCAAACACATCATCATCCAAGAACAGCTAAATGTATTCACTTGAGTAGAACAATGCCATTGGAAAACATGCAGCTGGATTGTTTCCAGCGGTGTGTGCTCATGTTTTAGGATTCGAAAAAACAAAACAAAAACAGACCTGGAATTCTTGAGAGAAAGATCCAAAACAAATTCAAATTCCAACCATCTACTATCTATATGCTAATTATCAATTACTGACAGATTATTTTCATTCATAGTATCTTCATTTATTTTCTATTTATCACTCTTCCTCTTCTTCTTTTGAATCAGTTTCTGGTTCAAGCATATATGGCTGAATTAAACCAATATTTACACTTTTATTACACCATTGCACAGCGTTTACTACAGTCAAGTGGAGGCGGGGACTAATTTGCATATTCATGGTCTACATATACTAAATGAAGCCAGGGTGTAGAGTTACATTCAAACTATTTTAAGGCATGAAGAAGTTATTTTCACAGGACAAAAACAACTTTTAAATATGTCATTTTGATTATCCAAGATTGGCTCCAACCTAGTCTCATGGAAAGACGTACCTGTGGGAACGTTTTTGCGAGTCGCAAAAATACGTACCAATACGTACATATCACTGCAGTTTTAAACAGAAATGAACACTAGAGGTAGTAAAACAGCAAGCGCTTTTAATCGTTTTCACACACAGTTACGATTACAGGGTCAGATTATAGATTAATAA
Organism: Mylopharyngodon piceus; assembly: GCA_039654765.1. NCBI lineage: Eukaryota > Metazoa > Chordata > Actinopteri > Cypriniformes > Xenocyprididae > Mylopharyngodon > Mylopharyngodon piceus. Next base: position 6,541,481 of record CM077447.1, read on the forward strand.
AGACTTGTTTTCATGTCTCCTTGCACAATATTATGTTATGACTTCAAAACGCTTTTTACCAAAGTGCACGATTTGTAAACGAATATATTTTGGACTTTGCATCGCTTAACCAGCTCCATAAGTTTCACTTTTCTGACATAACAAGCTTGCTTGGTAGCTCAGCTGGTACGGAGCTGTACTTTGGACGAGGAAGCCTTGGGTACGAATCCGGTGAAAAACGAGTCACGGTAAAAGAGCTCAAAGATGAGAGATCAAACAAGCTAAAACGGCACGATTATGGATGCTTTTTATGTCACATTTGCTTTTGTTAACACTGTCGGGTAGGTTTAGGTGTAGTGTTGGTGGTGCGTTATTTTAAAAAATAATGGAGCAATACACTTTTAGCGCCACTCACCAGACAAATTTCAAATCAGAACTGCGGTGATACGTATAAAACCAACGTCATAAAAACGTACCATATTCACGTTCATCTGTTCCAGCAAAAAAAATGAACACGCTTTTAACGTCACTCAGTGGACATTTCACATTGAAACTGCAGTGATGTGTATGTATTGGTACGTATTTTGCGACTCGCGAAAACGTTCCCACAGGTACGTTTTTCTAATGAGACCAGACTCGATTAGTTTTAAGGGATAAAGTATTGACTGAAGGGGGACTGATATTAAAGTCCCCCCTTAAACCCAACCATCAATGGATCGTACGCAAACGTACGAATGAGATCGTACAACCAATTTCCCCAAACGTAAAATAGTTATGAATTGTCCTGATAGTGTGTTGGTCCTTTGGGCTTCTGTTTGAACATTTATTTTTTAATTTCTGCCGAGATTGCAAAAAAACGCTCAACTAAATCCACAGTTTCAAGAACAGAAGTTGAGTTGCGATGAGCACGGTGATAGTTTTTTCTGTTAAGCAGCTGAGTGTGGATGGTTTGTATGTGAGCCCCTTTCAAGCGTACACGGCCTGTCTGATGATGCGTTTCTCTGGCAACACCACGTCGCATAACAGCCCTAATCAAAAATCCTTTCAGAACTGGAGGCCAATCTCCTTTTTATGCACTGATTACAACATTACTGCCTTAGCAGGTGAGAGCTGTGAATAGGCATAAATTAGAGGAAACCTAACTATAACAACGAGTGTAGTGTAACACATCTCCCTTGATCACCGTACTGTCAGAACATAAGTAAAGCCATACTATCGTTATCAGCTTTTTGAGCTTTTTCTTAAAGCATTCTGTTGTTATTTCAGAGCCAGACTGAAGACAGAACTGGGATGGTTTGCTATGAGGTCTGTTGTGAGATGCTGGTGTGAGACAAGCTAAAATGGCATCCGTGATACAGCATATGCTTGAACTAAAAGATTGTGATTTTGCCAAGTAGGATGCGTTTTGGAACAACATCAACCAGTCGAATATTAGGGTTTCGTTGAGGGATATGGATAGCCTTTGGGCTCGGGTTGGTGCATGAACAACGTTTTTTGTCAACTATATATTTACACCAAAACTTCAGGCACCTACATTTTTTTTCACCTGAAAATGCCATAAAATACCTTTCCATTTTTTGAAATCTTGGCACAGAAACAGAATCTGATAACATGATCGGGATGCCAATTAGATACACACTTGTGTATCTTATAGGCATGCACTAGAACTGGCATATTAAAATTCTTCGTAATATAATATTCATTTGCAGTTTTCCTAGAAATCAGTGTTGCCAAGTCCACAGTTTTGGGCTACTTTTACACTGTTGCAGTGGGTTGTTTTTTCAGTCCACAAGTAAATCCCCCACCCCCTGAAACTCTATTTTTACCGTAATTAGGCTAGTTTTGATCATGAATGGGCGGATTTTGAATAGCACTTGGGCTGGTTTTGTTACACAAACCTGGCAACCCTGCTAGAAATGGATAAAAGCTCATTAATAAAGACTGTTTCCATTCTTGAACAGATTGCACACATGCACTTGTCTGTAACGCAACATCAAATATAATAGACTGTAGGGTACAAATGTGCTTATATATTCAAAAAATCTGATTTATTTTTTCTTTTCATGATGTCATGGTTTTCTGCACACAACTGTGTTAAAACAAGATTAAAAATTAGTATTTCAGTAAATATTACATCAGCACTGACACATAATTTCATGAGCTGCCTCATTTTTCTCTGATTTAGTAGCTAATTGTTTGGACTGACCAGGCTGATTTTTTTTTTTTTTTTTTTATTCACAGAAATGTTAATCCAGGAACATGTCCTAATTGGCAAAATCATGGTCACTGATTGAGTTTAGAATTCTAACAATGGAGAATGGATGGACAATGAACAGTTGGAGGTGAGGGCAGGTGATGCAGCAGGGGATGAAGGAAAGAAAGATTGCAGTGGATCTGAACATGGATGATATTCATCAGAGCGACAGGCGTGGAAAAAAGGCGGGAGAGATGGAGGGAGGGGAGGAAGAGGGAATTTCTCCATCTCCATATGCCACTCCTTCTTTATGAGGTTTCTCTCCTTGGACATATTGGATTTTTCTCCCGCGTTCTACCTCACGGTTGTTTGGGTTCAGGCACTTCCAGCATTCATCACATTTGTCAACAGATAATCATTACCAGAGCACCGGGACCTCTACTGAAGGGCAAGATTTCTGACCTATTCACACTCTAGCATACTAAGGACCCAAGAGTTTAGTGTGCCAACGTAAAAAAATAGCATAAAAATAGAGAAGAAGTGACAGGGAGAAGAAGCTACACATTAAACGTATTCTCAAATGAAGATAATAATGCTGAAAAGAACATGCACTTCAAAATTCGAACAACTTTCAGGAACACAAATAATGTATCTCAATGCAGCTTTTCTATTACGACATACTCTGATATTTTAAGTCAAACCAATAAGCAGACCAGGAAAGCAGAATTAATGTCTTTTTTGAGGCCGACACCAGGGTTATTATATAGTTAACTAAAACTAAATCTATTAAAAACATTTTGTTAATTGAAATAAAGCTGAAATATTATAAAATATAAATTTTAGATGAAAAACTTACACTAAACGAAAGTTATAAATGTTGCCTTAGCAGATAACTAAGTTTAAGTTTAAGGACTAAAATTACTAACTGGAAATAAAAAAAAAATAAATAAATAAATCCTAAATAGTAATATTTAAAATAAAAATAATCATCATTATTATCATAATCATGATACAAAAAAGACAAAAAGCAAAATTAAAATGAAAGCTGAAAATATGAAAATAAAAGGTAATTCAAAGTATTAATAAAAAAAATATAATAATAGTACATAAATTATACTGAAATAACACTACCCGATACCAGAAAAAACTAATGGTTTAGTGGTTCATTTGTCCTCTTCCCAGCATGCACTGGGTCATGAATAATTAATACAGTTACTGTTAATTTTCTCATTTTAGTAAATTGTTGCCTTGTGATGTCAAAATGAGTTCATTCTTACTCTGGGGTATGAAATGTTTTGCACTAGTAATTTTGAAAGTGGGTTTGCTTTGTTTTTAAACTCTGCGGGTGAACTGCGGTGTCAAAGCTATAGGCTACAGTGTAAAATGATGCAGTACTGAAACATTACTGCAAGTTGCTTAGCTAAAGACAGCCAATCATGAACTGCCTCAGTGCTTATCTCATTAAATATTCATGTGCTTTGTAAAGTTGCTTGTACAGAAACTTTCACACGCCGTTTAGTTAGAGCATCTGAGGGAAACAATTAAAAATGTCAAACAGGGACACCAAATGTGTTAACTAACAGTTTCAAGAGACATAAAACAGTCAAGAGTGGATTTATGTACAGTTATTAAAGGTGCAGTAAGCGATTTCTGAGAAACAAAACCCCCAAACAAACACACCCCTCCCTTCATTGCTCCGCACCCAAAATGCACAAACACGCAATGCAGGAGTGGATGTCTCATTATCATAGCTGAAGCAAAGCAAAATAGTGCTTCGTATAAAATAAAGCGAAGATGACAAACAAACGACAAGGAAGAACAAAAAAATGAACATACAGTACACAAGAGTACAAGTAAGACTTCGTTGTTAGTCGTCAGCAGCTTACCAGCTTCAGACAAACAATGACGCTCAAAACTGTCCTGTTACTATATCTAACATTACAACAACAGCATATCTTGGTTCGGTGAAACATAGCAAAACCAATGTTACTCACATATGCAGCAGAAACAACGCAACCTCAGCGTCCGTTTTCAGGCCTTCCCGCTTAGGTCTCTTCCGTGCTGAAAATATTAACATGGGTCCTAAAGCTCTTGCCTGATCAAAATCCTTCTTTTTCCAGTGATATTCCTCTGACCTTTACTCTTTTGTAATGTCTCTCAGCCATCTCTCTTTCTACAGTCTTTCTTCAAATCTCCCTCTTGCTCACTCTCTCCTCCCCCATCATGAGTGGACATGCCCCCTACTGCTGATTGGCTACAAGTGTGTTGTGACACTCGGCCCGATTCACTTCCAACAGTGTTTCTCAGAAATTGCTCACTGCACCTTTAAGTAAGCTATATTCACCCAATCAATATAATGACCTCATTAATATGCAGATAAGAACATCAAACCAGGGTTTACAATTTAAAGTCGGCATGAATCGGAAGATCTTTTCTTCCATATTGTGACATATATCCCAGTGAAACGGCTTCTTGAACAAGAAAAAATTTAGGGCGGGACTTGATTTTATCCATGGGGAATTTATTGGATGGTTGTGGTTTGCTGTTGGTGGATCTCATGTGAGTGACAGGTTGTCCCGCCCTCGCGTCAGTAAACACGTCATCAGAGAAGAGAAGAGATTTCACTGCAAGAGGGAAGTTATTTTGATTAAAGATTATAAGGGCCCATGAATTAAAAAAAATATATATATACTGTATATATGCACATTATATATATATATATATATATATATATATATATATATATATATATATATATATATGTGCACAGATAAATCATTTATAATAAACACTGCAATATCCATAAAAAAAGAACTGTTAATTTTGATTTCATGGTGACTTTAAAAATTTCAATTAACAAGTGTGAAAAGATTATGAGACTTTTATCCATAAATGAATTCAACTTGCAAACTGTTGTCTTCATTTTTAAGTTCTACATATACCTCATTTTTTACAGTGTGAAGAGTAGAGAGAAAGAAAGAAGGTATGAGAGGGAAATGAATAGGCATAGGCTAGAGGAAGCGAAAGAATTTGACAGAGCAGTGACGAGGCGAGGAGAGGGGAGCACTGAGAGTGTGTGTGTGTGTGTGTGTGTGTGTGTGTGTGTGTGTGTGTGTGTGTGTATTCATATCCCCCGGCTCTAGCACACATTAGCTGCATTAAGTGAGCTGACAGGTCCATCCCCATTACCCGCGCTGGTGGCACACACTGCACACAGCGGCCTGACAACTACACACATACACACACAGACACATGCAGCCGCCCAGCACACGGCGGCCTGTCTCAGCCTGACAACCTCACCACGTGGGAAGCGCTCACACACACCAAACATATACTTTCTATTTCTCCGAAGAATAAGATCCTCCGCAAAGAATTTTCCCTCATGAAAACCAGTCTTAATTATAATGCATGCATTGCAGTCTAGTCAAAAGTGCTGAAAAAGAACATTAACATTCATTTGGCAAAAGAAACTAATGGTAAATTCAAGCTTTATGTTTTTCAAGCCTGTAACCTTGATGTTGTACCAGCTAAGCTAAAAAATACTAGATATAATGCACAGTATGCACAGTATGCAGAAATTAAAGTTGAGTGCCAATGTGGTATTGGGTACGTCTGTATCATGTCTTCTAGCTGCATTATTGATTGGTTGTGTTGTCTTGAGGTTCAGGGTTAAAGACCTTCTGCCGCCCGCATTGTTCAATTATTCACCCTGCCCAACGTCTGTCCACCAACCCACACACACACAGCAGACAGTAGATATAGGAAACTCAATGCGATGCACAACTAATAAACAATGATTATGTCATACTGAAATATATAAATAAATGTAAGAGGTCATGGACTAAAACACATGGAAACACATACCACGCTTGGTATTAGGTTCTATGGTTAAACAATATTATACCATGGTCTGTCTGGATACTCGATTCTGATTGGCTGGAAGGTGTCTGTGCGATAAAACCATTTAATGCACAGGCACACATCTCTCTCTCTCTCTCTCTCTTTCTCGATAATTAATTCAAATAAATGCGATAATTCATTAATTCAAATAAAAGTGATCTTACCATTTGCCTCCATGCCGTGCATTAAAATCGTTTAATGCACAGCTAGCTGTGGATTATCCCTTATTTGGTCATTTGGACATGTATCATGATAATGTCATGGCATACGTCATAAAAACATGGTATTACTACGTGTTCAAAACCATGGCAATACCTTGGTATTTTTCAAGTATCTTGGACTACCATGCAAATAACATGGTACATGGATATGGGTGCTATCAAATCTTAAAAAAATATTGAAATATCATATAGAAACCAATGTAAAAGCTAAATGTGGAAACATCTACAAAAAAACACCATGGTATTACTATAGTTGTAACAGGTTATTTTTTTCAGACATTTTAGACATGGTAATACCATAGTTTTCATGTTTTCATACATGTGGCATATGTACATGTTAACCATTCAGTACCATGGTATATATTGAAGTAATACCATGTTATTGAATGATATTACATGTGCCACAGTAATATCATGCTTCTTGTACCATGGTAATGTAGTATGTTTTTATATATCAAAATAATACCTTTTTGGACATGTACAATGGTAATACCATGCTTTTTGGATTATGTACCTTGATTTCTGGACACAGTCCAGAAATGTGCCATGTAATATAAACTATTCTGAACATGTACAATGGTAATACCACTTTTTTGGACATGTTCGATTGTAATACCACATTTTTGGACAGGTACTATGGGTTTTTGACATAATATGAAGGTTTTTAGATTTGTACCAAGGTAATATCACGGCATACCTTGGTTTTTAGACATGTACCATGTTTTATTTTTTTTTATTTTTTTATTTATTTATTTTTTTTTATGTACCATGGTAATACTACCATGGTAATATGGATGTTTTTGGACATGTACCATGGTAATACCAAGGCATATGAATATACAAGAAAAAAGGAATCCGCACACCAAACAAACTCAAAGTTCAAGGTCCTTTGAACAATATTCAGTGCTGAAGATAGTCCAAAATGGACTGAAATGTTTGCTTTTTGTTTTTCTTTCTTATTTGTGTGTGCACAGTCAAATATTTTTTGGTGCACTTTAATATTTTGTTTCACTTTCTTTGTAAATCTTCAGTAAAAATCTTGTTCAAAGGACCTTGAACTTTGCATTTGTTTGGTATGCGGATTCCTGTTTTCCTGTTTTTCATCATTGACTGAATCTACGCACCCAATTATATTTTTTCATTCATAATTTGGAGCAGAATTTTTCTTATTTGTTGTCTTATATGAATATACAAACCATTCAGTACCACGGTATGTATCAAAGTATACTGTACCTAGGTTTTTCGCAATACCATGCTTCCATTATATTACTATTACCATGACAATGTAATCATTCAATACCTAGGTATACATTGAGTATCATGATATTACCATGATATCACCAATGTACCATGATACCGCCACAGCAGCACTTCCAGACTGTAAGACTGTCTGAATCGCTGCTGGCCACTTCATTTCTTTGCTTAAGCCTCATTTGGTGACAACATCCAGGCTAGTTTCTTAACACGCTAAGCTGCCAAAGAGCAGCAGCTAAGCTCTCATTTAGCCTGGCCTTCTGACACTCCCAGTCCATTCAGCACTTAGCACTAATGTTAGCCTCGGCGCTAATGCCACTAACTACAGTACGCCGGCCAGACCGGTGGTTATTCAGAAACATACAAACAGAGATAGAGAGCAGCTACTGACCCTTTGTGGCTTTCCCTGTCTATCTGTCCTAACATCACGAGGAGGATTATGGTCTCAATCTTGCTTTTCTCTCATTCTGCTCCGAGCAATAAGCTGCATATACAGAAAGAAAAAGAAAGGAAGGGAGAGAGGAGGGAGGGATGGATGGACTGGGGGATTGTTGTTTGGGGTTAGTAAAGACGTTTTTCCTCAAATGCGATTTCCCTCCTCCGCTGACTGTAATCTCCCTGGGCAAATCCGTCTTTAGCCAAACGAAGCAAAAACAGAGGAGAAAAGGAAAAGCCATCTTTATCCAAATCCAATTGCTGCTGGAAGAAGGAGAAAGAGTAAAGGAGGAGAAGAAGATCTTGTAATTTGTCTGAGGGATTACAAGAAGAGCTGGCAGGCCCTCTGTGTGTGGTACATTTGTGCTAGCATGCTAGTTCATGTTGTTGTTGTTCAAATGTTACATAAAGACGCTACTGAGTGTATGTTTTGATTGACAGAGATGGAGTGTGTGGGAGATCTACAGGCCTAGATGGAAACACAGACTGTTTTCACATTTTCTGCTCTGATTTTGCAAGGAAATCTGCAGAATTCTTCTAAGGTATGAATTTAACCCAAGCAGGTCCACTTGGGGAAAGCTATCAGTAAGTGTTCGCATTTATCGCAATGGTGTGAGAATTCAGATGGTAAATTAAAAACGCAGACTAAACTAAAATTTCTTTCTCTTTCATCTTTCTATTGAGTTGTCCTCATGGGCTGCATGCAAAAGCAAACATATAGTGTAACCTGATTCCAGAAACAAATGACTTCTATGATTTGGTTCTTAAAGATAGGTTAATGGTTTGAAATCGTCTGAAAGACTGTCCTGTATAATTCACAGTATTCACAGAGAGAGAATTTCTTTTATATTTAAGCAAAATTATAAGTGAAAAAATACCCCAATTTATTAGAAATTAATCAAATCAACTTTAATGAAATTGAACACAATCTAAATCAGAATCAACTCAAATTGAATCAAATCAAATTATAAACTTGTGAATTGGAATTAAATTGAATCAGGAAATCTGTGTCGATAGCCATCCTTATTAAAACTGACAATAGTACATCTTGTAGATCATGGAATTTTGCTGCATCTTCTACAACCTAGCAATCAGAACCAGAATTCAAGATGGGGCATTGAATTGAATAAAAATCCAACATCAGAAGCGAATCAAATGGGATCTAATCTAATCAAGTCAATAACTTATTAAATTGAATCAGGAAACCCAGTTAAAAGTGACATTTTTTGTAGATCATGGAAGTTTGCTGGCATCGTTGCATCCAACCAATCAGACTGAATTTAATCAAAATCCAAAATCAGTAACAAATCAAATAAAAATCAAAAATTAGAATCAAATCAAATTAAAGGATTAGTTCACTTTGAAATGAAAATTACCCCAAGCTTTACTCACCCTCAAGCTATGCTAGGTGTATATGACTTTCTTCTTTCTGATGGACACAATCGGAGAAATAATAATAAATATCCTGACACATCCGAGCTTTATAATGGCAGTGATAGGGATCAATGAGTATGAACTGAAGAAAGTGCTTCCATCCACATCCATCCATCATAAATATGTGCTCCACATGGCTCCGGGGGGTTAATAAAGGCTTTCTGAAGCAAAGTGATGTGTTTGTGTAAAAAAAATATCCATATGTAACAAGTTATGAAGTAAAATATCTAGCTTCCGCACAAGCCGCCTTCCGTATTCAATGTACGCAGAAAGTGTAAAACTCTTGCAGTTCACAAAGCTTACACTACGTCCTACGCCTTCCCTATTCAACTTACGGAAAAAGTCTAACTGACGTGACGCCAGTTTACACTTTCTTCGTAACTTCAATACGGAAGGCAGTCTTTTACTTCATATCTTGTTTAAATATGGATTTTTTTTTACAAAAACGCATCGTTTCGCTTCAGAAGGCCTTTATTAACCCCCCGGAGCTGTGTGGAGTACGTTTATGATGGGTGGATGTGGATGGAAGCACTTTCTTCAGCTCATACTCATTGATCCCTATCACTGCCATTATAACGCTCGGATGCGTCAGGATATTTATTAATATTTCTGCGATTATGTTCATCAGAAAGAAGAAAGTCATATACACCTAGGATGGCTTGAGGGTGAGTAAAGCTTGGGATAATTTTCATTGCAAAGTGAACTAATCCTTTAAGTTAACAATCAAAAGTTAATAATTTATTTTGTGAATTGGATGATACAACACCACAGATAGCATGTGCAAATACAATGCTATCACAGGGTGCAATATATTCTTAGTGAAATTGAGTGTTGTTTGTTTCTCTGTGTCACTGGCAACCCTCTACACTTCACGATGGCTAGTGACAATGTATTTACCCAGAGGTCACAGTCCTTGTTGACATTTCGTGTCCTGTTTGACCCTCTAACCCGGCCAAATTGTAGCATGCTACCAAGAGAGAGGAGACAGAGAGAAGATGTACCATTCCTCATCCCTCTCTCTCTCTCTCTCTCTCCCTCTCTCTGCCCTGGACGTAACAGCCTATGACAGCCCCAATTAGGCAGTGTGGCAGCAGCCACTACCAGGCACATATCAACACAGACAGAGAGAGAGACAGTGGCGGGGGGAAGGGATGTGCAAGGCTGGTGGCTAAAGTTTATGTGCCATCCTTTGATTTGATGTGAGAGAGCACACACACACACACACACACACACACACACACAGGACAGGGGTAAGAGAAATAGACAGAGGTCCAGATCTGTGTCATTGTGATGTGCCATCAGCGGCTGTGTGTTTGTTTCTGAGTGACAGTGATCCAGTGGAGTCTGTCTCATGCTGCCTACAGCCGTCCACTCATACTGTACTTCATACTGTCACGGAGCATATGCTTATCACACATAGCGACTTACACCATGAACATACTCTACGCAAGTATACAAACTTTTTTTTAGTAAATAAAGCAACATTTACAGTGCATTTTGTTATATTGAAATAAGCAACTTTGACATGTTGATAACTTATTTTGGGCTCCACAAGACAAATGAGACATTTAAAACCAGTGTTGGGGAAAGTTACTTTTAAAAGTAATGCATTACAATATTGTGTTACTCCCTAAAAAATAACTAATTGCATTACTTATTTACTTTTTATGAAAAGTAATGCGTTACATTACTTTTGTGTTACTTTTTCTCACCTGGGCTGAGCTTGCTGGTTTGTTTGTTAATAACAACAAAATAAGTTCTATTTTTGGCAATTGTTAAGGCCCTTTCACACCAAAAGTGAAATGAGTAAGCCTCAGGCTGAAGGAAATGCATATTTACGCCTGTACAGTAGAGGGCGCAGCTCAAACAAACCTTTCAGCTGTGCTGCCATTCTGGATTAAAGAAGAATACAATACAGGAAAAGTAAGTTCAACACTCTTATTTTTAAATCTAAAGTAATTTTTGCTTATTAGTACGGTTAAATTGGATTATTGAAGGTCAGCAGCAAAGACATTGGTTAATAAAGTGAGATTAAATACATAAAGTATATTTGTGTCATTTAATATAGTTAATTATTACATGTTTGCGTAAATTTCTGAGATTGCATTTCACTGTTTTTATTCATTTTGAGGAATACTGAATGTTTTTGTGCAAGTGAGATGAGTTACTGCCATCATGTTTAAACAGCGCACACAATACCTCTGCACTTTATTTCTCTCAACATGGGGACAGGAGAGCTGTCAGTCAATAAATGTGAAAAAGTAATTTAGATATTTTGTTGTAAATTGGAAAAGTAATGTGTTACTTTACTAGTTACTTGAAAAAGTAATCTGATTACGTAACTCAAGTTACTTGTAATGCGTTACCCCCAACACTGTTTAAGACATGATATGCGGAAGGTACAACTCGATTGTGAATGGATGATTTCTCTTCAGGGTGAATCGGAAGTCGCAAAAAATCGAAAGTAGCAGCAAAACTTTTTTCCATATTGTGACGTACATCCAAACGAAACGGACTATATAAAAAAAGTAGGGTGGGGGACTTGGTTCTATTCATCGATTGTTGATTGGATGGAGGCAGATCTGAATGCGAGCTTGAGGTAAATTTAATAAAGGGGCGGGTTTTAAGCGGACTAAATGATTGGAGAAGTCTGGCATACATGTCTGTCATTTCACTGGAAGAATGAGTTGACATTTCAATTAAGCATTACAAAGTCAAAATTAAAAAAAAAAAAACATATGCATGGATATTTACTTCTTTTTTTTTTTTAAGTTGCATTCACAACCCTCTTGGCTCAAAAATCTGAGATGAGTCACTGCAGTGCCCCTTGTGGCAATGCCAAACGTGCAACACAGGTATGAACTGCAGACAGACACATTTCAGAATGAAGTCAAACTGGATGTGTTTACATTCACATTCTTGCTTACAAAAAGTATATTTCGGGCCTTACCGTAGCGTATTTTCAATTGTTATCAAAATATAAGGTAGTCATATCCCATGCAATGCACCAAGCCCATGATCAACACGCGCTTAGAGATGGCTGAAAACACACACATGCATACAGAGGGAGGTAGTGTCCCAGATTGAGGAGTGGAGTGCTACAGTAAGCTGATTACTGGCGGTCACCCTGCCTTGCCCTTCCACAATTAGGTCACCCCCGCCCCCCTTCATATTCCATATTTCCCCTGATCTCTCCATCTTTCTGGGCCCCTCTCTTTGCTCCACCCATCTCTCCTTAACTCCAGCACTCCTTCCATCTGTTTTCTCCTCTCCAGTTTCTGAAACATAAAGATCCCAAATCAGAATTTTGGGAAGCTAATATCAGCTAATGACTGTATAGTGTATAAAGTATATTCACTGTAAAATTCAAATTCATTGGTCATGAAGAGTGAATCCTGAACATTGAGTTCTTGAAACATCTGGAGTTTAATTATTTTAATTAACTATTTTATTTATAATTATTTCATTAAATTACTTTTATATATATATCTAATGCCTGTAAATAGTTTGAAAATGAGCAGCAGAAGTATCAGAAAAATCTTGGGGGGCCGTTGAATATTGTCTCGGACAATGGAGGCCACTTACTGGTCATTTACTAAACTTGTCTATGCAAAACTAAAATCCCACTAACTCCTATTATGATCATGTAACGGCAGCAAAAATTTTGTATATACCAAAATATAAACATGATGTAACTACCTCCCAAGGTGCAATAGCCTTAACACAAACCTAGGATGATTTAGACAACTTTACTGCTGAAATATCAACATTTTTGTACAGAAGAATTAATATAAGTGCTTTGGCAAATATGAGCTGAATATTCAGCTTTTAAACCCTTTTGGAATGCTTTGTCTGTTTTAAATGAACCTGGCACATTCTATGAAATATATTATATATATATATATATATATATATATATATATTTTTTTTTTTTTTTAAATAAAACCTGTTAATTTAGATTAACATTTACCACATAAAGCACATTCTCCGGTTACCTGACAAAACACTCTTTCACAGTGTTGAAATAGTTGTGATCTCTTGGCTAAAGAGGAATTTCTCTCTTTCTTTCTCTATTTTCTTTTCATACATGGTAGAATTTGTGAATTTTGATTGAAAGAAATGCTCAATAATGCAATAGGCTAGATTTAGTACGGACTACAGATTCTTTCCCTGTTATATCCAAAGGGGGAAAAACGGAATTTCAAATCAAAACTACATAAAAATATAATAAATGGGGGTGTGTGTGTGTGTGTGTGTGGGGGGGGGGGGGGTCTGTATTAAGGTAATAGAAAGTTAAAGTACATTTCAAGCAAATAGCAAGCAAAACCCCTGCAGCAACAGTTGATATGAAGATACCAGAGAATCCTGTTGAACTCTCTCTCTGAGCTGTAGAACACACATAAACACACACGTCCCCAAACACCGATCCACAACAATACCCTTTAAGTGATTTTCGCTGTTTCAATCTCTTAGTTCACTCGTCTACCTTTAGTTGAAGGATAGAATAAATTGAATGAATAAGAGAGGGAGAGAAAGAATGGAAGAGCTCACATCAGCACTTAAAGGAAGAATGCATTATTGATGACAAGACAAAGCGAAACATTTATTTATCATCCCGGACACAGTCCTGAGAGAGAGAGAGAGAGAGAGAGAGAGAGAGAAGAGAGAGATGAGGGAATCAAAGAGCCGAGAGTCATATAGTTCAAAATCAAGTTCAACCCCCTGCCAGGCTTGGAGCTGATCTGCGGTAAAGAGAAGGTCATGGATAAGCCCAGAGAGACCATATAGAGAGCACTTACTGCAATCCCATAACCCCCTGTTCCCCCCATGCCACGCTGGCTGTTATTACAAGTTTCGGGAATGCCCAAACATACAAACATACATCGTTGCAGGAGCGAATGCTTGCTCAACACACAACAAAAGCGCAGTCTTTGCATTAATTTTGCAGTAACAAACCTCAGCATAATCAGATACGTTATTATTCAGGTAGTTAGCGATAAACATGTTAACTAAATTGAACTAACTTGCTCATCAAGATTCTTTGCAAAATATAGCTCCACCATGACAGTACGAAAAGAAAAGTGACAATAGACAGTTAAAGTGATAGTTAACCCTCATGTTGTTCCAAAGGTCCTGTGTATCTTTCTTCTGCAGAGATGCTAATATCTGCTATAGTGCCCAATGTGCTTTGTGTTGCATAATTGTGTTCTGACACGTTTCCAAACACAACAAAAAATGAAATCAAGCAGCTACAAGTATCTGTATTCACAAATTTGCAAATGTGCATCGCAGTGACATTGAAAAACATGCAAAAAAACATGTTTGTAAAAGAGAGAATGTGTAACTTTTGCTGCAATGAACTCTGACATCTGCTGACCACATACAATTTAAGATGCTTGGTTTTACAGGCTGTCTAAAATGCTGCACTTCTATTTGCGGGCTTGTGATGGTCCTTGCATGTCTGGGAAGTTCACAAAATAGTAGGGTGCCCTAATTGTGAATTAGGTTCAAGAAAAGTACTGTGAGGTTTGCCAAGCCTACACTGATCCAGACTCCACAGTGGACTATTACCTCATCTATATAGTATGTGGTAACATGACCGAAATTTCGGCAGCATTTCACTGACAAAAAAGGTCCATTTTCTATTCACTGTAAATACCCTAAAACTCAAAAGAATTAATTGGTTTGAGTAGGGTAAACTTAAACAAATTAGTTCAATCAAATGAACTTTTATGAGTATTTAGAACTTTCTTTTTCTTTTGAGTTCACAAAACTGACACATTTTAAGTAATCTGAAGTGTTTTATTGTTTTGAGTTTTATGAACTTGTTTCTTTTAATTTAGACAAACTTAAATTTAACTGAAACTGGGCTGGGATTTCTATTTGCCAGCATGCTTTGCCATGTCACTCGAAAGGGAGAGTAAATGCTAAAATTAAGTGTTGTATAATGTTTTTTTGTGTTTGCAAGATTAATGTTAAGTGGGAGATTTAGTGTTTTGTTATGCTAATTTAGAAGAGTTATATATGGTGTTTTTTGAGGGGTTGACAAGTGGAAAATGAGCTTAGTTTGAGAACAGATATATGTTAAATGTTCTATATTGCCGTACTCATTCAGCAATTGCTATGCTAATGCTATCAAGGCATTGTGTTACCAATTAGCAAGTTTGCATTTACCGAATTAGCTAGTTAAAGCTAGCCAAGTTTCCATAACATGATAACGTCTCCATTAACATGATAATTCTAAGCTAAATGTATGAATTGTCTTACTCAAGAATAGTTAAGAGTAATTAAAATGAATGAGAAACAAAATAAAAATCTGCTAGTTCTGCTTACCTAAACTTTTAATTTCTTAACTTAAATTTTTTGATGTAACTGATTACCTCAATTTTTTTGAGATTTGCCAACTTATTCGGGTTTACAGTGTTGTAAATACTGTACAGATGTACTGTATGAAGCACAGCTCACACAGAAGTCACTTTCATCCAAGCAGCTTTCTGTTGGTCAACACAAAATCTGCATGGGGAAATCTTTAGCCCTCACTCGAAATTCCCAATTGGGTGGATTCCTATTGAAATGACTGGATTTTGCTCTCAAACATTTGGTTTAGTGTGGCATTTAGGACAGCGCTACTCTTTCCACACCCTCAAAACAGATCTTACACCAATCCATCAAACGCTCCACCAGAGCTTCCTTAAGCATGTGTGAGACTGAACAGTAAACAGTTAGAGATTAACTCCGGTCACCTCAGAGACAAACGCTGTACCACAAGCTGTTTCTGTGGCGATTTGCTGTTTGGCTTCAAGAGCGGTTCAATACAATAAAAGTCTTTTAAACCTTAACAAGCTCCACTCTTTGTCATTGAGCCATTGTGTTCCAACTGAGAGTGTGCGTGTTTTGCTTCTTTGTATATTTGCTGAGTATTTTTTTTAGTAAATTGTGGCTTTTGAGATATGTGTACGGTGAGGGTGCTATTGTGTTTGTGAGACGTGTGCGCGGTTGTAAGTGTGCGTGTGATGAATGGTCCGTTACAGGGATAAGTACTCAATAACAGCTGACACCGTCTTGCCCTCTGCCCTACGCACACAAAAGACCCAGATTATATTATTGTTTGACTGCTGCCCCTCGCTCTGGCTCACACACACAGCCTCAGAAACTCCCCTTGAGCCCCCACAGCCAACATAATTACCACTATTGTGCACCAGACACACACAAACTGACAGGCACACAAAGACGCACGCTCCCTGAGATGCTCACACGCATACACACACCACTTGGGGCTTTGACAAAGACACGTAAGAGATGGCATGACCTCCAAAATATGGATGCATGCACAAATACAGATTCTGTTCATAGTTTTCTCTAACAATGCTTCAGTACTTTAGAGTTTAGTAATAAAAACACACTATAACAAAGAGTACCCTGTCTGTCTCTCTTGAGTGAGCTGAGTGCACGAAAAAGCCCAAGACTGTGTCGCCCTAGTGTACTTAACTCAAGACCGGCAGCTAAAAGTATATCTCGAAACAATTTTTGACCTGACCTGGGTGGGGTCATTGTAAATGCTGATTCGTCAGATCTATGCAGAATGACAAATGTCACTTAAAACTAGCACACCCCTTTTTAGAGTACTGTGACCTCTTTCAGACACCAGGGGGAGGGGGGCGGCACTGAATGTACTGTCCCTTAACAGTTAATCTTTAATGGGAGGCTTCTGTTCAGATACTCAGACCAAAACTAGCTGTGAAATGGCTGTGGCGGCACGAATGGAGAGGCCATACGAGGAGAGACAGAGCAAAAGCGGGGTTGGGGTGGGGGGGAGAAGGAAGGTTAAGTGGAAGAATGGAACAATTCTCTTTCGTGGCTGTGTTTACATGACTGCACGTGCGCGCAGACAAATGTAGCCATTAATGCAGTCTATCTCTCTCTCGGTCTCTGTTTCTGTCGTTTTCTTTAAAACTACACCCACCCCCTCCGCCCAACCTGTCCTTGACAGATTGTCTACGCTCACCACACTCCGCACACTCTCAGAGATGCCCCAAAACATACACCTGCTGAAACCACTCTGGTTTTTCCTTTCACTTATTCTTCTTCCTCTCATCCTCTTGTTTCTCCTGTACCCTGACTTTAAAAGTCAGGGACAAATTCCATGATCATATATATAATGTTCCTATGCGTATGCTATGGTATGAGTACAGTGCGCGTGACGTACATTTCATAATCGGTAGTATGCACCTATTGTACAGCCCATTTTCTTCTAACTGCTCTCAGCTTGCACTTGCGCCCTGAACTGTTTTTACACTATTTCGTTTGTCGATAAGGTGGAAACACTGAACTAGCCTGTTGTTTTAAAGTAAAAAAAAAAGAAAGAAAAAGAAACAAGGGACAGAACAATGACAACAAACTAAAGATGACAAAAACAACAGACACCCGAGCTGATGAGCGCTTGTGTGAGGGGGTAAGATATACCCGCAACTCTACTTTAGATGAGTACAAACACACAATTTTATCACTCATAACTTCCGGAGCGAAACAGCACAGACATTAAATAAAGATGAAATCTTTCTAGTATCCACGTGACAAGTGCCTGTGTTTGCGCATGCTATGAAATGGAGTATACCCTGAAAGGCTAAGCATTCACGTCAAAACAGATCTTTTTGGGCTTAAGTACTAGGAAGGTTATGGAGGGGAAATGAGAGTGTTAGTGTGTAAGTGTGTGTCATGATAGAGGTGAGTGCCCCATGTGTGTATAATTGTTTAATAGGCTGAGAACACACAGGCGTACCCCAGGGGTCTGCTCTGGGCCCATTCTGATTCCAGAGGAGCAGAGAAAAGGAAAAGAGATCGATTAGCCTTTCTGACTAAAATTGACACTCTCTATTATGCACACACACATTTACCTAAAAGGGGACATAACAAAAACTTCTACTGTTGTTATATAAACCTAATTATATAACAAAGATTGATTTTAAAAAGCCCCAAATTACATAGCCAGAAAATGCAGAACATGCCCCTCGTCCAGTCACAGATGCAAAGACAGATTTCAAACTAAAATCTGGTTTACTAGTTGTCAGCTGTGTGCATTGTCCCACCCTCATCCTGCCTGTATAAGCAATAAGCAACAACCAATGAAATTGAGAGTAAAAAGCACAAGAGGAGGTTTTACCGTATTTAGCTAACTTCTTGGCAAAAGTTTGTTCACAAAGTAAAGCTAAGTATACCTTTCACATACTTTACAAGTGAACAGAGCTGTACTCAATTTGTCTACACAAAGATCTCTATGTCATTGACAAAATGGAGGATGATCATGTTTGTTGTTTGTGTTTGTGCATAAGGTAAAGATGGGCAGAAGGAAAGAGAACCTTTCATTGCGGTAGCCATGTGGCTTTAGCCATCTGCTGACATGGTCTAAATTAATTAGCTGAACTCATTACAATTTTGCAAGGGGCCTCTAGCTTTAATGAAACAGTCTGTGGACACAAGCAGAGATCTCCCTCTTTGCTTCTCTCAATCATCAAGCCTTTTTAAATGCTTCAGTTCTTTAAAGTCTCTTGGAGTCTGATTGGCTGTCAATGCTTTTATCATTCATCAGCTGGAAAAAAAAATTGTTCTGAAAGTGATTCCAACTATACTGTTTCTCTATAGCTACAGTGCAGACTTCCCTGTTCTCATAGAATTAGAACGATTATTAAAACTTTATAGTTATCGTTATAGTTATTGTCCTTTAGACAGGATGTTCATGCTGAATGGGCTGTCAAGCTCCACATCAGTAGTACATGAGACATGAATTTTGTAGCCATATGATAGTTTTGTGAGGTAAAAACCAAAAGTTGTTATACACTTTTAAAAATTTGACCCCTTGACAGTCTTTGAATAATTCTGCACTACATTTGTTGTTCTTGGTATTCTGACAATGAACACCACAAAGCCAAAACTCCAACAGATTTGCTAACAGACACACCTTTCCATTTCACCAATACTGTTGCTATGTGTCTACTTTTTTATCTTTCTCTCCCTTTCTCTCTATCCAGAGGGAGTGCTCAGTCAGTCAGTAGCACCAAAGACACAACAGATGGGACTCAACATCATCCATAAGAGAGAGAGCGAAAGAGAGAGAGAGAGAGAGAGAGAGAGAGAGAGAGAGAGAGAGAGAGAGAGAGAGAGAGGCATTTATTATTTACACCACTCCATATTGGAATATTAATGCTAAAAGCAATCGGGCGACTCTTCATTAAATTAACTGGAGATGCAGAGAAAAGGAGAGAGAGGGAGGCAGAGAAAGGGGAGAAGGCACATGCTGTTAAAAGGCCCTAAAATTAGTGAAGCAAAAATGAATCCATTAAGGCTTCCATTCTCTGCTCTCTTCTCCTCTTCCTCTCCTCTCCTCTGCACACCTCACACGCTCCCATTAAAAACTGCTGCCCTGGCAGCACGTGCACACTTAAAGCTGTTTTTCCATGTCTTTCCAGAAATATGCATTTCTGTGCTGTCCCCTTAAGTGCCTGCTCAAAATTTAAACATGCATTTGGTGGCCCATACTTTCTCTGCTTCCATTTACCCCCTCTTTTCACTATAGCTCCTTCTCTTTATCTATTCTTGATTCCACTATTCACCTCTTTCCATTTTTTTAATCCCTCCTTCATCTAAATGGCATTTTTCTATAGATTACGCAGGCCACAGATGTGTACGTGGCGAGGGTACATCTGGCATTACGGCACGGGATATGCAGAATCGTTAGCGGCCCTCGTATTTATGCACATACACAAACGCGCATGCCAGCATTAGAGCCGGCAGCGTCTGCTTGGCAACACGGTGCGTGTGTGTACAAGCAGTCTTCCTATTAGCTGAGCGCTGGTACGCGCTGTTGACTTATCAAGAGCGGAAAAAAACATACATTTAATCTCCCTGGCATTACATGTTGACGCTCCAGTTACAAGCTCACTGCCTGCTCTTCAAACTGTGTGTGTGTCAGGTTTTTCTTACGTTAAGGGGACCAAATGTCCCCACAAGGACAGTAAAACCTGAAATCGACCAACCAGCGAATGGTGTGAGGGTTAGTTTAAGGAGTAGAGGATAGAAAATATCATTAGTTCAGTATAAAAAATAATAAATGTCAATCAAAAGTCCACACTATGATAGAAAAACAAAAAATGTGTGTGCGAATGTGCGTTTTCCTGCATAAGGGTGACAATCTATCCTATTTAAGGGCCCTGGACACACATACGCACACACAAAGGGGTCGAATCAATTCCAATTTCCTAGGTGTTCATTTGAATGATTGGGATGGCAGGGTTGAGATGGAGAGCCAGGCACACACACTCATTTAGACAGACAAAGCAGCGTTCTGGCTGTCTGGGTTATGGGTCACATCAGGTTTAACCTTTACGCAACACGAAAAAAGAGGACAAAAGAACGGCTTAAAACACAGACCCTTACTAAACACCTCTGAATGGAGATAGATGCTAATGTGTCTCTGACACAAGGCTTTTTTTATGTGAACAAGCACTGTGTTTGTTCATACAGTATGTAAATATCAATGCACGATTTTGTAAATATCATTGTGACATGTTTATTAGTGTGTGTGTGTGTGTGTGTGTGTGTATGTAGCTCAGTGCATTAGTGCACTGGCCGCAGGGTCGGCCCCATGAGAGGATTATTGATTTTAATGGCAGATATGCTGCTATCAGAAAGATGTCATATCGCGCACAGATTACTAATCTGAGTATGAGACATGACACAACCCTGCCACCCACCCCTAAAACAAACCCACAAATCAATATCAAAAGTACACAAACTGATCCGTGTACACACACACACCAAATCCACCAACACAGGACAAACACACCTCTGTTGCACACATACACACTGCACAGACATCCCAACATACTGTCAGAGTTGCTATGGCACCCGGTCCATATGTGTGATGTGGCTGCTGTTAGTCTTAAAATAAAACTGGGTTATTCAGATCTGACTGTTTGCAGTGCTAAGCTTTGCATTAATGCCCACACTACTGCAGGTTTTAATGATCTCAGCTGTTTCTGAAATAATGCTTTGCTACTGAAACGCATTTGGGGAGAAAAACTGCTCACACAAAAGCTTAAGAATTTGATTGAAAACTTTGGATATGTATATTAAAAATTATTTGACATCAATCATCAATCAATCATCTCTCTTGTGAAGCCATTTGATTGGTTTGTGTTAGGAACAGACTGAAATTTACACCATTAATGTTGCTCTCAATTCTCATTTGTGCATATGCATAATAAAACTTGTTGTATTAAGATTTGTTGCACCAGATCTAGCACCAAAGACACCAGACAACACTTATTTTTCTTCTGTGTCGGGTATGGCTATGGGTTACAGACTTTGGAGCATATTAACCAATGTGAAAAAGAAGTCTGATCAATTGTATTGAACGTGCACTTGTAGTCTACATCAAATCTTAAAAGTATATATTAAAAACAAAACAAAAAAAAAAAGAAATAGTTGCAGATAATATAATATTAATGAAATAAGGCAAATTAAGGTACTTAATTACACTTTCATGAATGTTTCTTAAATTTTTAAAAAGTTTTACTTTAAAGTACAGTTTACTAAATTGAAACTTCATTTCAATTGTGTAATTACAAATATATGTAAATACATGACATACAAGTTTCAATAGAAATGTTATTAAAGTATATTTTATTTACAGTTAGATACCACCAAAGACTTGTCTGTATATTTTAACCATATTTTAAAGACAATATAGTAATTATGAAATTACATACAAAGATATATTTAAGTGAGTCAAAAAGCACTCTAAATTTCAGCTAATTGCATTTAATATAAATTTAAACTAGGCTTATAATAAATTTAAATTTAATTGCAGTTAAGTATCCGAAAATATTACAGAAAATAATATACTTTAAAAGAATATACTCAAGTGTGAACTAAATGTAATAGGTACACTAAAGTCTACTTCTTTTTCAATATTTCTAATTCTTTTTCACTTCAATAATTACATTATTTGGTTAAAAAAAGAAAAAAAACCCATCTGTTTGATAAAGGCTTTATATAATTTCTTAGTTTTAAGTTTTCACTTAGCCTGGGCTTGCTTTCTTGCACCCACATTGAAAAGGCAAGAATCAACACTAATATTTCATGATTTTCAATTTAATGTTCAGTCTGTTCCTCACAAAAAGCTGCTGCATGGCTGCAAAACACTTGAAAAGACATTGGCTACATTTATGGTTCCTTTTTTGGAGCTTTGCAGCCTGTGGCTACAATATGTTTTCATAGTATGGACAAAGAGTAGCTTGGACATTCTTCAAAACATCTCCATTTGTGTTCCACAGGATAAAGAAAGTCATACAGGTTTGGAATGACATGAGGGTGAGTAAATGATGAGAGAATTTTCATTTTTTGGGGGGTGAACTATCTCTTTAAATGTGACATCCATTTCTGTAAGAACAAACTGACTCAGCAAAGCAATCTAAAATCTGGTTTGTGGTGTCCTTACCTGTGTGCGTAATATACATACTGTCTCCCTCTGCCCATCATGATGGAGAGGACAAAAAAGTGCATGTGGTGGTGATGAGGGGGAGTGGGGGCAGTTACTCCACCATCTGGCAGAACCTAGGGCTGTTTTTATCCCATTGCCCACATCTCTCTTTCATTCTCTCTCTCCTTTCACCTTATTTCCCTTCGCTTAGAGACACTACAATAAAAGTAAATGTAAATGCAAATGGGCTACAAAGCAACCAGAAAGACCAGAGCTGCAGAAACTAGACTCACACACAACATCAACACACTCCCACAAAGACCCAAATTAGGTTAATGGAGATGAATTGTAATTGAAGCCATGGTTGATGCAGACCACACACACCCTCCTTCACATGGAACACTGGAACAGACCAGAGGGGTGGAAAGAGAAGGATGGGAGGATGAGAAAGACAAAAGGGATGGATGGATGGATGGATGGATGTATGTATGGATGGATGGAGAGGGGAAAATCAGTGGGAGGTAAAACTGAAGGAGATCCAAGGGTGTCGCCAAATTCTTGTCACGTCAATAAAACTCATTCCCAAGCTGAAACGAAGAGAAACAGAGGGATCGATGGAAAGATACAGGAAAGCGAAAGTGAGCCAGTGATTCACATGAGTGAGCCGACATGGGTCAGGTCAGGAAATGAAACAGCAAGACGCCGTGAGAACAGAGCATGCACTCTACTAGATAAATATACACTTACACCTCTGCACATCCCCACTCACACACACAAACACACCCATTCACACCACAATATCAAACCATGAGGTTGTACTTTTATAGCCCAGGAAAATGAATGGAGATTTCAGTCATGTTTCATTTAAGTATCAACTTTCGAAAAACCAATATGGGTAGTATAATTTGTCTTGGAAAGTTTGATGAGAAATCTTTGAGTTCATAATGAGATCTCTGATGATTGATCATACAAATTAGTAATTTGGAAAATCTGAGCAAAGTCTGAGACATTTTTAGATCACTTCTGAAACTGCAGAAGAGACAAATTTGAGATTCCCTGAGAAAAAAAATCAGAGAAGCAGAAGTCTCCATTTGCTCTCACCAGTCACTGATGTAGTAGAAAAAATGATTTAGAGATTTCATTTGTTAGTTTTCTTTCCTGTTTTATTCATAATGAGATATCTGACTTTTGTCAAATTTGAGCACATAAGATATTAGTTGCGTCCCAAATGACGCACTATACACTATGCACTTATACACTATGTACTTATGCACTATGTACTCATCCATGTAGTGTATGAATTGTATAAGTTTATTTTGTCATTAAACATATGATCCCCCCTCCGCAACGTAATTAAAGCTGCGACAGCTGAGTGCATGAAGTGTCCAACGTTCCACACTTCATTTTTTCTGTTAATTTAGTGCATCATCTGGGTATTTAAAGTGTACTTTTTCTTTTTGGAATTTTCTGTCTAAACACAATACTCGCACTATTTGTACTTAAAAATGCCATAGAATAGTGCATAAGTACACAAATTGGGACTCACCTATTGTAATTCTAAAAAGAGACCAAATTCTAGAGGATTTCTTAGAAGTTGGAGAGTTGAGAGAACTCTATATTCTAAATTTCTTCTCAACTGTATCTCAATGTTGTCTAGGAGAAACAACTGAGATCTTATTTTTAATTTTTCTTTCCTATACTGATAACAAAGATGAAAAATGTATTGTTCAGAGATCTCTCTTCCATAGCTAAGAAAACTTAAGCTCAATCTCAGTTAAAATTCATTAAAGTATCAACTTTGTCTCCAATGTTTCTTGTGAAATTTCCCATGAAGAAAAAAAGACACAAATTAGGTTATTTTAAATACACTGAGACTAATGAATTAACATAAACAGCATAATTATAGTATGGTCATAAAATAATTTTAGAGTTCATATTGAAATCTAAGCACAGTCTGAGACATTAAGGACATTTTTTCTGAAACTCTAGAGGAGAAATGTGTATAATTACTAGGGCTGGGTAAACAATATCGATTTCTCGATTTTAATCGATTCTCATTTTTACGAACCGATATTGATTCTTAAATCTTAAGAATCGATTAGTCTAGTCTGTTTTCAGTTGATGAATGAACAGAACACATAGCGCGCCTCCCATCCAATAAATCGCAATAATCTTTGTGCTTTGTTACTTTTGATATGAAGCAAAGTCTCAGATTTCAAATGACGTCCATCTTATTATGAGATTCAAAAAATAAATATCGTTTCGGCGCTGTTTAATGTGGCGTGACAGATCGCTTTAGCACCTCATTTAAAGAGAAGCGGCAGCACGGAGCGCATGTGAACATCCTTTCCTCCACTTTAATACCAGTTACAGCGCGAAATAAACATGACTAAACATCTGAAGGTATGTTAAAAGATACAGTACAACTTACCGAAATCCGTATCATGTCTCGTGTAATAGCTCAATCAGTGTTTCAACCTCGGAAAGATGTCAATAAAACAGCTTATAAACAATGTCACGTAACGTCACATTTACCTCAGAAAAACATATTCAGTGACCATAAACTCATTAGTCAGCTAGAAAAGTGAACTGTAGAAAGCAGCATTCTGATAAATATAGCTGTGCACCGTTACATATTCATTATAATGTTCTTCAATATTTAATGCATGTTTAAATAAATTAGTTATGACAGCCACGATTTAAATTAAAAAAAAAAAAAAAAAAACACGAATTGGAGTAGAAATATGATTATGTAATTCTAAACTTTATTTATTATAAAAAAACATAATTGAGTGTAATTTAAGTGTTTGTATATAAATAAGTTAATTTTAACCTTCATTATTATAGTAAAGTAGTACCAACTGACTCCCATGTGTAGTTTACAGCATTAGTTGAGAGATTTTTTCCCTTTAGAAAATTTGCCATGTACTGTAACTGATATACTTCATCCAAAGTAATCGATATCGAATCAAATCGAAATCGTAATCGAATCGAATCGCAAGCATGTGAATAGAAATCGAATCGAATCGTGAAAATTGTGTCAATACCCAGCCCTAATAATTACTACCACAGGAGGTCTTTTCTTATACCTCAGGAGTTTCTCCATTTATTCTCATTATTAGGAGAAACAACTGAGAGATCTATAGTATTTGAAATCAATCACAAACTCCCACAAATTTAACCCTTCAAGCTAAACTCATTATCATGGGCGTACGTATCGTACGCTGTGATCTCATAGAGACATGAAGGGACAGGAACATCACAAACATAACCTCAGCAAGAGAGGGGCTCAAAAAGACAGACAGGAGTGAAGGGAAGAGGGAGAGAAAGAGACACAAGGAGCGAATGAATGCGAGTCTGTTTTCCTCTCAAATAAACAAGGCAAGCTCTTGTCTATCAGAGAATGAGAGGGAGAGAGAGAGATAGAAAGCACACAGTGTGTAGAGATGGAAAAAATACATGGGCATTCAAAAAACACTGAGGTGGGTGCAACTGAATAAACAGAGAAATGGAGAGAAAGACAGAGAAGGTCACAAGGTGAAAGGAGGAGAGGAGAGAGGAGGATGATGCTCTGCAGGAAGAGCGAGAGAATGAGACAAACATAAACAGCTGATGAGTGCGCACATACAGGATGAACATAAGAAAAGAAAAGATGGTAACACTTTATTTTAGTGTTCTTGTTGCATGTTACATGTAGTTACTATAGTAATAACTATAAATCATGCATAATTACATGCAAGTAACAAGGACACCTTAACTGTTTCCCTGCATTTGATGAGTTCTCTCGTCTTTTATGAGAAAACGCTTTCCCGCCATTGACGAGATTTTACAGCTTTCCATGTTTTCACTGTAATACGCTAGTGGGCGCTATCACACATCTTCTGAACTAGTACAGTATCACCAGATCAAAACACTGGCAAAGAAGAAGCAGAAACAAGCGATCTCATGTGTAAGCAGATACATATGAAAAATAATGCGATCATCAACAACACTCAAAAAAATGAACTTTCACTGTTGTTAGTTTCACTCAAACCACCCTTGTTCACATTACTTAAAAAACTCATGTAACTACATGAACGTAAATTAACTGCGTTGTTTCTACTAAAAATGAGTATTGTCAGCTTTACTTAGTAAGTGTTTGTTCAGTCAACTTAACATTGCTGAGTGAAACGCACAAATTAAAAAACTAACTGGGCAGTGGATCCGTAGTTCCCAGCATGCTTTGCAAGGGACTGCATTAGGAGAGTAAATTTAGGGATTAAAGTGTTATTTTATGTGTTTTTCAGTAAAGGGAAAGATGTTGTTAGTTTATGTTAGTGTTTAATGTTCAGTCATGTTGGACATTTAGAGGAGTTTCTGTAATGTTTTTAAATTTTGTGGTTACCATTATGCAGAAGAGTGTCACCTGTGTTTAGGCTGTGAGCCTCAAATACACAAGTTTAGGATGGAATTCCTGCTCTCAATTCAATTGAGTTTGTTCAATGAGTTATTTTTTGAGTGCATTTTGTAGAGAAAATAGTTCATTTAATAAGGTAAATTAAGTCAATAAATGTGTTCACCTTACGTAATAAACATAACATTATTAAGTAAACTGCACATATAAATATGATGTAACTGACATTCAAATGATTTGTATTTACTCAAAGAAATTTTGTCAGCTTTACTTGAATTTCTTTTGTTCATACAACTAAATTGTCATTTGTATAAATTACTCAATATAGTTGCGTGGAACCACTTGACACTTCTTTTTTAAGTAAATCCAACAATTCATTTTTTTGAGTGAATAAACAGCATATAAACCAAAATGGCGTGGTTAGGACTGTGCAAGCTTTGGGGGTGTTGATGGACTTGATCTACTCCATCTGTGTTTTGATCATCATTCTGAATCCGATCCAGATGTAGTCTTTGACAAAAACGCAATTTTTTCAGCTTTTTGCTCAAAATGTTGCTTTTTTCATGAAATTTACCCACATTCAAGTGTTCATAAAAAAAGAATGCATGAAGCTAGAATAAAACATTTTTGTGGCTGTTGTTGTGTAAAAGCAGAGGGTCTGTTCTTTCTTTATTGCATGTTCAGATATTCATACAACAAAATATTTTGGGGGCCATTAAATTTTTGTGAAAATGACCAAAAATGCTGGCGGTGGCTGCCAACTTTAAAAAAAAAAAAAAGTGGCGGGGAAAGAGTTAAAAAAAACAAAAAAAAAACAGTATAACTAAAAAGATAAATTAAATCTGGTAGTGTCATACAGCCAGAGCTTTGACTAAAAGACAAAAGCTCTGGTCCACATTACAGCTTATTTTGACCAAGCACCACCCACTTAGACAGGAAAAGCCATCTGATTGATTTCTAAAGTGAACAATCACAGTTTTTTTGTTTGCATGTACGGTTTAGGGGCAGGTTAACCATAAGTCATGCATGAAAAGTAATAGCATTAACATTTGTATTAAAAAAAAAAAACTGATCAGAATTTCTGTTTAAAAGTAAGTGCTGATTATTTCACAGATTCAACTCAGAAAACAAAGTGGAATATGCCATTCTGTTACAGAAAACCAGTTAACTTAAAATGTTTAAAGGGTTAGTTCACTAAAAAAATGAAAATTATGTCATTAATTACTCACCCTCATGTCGTTCCACACACGTAAGACCTTCGTTCATCTTCAGAACACAAATTAAGATATTTTTGATAAAATCCGATGGCTCAGTGAGGCCTCCATTGACAGCAAGATAATTAACACTTTCAGATGCCCAGAAAGTTACAAAAGACATATTTAAAATAGTTCATGTGACTACAGTGGGTCAACCTTAATGTTATGAAGCGACGAGAATACTTTTTCTCCGAAGCTTTATGAATCTTTTGTTTCGAATCAGTGGTTTGGAGCGTGTATCAAAGTCACGCCACCCAGTGGTGAACCATTGAAATTTCAAAACACTTATGAAGTAACAAAGCCTCGTTTACTGAAATCACATGACTTTGGCAGTTTGATACACGCTCCGAACCACTGATTTGAAACAAAAGATTCGTAAAGCTTCGAAGCTCCATGAAGCAGTGTTCTGAAATCGCCCATAAATAGATACTGTTGAATAAAGTCGTTATTTTGTTTTTATTTTGTATAAAAGTATTTTTGTCACTTCATAATATTAAGGTTGAACCACTGTAGTCACATGAACTGTTTTAAATATGTTTTTAGTACCTTTCTGGGCATCTGAAAGTGTTAATTATCTTGCTGTCAATGCAGGCCTCACTGAGCCATTGGATTTTATCAAAAATATCTTAATTTGTGTTCCGAAGATGAACGAAGGTCTTACGGGTGTGGAACGACATGAGGGTGAGTCATTAATGACAGAATTTTCATTTTTGGGTGAACTAACCCTTTAAAGGACAAATCCATTGATTAATTTGTCCTTAAAATCAGTCATTGCACCTTGTAAACAATCTCCTGGTGGACTGTTAAAAAGAGCTAAAACCTAAAAGTGAACAATAGCGCATGTGCATGCGCATGTGTGTAAACATACTCATGCATCTTGCATGTTTCAGCATTCGACTCTTGCTTTACGCTAGCAAGACTGTGAGCATTCAGCTGTTCAGCAAATTCATCAAGAACAATCTGTTCCAAAGCATGCAGAAAGACTAACTGTGTACCAGTCAGCGTGTGTATGCGTGTGTGTGTTTTGTGTGTTTGTTGTGCATGGCAAGCGGTCATGCTCTGATGCCCTAGGCCTTGTATTAAAGGTATGGTGACTGCAGAGGAGATGTGTTTGTGTGTGCGTGTATGTGTTCGAGGAGGTGGAGGGGGTTTGTGGTGGTCTCTAGAGGGTTTGTATCAAGGCTAGGCTGGTTTTCAACTGAAATGTATATGAGATTCAAATTACATGCTTGCTCTTCTCTTTTCTCCACCCCTCCTCCCTCCGCTCTCTCTTTCCTTCTCTTCCTCTCTGTCTTCTGGGATTCTTAGTCAGCTTCAGGCTCAGAAACATTCCCTCCCTTCTCTGTTTTCCCTTATAACTTCTCTAGCCAAGGAGACAGCTAAAAAAAGACAGCTACTTGACATGTTTTAAAACACTGAGACATTGTATTGTAGTGACTGGACTAAGACAATTTCAGTTAAACAGGTGTGTTAAAGACCTCTTAAAGATCACTTTGGACAGCTCAATGACCTCCAGGTGACCTAGAAGCATTTTAGGATGCTTCCGTTTGAGCATCCTGTGTTCAGCCAAAAGTTATTAGCAGTGTTCTGCAGAAAAGAGAAACGAGTGAAACAGTAGGCCATTATTCAAGAAAAAATAAATTATGAGCAAACTTCTTTGGAATAACATATTTGGGTATAATCTATCTCAAGACCCACCAAAATATTTGAGATGGGGGCTGGGTCCAGAAGTACTGTAAACTTAATCTTAATCAAAAGTTTGATATGACAGAAATTGAGTATTTAATAAAAATAATTATATATATATATATATATATATATATATATATATATATAAAATTTTCTTTTAAAGTAGAACTGTAAAATTTCAATACTAATATTTACATTTTAATTTCTTCATTTACAGACGGTAAAGAGTATATGAAATGTGACCATAAAAACTTGATATCGCTCCGGCCCGGATATGAACTGTAATCCGCACTGCGAGTGTTGTTAAACTCATCGCAGTGTTCAGCGCAGAAAACGCTCTCATGCTTGTTGCGTGTGTGTACATGTGAAATGCTTTTTAAAGATTAAGACATTTTTTCCTTATGTGTTGGTAGGTAGCCAAATGCACACGAGGGAACACAAACAACGCACTCTTACGACCATGTCTCTGAAAGACAACAGAGCTGAGTTGAACAGATGACAGAAATGAAGAAACAGACCTGAAACAGCCTTTCATGACATTTGAATTCTCCAGTGAAATGCAATCTCATGCAGAAGACAGCACAGTGATTGGAGTGAACGAGTTTCTTCTCATTAATAATGCGCACCGAGCCGCTTAATAATGAACCGAGTCGCTCTGAGACCCTGAAAACACTTATTACAAGTTGCACGCGCACTCTTCAGTTTGAAACATGCAGCACATACATTTATATAATTAAATCGCAACCTTTGCGATTTGAAAATCGCACTAAGCATTATCGTGATTTCGATTTGTGTGTGTGTCATTCACTGAAACGTAAATTTAGCTGCAGTCAAGTGACTTTGGGTCGAACCCACAGTTTGTTAAGACAGTAAAAAAGGTTAATAGGTTATGGTTAATTGGTTATATGTTAACATAAAATATTTTATCACCTTGAAAAGCTGGAAAATATGAAACTTTCAAGAAGAAAAAAAAAAGATCATGACCAACATCTTTTAGACCATAAGAGGAAGAGAAATAAATAGGGCCAAAGATCGAACCCTGAGGTACACACCACAGTATGAGTGAAAAACAATGTGCAACAACTTAAACTTAAAGCAAAACAACTCAGTAAAAGTTAGCTGTCGAGATTCAATATACAGTCAATGTATGTTTTCCACAAAATGTCTTCACGAAATTTTAAAATACAAAAGGAAAGGGGAAAAAAGCATTACAAGCCCAAGGCAGTGCAAAGCGTGGGTACTGGACCAAAGCTGTCGGACTTTAACTGGGCAGAGAGCAACAGAAATGCATACTGCCTGACACTTCAGCAGGGGCATGGAGAGAAAGAGAGGGGAGGCAGAAGGGATGAGAGAGAGGAGATGGATGGGGAAGCTAGTTAGATGAGCAGGAGGAGAGAAATAACGATCCTGAGCGGCAGAGGGGGGTCA
Organism: Mylopharyngodon piceus; assembly: GCA_039654765.1. Classification (NCBI taxonomy): domain Eukaryota; kingdom Metazoa; phylum Chordata; class Actinopteri; order Cypriniformes; family Xenocyprididae; genus Mylopharyngodon; species Mylopharyngodon piceus. The sequence goes on from CM077447.1 coordinate 6,573,141, forward strand.
GGTGCACCTGAAATGTTCTAAAGAGAGAGAAACAAAGGATGAATATCGAGTGGAGGGAAAGGAGAGCCTGAGGAGGTGGAAGTCAAGAGAAGAGGTACAAACACGTATTCACTCACACACAAACATGCTCTTAACTCATAAATAACTATGCTCAGAGGGAAACAGGTTAGAAGACACTCTTCTCAAACAGATATGGAGTTGCGCTGCAACCTATCAGACCCCAACGTAGAAAATAAAAGCAAGCCTTATACAAAATCCTTCTTATAGGGTGATTGTCAAGGTCTAATGCCCCATTCACAATGACAGCAATTTTTTTCATATGACTGTGTAACTGGCCGTAGCTTTTGAAAATCCAACCTAGGCTCATTGAGAAAACGTGCCTGTGGCGACATCTGCAAAAATGATTTTAGGTTGCTTCTTGCACATTTCACAACATTTTCATAGTGAAATGTTCATTGAAAGATGCTAAAAGCGCATTTAGCTTTATCTGAAACAGATTAACAGGAATCTGACAACGTTTTATGATGTCAGATGTTGTACATATCGTGGCAGTTTGGTAATCAAATAATTATTATTTGGTGACCAAATAATTTGCCCCTGTAATGATAATTTGTGTGAAAAGGAATACGTTGTTGCTGTTTTACTGCCACTATTTTTTTTTTTTTTTCCCAGTTGAATACTGTAGTGAATTTTATGAATAGGTAAGTTTTTGAGTTTTGCAAAAATGTCTGTAGAGGCATGTTTCTCCAATGAGGCTATGTTGTTTCATCACATATCCGATCACAAATCAAATGTATATTGCCTGTAAAAGATGTTGTTTTTCTATTTGGACAATGAATAAGTTTCCTTCAGGGAAAATGTGTGTCTATAAAAAGCATGAGTGCATAATGTATCATGAACAAAATAAACAATTATTAATACATGAATCAAACCCTTTCAGAAAGCCAACTATCATTAAAGGCACACTATGTAGTTTTCGCCTCTAGAGGTCACTTATTCAAAACAAAGCCGTAGCTTGATGAAAAAAAAAAGATCATGACCAACATCTTTTAGAGCATAAGAGGAAGAGAAATAAATAGGGCCAAAGATTGAACCCTGAGGTACACGCCACAGTATGAATGCGCAACAACTTAGGCCCTGTTTACACTAGTGCATTTTCGTTTTAAAACGGATAACTTTTGCTACAGTTATGCCTGTCGTTTACACTACTCTAGCGTTTTAGACCCTCAAAAACTGAGATTTTGAAAACACTGCAGAGCCCGTTTTAGTTTGAAAATGCTGGGTTTGTATTTCAGTGTAAACGAACCAAAACCAAGACTTTTAAAAACGATAGCGTGGCTGCCCACGTTCGCTCTGCGCATCCTTGGCGACCGTGTAAACAATAACATGGAGACTGAACTGCAATCTTTGCTGGCTTTACTGCTGTCGTTTTAAGCAGCCATTGTGCAGTTAAACTCTGCATTTTTTTTAATACTGCAGCTACCTACATGCGCAAGAGGCAACTGTTTCGACTTGTACGTGCATGCCCAGTGTGCATGAACGGTCATGTGATGTAGACGGAGATCGTTTCTGAAACGCTGTGGAAATGCCAATGTAGACGAGGATCGTTTTCATTTTAAAATGCCGTTTTAAAACGAAAACACACTAGTGTAAACAGGGCCTTGAATAAACAGATTGATTTCGCGGAATCATAAGAGGTGTTGTCTTCACGTCTACAGCCGGTGGAAAAGAATCAGATGAGACTCGGGCAGAAATCATATTCATGGATGAGCTAATGTATTAAAGATTTATTAACTGTAGTTATGTAGTTAACTGTAGTTATTTACTGTAGTATGAAGCAGGGTGTGACTGAAAACCCTTGGAGCGGAGCAAGGCCACTGGAGCGATTGCAAGACAAGTGCGACTCACAACATGGCTCGAGAGCAGTGGATCTTTTATTATCCCGCAGACGAACGCTTTCGCTTCTTCCGGTCATGAGTATGTGGGGTAAAGTAGCGCTGTTTTATCATCTTCGATACATTTGTGTGTTGAAAGTTGTTATAATGCTACTCTGTGCATTCACTCGGTGGTTGCTATGAGAAGCTAGATCGATATTAGGCATGGTAAAACATGGTACTCGCGTTAAATCAAGAAAACGAGATTTAAACAATAAGACTTACTGTGTTGAGCTGTGTTGCTCACCTGTCTAATAAAACACATAATATATTAAAGCGTTTTTTGTTGTTTCCATGGTTTCTGCAAAATAAAACCAAGGATAACGCGGGTATGATGTCATTGATAGACGACGCACGGACACGGTCTGTGTCATGGTTAAAATTGCTTATTTCTCTGGATTTAAACATTCTTGGAAACATTTGGGATAATGTAAGTAGACAAGTCAACAAAATAACACAGTTCTAGTGGTTTTTGGATATTTTAATCCAAAAATCTTACATATTGTGCCTTTAATACATTTTTTCCTGAATTATCGCTGTTTATAGGCAGAAACAAATCACATAAAACAATAAAATTACTCACAGTAACATAAATATTTCCTCTATCTTTCTAACACTGAACTAGAGTGTCTTTACTACCATTGGTGGATGCCATATCACATTGCAGCTCATTTGCATAAAATTAAGCTTCACAACTTTGTCACATCGCAGAACACTCCCAGATCGCGTCGCCGACGGGCGCTGTCGCTCTCTCATTGAAAATGAATGAGTTCTGACTATCGCAGCAGAAAGCTGTCAGTGTGAACAACACCCCTTTAGAAAGCAACAATGCACAAATTACAAATTATGCAGCTATAAAGCAAGTGCAAAATGCATTAGAGATACTGACTCCACTTTTCTTGGAAACATTGATCCACCGTAAATGTGTAAGTGTGTGTGTGCAGGCATTCTGGGAGGCCAGTGAGATGATGTCCAGATTAAAGACTTGTGGGAGTCCCAGGACGCTCACTATATAACACAGAGGCCATTGATTAGCCATTAATGACGCATTGAGAAGCCATCTCCCCCACCAGTACTCAATCATACCTCCAGAAAGAGAGAGAGAGAGAGTCAGAGGCATCAAGACAGGCTCTCGGAACATATGCCTACGGCCAATGCACAGCCGTGCTGATATTCAGTACAACAGCACAACCACAATAACATTCATTCATTCATTCAAATCTAATATATATATATATAACTAATGTCCTTCAGAAATTGTAAGAGCACACAAGCCATTCATGAAATCATTTTCTAACTCAAGGCAAAATCTTTCAATCCTTACCAATGTCAGTTCCAGATCTTACTTACACACAACACAAAGTCATCATTGCTGTGGTCAAATAGCATTAATCTCTGCTCTGGGACCTATGGAATAATTCAAATAACACATCCACCGCATTTCTAATTATGCATGACATCTCCACTGCCACACTTAGGTGGACCTCACCCTTCCTAAGCATGAACTGGACTGACACGTATTCACCCACACACACTAAATCAGGTTCACATCAAGGCCGGGGTCCTCATTACAGATAACGACAGTGCTAATTATTATTATTATGTCTCATTTCAGTCCGTACATTTGCTTTTATGTTTTCACTGCTATGAAAAAAAGCTATTTCTGGATCTAGCTTGAAGATCCAATTCAAGGAAATATTATGCACAAACATATATAGCATATTTGCAAAGATGACAAAACGCTGGCACATGCGAGCATGCGGCACGCGGATGGCGCAGTGTGGGGTTTTGCTGCATAACTAAGCGCGTAGAGAGGAAGCCATCTTCTCTGGGTAGCGCCAAATGAATTCACTGAGGCTCTATGCAAATGTTCCCTAGGCTAACGAGCCTGGCTGGATGATTGGAGTGCCATTGAAATTCTCCTCTCGCACTGCACTCCTTCCTCTCTTGGCTTCCTATCTGTCTGTCACTCCTCCTCTCTATCTCTTTCGCATCTATCTATCTATCTATCTATCTATCTGAGGCATGTTTTAATGTTTAACTCAATCTCTCTTCCCCTTTCTCTCTTTCTGTGAGCAAAGGGACGGTGGTGTCTCTTCTTAAACACGCAGTGATGCTTTGCACCTGCTCTCCCTGTAAAACATCCAAACACGGTTGTGAATAAACAAGCCCAGTCCTCCAACCCTCTGCTCAAACCACCACTGCCCCCGTAAACACACATCAATAAGTAAACGCCTCCATTTCCCTCATCTCCCCCTGTACACACACACATACACTCACACAAATACACATACACAGCAGGTAGGATGCCTCTACAGCTTCTTCCCTTTAGCACCTTGCTCTTTAATGGAGATACAGAGACTGGGATAAATAAATAAGGAAAAGATAGGGCGTCTTTAATGGGCGGACACATGGCCATCAGTCCTTCTTTCCCCAGAGGCTGTGGCGACTCTGGGCTTAAAAGAGCACACCTCTCTCTCTCTCTGTCCATCTGTCCGGCCCGACCACAGCTTTCATCACTCTTTCACTGTCTGCATAATTCAGCACCTGCCTCTTTTTCTGTCTTTTACTTTGTCCCTTCTTTCTTTATTTTTGTTGTGCCACTTTCTGAGGGAATATTGTCACTCATTCTCTAACCCTGAGACAGAGAGACAGAGAGAGAGAGCAAAAATGGTGTGGTTGTTTGAGGGAGCAGCTGGAGTGGAGGCACGCTCCACTAAAGAGAGCGCTGATTACTAACGCTCACAGAGCAGCTCTCCATCTTCACCTCTCTCTCCCGCTGTAGAGATTCTAGGGTCTGAATATGCAGATTGGTAGAAAATGGCTGTAGCTGGCAGACACAGAGGCCTGTGTGTGATCAGCTGAGTCTCACTGCAATTCATTGAGGCATTTTACTTGTACATTTATAAGCAAATCAGGATGTATTTTCACACACATACTTGTTTGCTGATCAAGTCTAGGCCTTTTAGTTTGTCCAATTTTTTGAGCTGCATCCCCACAAAACGTATAAATTCGACTGAACTCTTAAATGCTATTGTACATAAATTTAAAATACTACTACTAAAAATAATAAATAGTGCTGTCAAATCGATTAATCGCGATTACAATTAATCGTGATTAATCACATCAAGCTAGAAAAGTTTGTTTATATATTATGTGTGTATATATTATATTTATATACATATTATACAGTACATATATGTGTGTGCGTGTCTGTGTGTGTATATATACTTATACACACAGATACATATACTGATATATATATATATATATATATACACACACACACACACACACACACACACACACAAATATACAATATATATGTACACGCACACACATATATATTATATAAACAAACTTTTATGTTAGATGCGATTAATTGATTTGACAGGGCTAATAATAATAATACATTTTATGTACAACAAAATTTCATAGTTCACTCAAATTCATACATTTTGTGGGGATGCAGCTCAAAAAAAAACCTCAGAGAACTTCATTCATTCATTCTCACTGATTAAGTCTAGGCTGTCTGAACTTTGAAATGTTTTTTATTGTACATACATACTTTTTCATTCATTCATAATATTATTTGTCTGCTACAATGAATATTAATTAAGAATGGGTTATGAAGTAAAAAAAAAAGCATCAGAATGAATTATAACATTAAAACACAATGATATTTTACTGATAATGATTTTAAAGGCCCGTTCACACCAAGGACGATAACTATAACGATATTGACAAAGATGTAGGTATAAAAATCGTTCTAAATATAAAAGAATATCAGAGTCCAAACCACGACTATAACAATAACGGCACAGAGAAATTATATAGTTGGACTCACTTTTAGAATGATTTTTTTTCGCCAGCTGATGAACGATAAAACATTGACAGCCAATCAGAATTCTTTCTGCTTTAAAGTGGCAGACGACAAAATTGCAGCGTGCTTAGAATAAACAGAACAATATGGTCCGCTGGTGTGGACGCAAATGTAGTTATCGTTCTTGGTGTGAATGGGTCTTATCTTCATATTTTGGGTGAGCTGTAGACTAGTAACATGGTACTGAATGATTACAATATTCATATGCCATGAATATGCATAGTACTCAAGATAATACAAAGAAAACCATGATATTGCCATGATAAATGTCCAAAATTATGGTATTACCACTATGCCATGTCCAAAAATCCACTGTAATACTATGAATACTATAAAAAAGTGGCAGAAAGGTCAAACAAATCTGTGTATTTGAACAGTGACTAAAGAAATGTGACTGGAGAAATGCACTGTAGGACGGAAACGTCCGGTCAAATCAGTATGGTATAATTCCTCTTCAGCGAGCGAGTCCCCACTGGAGTTCAGTGCCCTCTTCCCTCATCCGTCACACGCTCCTTCAGCACCTCCAAATAAAAACCCATACACTCCATTCACTGCTCAGATTATTGATTTATTTTTCAGTCCCACTTTAGAGGACAATTTGTATAAAGCTATTCCATAATGTATGAGAGTGTGTGTATTATTGTAACTCGTGATGTGTGAGGGGCATGTTAGGACATGACCAACTGCTCTCTCTCGCCCACAAACACACATTACATGAACAATTTACATGCACACACTACACACTAGAATACACGCACATGAGGTGACGATTGATCATTAACGGATTCCTCTGGAACAATGTGACCTCACCTTATCATCACTGGCAGGTCTAATTTTAAATAGATCTTTAAACTTTTCTATACAATGAAATTGAATGAGGACTTGGGCTGTCAAGTTCTGGAAAAAGCTATAAAGCATTTCATATGACTTCAGAAATCTTGCAATATAGTGCATGAGTCATATGAATCAATTTAATAGTGGAGCTCATTTTTGCAGCTCAACAGCCATTTAATTGTAAGGGAAAAGAGCAGTGTGAACATTCTGCTAAACGTCTTCTTTTAAGTTCTACGAAAAAATCTAACTCAAAATATTAATAAATATTATAATAATATATAAATAATAACCCTAAAATAACACTGCTGTAAAGTAGTGCTAGCATAAATGAATACATATAAGGACGGGGCTGTTAACACGACAGTTTTCAACTTGAGAAAGAACACTTTTTCTGTTTTGGCCGTTCATTTACACGTCAACGAAGTTTTGGGGGCCTGAAAACTGTTTAAAGACGGGATTCAAAGTGTTGAAGTTTTGAAAACGATACCGTTATCATCTCAGTGTAAACTACAAAAATGCAAATTTGTCTTCGGTCTATAGGCGCGTAGTGTTTCTTTACAAAATGACATCGCCAACTACTGGCCTGGCATGAATAATACAGCGTTTTTAATAGTTTTCTCAGATCCGTGTGATCAGGGATCATTTTGACAATGTTGTTGTCTGTACGTGAAAAACACAAAAGAAAAACTTTTCGGTTTTTAGTACATTGTTGTCATGTAAACATACCATAAATGTATAAATCTGGAAGCGTCTTAACAACCTGAACACGAATCTACTGACTTCCTCCTCTGAATCTGCTCTCTCATTCAGTGTTTTTCCTCTGAGCTTTCTCTGTAGAAGTGTTTGGTTCAAGGAAGTCTGTCCAGGTTGGAGTTTATGCCCCTCTCAGCAGGAATCTGTCAGCCATTCGGAATGTGTTTGTGGCATGCGCATAACTGTGAAAGCACTGGCCTGTATATGTGTGTGGCGCCATGGTGGTACGCTAATAAAAAAAAAAATTCAAAAAAACATCACACTGCGATGCATCCTCACACCTTCCTCATCCCGACCGTCGTTTCATACTCGTTGCCATGGAGATAAGATAAAACTCACACTGTTTTGGGCTTACAGAAAAGGAGGAGAACGATCTGAACAGAACTGCTTGATGAAAACTCTTACACATACACTGGTGCATACATTTCACACTATTCCAGACAAACTAACACCGGTGGCAAAAAGGGACACTTTAAAGCGATAGTTCATCCAAAAATTCTCTATTACTCAACCTCATGTTGTCTCATACCCAAAAAATGTCCCAAAAGATGACAAAAAGCACCACAAAAGTAGTCCATAGAATAGTCATATACAATATTCAAAGTCCTCAGAAGTCATATGATACTTTTGTGTGAAGAAAAGACCAAAATTTAAAAGGTTAGTTCACCCAAAAAAGCAAATTCTGCAATCATTTATGTACCCTGATGTTGTTTCAAAAGTCTTTTGTTCATCTTCAAACACGAATAAATATATATTTAATGAAACCTGAGAGAATTCTGTCCCTCCACTGAAAGTCCACGCAACCAAAACTTTGACACTTCAAAAAGTTCATAAAGAGATCATAAAAGTAATAGGGATGCACCGATCCGATCCTCAGATCGGGTATCGGCTCCAATACTGCCATTTTTGCCGGATCGGGTATCGGCCGGATGGGACCGATCCAAATCTGATATTGTGCGTGTACTATTCTGTGTTATTGTTAAGCTCCACTAAAGGCACAAAAACATTAAAAAATACCATAAAGTTTCCGTGCACTATATTCCAAGTGTTCTGAAGCCATTCCATAGTTTAATTTGAGGTACAGATAAATATTTAAGTCGTTAAATTAAAGTTCACGTAAATGCCTCCCTCTGCTGCGGCTGTCAGTCATTCTCCATTCAGCATTCAAACTGCGTGTCGCGTTCGGTTACGACAGTCAACACAATGAAACTCTCTCCAAGATGAACCAATGTTTCTATTATTATACTTCATCTGTAGACAACGATACCGGTAATACAATACGCATCAATATATCTTCACTTTGTGCTTTGAACTTTTCAATGCTGAGCGCTGTCGCTGCGCGCTGGGACTCCATGATGCTTCAAGCAGCTCATCATTCTGCACACGGGATGCGCATAAGCGCTTTGTGCCGCTCTGTATGGGAGCCGTTCATATTATAATACTTTTGCGCAATGAAAGATTGTTAATAGCATTTTTTGTTCTGTCCTATCTATCATATGTTGCTGCCTCATTAAAAAAAAAAACTCCGCTATAAATTTAAAAGAAATGTCTTTTAATTTGATAGTATAGCCTATATTTATATATAAATATATTTAGTTTATGTCATGTATGACTCAAACATTCATGAAAAACAAGCCATGAGTCATGGATGAAGGAATCAGCTGGACTTCTGTTTATTTTGAATGTTTACTAAGCTAGTGAAGCTATTGGTTTATTTACAGTTGTTGCACTGATGCACAATTATTTAATAAATAATTCACTACATGTGTCTGTATGTTATTTTGTTTTACAAAGTTAGGAAAGCAATGTTTAAGTCAAGCCTGATACCTTGCACAAAAGAATGATCCCAGTTTCTTCCACACAGTGAGGCATACAGTTTATTAGGTAATTTAGCACTTTTTTTATTATTACTTGAATATCGGATCGGTATCGGTATCGGCCGATACTGAATCCCAGGTATCGGAATCGGTATCGGAAGCAAAAAAGGCGGATCGGTGCATCCCTAAAAAGTAATCCATATGAATTGAATGAATTCTTACTGGTTTAGAATGACAAGGCTGAGTAATTGACGACAGAATTTTCAGTAAACTAACCCTTTAAATTGTTATTCACTGAAAATCTTGACACATAGATATAGTAATTCTTTTAAAAACTCCTGCTGATCCAGTTTACAAAATTGGTCCGAGAGATTCATTCTCAAGTTCAAATCACTGATTCAGTCATCAGTAAGATTATCAGTTTCAGTCTGTTTCTCACACAAAGCTATCACATGACTTCAAAAGACTTGGAATATGGCATATACAGACTACTTTTATGATACTCTTATGGTGCTTTTCCAATGCGTGGTATGACTTGGCTCGGTTCGGTTCGGCACGGCTCGGCTCACTTTACTTTCGGTTGCTTTTCCACTGCAGTTTAGTACCGCTTCAAAGTGGGTGGGATTATAGACTGATCGTTATAGTTGCGCCGCCTTTACTGCCGTGGATCTGCTCCTCGGCTACTAACTAGTCTGCACCTCGTCTACTGACCACGATACAACCATTTCTTTTTTCAATTTGCGTGCGACGGTCATTTAAAGCAAATCGTTTAAAAAAAGTTGCGCAAACAAATGATACTGCGGTAGCTGTTACTGACTATTTAAATCTAGCGGGTTTGGTGTCTCGCGTTTCAAATCCAATGACGCTGGTAGTGACGATTCTCTCTGACCAATCAGTGATCTGCAGTGTTTACACATCACATTTAGTATCGGTAACCTCAACCGAAGTGGTACTATTTAAGCGAGCCGTACCTAACCGTACCTAACCGTACCATGCAAGCGCCATTACAGGGCCGGTTCTAGACACTTGGAGGCCCTAGGCAAAATTTATGTTATAGGTCCCCCACACCGTACCCCTCCTCCCTCCACTTTTCAAAATTTGTACAGTAAGTTATTTCCAATTACTTTATAATGTTAACAATTAAATTTGATTAAAAATAATCAAGTCAGTTTATTATAATTAATTTAAAAAATTACTCATAAAGCCACACACTGGCTAAAATTTTTAAGGTTTATTTATAATATTATGCAATCCCCTGGCTCACCTGTTATCCAGCAAACACAATGAGTGAATGAGTCTGCCGAATATTTTTCCTATTACTAGGTAGAATTCGTTATTCATTTTGACGCCATTTCCGAATAAGGTAATTTTGCCTAGGGCCTCTAAGTGTCTAGAAGCTTTTCCACTGCATGGTACGGTTCGGTACGGCTCGGTACGGCTCACTTTTTGGCACTTTTCCACTGCATGGGACGGCTCAGTACAGAACGGTACGGCTCGCTTTAATAGTACCACCTAATAGTACGAGCCGTACCGATACTAAATGTGACGTGTAAACACTGCAGACCACTGATTGGTCAGAGAGAATTGTCACTACCAGTGTCATTGGATTTGAAACACAAGACACCAAACCCACTAGATTTAAATAGTTAGTAACAGCCATCGCAGTACCATTTATATTCAGCTTCAGGCACATTCATAATTGACAGACCAACTCCTCATTCAATTTCATTATATCAAAACTTGGATATTAAAATATTCACCTTTTCTTATATTCACCGGATTAGTCATTCTCTCACAGTTTGTGTATATGTATCTAAGTGCTACAGTCTAGGATTTATCAGATAGTCAAATATTGACATATGAGAGAGCAGCAGCATGGTCACTTTCTGTCACTCATAGAGTTTAATAATGTATGCATGGAAATGTGGTGTTAATGTGGAAAATATCTGCTACTGGAATACACCAATGATGTTAAACTAATGGAGAACTATGGAACAAATGGAGGACAAGGGGGCGATTGTAAGTTGAGCACTGGATTATTTTAGATCAGCAATGTGTCTGGGATTTTTATTGGATTGTAAAGGAAAAGTATATTGAGTGAGAGAGCACCGCTAACAACGTACCGAGTAGGAAACGAGACCGGACTTCATTTTACTGCTAAAAAGATATTTTATCACTAAAAAAATGATTTTTTTGTCCATTATTTCAGTTTTGCTTGGTTTTCCTTGAAGTGTCAGGCTGATGTAGAACTACAGCCACACACATACACGTTCACGCTCACAAACTGCACCACTATTTGAGATTTACTGCAAACAAGATGCAGTTTTTCCTCGCCCTTCATATAAATAGTCCTATCAGCATAATGATTCCACATCGCACATGCTGACGTGCTTATTTCTTTATTTCTTTTCCATTTCAGATCAATAATTTAGCATCCCTCCATCTTTTTTTGCATTTCATTAAATTCACACAGGGAATTGCCTGGATGTTATGAGCCTCATCCCAGCGTCATCAACGGAGGGGTGGGGAATAGATTTGGAGCAAAATGGCTAAATGACACATTCAAAAAGGGCTGAGGTGGAGGGAGACCCCAAGATCAATCACACATTACTGTACATGTCAGCTTTTGAGGACACAACTGCAGAAAATGAAAAGAAAAGAAAAAAAATCCTTTTGAGGGCATTCTTAAAGGGAAGAAAAATGAATCATAATGAGAGTTCTTTTTTCAGGTCTATGTATGCTAGTTGTATTTTAGGGTCAAAAGTAACGTGTGTAATTTCTGCAACAGTTGCAGCTCAAAATGACATGTTGAACATAATGCAAGAAATTATTATGAACACCAAGTTCACATTTTACTTAAAGGTCAGGGTTTAGTTTAGGATTAGTCTGTAATAATAATAATTAGCTTTATTTAGGAACAATAGAAGACAATGGAAAGGCCAAATTGAGAGGGTGAGGAAAATGTGTGTTGGGTTTTTTTCCCCTCAGCTAAAACAAGGGTAGACTAATGACAGGCAGTGTAATTGAACCTGTAAATCCTGCTCTAACTCCTCACTGCTCTCTCTGATCCTCTTACACATCTTGCCATCTTAAACATGAGTCACACAGCAGAAATCAGCTTACTGCTTTACACACACATACACACACTCTCTCCGGCCCTCCTACACACACAAGTGAACGCTACCGCTATTACACCATTAATAAAATGTACCATTGTATTACCAGTTTTTCTTTCTTTTGAACATTTGCCATGGTAACACAGTGCTACACTTAACCAAAAGCTCTCCAATAAAGCTCTAGTACCTGATCTGAGCCCCATGGGGTTTGTGTCGGATTTCATTTTCTCAGATTCTTATTTAAAATGTAAAAGTTTGGGGTTGGTATAAGATTTTTTTCTTATGGTTTTGAAAGAAGTGTCCTGTGCTCACCAAGGCTTTATTTTATTTTTTTTTTTTTAAATACAAGCATTGTGAAATATTACACTTTAAAAGAACTGTTTTCTATTTGAATATATTTAAAATGTATTTATTCCTGTGATGGCAAAGCTGAATTTTCAGCAGCCATTTCTCCAGTCTTCATGATCACAGTGTCACATGATCCTTCAGAAACGCTTGTGCTGCTTAATATTTCTGTGGAAACTGTGGTACATTTTTCTCATGATTCTTTGATTAATAGAAAATTCTAAAGAAAAGCATTAATTTGAAATAGAAATATAACTTTTGCTGTGACCCTGGACCACAAAACCACTCACAAGGGTCAATTTTTTGAAACTGAGATTTACACATCATCTGAAAGCTGAATAAATTGAATAAATAAGCTTTCCATTGATGTATGGTTTGTTAGGATAGAACAATATTTATCCGAGATACAACTATTTGAAAATCTGGAATCTGAGGGTGCAAAAAAGTCAAAATATTGAGAAATCACCTTTAAAAGTTGTCCAAGTGAAGTCCTTATCCACTCACAAAAATATATTTTTGATATATTTACAGTAGGAAATTTACAATATATCTTATTGGAACATGATCTTTACTTAATATCCTAATGATTTTTGGCATAAAAGAAAAATCGATAATTTTGACCCATACTATGTATTGTTGGCTATTGCTACAAATATACCCGTGCGACTTATGACTGGTTTTGTGGTCCAGGGTCACATATATATATATATATTTTACAAAGGGAAGTGGCGTTTAGCGGTGTCTGCCAAAGAACCGGTATTTCTGAATGGGCTGACGCTGGGATTTAGCGGATTTGAAGCAAAAGTATTTAATGAACGTATACTATGTGTGGAGAGCGTTCGCTCAATATCATTATCTCATTTTCATTAAGATTAAATTTGGTCTCATTGAAGCATCTTCCCCTCCATCTAGCTCTCAGTGATGTCAATGACATCAAAACTTTTTCAGTAAATAACACTTTAAATTTGGTCTGTTGCTCATATATTGCTTTCATGTGCATTCAGAAGACTCTGAATATAGTGCCCACATCATATAGACCACATTTATGATATTTTTAAAAATAAGTTTTAAGCTTGACAACACTAGTAAACAGCCACTTTCATTATTATATTGAAAAAGAGTGGCCTTTTAAGCGTCCTTCCTTTATTCCACCACATAACTAAAATCTGTTACGTTTGTCAAGATAAACCAGTGGGCCAAAAGTTAGCTTTGCTCATGTTGTAGAAGATCATTAGAATTTTTTAGCTCGATTGATGTGCTGGGTAATCTTTAAGCAAAGAGTGTCAGAGTCAGTTTGCTAGAGCTGGAAGTGTGACCTTCTGTTAATCTATTAAAGCAACTGGTTAATCAATTAAGCTGGAAGTCACGGTCAGCAGCAACAATGCCACACAACAGATAGAGGAGAAAACAACAAAAGCGCTGCCCTGGGATCACACAAACACACACACTCCGCCAAGGTGTACATCCCTAAGGACGTTTTCCCACAATCCCCCGTGTCTTGTGGATGACCACTCACACGTCCGCATCTGTGACAAGAGAGAGGGGAATCCAAGCATGTAATCAATCAATACTTGCTGGAAACCTCTGGACCCCTTATACTGATACACATTGACACAGCGGCTAAAGCGGATCAATGAGTGCTCCAGTGTGAAGGACAGGGAGACGCACACCTCCATTGAGAAAGATGAACTGAGCAAAGAGAGAGACTCTAGTCACTGATTCCATCTGACTTGGCTGGTGTAAGCTGCACCTATTGATTTTCCAATCAACTACAAGGCCAGGGTTCACACAAACGTACACGCACACTCTGCCACTTGAGCTAGGAAGTCCGCTACTCAAGAAAACCGCTACCTTGTTTGAACACACACACAAAGCACTCTTGGCAGAATCATTTTGCTGCCTTTAGAGTGAATTTGATAAAGTGGGAAAGCTTTTGTCCACTATCAGACTGGATTTTTCACACAAACAAACACACATAGGCCTACATGGGGTGTGAGATACAGAGGAGGTCAAAACACCTTAAATAAAATAAAACAAACATTACATGAAAAAAAAAGGTGTTTGCAGGGGAGTGGTTAAGAATGTTCTGCCCAAGTCGTCCAGGAAAGGAATGCCATTCCAGTGAGGAAGCAGATTTTTTTTTCTTCTTTTTTCACATTTTGACTAATGATTATTAAGACACTACAAGACTAGTAATGTGCTGAGCAAATAGGGTCAATTTTGATTTCATGTGGACTTTAAAGGGGCTATATGTAAGAATGTTCATGTATTAATTGCTTTTTGTATTGCCAATGTGTGAGCAGATTGTAATGAAACTTAAAAAACGAGACCTTCCACAACTTCTTAGGTTGTCTATGAAAGCAGACTGATTGTTATGTGAAGGACTTGGGCCGGTTTCGCCAGGAAAATCCAAAGGACATGATGGTTATGTGCGCTCTTGAAACACTCTCTTCCATTCAATGACACATGAAATGAATGCTTATACAATATTCAGGATAATGCCAAAAAAGCCATTCTGTATTGTCACTAGGTGCGTTTACATGGAGCATTGTAATCGGTTTAAAAGTCCAATCCGAATTAAAATGCTCCATATAAACACCCCAATCGGAATAAAAATGCCCAAATCGAATGAAATTGTAATCGGTTTAAGAGGGGTGGGATAAACCTTTCTATAAACCGAACAAAATAAAAATTCTGCCATGTAAACGAGTTAAACCGATTACTTTGCGTCCTTTGAGGCCAGGGGTCGTCAGAATGCACAATTGTGGCGGCAAAATTAAACTGGAGTAAAACTAAAACAAAACATTTATGAAATACACTGAAGGAACTCAGTTTATCATTACTACGGACCTTCATCCACACGCTTCTGCTTTTCGGAGGAGTGAATGGTAGTGTTGAGATGCTCCTTAGAGATGCACAGCCACCAAACAGGTCAGCTTCCTGCGCCCATCTTTTCCTCATACCATCCAGCAGTAATATGCTACAAATTCATGCTGTTGCTTGATTAAGAGCAACACTTTACATAAAAATAGCGCGCATAAGAAATAATGGAACTCCATGTTGACAGGAATTAAAGGCGGCAAACAGGACATAAGCTAATATGTGCATGTCACAAAGTCATTCCAATTGTACATGTACATGTAAACATGTACATGTAAACACCATATCGGATTAGATAACGTCTCATGTAAACAGTCCACCGAATCTTTCAATCGGAATGATTTTAATCGGAATGACAACAAAAGTGTACATGTAAACGTGGCTACTGTGTCATGCAAAGAAGAGGGATTCATTCAAACTATAGTCTCACATAGCCAGAACTATATAGTCTATAGTCTGAAATATACTTTATAATCAAACTTATCTTAACAGTGTCATTCAGTGTCATCTCAGAACTTGTGCAAACATATCCACATCGCTATGAATCAGATGTTTCTTAACTGCTGTTTTCTCACCGTTGTCATTTTTGTTGTGTGTTTATTTTATTGAGAGGAAAATGCGCAGCATTTATTTACATATTCATCTAAATGTCACTCTCAGCAGTTGGACGGGGTCGGGATGTTCGCTGCAAAGGTATTTCCAACATTTCCGTGTGCACGAGTGCGAGCACGAGCAATAAGTTGCCGGCTGCAGTTCACTTAATGGCCACCGGTGTCGCTAATAACAAGGGTTTCTGAATTCTACATATAGCCCCTTTGAGTTACTAAAATTATTAAAACTGAAATTCAAATAAATTAAAGCTATATGGAAATATTAAAAAACAAAAAGTAATAAAAAAAAAAAGACAAGCACATAACAAAGTGACTGAAATTTAAACTGAAAATATATATAAAAAAAGCTAATGTAAAATATGAATAAAATACAATAGAAAATAATACAAAAATAACACTGAAATAGAGGTCCAAATCCTAACACTTTAATCCTGTCATTTTTGCAAAATATGATTATCAATAACTACAAAGCAACATTTGGTCTGAAACTATTTGGTCGTACTGACTCATAACTTAAATTAGGCTAAATTTGCAACCCTATTACTCAGACAAACCTCCCTGACCATCACCCCTATGAAAATCATTGTGTAATGCTGCACACATACCATGTTAGATAATATTGGAAATGAGTGAAAATCATTTGTGCTGACAGTACAGGGCAATACATGTTGTTATTCAGCTCCATTTTGTTGAACTGTCCTATTTTTCAGTGTCTACTCCATCCAGACAAAATGGGAGACATTAATAAAGGCCAAAATGAATTAGGACTGATTAACAGGGTTGCCCAAGACCATGTTGAGAATATGAGGGTCTCCCAGCCAGGCTAAACTCAGGGAGAGGGAATTTTATTTTCATTTGAACATCTCAGATGAATGTACAATAAAAAAACACAAAAGAAAATCTTAATAGTACAGTCCAAAATCTATTTTGGAAATTATGCCTACTGTACTTATTTTTGCTTCTTTTCACCTCAGTGATGAACTACAAACATAATGATATACAGTATGAATGACTGGATATACATTCTCATTTCAAAACATTCCATGTGTTCTTTGTATATTGTGATGGTCTTTTTTTGTTTTGTTTGTTTTTACACACAAACATCCTTATGCAGCTAATAAGAAGGTCACAAACCTTTTAGGAATTAAATTATATGCAGTATAATATATTTAAAATATAATAACAAATTAAATGCACAATCCACATAATAGTGCAAAGCGGATCCATTTATTTCATATTTTCATCCAACTTCTGAATTGCTGGCTTTCCATACAGTTTTTAACCCAGACCATGGAATCTGTGGCATTTTCTGTGCTCAATTTAAGAGAGAAATCTGCAGAATTGTGTGGAATGGATTTAAATATACTAAAATCTGTTCTGACCCTATATGGACTCCCAAATAACATCCATTGTTCTCCACACGTTGAAACCATAATGACCATCCCGCCCTTTGAATGACAGGAAACAAATAAACCAAACTGACACAAAATCACAGGTGCAACAAGCCTTCTTGTACACATTTACAATTTGTTGCATGTCCAAAATGTACGAAAACATAACAGATTTCAAATCAGCAGTTACTTTAAACAGCCCAACAGTGCGAGGAATGTCTTACCTGGGATGATGGAGACCGTGTCCTTCTCCCAGGACACCACACTGACGTACTCCTGCACAGCAGAGGGGATGAGGCACTTGAAGACGGCCACGTTGCCCCGCATGGACCTTTGGTCCGCCACGCGAACCGTGTAAGGTTCCCTGAACACTGTTCATGATGAGGCAGAAGACAAACAGAGGTTGGAATTTATTTATTTATTAAATAAATAATTATTAAATAATACTTATTATACAATAAATTATTGTACAATTAAATTCTACATTAATATTAAAAATAGTTTGTGCGCTAAAAAAACAAAATAATGACTTTATTCAACAATATCTAGTGATGGGCGATTTCAAAACACTGCTTCATGAAGCGTCAAAGTTTTACGAATTTTTTGTTTCGAATCAGTGGTTCGGAGCGTGTATCAAACTGCCAAAGTCACATGATTTCAGTAAAGGAGGCTTCGTTAAATCATAAGTATTTCGAAATTTCAATGGTTCACCACTGGGGGGCGTGACTTTGGCAGTTTTATACATGCGCCGAACCACTGATTCGAAACAAAAGATTTGTAAAGCTTCGAAGCTTCATGAAGCAGTGTTTTGAAATCGCCCATTACTAGATATTGTTGAATAAAGTCATTATTTCGTTTTTCTGGCGCACAAAAAGTATTCTCGTCACTTCATAACATTAAGAATAAACCACTGTAGTCACATGAACTGTTTTAAATATGTCTTTAGTAGATTTCTGGTCATCTGAAAGTGTTAATTATCTTGCTGTCAATAGAGGCCTCACTGAGCCATCGGATTTCATCAAAAATATCTTAATTTGTGTTCCGAAGATGAACGAAGGTCTTACGGGTGTGGAACGATATGAGGGTGAGTAATTAATGACAGAATTTTCATTTTTGGGTGAACTAACCCTTTAAATATGGATATTTTTCTTACAAAAACTCATCACTTCGCTTCAGAAGGCATTTATTAACCCCATGGAGTCGTATGGATTACTTTTATGATGGATGGATGCACTTTTTTGGACTTCAAAATCAGGAACGTCATTCACTACCATTATAAAGCTTGGAAGAGCAAGGATATTTTTCAATATATCTCCGATTGTGCACCTAGGATGGCTTGAGGATGAGTACATCATGGGATAATTTTCATTTTTGGGTGAACTATTCCTTTAATGAAACATTTATTTATTAATTTTTCTTTTATTTTAAATTTTAGTTAAATTTTGAATGTAAAATATTACTGTACATGACATTTTTTCTTTTTTCAAAAAACTGATCTAGGATCTAAATGCATTCATTTTATTAAAAAATTTAGAGCATATACAACTGGATTTTGAGATGGAGACTGAATCTTTCTTTTGTCAAGAGGTGTTCAAGAGTTCAGGAAGTGGCCTTTTTATAAATCACCCTGGCAATGCATGCAGACGGCGGTGAGTGGACGACGGTGCACAGCCTCTGGAGCTGTCAGAAACATTTGCCCCCGCTAAAGGGACCCTCTCTGCACCTGACAACCGGAACCTGGACGAAAAATCAATAGACGAGAAGAACAC